>OY288289.1:72186204-72907306 GCA_958450335.1 Hibiscus tridactylites | reverse complement strand
TAAAGACACTTATTACAAATTGAACTTTTAGCAATAATTTTAGTTTTAGGTCGAGTAAAAAAAATTCAAAATTTATCTCTATTTATAGAGGTAGTGATTCAGTTCGAATTGAAAATAGAAATACATTATAAACAATGTTAAAAAAATTAAATAAATACAAATAACAACCGAATCGAATTCAATAAGATCGAACCGAAACCAAACTAAATAATATGGTTGGAACTTCAATTTAATTTTTCAAACAAAAAGATAATTATTACAGGTTGGATCAATGTAATGAAAAAGATTTGCTATGTTAAGTGTAATTTTACCAGCCAATCATTTCCTCGTTTTCATTGCAAGACAACGTTGTTGCATGGCCGACAAAATCTCTGTTTTTTCCCCCTTGTTTTTCATTTTCCCTATAAAAAGAAAATCTAACCCTTTTCATCGGTTGTTTGAGTTCCCCCATCCTCATTCATTCCCCTTCCCCCGCTTTCAGCTCCGCCATGGACCACCGCCCCGACCGTGACTCACCCTCCGGTCCCCTCCATGGCAGCACCACCAACACAACCAACAGCGTAGTCGAAGAACAACGATACGAAGACGACGACGTCGACATTGTCGTCGACCTCCAATGGCCTTTCGGCCACCTCAACGGCCTCGACTGCGACGACATACGTGAAACGGCGTATGAGATCTTCTTCACGTCTTGTCGTTCGTCAGGTGGCCGAAATGTTTCGGGGTTGACGACGTCAACGTCGTCGACCACGAATTCTTCCCATGATCACCATGGGAATGTTGATGGTGGGAGTGGAAATGAATCCAACGGGTCGGGTTTGTCGAACGGGCGGGTGAGTGCGTTGGTGATGACGCCGACGAGTAAGGTTAAAACGGCGTTGGGTCTAAAGATGTTGAAAAAATCGCCTTCCCGGAGGATGTCGTTGTTGTCGACGGGATTCTCCAACGGCAGCGCAAGGTCTATGGCGTCGTCGTTTGTTTCTCAAGGAAACGGCGGTATTCAGACCGGTAATAGCGTTGGAATGAGGTTTATGACGGCTCCGGTGCGGTGGCCACGGCGGCCTTTGACGTCGGCGGAGATTATGAGGCTGCAGATGAAGGTGACTGAACAAAGTGATAATAGGCTCAGGAAGACTCTGACCAGAACCCTTATTGGCCAAGTATGACTTTCTCATTACTAAAATTTTATATTTTATGGGTTAATTGCAGTAGAAGTCCTCAAACACGCGGATCGAATTATAAACACGCGTGGCCATGTACGTACACGCGTGTTTAAAGCTTTATCCACGGATTTATTTCGAAGTTTAGAGATTAATTTAAAGTCTGAGTAATATCATTGCTTACTAGTAAAGTTATGTTTTAAAGGTTAATTACGATAGAAGCCATCAAACACGTGGATCAAACTATAAACATGCATGTACACGCATGTTTACAATTTTATCCACATATTTTACGGATTTGTTTTGAAGTTTAGAGATCAATTTACGTGGATCGAATTATAAACACGCATGACCATGTAATGTATGTACACGCGTGTTTACAACTTTATCCACGGATTTATTTTGAAATAATATCATTACTTACTAGTAAAATTAGGTTTTAAAGGTTAATTACGGTAGAATTCATCAAACACGTGGATCAAACTATAAACATGCATGTACACACATATTTACAACTTTATCCACATATTTACGCATATTTTACGGATTTGTTTTGAAGTTTAGAGATCAATTTAAGGTCCGAGTAATAACATTACCTACTAGTAAAATTCTATATTTTAAGAGCTAATTGTAATAGAAATCATTAAACACGCGGATCAAATTATAAATATGCGTGGACATGCAGCTTTATCCACATGTTTTACGAGTTTAGGGATTAATTTAAAGTTGGAGTAATAGTTTGAGGATGTTTAGTAAATTAAGCCCTTAAATAATGTATTGAATTCAAAGGGTTTATTTACAAGTTAAGCCCTCCAGTTTTCATATTTGTTTTGAACAGGTGGGGAAAAGATCAGAGACTATAATCCTACCACTTGAGCTTCTAAAGTATTTAAAACCATCTGAATTTAGTGACGCATATGAGTACCATCTGTGGCAAAAACGTCAGCTTAAGATCCTAGAAGCAGGGCTCATCAAATATCCATCGATCCCTCTCGACGACGCCAACTCGTTCATGATCCGCCTGCGCGACATAATCCGATCCGGGGAATTGAGGGCTATCGACATCGGGAAGAACTCGGACACGATGAGAACGTTATGCAACTGCATTGTTTCGTTATGTTGGCGAAGTAACAACGGTAGTCCTACGACTTCTTGCCATTGGGCCGACGGGTACCCTCTCAACGTACACATCTACACGGCTCTCCTTAGGTCGATTTTCAGCATCAGGGACGAGACATCGGTATTGGACGAGGTCGATGAGTTGCTGGAACTGATGAAGAAGACATGGTCTACTTTGGGACTCAACAAGCCGATGCACAATGCTTGTTTCGCTTGGGTGCTTTTCGAGCAATACGTCGTGATGAGCCAGATGGAGCCCGACCTTCTTCGTGCGGCGTATGTTATGTTGTCGGAGGTGGAAAACGATGCTAGGAATCCGCATAATCGAGACGAGACGTACGTGAAGATGTTGTCTTCCATGTTGGTAGCAATCCAAAATTGGGCAGAGAAAAAGTTGCTCAACTACCATGAATATTTCAATCAAGGAACTATCGGTGGAATCGAGAATCTTTTACCTATGGCATTGTTGTCGACGAAGATTTTGGTCGAATGCCTTAGGAAAACGGACGGGGAGGCAAGCAAGAAAGCGGCTGTGACGGGTGTAGATGCGACACGAGCTCGTTTCGAGCATTACATTCGATCTTCGATGAAGAAAGCTTTTGCAAAGGTGAGTGATTTACACACATATAGACACATAGTTAGTTCATTACATGCATCAAATACTCATTTCATGACCTTATTGTTTTCAATAGATAATTGAAAAAGAAAATGCCAAAAAAGATGCCACGGGAGGGACAGGGGATTCGTATCAAGAGCTTCTCCGATTGGCGAAAGAAACCGAGGACTTGGCCAATCGAGAGAGGGAGCTATTTACCCCGGTATTGAAGAAATGGCATCCGAGCGCAGCCGGTGTTGCAGCCGTGACACTACACCAATGCTACGGAGCAGTGCTGAAGGAGCATTTAGCCGGGACGAGAATGGTGAATAGCGAGATCGTCGAGGTAATAGAACGAGCTAGGAAACTCGAAAAGGTCTTGGCTCAAATGGTGGTCGAAGATTTCGAAGAGTTCGAAAAATTCGAAGAGTTTGCCAATGGAGGCAAAGTGGTTATCAAAGAAATGGTGCCATATGAAGTTGATACGGTCACAATTAAGCTTTTGGGACAATGGATAGACGAAAGACTAAACAAAGGGAAAAAGCTGGTTCACAATGCAAAGAAACTTGAAGTAAATCAATTTCTTCTTTTCTTTTTCGGTTCGAGATAATATGTGGTTAAGTTTATAGCTGATTGCAATTTATGTCGCAGACATGGAGTCCGGTTTCTAAATCCGAGCCGCATGCGTATTCGGCTGTTGATCTCGTGAACTTGACTAAGGAAACCGTGAACGAATTCCTTCAAATTCAAGTTGGAATTACAGAGGATTTGATTCTTGATCTAGCTGAAGGACTAGAGCAGATCTTTCAAGACTATATCACCTTTGCAGAATCATGTGGTGAGTACCATGTTTTCGTCACCGGTTTCGGGTTATTGTCTCCTCGAATTAACGATGTATAAGCCGGTCGAACTCTCATTGTTTCGCAGGTTCGAAGCAGAATTATCTTCCTACACTTCCTCCATTAACTAGATGCAACAAAGATTCAATGTTCTCCAGGCTTTGGAAAAGGGCTAGTCCGTGCGGTGTTCGAATCGAAGAGATGCACGAAGCTATGGCAACGCAATATCAACATCCTTCCCCGTCGACGAGTGTCGGAACGCAAGGCCTTTACGTCCGCCTTAATACGTTGCACTATCTAGTCTCCTACATTCACTCGCTCGATAAAACTCTAGTCGTAACACGAAACCGTTTCAGCAATCGGAAGAAGCCGCAGCACGCCTCCTTTTCCTACTTCGAACGCACCATCAAATCAATTGAAGCCGCTTTCGAGCACATATCGGAAATCGCAGCTTACCGCCTCGTCTTCCTAGACACAAACCTAGTATTTTACGAGTCTCTTTACATCGGCAATGTAGCGAGTTCGAGAATCGAACTCGTCACACGAATCCTAAAGGAGAACCTCAAGGTTCTCACCACAATCCTCACTGACCAAGCGCAAGCATTAGCAATAAAAGAAGTCATGAAGGCATCATTCGAAGCCTTCCTCGTAGTATTGCTTGCGGGAGTGCCGTCGAGGAACTTCAGTCGGTCCGATTACGAGATGATCACCGAAGATTTCCAGAGCTTGAAAAGGGTATTCTGTACTTGCGGAGAAAAGTCGGTATCCGACGAAGTACTCCAACAGGAAGCCGAGGAAATCGAAAGGGTAATTTCACTGATGGGGCAAAGCACAGAACAACTAATAGAAGATTTCAGCACTGTCACATGTGAGACCAGTGGCACAGGCCGAAAGCTAACGTTGCCGCCAACGACGGGTAGGTGGAACCGATCGGATCCGAACACAATACTCAGAGTGTTGTGCCATCGAAATGACCGAACCGCGAACCATTTCTTGAAGAAATCGTTTCAATTGGCGAAAAGAAGCTTGTGAAGCAAGGCAAGAAAGAACAAGCTGTATATAAAACTGGGAATTTGAAGAACAGGTTTGGTTTATAGTATTGGTTTTTCATTGAAATGAATGTTGTATTTGGATTCGATTGGGGAAAATCTGTGAATTGTAATCTAATTTGGTTTAACTTTAAAATGTTGTTGGTATATATATGAAGATGTTGCTGGAGTTGGAGGCAGGGGATGGGGATTGGGGTTTCAGAGAGAAAATGTACCATAATGATATTAAAGTTTTTTAAGTGGAGTGATTTGTCAAATCTTTAAATGATAACTTTATTTGATTTTTTTAAAGGTTAAATTGTGATTTCGGTCCCTCCTTTATGCTCAAATATGAAATTTAGTTATTTATAGTAATTTTCTCAAGGTAACATAACAAGTGGCCTAAGTGGACTAAAATCACTTAGTTATTTATAATAATTTAATAAATTTAACCCTTAAATTTTACACATTGTTATAATTTATGGTGTATGATTTAGTGTTTAGAGTTTAGGGTTTAGGGATAAATTTATTAAATTTCTTCGAATTATGACTAGATTGATTAAATGTGTAACTATGAAAAACTAAATGTGTTATTATACAAAAATTTAACAGCCGTGTCACTTCTTTAACGGAGTTAACGACACAATTACCATTTTGTAACAAAACATAAAATTTAATTGTCATTTTGTCATTTTTGAAAGTTTAGTTACCATTTTATTTTTTCGAGTATAGTTTAGTGACCGTCTGTGCTTTACTTTAGATATATACCCGTGTTTGATATTAACCTTCGAGTCCGAATAAAATAGCACATAAATTTGTAGGATGTTTTTAACGTTGAGAAAGTCGAAGAACATCCTCTAAAATCCATGAAACTCGAGTTTCTGAGTTCGTGACATAAGGAAAACAACTAAAACATCGATATTGAACTCATTGAGCGATTTTAGAGGAAAAATAGAGTTTTGTTATTCTTAGAAGACCCTAGTTCGAGTATTATACACATCGATTTTCAAAGGGCTAATAGTAAAAATCATATAATGTCATGTAGACCCGGTAAACTTGACCTGAGACTCGAAAATTGAACCGATTTACCCGAACCAAACCCGAGACGAACCGAACATGCTTACCCGAAACTCGATACCGAACCGAAAATGAACTGATTTTTAGTTGAACCGAAATGGACCCAAACCGAAGACAACCCGAAATAAATAAAATATATTAATAGAAATAAAAAAAGATGAGATATGGACAATCGCACAACTCACCAAAAAGTTAAATATGTTGGCTTTATAAAGTCATACAAAGGGTGTAAAAAAAACTAACCAACCTAAAAATTTGATTAAAACCGACTGATCTCCATAAACCAGAAATTGACCCGAACCTATCCGAACCGAACCGAAAATCAACCGAATCGAAAATCAACCGAAAAATAAAACCGAACAGAACCGAAAATCAACCGAACAATAAAACCGAACAGAACCGAAAATCAACCGAACAAAACTGAAAATCAACCGAATCGAAAATCAACCGAACAATAAAACCGAACTGAAACCGAACCGAACTAAATTTGAACCGAATGATATTAGACCCGAAATAACCGAAACCGAAATGACTCGAACCGAATCCGAATCGATTGACCCGTTTGCCACCTACAATGCCATGCAATTATACTAAAATATAAAATATTTCAGTCGATGGGCCTAATTCAAAGCCCAAACGTTTTATATTCCTTTTATAAAAAGCCCAAAAATTCAAACATAAATACAACCTTTCTCAATCCCTAGAAGGCAAGAACCCTAACACTCTCTTCATCTCCCTTAACGCCTCCTCATGCCGCCGTTTTCATCACCATTTCCAAAGTCGTTAGCTTTCCTTTCCTTTTCTCCTATTTTGGTCCTTTCATGGACTTTTGAGTGTTTGGATGCTGAGAAAATGTGGGAAAAAACAGGGTATTAATGGATTTGGAAAGGAAAGATCAAATCCTTCCTTTTTAAGTTGTTTACATTTCTGGGTTTTGTCTCTCATTTCATAAAAATCCATTATTTAGCAGTATTGATCATTCAATATACATCATATTTCCATATTAGGCATTACATGTTAGTCCATCTTGGCAAAGCTAAAGAGCCTTAAACAGGCAATGTTTAGTTTTGAATGCTAATGGACTTACATCAAACACCTTTCCCACACTTCTTTTTGTGCTTCTTTTCCTTCAACAAGAAGCTCAAATCAGCGAGGAAAGAAACATTATTTTTCTTGTTTGATTGCATTTAATGTTTAGTATTTAGTCCATCTTGGCAAAGCTGAAAAGCCTTGTATAAGGCAATGTTTAGTTTTGAATGCTAATGGACTTACAGAAAAAAACCATCTTTCACTGCTATAATCTGTTCTTCATCTTACATTGAGTTCAGATCAGTGGAGATGGCACATTATGTAGGTTTTGCACAAATATTTCATGACCCATTGTTGGAAGTTTGGTTGTGAATCTTTTGGCTTAGTCCATCTTGGCAAAGCTGCTAGCTTTTTTTTGTTGGCAATGTGTAGCTTTGAATACTAATGGACTGAAATTGATGTGCTTTGGATACTCTTTTGTGCTTTTCATATATGGAGTTGCAGAGGTATTGAATTAGATACACAAGATTTACAATGTTTCATGGAAGTTTGCTTGTGAATGATGATGGACTCACATCGAATTCTTGGATTCGAATAATGTGGAATATGACATACGGACATTCGAGTTCGAGCAACATAATCAAAGTTTTACTGTGTAGATGGAATCACCCTACTGTTCAACTATGCGTTTGAATGTTGCATAATTTCAAAGATGCAAGGGGACCTAAACTGGTATGGTATGGAGTTATGACCAAATAATTGGACAATTTTAAAAAGATTTAATTGATTAAGATTTAAATTAAAAAAGAACATCAAAGGTTATAATACTAAAAAATCCTTTTGAATTAGTTTTTTCAAATGAGACAATTTTAAAACACAAAAGGAATATCTTAAGGAGAACGGAAAGAGTAATACTTAACATTGTCCTTGATCCAATTAGTAGCTCTGTTTTTAAAAAAAACTGTACTTTGATCATGGATTAATATCGGTGAACCATTCTTTCAAACTAGACAGTAAAATAAGTTAAAATTATTTATATATTTTTTAGATATGTATTTAAATTATATATTGGGGCATATAGGTGTGATATGTTGCATTTTTATAATTTTTTGAATTTCTTAAAAATTTTAAAGTTTTAATTTATTTCAATTAAACTCCCAAATCATATTTCTCTTATTGTTTGATATTATCACAAGTCGGTAAATTGTTCACATCCTAAAGCGGCATGTACTTCACTGTTCGTCATTTGACATCCTTTATCTGTTGGTGATAACCCAATCGATCTTTATTTTTCATTGTTGGGTGCTTGGCGACGGTACAATCAATAGTTTATTTGTTTGTATTTTTATGATGAGATGATGGGATTATTAGTTGTGGGAGTTCGGAGAAGACAAGGGTGGGCTGTAGTGGTTGAATTGGTGGTCGGAATGAAAAAATTTAAAGATTTAGGGTTCTTTTAAAAGAATTGAAGATTGTTTGGTTAATTAATATTATTTTATTATTTTATTTTTTTTATTTTTAAATATTAATTTTAGAAAATGATAAATTATGCCACGCGTTTTTATTTTATTGGATAACAAAAAAAATAGTGTTCATGCGAAGTACCTATTTAGCCTAATCTGGCACCTATTTGAAAAAAAAAATAGTTTGCACGCTTAAATTTTAAGTTAGGATTAAGATGTAAGATGGAATTATAAATTTGCTATTTTAAATGATGAAATTGAAATCATATAAGGTAATTAAGAGGTAATATTTGTTCATAAATATATATTTAAACTTTTTAATAATGTATATTGCTAAAGCTATCCACCAACAATAGAGTCTTTAAATACATTTTTTACTGATTGGGAAAATGAAATTGCAGGGAGTGTTTACATCTACCATATTTGGAAGGAGCGAAATTATAGGTAGTTTAGGGGAGTTGATGGTTCTATTAATGATATTAGTAGATGCATTATTGATATTGTTTGCTCTCATATACACGGGAAAATTATAGATAGAACAGATAATTTTAATGTATAGTTGATTATAGATTGGGGGATTTGAGGATTCCCTCAAACCGATTGTAAATGTTCTTCTGCAGCATCTTGTTGCTACCTGGATAATAAAACATATTTTATCCAAAAAAAAAAAGTTGTTCGAACTCAGTTATTAGGTCTTTTAGAATGAACATAATCATTTTTTCTAGTAGCAGACCATTTGCTGGATTCATAAATCAAATATGTTATATTTTGATACACAAACTAGGGGTGGGCAAGACCGGGTACCCGGCCAATTTGCCTAGAATGTATCCCGGTCCCGGTAACTACCGGTTCCTGAAAATTAGAACAAGTCCCGGTCCCGATTAGACCGGGTCTAAGATTTCAGGAACCATCAATAATAATATTAAATAACAAAGTCAAAATATTGTAGGCTTAAAGGTTGAAGTCTTAAAACGAGTCATACTCATAATATTCATACACAAAGAGAAATAAATGAGCGCCTTCAGTTGCTTTCAACCTCTTCAACGCCATTCGGTACCAGACCAGTACCGGGTACCCACCGGGTACTGGGTCCAAAAAAGCAGGATCCAGTCCCGGTCCCGGTTGCAACCGGGACCTAAATTTTGGATCCAGTCCCGGTCTCACCGGAACCAATACCTGGTAAAAATCCACCGGGTCCGACCGGGACTGGGTAATCGGGTTTTTTGCCCACCCCTAACACAAACTATGTAAAAAAGTTACACAACCCTTTATATTTAAACTATAAAATCTAAAATCTAAACTTTTAACCATAAGTATAACCCTAAGTTCTAAATTCTAATCCTAAATCCTAAATTATACGTCCTACAACCTAAACACTTAAATCTTAACCTAAATCCTTAAACCATAAAATTAAGAGTACGTTCATTCAGCAGCTAAATTATACATATTCATCATTATTTCTCCGTTTAGCATTCTAACACCCGTTAAAAAAACATTGTTGAATGAGCCCTAAATATCGAAGAGCTAGAAAAGCTATGCCGGAAGAATAAAGAGAATAAGCATTCTTTGCTAAGATATGGGCAACAAGATTGCAATTAGGGGTGTGCTAAATAAACTATAGCCATTAATCGTAACTGTTAACTGATATAATTGTTAAATTTTGTCGATTAATAATATACCATTAAAGTTTAAACAGTTTCAGTTAACCAACCACTAAAAATGATGGTTAATGATTATCGTTTTATTTAGACAATAAATGAAGTTTGTGATATAAAATTTCTTTATTTATATATTTTTCTAAAAATTTTAATATAATATTTATCGGAAAAATAATTTTATTATTTTCAAAAGAATTAGTGAACATGTGAATTTTTTTGTAATAGATTGTACGTTAATCGAACCATTAAATAACGGTTTACCGTTTAAAATTTTAATAATTAACTATTTTTTATAGTTAGGTTACAGTTTAATAACTGCTACAACGATTAACCAACCATTTTATGCTAAATGGTACGACTAACCTACTTGGAACCATGTCAGATTTCAATTGAATTAATGTTCAACCGATAACAATTTTAATTTTTAAAGGTGAGTTATAATAATAATAATAATAATAATAATAATAATAATAATAATATATACATCAAACTTGAATATAAAATATAAATTAAAAAAAGTTAAAACCAAAATCATGATTTTTTTAGTATTATTATCTGACCTCATAGTGGTATTTATTGTGTTTTTTAGTAGTACTAGATAAATTCATATACATCTTATAAATAAATTTATTTAAATTCAAATCTTTTAAGGAGAGTGTATTTCTTTTTACGAACCTCCTAATTGGATAAAATATTATAATTGGAATTGTACTAGAAGATAATTGCAAAAACTAAAATCCCCCAACGCCAAACAACATAATTGAATCAAAAATATTATTATAGATGGATGGTATTGAATCCCCAATTTTAATTACAACATATAGGTAGGGTTTTTTACCCTAATTGTATCACAATACATAGACACCAGAAATAATTAAAATGGGTAATTAGAGAAATAAAAGCAACTTAGTACATATGGTATTTGGTATAGTTTATTAACTTAATCATTAAAATTATGTTCTCATTTTGGACAAATTGAGGCAATTTGATTTATGCATCCATGCAACGTGAGCTTATACATCAATGGTGTCCTCCAATTCCACCACCGCCACCTGCTCCTCCGCCGAAACCACCTCCACCACCAGCACCACCTCCACCTCCAACACCACCTCCAAATCCTCCGCCACCACCTGCTCCACCTCCAAATCCACCGCCGACACCACCTCCAGCACCACCACCTGCTCCACCTCCAAATCCACCTCCAGCACCACCACCAGCACCACCACCTGCTCCACCTCCAAATCCACCACCGGCACCACCACCTACTCCACCTCCAAATCCACCACCGACACCACCTCCAGCACCACCACCGGCACCGCCTCCAACACCACCTCCAATGCCACCACCGGCACCACCTCCAGCACCACCACCAAGTCCACCACCTTTTCCAATTCCACCTCCAATGCCACCACCGGCACCACCTCCAGCACCACCACCAAGTCCACCACCTTTTCCTATCCCACCTCCAATGCCACCACCGGCACCACCTCCAGCACCACCACCAAGTCCACCACCTTTTCCTATCCCACCTCCAATGCCACCACCGGCACCACCTCCAGCACCACCTCCAGCACCACCACCAAGTCCACCACCTTTTCCTATCCCACCTCCAATGCCACCACCCTTTCCAATTCCCCCTCCTAGCCCTCCTCCTTTGCCAATGCCACCTCCAAGTCCACCTCCTTTCCCTATTCCACCACCAAGGCCTCCGCCCTTACCGATGCCACCACCATGTCCACCCCCAAGTCCACCACCCTTACCAACTCCACCACCATAACCTCCTCCTTTTCCAATGCCACCACCATGTCCACCGCCAAGTCCCCCACCCTTGCCAATTCCACCACCATAACCTCCTCCTTTTCCAATGCCACCACCATGTCCACCGCCAAGTCCCCCACCCTTGCCAATTCCACCACCATAACCTCCTCCTTTTCCAATGCCACCACCATGTCCACCGCCAAGTCCCCCACCCTTGCCAATTCCACCACCATAACCTCCTCCTTTTCCAATGCCACCACCATGTCCACCGCCAAGTCCCCCACCCTTGCCAATTCCACCACCAAAGCCTCCTCCTTTTCCAATGCCACCACCATGTCCACCGCCAAGTCCTCCACCCTTGCCAATTCCACCTCCAAATCCTCCACCCTTTCCAATACCACCACCAAGTCCACCACCTTTGCCTATTCCACCACCAGCTCCGCCTCCACCTCCAAGTCCTCCACCAGCACCACCGCCCTCACCAAACCCTCCACCAGCACCACCGCCCCCTCCAAGCCCTCCACCTCCACCAGCACCTCCTCCAAAACCACCTCCTGCACCACCTCCTCCTCCAAGACCTCCACCAGCACCTCCTCCTCCTCCTCCAAGACCTCCACCTCCACCAAAACCACCCCCACCGCCGGCACCATGACCAAACCCACCTCCCTTTGTCAGAAAGTACCGTTCATCCTCATTCTTCTCCGTATTCACCACATTTCTAGCCGCCACATTCGCCACAAACACATTGAAACAAAGCAAAGAAAACAAGACAACTCTCTTACTAAAGCTCACCATTTTTGTTCAACTCAACTCACGTAATTCATGAGATCCATAACACCACAAAGTGCTTTTATAGACCAATGGGGCCACATTAAATCATCTCAACAACTAACTGTTTGCCACATTTAGTGCCCAAATAATAATGTTAGCTACCATTACCAAGTATCCAACCAGCTTTCTTTAAGTAAGTTGTTTGTCTCTCATCTCAAACCAGCTCACGAGGTTAGGATACTGAGATTCTAAACCTATCGAATATCAGAACCCAACGAACGGTCCCAATATAAAAGAGAATAATGTTCATAGTAAGAAACTCGGAATCAAGCAGTTTTATCAAAGGATTAAAAAATATGAACGAATACTATCTTATAATCTCATTATATCGAATATCAACCCTTACACGAACCAATTGAATTAAACTTTGTTTGTTCGTCAACTATGCGCGTACAGACTGGTATGATTTAATGACTACACTCATGCTCTTGCCGAGCATTAATGAAGAAAAAAGTAGTCAAAAACTTGCAATTGGTTCATGGCGATGATGATATGTAGTTAATAGTCACATCAACCCCCTCTTTATGATCATAAAATAAAATTTTCGTTTATTTATGTCAATTTCCTTTTTATTTAATATTATTCTTATATGTATATGGGTTAGAATTCACTTACATATAATGTAAAAGTCATAATTTTACACGTTTTTGGATCATTAGATGGTTGAGATTAATTTCTCATTTTTTTTCGTATGATAATCTTCACATAATCTATTGTTGATCTCAACCATCAATTTTACGGATGGAAATCGTTTGCCCCCTTATCATGTCTCCTTTTATGCTCCTACTTTAAAATAGTGGGTTTATGGTTTAGAGATTAGGGTTTAAAGTTAAAGGTTGTGGTTAGGGTTTAGGGAATTAAGGGGTAAGGTGTATTTCTTAGGGTGTGGGGTTTAGGGTTCAGGATGTGGAAATTAGGGTTAGGGTTTAAAATTTAATTTTTAAGTGAATTTTAGTGTGGACATAGAAGGGGGCATGATTAGGGAGCATATGATTTTCACCCTCAATTTCACTCATCAAACGATAAAAAAAAACGTGTAAAACTTAAAAACTTTTACATCGTATAAACAGATCATATATATATATATTCACAAGTCTTTCATGTGCATAGGGTAAGTGAAAGTATGATGTAACACTCGTATGTTTATGGTAAAACTAGACGATGACCCCATGGAAGTCCTACGTTTGAAGGGCAAAATAAAGTAGTCACATTATATATATGAATCCGACTACTCTTTTTATCCAAACCAGAAATATTTATTGTACATACCAACCGTTGAACCAATGCAATAAGGTAATGCAATTGCATGGTGGAAACCTTATTCCATGTTGCTCAACAATTCCCTAAAGCCATTGGTATTTTACACGCCCACAGATCACGATATAGTCAGAAAATTTAGAATACGGTGTCTGAATGTTAAAAAATTATAATTTTTTTAAGTACATGGGGTATTAATATTAATTTTATTCATACGAACACATAAATAAATAAAAAATAAATTACCTCTTTGTCTAAAAAAGAAATTGTTTTTAAGCTGGACTAGTATTTATGTTTCTTGTTTTATGGATGAGAAAAGGGTTTGCACATGTAGGACTCCAATCCCATACTTCTTTGGTACCACATCAACTAGTATTTATGTTATTTCGAATTCAATCATTTGTTTTCATCTATGTCTCGATATGAATATAAAAGTACAATATTCTAATAAGGGACGGAGCTATTAAAGAATCGGCAGATGTTATAGTCCTTTCAATTTTTGGGGTATAAAGACACTTTATATTTTTTTTAGTTTGAATATTAGTGAAATGAGATATCTACCCGTTCAATTTTTATATTTAAATACTTAACAAATTATTATTCTTTTAATGTAAAGCAATTTAGTTTCTGTCGACGTTTAAGTGTGTCTGATTTTCAGACCTGGGTAACAGAGCATTCTGCTTGATACTATGGTTCGCTCACCACTCCTTTTTTATCTCGTAAAGTGTCTCGTTTGGTTAGAGATAATGGGATTCAGGAAGGTTTCTGGATTTTAATGGTATATTAATCTCGATGAAAGTGTCTGTTTTTATTTGCAACATTGTATGAGATTTTAGTGAATTAGTCTTTTTTTTATGCATTATATTTGGAATATCTTTCATAGTGATTAATAAAATCTATAATTAAATTTGTTAAAAAAGTGTGTTTGATTTTAAATATTTTAATAAATTCTATGTAAAAAATGAGAAATGAAAATGATGGAAACAAACTAATTATTTAATCTTTATTTTTCAGAAAATCAAAAGTCTAAGGTACACACATGTCTAGATGTTGAAAGGGCATGCATCATTGATCATATCCATGTGCTTGGTAGATAGGCAATTTATTGTCATTGCCAAATCAAATTGATTAGGGTTTATTGCTTTATAATTTCTTTCTCATTACATTTATAACCTTCTTAAAATAAAAGGACAAGTAGCTAAAAAGGAAAGAAAAAAAACAGTAGCTGAAATTCTAAAAAATATTGATTTTCATGTAAATCTGAACATGCCACGTGTTGTCGTAACTGAATTTGAGTGTAATTATATAAAAGTTATATTTTGATACACAAGTTGTGTAAAAAAAATTACACAATCCTTCATATTTAAGTTATAAAATCTAAAATACAATTCCTAACTGTAACACCCTAAAGCCTAAACCTTAAACCATGACCGTCTCTGAGATTTTCGAGGCCCTGAGCGAATACTAAAAATGGACTCTCAAATAACGAAAGCATATCTCATTACGAATAGAAATCCTCTCTCGCTATTTATGCCCCAAAATAAAAAAGTTAGGTTTAAAGTTTAGGGTTATTTTTAAGGTTGTGGTTTAAGATTAGGCTTAAAGGTATTGGTTGTAGAGTTTATGATTTAGTATTTAAAAGTTAGGGTTATGACTTAGAATTTATTTATTTATAGTGTTGAGCATAGAAATGAGCACCGAAAAGGGGCGGAAATTTTTTATTTATTTCATTACTTTGAACAATTAATTTAATATTTCAACCACATTATTTTCATTGTTAGATTAATTAATTAATTAATTTAAGAAAGATAATTACTTTTTACCATTAAATTAATTGGTTTATTTGATAAACTAAAAAATAAGAATAAAACAATATAGATGATTAAATTTTAAGGGTCCTAGACTGATTGGAGCCCTGAGCAGTCGCTCGGAGTGCTTCCTTTATAGCCGACCCTGCCTTAAATTTTAAACTCTAAATTTTAATCATAAATCTTAAATTATTTTCTATTATATAATTATGATGTATTTGAATAACTATAGTAATTTGTAGGTCTCACTAAATTTAGTGAAATTGGGAGCTTCAATTATACTATTCAATTCTTGGGGATGGATAAGAGCAACGGCTGAACTAAAGGATTGGCTGGGGTCATGGCCCCTTAAATTTAGAAAGAAAAAAAATGAAAAATTGTAAGATAAAAAATTGCTCCAAAACCCTCTAAAAATGTATAATACATTGTTTAACCCCTTAAATTCTAATTTTTTTAAATAATCCCTTCATTAAATAATATTGAGTTCTGTTACTGGATAAAAATAGATATAATTATACATATAATTTTCTTTTTTAATTTTCTAATTAATATTATTTTAAGATTTAAAATTATATTATTATGTAATTACAACTTTACTACCAGTTAAATTATATAATTTCTATTAACCCAACAAGTGTCCCAGTAGAAAAGCAGATGATGTTCAACTTAAGAGACATGGGTTTAAATCGCTATGTCTACAAGGTGTATGTACTTTGTCAAAGAGTTAAGAATATGTATAAACAAATACTACCTTGTAATTTTAGACTATTCAAAAATAAAAAATTATATAATTATATAATTACAACTTTACTACCAGTTAAATTATATAATTTCTATAGAATAAAAATTCTTTAATAATATAATAATTATGATAATAATTACTACATTTTTCATAAAGTACACATTAACATCATGCCTTTACATGATATATGAGGCAATTAGCCTCTTGACTTTGGACTAATTTAATGCGCACCTCTTGAATATAGGCCCATGCCACAATGTCGACCTTGGCGTCGGTGTTGGACTTGGATCCACCGCCACGCCCACCAATGTGGCAGAGCAGTAGGGAGTAGCCACCATTATAATGAATCAGATTGGATCCAACTCCCACACTATCTTTACCACATTCAAAGTTTAGGGAAGTGTTCGATCTGATCGGTACAACGTTTATATATATTTTTAAATTTATTGTTTTTTGTTTTTGGGTGTTTTAAAATCTTTGGTAGGTTATGTTTTTGTTTTACTTTTGTTTATCAATAAAATTAGGGATGGGCACATGTCGGGTCAGGTTTTTGGCCCACCCGAACTTGACCCGAAACTAATAATCTTAAAACCGAATCTGACCCGACCTGATCTCATTCTTTAAAAAATTCGACCCGACCCGACCCGACTCGATCTCATTCTTTAAAAAACTCGACCTGGCCCGAAAATAAATATTCTAAACCCGACCCCGACCTAGAAAAAAATTAATTTTAAGGACCTAATTGTAAAAATAATTTTAAAAGACATAATTATAAAAAACAATAAATTTAAGGACTAAATTGTAAATAAAAAATTTAATTTAAAGACCTAATTATAAAAAATATATAAAGAGGGGGTATTATTACAAATATCTCTAAAAAATTTAGGAGAAAATTACACTATTAGTTCCGGGTCGGGTTGGGTCGAATTTTTTCACCCTAAAACCCGAACCCGACTCGAACTCGATTTTTTCATAAAAATACCTGACTCGGTCAGGCCAGGTTGGGTTAGAACCCGTCGGGCCCGGGTGAAATGTCGATCCCTAAATAAAACTGTCAGATTGATGTATCAAAAAATAGAATTTAATTGTTAACAAATGTTAAAGCAAGTAGTTAAACCTCCCGTTAATATCCCCTTTACTCCCTAAATCCCGTGTTCAACACTCGACATGAGCATTTCTTATTCCCCTGCCTAGATTGTAGGTCAGGGGAGGATTTAAGTGAATTTTAGTGGGGTTAATTCACCTTACTTGGTTCCAGAGAATTCTTGTAAAAATAAAAAGTTTGAGGTGGAGGGGGAAATTAAATATATTTGAACTCACATGACTTCACTTAGTTCGTTTAACTTTAACTTTCTTGAACCCACTTAATACAAAGTCTAAATTCGTCACTGTTGTAGGTAGTGTTAAAAAATAGAATTTAACTTATTGATTTATAGTGGGTATAATTCGATTAATATTATATCAGTAAAATGATTTATATAAAATTAGATGATGTATTATTTATAATAATATTGGGGTTGAGTTGTTTAATAAAAAAAAAGCAATTTATTATTTAATGTGAGTCAATAGCCTGTGTTTTTTAGACTAAAGATTAGATTATTTTTATAATAAAAATGCATAAGTTGAATCCGTTGAATGATTCCAGTGATAAAGAATGACTATTTTTATAATAGACCTGCCGGTAGTGATACCGTTCACCGGGATGCTTTCCGATGAGCGTTTCAAGTGCGACCATTCCAAAGTTGTAGACATCACATTTCTCACTTCACCTGGTGCAACATATCCGTAGGTACCAACAAGCATTGTTTGGTTGGATGAATCAGGATCAAGCAGCCTAGCCGTGCCAAAATCCGAGACCGAGACACGAGCCTCAAAATTCGAGTTCAAAACGACGTTATTGCTTCCGAGACACAAAGCACCTACTTCGGGCGGGATGCTGCCAAGAACCTTAGTCCAAGCATGATCAAGATGGAGTAGGTTTCGGAAGGAAGATGAATTCGATTTTTCGAGATTGTCCGAGATTAAACTATATCGACCAAGATGTATAGTGTGACTTGTTTGTTTTGGTGTCCATTCGTTGTTACTGGATTTGGAAACTTTGTTCTTCTTGTATCCACTTGTTTGAGTGGGTGCTAATCTTTAATAAAACTCATATTTTTGCCGAACGAAAAAAAAAACGATCAATTTCGATTATTGCATGATGTACATGGCCATTCGCGACGTTTCGAAGTGTCATTGCTATACCTATTGCACCAACCAGTCCGGCGGAGACGATGCTGTTGTCGACAAGGTTGTCGAACCCGTACCTGAAAAATTGGAACAATGGCAACCACGGCGGCAATCGTGACATAACAAATACTGGTGAGGCCATCTTTCAGCTTGTTTCTCTAGGTTTTTTGTTACTCATCTCAAGGTTAATGATCTCTTAATCCAATTTAAACAAGGTTTTCATTTTTAACTTCTCTTATAAATTACGTCTACAGATAATCAGTCGAACCACTATTAATCAGTGTTTAAATTTGATGATAATCAATTTATAATTGGTGGGACCGGATCAATATATTAATAGTAAACCCCATAATTGTTTTTTTAGAATGGTATATTTATGCATCAAAAGCTGGTTTGACTAACAAATGATACAATATTGAAAGGATGCATAAGTAGTCCAAAAAGAAGGAATAATTTGTGGCAAAGAGCATAGAAATTCCACAAAGAATTCTTTTGGTGCAAAATTTCCACTAGAATTAATACTAGAATTTGTGGCACATAACATAGAAATTCCACAATGAATTTGTAAGTTATTCCTCTCATTGGTCCAAGTTCGAGCAGTAATGTATGCAAGAATAGAATAAAATATCTGAATAGTATCAGTGACCGAGCTATATGGTTTATTTATGATTTTTTTTCACCTTTATCCTATATATATATATATATATTTAAAATTTGATATATTTATGAATTTTCTCCCTTTTAAATAAGCGTTTTGCTATACACAACCCTTAGGGCTGTGTATAAGAGTTACTAGATTCCTATCATTAATGGTTATTTTACTTTGCAATAGAATTTATTAGAATGTAATTAATTGCATTCTTACAAAATTAAATACCATTAATTTATGGTATTTAATACAACTAAACATAAACCCTAAACCCTAAACTTTAACCCTAACCTTAAACCTTACGCCATGATCATTAATCCTAAATCTAAACCCTAACCCTAAGCAATAAGCTATAAACCTTAAACCATAAACTCTAAACCCTAACCAATAAACCTTAAACCCTAAAAATTATACATTAACCCTAAACACCAACCCTAAACCTTAAAACATAAAAATGTAGCAACATAAACCCTAAAACAATAAACCATAAACCCTAAAATTATAAATCATAAACCCTAAGCACATAAACCCTTTTATATTATTATTAATTACATTAAACACATTGAATCAATGATGTTTAATATTTTAAGAATGTAATTAACTATATTCTAATAGATTCTATTAAAAAGTAAAATAACAATTAATGATATGAATCTAGTAGTTCTTATACACAGCCTTAGGGTTGTGTATAGCAAAACCCTTTAAATATTGGGTAATCTTCACTGATGGTCACTTTTGTTTTGGGTTTATTTTATTATGGTCACCCGAATTCAAAAAAGATTATTTTGGCCACTTACGTTCGAAACCGTTTCTGTTTTGGTCACTGGACCGTTAACCCTCCGTTAATTAAAAATAAAATTTTTTAATTTGACCCTCAAACTTTCAAAACTTCATTTTTTACCATCTTCCCCAACTTTGTTAAGTTTGTTCTCACAAAGGGAGCATTTGCACTCACATTATTTAGGAGGGGGGCGAATTTAGTGTTAAGTTTGTTCTAATTTATTTTAATTTAGAGTGTGTAAAGAAGGAAAAATGAAAATTTACATTCTTATTTAAAAAATATTATTTGAACTAGTATTGTTGAATTTTTAGATTCGTTATTAGGCCAAATATATATCAGATGTATGTCCCGTATATGAGAACAATATTAATGGAAGAATCATTTTTATTGTCGTTGCATTGTCGCAATCGGGACGACTTTGAAATTAGAGATTAAGAAGGTTAAATTCATTGTTTTTGTTGACAATTGACGGTTTGGGTATTTGCTTTACTGAATTTTCTTTATAATTTTTTTTATCATTTTCTGCAATTTCAATGGTTGAAAGCTTGATTCTCTAGCATCTTGTAGGTGTTAGATACTCTAGCTTTTACTTAATTAGTTACTTTTGAGAATCATGGCAATTTATTTTTGAGATTTCCCCAATTTGTTATTTGCTTCATTGAATATTATGTTTGTGTTTTTTTTTTCATTTTGATCCCATGGATATATTTGTTTACCAGAAACAAAGCCTGTTAAGATTTTAGCATGGTTGAAAAATATTGCAAGTGAATCCATTTGCATGCTAAATTACCTTTACTGTATGCATTCTCGATGTTCTTGATGTATTTTCTTTCACTACCATATCAATGCCATTTATTCTTCATTTACAGTTTGTAACTGTATATTATCAATTCGGGAAGTTTGTGTTGCTGGAACTTGGAAGTTGATTTATTGGAATCATGCTAAAACAAATTCTAAGAAAACTGCCACGAAAGTTGCAAAGATCCGACTCATTAGATTCAGCAGGGACTGATTCTGGTGATCGTACTTCCAACTTGGACGATGGAGTTCAATGTACGAATTTTGGTAATAAATATCAAGTCGACTTCGTGTTGTTAAATGGGTGTCCTCAGCTGTTTTTCCTGCTAGCATTATGGTTGGATCAGAGTAATCTTCACCCGTTTGAAATATATAATTTTTGGGGAAGATGGTAAAAAATGAAGTTTTGAAAGTTTGGGGGTTAAATTAGAAATTTTTATTTTTAATTAACGGAGGGTTAACGGCCCAGTGACCAAAACAGAAACGGTTTCGAACGTAAGTGGCCAAAATAATCTTTTTTAAATTCCGGTGACCATAATAAAATAAACCCAAAACAAAAGTGACCATCAGTGAAAATTACCCATAAATATTTATGTTTTATCCCAACCTTAAATCTTGGCTCCATCCTTAAATAGTATATAGATAGGATGTTTAAAAAACAATGTATATAATCAATCAAATACTAATAAAAAATAAATAACGGATGTTTTTTTTTAAAATTGAATTTGGCCCTAAATTTTTTAAAAAGAGCTAAATCGTTATTTTTAACAAAAATATTAAGTAAAACATTAAAATTTTAATGTCATTGGCATGAAACCCCACTTTTTTTTTTTTTGAAAGTTAAGCTTTATTGGCACTTCTACGTTAAAGATCTTACGGAACCAAAGCCTCGTTAAAAAACCTCTCTAAGCCTAAATAGAGGAAAAAGAGTGTTTTGATTCCGTAATTACAATATTCACACTCTGTTCGTTCTCAACTGGTATTACATGGAAGTTCCTTGTGAATACAAACACCCTCTCTGCAACTTAGTATAAATCACATCTAACCGAAACCCGCAGAGCAATACACTAAGCTATGGACATAATGCATCTACAGTAGCTATTGTTTTACCTCACCAATGCGCCTGCAATTGAAATCTGGGGCCTCAAGACAGCATATTTCAACTGCGATTTGCTCTCACCCAAACCTTTGCCACATCAGCTCCAATTCCACGCTTTGCTAGTGAGTCCGCCACTGCGTTCAATTCCCTAGGAACCAGCGATAGCTTCCAATCCAAATCTTCTCCAGCTTTGAACCAAGTTTACGAAAGATGAAGGGCATTTCCATGGATGCTCTAACCAGTCCACTGCGATTTGACAGTCACTCTCGAAAATCAACTTAGACTTTACCCACTTGGATCGTTTGAACAGAATTAACGCTTCCCTAATGGCACTTATTTCCGAGGAAGTAACGTCCAGCAGGCCATCACTCCTAGAGAAACTCAGTAGTGTCTCTCCCTTGTCATTTCTCAGGATTCCTCCGATTCCGGCCCTGCCGAAATTGTCACCCACTGCACCGTCCGTATTAAATTTCACTGTCCCGAGACTGGGCGGATACCACTGCAGTTTATTTTTGATCGGCACCCACTTCACAATATCCTTGAACTTTTCCGGGAAATTTAAGATTGCGTGTTAATATCACCAATTTCCTCTGGCCATAGTGCTTTACACCACCAGCAAAGACGGATGATGCACGTGTGATACACCGAGACAGGAGAGAAACTTGATTCCTTAAAAATCAGCTCATTTCGAGCGAGCCAGATTGTCCAGGAGAAACAAAACAGTCCAAGATGCCATATTTTCATCTGGAACTTATGAGGAATAACCGTCATCCAAATCTTAAAGAGATCAGAATAAGATTTCGGCATTACAAGGTGTATATTCCATAGCTTAAACCAACTTTGCCAAACTTCCCATACTTTCTTGCAGTGACAAAGAATATGTTGGACAGATTCCACTTCTTCTGCACACAGCTTGCATTGATCGGAAATGTGGAGATTACTTCCTCGCTTGTGAAGCTCTGCCATTACCGGAATTTTACCCCAAATTGCCTTCCAGACAAATAGGACTACCTTTGGAGGGGCTTTGCTTTTCCAAACCAATTCCCAAATTCCATCTCGAGTATCGCCTACACTGTTACCGAGCTCGCACCACAGTTTCGAGGTGAAACTCCCGGCTGGATTAGCAGCCCATCGAACACCGTCCTGTAGATCAGAATTTGTCGGGATACTGCATAGGGTACGTCGCAATCTGTCCCATTCTTCCTTTTCCTACTCAAACATGGCTCTCCTCCATTTAATTTCCCAGCACCATCTTCTTTCATGTGTAAATCCAAATTCCGTCACGAGACCAGTCTTGTTAAGTGCCAGCGAGAATAATCTCGGAAATTCCTCCTTGAGCGGAGAGTCACCTGTCCATCTATCACTCCAGAATCTAATCTTTTTGCCATCTCCTAATGAGAATCGAATTTGGCTTAGCAAAGTTGAAACACTTTCCGGATAAGCACTTATGATATTTTTCCATATAACAGATTTGGGGGCTCTGTTATTAATCGTCGGAAACATCGCAGTGTTGTCCCCCTCGTACCTAGCCGCGATAACTTTTCTCTATAGACTACCTTCTTCGGTTCCGAAGCGCCACAACCACTTTAGCAACAGAGCTTGATTCTTCAAATTTAGATCGATTAAACCCAGCCCCCCTAAATGTTTTGGTAAGCACATGATTTCCCATTTCACCCAGTGTATCGCCTTCTTATCTATGCTTCCCCACAAGAATTTCGAGCAAATGCTAGACAACTGCTTACTCACGCTTCTTGGCATGAAAAATAGGGACATATAATAAATAGGCAGACTTAGAAGTACGGACCTGACTAGTGTGACTCTACCCCCGAAAGATAAGCACTTTGATTTCCATCCGGAGAGTTTCTGCTTGGATTTCTCCAAAATCGGCTCCCATATTTTCTTGATATCAATGTTGTGACCAAATGGCATGCCCAAATACACCGAAGGAAAATTTTCCTTTGCACAATTTATAGAGGCCGCCCATTGCTCAACTTCAGCCTCATCCATGTTAATTCCCAGTAATTTGGACTTGTGAATATTCAATCTCAGCCCCGACGCTAGTTCAAAGCCTCTCAATAAGTGTATTATATTGCTCAATTCTGCTCTATTAGCTCCGCAGAAGATGATCAAGTCATCAGCATATTGTAGATGCGAAACACTTAGGGAACTATCTCCGATACGACTAGCATGGAACAGCCCCATCTCTACAGCTTTATTCAAGATGCTATTGAGTCCTTCACCCACAATATTAAAAAGTAGCGGGGATAACGGACACTCTTGCCTGAGACCACGTTTTATCCGGAAGTTTTCTGTAGATGAACCGTTAACCAAGACTGATATCGACGCAGAGGCGATGCACTTTTCTATCCACCCGGTCCACTTCTTTCCGAAACCCATCTTATTCATTAGGAAGAATAAAAAATTCCAATCAACATAGTCATATGCTCTTTGAAAATCAGCTTTAAATACCAGTCCCTTATGGCCTTGCTTCTTCGAGTAGTCTACTAGTTCATTAGAGATCAGCACACAATCTAAAATTTGCCTTCCAGCACAAAAGGCAAACTGATTTTGCCCAATTAAATCACCCATAACCGTCTTGAGTCTTGAAGCAAGTACCTTTGCGAGTAGTTTGTAGATGCACCCAACCAAGCTAATTGGTCTATAATCATCTATCGCAGTCGACTGACTTGATTTGGGGACCAATACGATAAAGGAATGATTGAAGGATAAGTCCACCTTGTTGTTCGAGTGGAAGTCTTCGAAGAAATTCAGAATCTGTCCTTTCAAACTCATCCAGAACTTCTTTAAAAATCCAACATTAAATCCATCAGGTCATGGCGCTCTAGAGCTATCCAATGACTGTAGCACTTCATATACTTCCTCACTCGTAAACGGCCTTTCCAAATATCTGGCTTTTTCCGCATCAATCAGGTTCAGCTTACTGTTAAATTCTTTGACTGCCACAGTTTGAGAAGAATTATAAGCATTCTTGAAAAAACTGGAAATTTCCTTCTTAATCCGCAGGGGACTTTGCACTTCGACATTGCCCACGCGGATTTTACCAATGTGATTCGATCTCCTTCTTGCGGAAGCCACTAAATGGAAATATGCCGTATTCTTAACGCCCTCATAAAACCATTTAATGCGCGATTTCTGCCTCCACTCCCTTTCTTCCCTTCTTTCCGCCTTCCACAGCTTAGCTCTATTGGTGCGTAATTCCTGCCACAAAGTAGGAGACTGGCTATTCGAACATAGCCTTTGTTCTAACATATTGCATTTGATTTCCAAAGCAGATCCAGACTCAGGATTTTGAGTCTTTGAAAACTCTAGCCAGGCCTTCGTTTCCTTTTTGCACACTCTCAAACAGTTCATGATACCCTGCCCCGATTAAGTAGCGCATACATCTTGTAATTTTTCAATTAGCTCCTTATTGTCCATCCAATGATCGAACCACTTGAAGCTTTTGGGACCCCAATTGACACTGTCAATCGACAAACTTACCGGGTTATGATCTGATAGACCCCGCGGCAAAATTCTCTGAATAGAGTTAGGCCACCATCTCAAAACTTCCGGCGATAGGAGGAAGCGATCCAGCCTACTGAAGGTCGGATTCTGTCTCAGAATTGATCAAGTATAAACACCACCTGAATTGGGTAGATCAATTAGACCCTGGTCCTCTATAAAGCTAGCGAAAATGGCCATTTCCTTTTTCTGTAAAGACGTTCCTGTGCTTTCCTCCTTGCATTTAACAACATTAAAATCACCTCCCAGTATTATGGGAAGAGGGTTATTCGCAACCCATTGACTAATTTCTTCGAAAACACCCCTTCGTTGCTCTCCATCATTTGGGGTGTATAGATTAATTATCCCCACTTTTACATTAAGATTGCAGAGAATACCCACACAAGGAATGAAACTCTGTCCGAGAGTTGACGCTTCACAATTGAAAAAGGATGGGTTCCACACTGAAAGCAGACCCCCTGCAGCACCTACAGACTCCACAACTCTAAACTCATCTAGTGCTGTATTTCGACATAAATTCCTTACCCACTTATCAGACGGTAAAGAATATTTTGTTTCTTGTACAAACAGGAAATCTGGTTTTAACTTTTTCACCAACCTACTCAATCCCTCCCCACTCCTCTTACATTCCAAGTTAAAAACAGATTCTGGAACGACATCTAAACAAAGAAATTCTCTGAAACTGAAGCTGACTGACCTGCTCCATCTCATCGCGCTCCTTTGGACTCAATCTCTTCCAAATGCATTTCTTCTGTCCCATGCAACGATTCAGCTTCTTCTCGACATGGCTGATACTCATCGCCGGCGGGAGACCTAGAAGAGTCGAGCGGTTCACCATTGATCCAACACATATCATCTTCAAAAGGAGATATTTTGGTCCTGACCATATGACATATCCCATTGACAAACATCTCAAACAGTGGCGGGATGACCACTGGGTATGCCACTCCAATCAACATTCTAGCATAATCTAACCGAGATTTGTCTTTAGTTTCTTCATCTATTTTCACCAGTTGACCCCATTTGCTAGCCATCGATGTAAACACGGCTTCACTCCAAGCTTCTAGTGGAAAGTTCACCAGCGAAACCCAGACCTTCATTTTCTTATTTTTATTAAAATTTTCCACAGAATCCAGATCGGCAAACCACTTGTCTAACATTTGACTCTTCAGATCATGGAATATATGAACCAGCTCCTCCTCCTTGAAATGAATAATTGCGTAGGGTCCTGACCAGAATGCAATCTTAACCCGAAAGCCCTCAGATCTTAAGATCTCTTCCACGGAAGCAGCGTCATACATGCCTTTGATTTGGGCAACCAGACAGTTGTCCAACCACTTGGCTTCATCATCTGGGATGCTGAAATAGAAGGGGGAAACGATAATGGACTGTTCCTCTACAGGGATGCCGTCATTCCTTGCGAGGGTGGGTTAGTAGTCGTGTATACCTCATGCAAAAAAAACATTTGTTTAAAATTTAAATTTTTTGTCAACATTTTCCTTAAAGAAAGTAACTTGATTTATTAAAGGTTTAAGATCAAATTTAATTCAAAAAAGAATAAGGATCAATTTGACAAAAACAGTAAACCTTGAAGCTTATTTTTGAATTTATACCCAAAAATGATTTATTAATAAAACAAAGAATGAACAAAGGGAAATGTAAACAGATCTATCATCTTTCCATTTTATAACTCAAAATATTTCTAATTGTTTTTTTCCCTTTTAGTTTTAAATTACTAAATATACTTTAGGATATTGTTTGATATTATCATAGTGATAAGATAATCTTAGGTCATCTGATCACTCCTAATCTTAGATAATTATGATTTTTTAATATATAATTTGATACGAAATTTATATTCTTCAGATCTCTCCGTTCATAAATTAGAGGATGTTGAACGTTTAACGTACTCAATTCTATGTCTTTTTATGTACCAACGACATGTCTATAAAATAATTATTTTGAATCGAGTATAAAGTTATTTATATTATTGAATTTTAAATCATTGTACTAGCTATTGCATGAAACAGATGATTGAATATATAACATGAAAAATAACCTTATTATTACTAGGAAAATTATTTATTGAAAGCAACAATTTAATTTTTTATTAAACGAAATTTTATATCATTATCATAGCCCAAAGTAGACTTGTTCGAACCGAGCTTTGAACATTATTTTTTTTTTACTTTGAACTAGTTTGATCTAATCCAAGTTTAAATTGAAAAATAAAATTATTTGTATCTAAATTCAATTATGAGAATATTAATATTATATTTTATATTTTATAATACTCCCTAAGTCTTAATAAATTATTAAGAAAATCAAAATTAAACCTAGTAAACAATTCCACTGTTGGGTTGGAAAAATTATTATATGATTATGGCCTACCATGTCATTTATGGACTCTGTGCATTAAAAATCAATTAATTATATTTTGTCATTTTTTTTATAAAAAATTCTATTTTCTATGGCATGTAAATATGAAGTGTGCAGTTACATAGAAGTTGATTATGAATGGATTAATGATATAAAAAATTAGCTGATTGATTTTTAGTGACCGGGAACCATAAATGACGTGGCGAGCCAGGTCCATAAAATAATTTCTTGTTGGGTAGACTTGAACGCACGACCGACGCCTCTAATTAGGTAGCAAAATTCCACTCAACTAAAAAATATTGAATTAGTTGACTCAATTCAATGCTAAAATATCTGACTCGTCTTGATTCGACTTATAATTTTATAAGCTCAATTCAACACAAAAATAAAGTTTGAATTATAAAATAGAAATTTAAATAAATCCAAAATTTTAATAATTAGCGGATAACTTTTAAATTCGACTCCGCTCTCTAAATTATGTATGATATATATATATATATATCACATATAAAAAATTGAAGAAATATACGTGTGTATTTCATATAGTTATAGAAAATCGTTTAAATTAGAACTAATTACTATCACAACATTATAAATATTTAGAAATAATTTTAAACTGAAACTTGAACAATTTTATGTTTGATTCGACTCAATTTTTTAAATAAAATTTAAATTATAAAATATAACTCTTCAACTTAACTAACACAAGATTTTTTTGACTTCACTCAACTTGATCGAATATCCACCCCACCTCCAATTCTTGATCAAGGGGCATAATAGTAAATTCGTCAACCTTATTTGAAACTTCAATCAAAGGGGCTTATAAGATGAGAGAGAACTATGTTAAACAGACAAAGGAGATTTCCGTCATTTCGAAAAAACAACAGTGGCATTCCTGTCATTTTCTCAAAACCAGAGGTTAGTTTTAAGAAAACCCCAATCATATAATGTTTTTATTTTATTTTGTTTTCTCATTGCTTTTTGATATCTTGTTTTCCCCTCTTTTCTTCATTCATCCGACTGTTTTTCGTTGTATTTTAGATCCCTTTCTTTCATTGCTTTGTTCCCCTCCGCCACTAGCCGGCGGCTCCTCCGCCGTCCGTCACTCTCGTTGGGTTCTTCGGCTCCCCTTATTTTTCATCTCCAAAATCTGTCTGTTTTTTCTTCTAATTCTTGTTCGGTTTTTATTTTAAAATTGCGATTTAATACTAACAATTATGGGTTTTGTTTTGAAAAATATATATTTTCAGTTTTTCTAGGTTTTTAAATTCGGCCATTTTGGTGTTTTACGGCAACTCAGGGGTTATTGAGTCATTTCACCATTTTTGTGCGTTTTCCTGGCTTCTTGATAAAGATGATTTGACAGTTCTACCCAAAAACGAGAAGAAAAAAGAAAAAATAATCTGTTTTCTGACTTGACGTTTTTGCCCCTGACTAAACGCTGATTTAACGGGAATAGCCCTTCATCCTACGTGGCATGAAAATGAGTCACCACCCGCGTAGAATCCTGACACCCGGAATCTCGAGAAAGCGTAAAGAGAGAGAAACTTTTCATTCATTTAAACCGTCGATTCCGGTTCAATCATCGGTTTACACCGGTCCAATCCCCCCGCCCAATCCTAATTGTTCGAACCAGCTTTTAGCTGGGTACATGGCGCATGAGTTCCTGACGAGGGGAACCCTGTTGGGTCAGAAATTCGACCCGACTCCATCAGAGACAGCTCCAGTTGCAATCGGTTCATTTACTGGACCGAGAAAACCGGTTAAGCAGGAAACCCAACCGAAGAATCCCAAGAAAGAGACCCAAAGTTATGCTGACGTGGCGATAATCTTGAAGGACGACGGGACCCACATCCCGGGAATCGTTAACCCTACTCAGCTGTCGAGTTGGATCAACATGTGAAGCTTTATAAGATGACGTGGCAACATGCGATTGGTCGAAATGTCATACTCTTATCCCTCTAGTGAGAGTCCTTTTCTCTATAATCTTAGTTAATTTACGTGCGCTTGTTTTTTCCTTAATTTGACGTAGGCTTTGTGTTGTCTTTTTGTAATATAGATTTTGACTATGTTTTGTTAAATGTTTTTGCATGGACTTTGGATTAATGTCTAATTATGTACATCATCATCAGGAACCGAGCCAAGATTAGAGATTAAGGGCAGAACATAAATATCGCTCCGTCCCTTATCATCAATCATCATGCTTTAGTGGAAAACTTGGATAGGCACCTCAAATGATTCATCTTTATTTATCATGCTTAATAATTGTATGATCGTATTATAATAATCACATGATGATTTATTTTCTTTCGATAACTCGAGTCTGAATGTCGTTATTTTAGGAGATTGAAAAAGGTATGTATAACACACGTCAAATAGTTTAAAACAAATACAACATCAAACCTACTTTAGAGTTTAGAATCCAACAACATTGAAAAACTTAACCCCAGAGTGTTGCACGCCAAATCTTTAACAATGGGAAGATTTTCCCTCGAAACAAACATGAAAGTTCTTGAGATGGATAAGAAAAGATTTGTATAAGGACTAAGGAGCAAGCCTTTCCGGCATTCCGCTACGCGGCCTTGATTGCACCGGATCTTGCTTTCAGGTTGAGGAAGATGGCCCTGAAAGTTAGCAAGCAAAAACATTAGCATGGAGTAAAACATGCTATGGAGATATCCTGTTCTGATACATATTCGAACACGAATATGTCGATCCGACATTCAGTTCGAAGGCAACAAACGAAAGGAAGAAAACGCGAGGGGACGATGGATGAAGGGCTCACCAGCAGGAGGCAACAAAACTATGGAACAGAACTCGGAACTGCAGAGGCATATACTGGTAGTTTATCCAGCCAACTATAGGCCAAAACTGCAAGTTAATAAGCGTATAGCGACGTTACCGTATGTCGAACATGAAACATACGGAAAACTTCGAGAAAATTAAACATATTCGTGTTAGACACATATTTGTTCGCATACCTTCCATGCAGTCAATTGAATATTTGGGTAATCCTTTCTAACTTTACTTCTGACTAGACCCCATGGCCTTCCTGAAAAACAATAACACAATCAAACATTCAGTTTATATAAAATCGAATTGCATTCATTCAGCATTCTACTTAGGTTATCCGGATTTAAGACGAGTATCGAGTATGTTTATATCTATCAATGTTACTCTGATTCGGGTTAACCGCGCATTTACAAATAATAATACCAATAACATCACAGCTCTATCATCTATGTTACTTCGAGTCGGGTATAGGTAACGTTAGAAGATATACGAATATGTGTCGAACACGAGTGGTTCGAGAAGATGCACATACCTTCGACCACCAATCCATAATACATCATGAAGAAGAAGTTGTTCCAAGGAGAAGAAGTCAATTGTTCCAACAACACCTTGAAAACAGAAAATCAAAATTCAAAATTTTCCCAAGAAAATGGAAGTGAAAACCAGTATGAACAACATGTGCTTAATTTCTTACCTTCTTTGCAACAGTTTTACTGCCTTTCTTTCCCCGGAAAAATGATATCCATCACTTTATGAAGGAAGTGACCAAATGGTCCTGAATATGCAAACCCATAAAGCTGCAAAGGGGAAAATAGTTTAAACATTAAAAAGTTATGACCATGTTCATTTCTAGACCCGACAAACTTGACCCGAGACTTAAAATTCGAACCGAAACCAAAAATTAACTCGAAATTTGATCCGAAACTCGAAATAAACCGCACCGAAACTGAACCAAATTTAGTTGAACTGAATAGACCGAACCGAATAGACCCGAACCGATGGACCCGATTAATAGAAATAAAGAAAGATAAAATATGAACAGCTACACAAGTCACTAAAATGTCAAATATATTGACTTTATAAAGTCATATATAGGGTGTAAAAATCTGATCAACCTAAAAATTTGATTAAAATCGACTCATCTCTCACTGAACCGAAATCAACCAAACCGAAATGACCAGAAACACAATAGACCTGAACTAAAATCGAACCGAAACCGAAATGACCCGAACCGAAACTTTCTTGGCATCCAAACAGGAAAGTTTAGACTTTAGAGTATGATCCAAAAAGTCAACCCTTACCATGATGAGAAGCAATCTTCTGAGTTGAAGCCTTTTGACCCCAGAAATCTTCTGAGCTATCAAATCACTGCAACCAGCTAAACACCCAGCTGTGATTGCCTGAAAATCAACAAACAAAATCAAACAAGACCCACACAAATCGATGCAAGAATTCGACAAAGTAATCATTTTGAAAACATGGGTGTTGATCAAAAAGAGAAAACATCAAAATATGTTGTTGTTGTTGTGAATTTGTTACCTTGGTTCTAAGAGGGTGAGCTTGAAGTTGAATCATATATTTTCTCCATGCTTCTTGGGCAATATCAGACATGGTGAAACAAAAGTGATTAAATTTGTTTCAGAAGGTGGCAAGAAAGTTGATGAGTGTTTGTTTGTTTGGTCTTTCGCTGTTATGGAGTTTTGGGGATTTAGAATTTTAAGACAAGACAGGCAAATGTACGAGAATGGAAGGGGATCTGTCCTAAAAACGACAGCTTGGGTTCTTTGGTTGTTGAGTGTTTGGATTCTGGTTTTCACATGGCGAATTTGGTCAAAGTCTCTGAAGTGCACGTTTTTTCTCTCTTTGTTTTTGGGTAAACTACAATCAAGGCTACTAAATTGCTAATCGGGTTACAATCGAGTCACTTGTTTTCTAAAAGTTACAATTAAATAACTAAATTACAATATTATTACAAACATATCACTAGTATCATAATGGATTACCGACTTACCGTGATCCCTGCTTGAAGAAAACTTGACTCGAAAAATTGAATTTTTTGATTTGACTCGACTCGTTTTAATTTGTCTCGAATTTTTTTAAATATAGTTTAAGTTGTGAAATGAAAATTCGAGTAACTCGAAAATTTTAATAATTAACATATCATTTTTTATGTTAGAGTCGAGTGCCTCAATTCTGCCTGAGATATATATACCACATAAGAAAAAAATATGAAGAAATATATATGTGCAATGTATATGGATATAGAACGCTGTTTAAATTGAAATAAATATGTACTATGATATTACAAATAATTACAATTTTTCAAAAAAATAAATAAATAAATTACAATTAAATTTGTACAGAAAATCGAAAATCCAACTCGATTAGATTGAAAAAATTTCAAATAAAATTTGAGTCGTAAAATAGAACTCTTAAATTCGAATAACTTAAAAAAATTCATTCGACTCGATCAAACGCTCACCCTAACTACAACAACAAGCTCATACTAGAAAAGCCGATCCCATACGCGAGAAAACAATAAACATATCTAACATAAAAAAGAGTTCTATTTCATAACACAAACTTAGGGGTGGACATTTCATCGAGATAGACTATTTTTTCCTTTTGATTTTGTTGAGTTGATGAGTCCTATTTTATAATTAAAACTTTATTTAAATTTTTTTTGAGTCAAGTTCTTCGAGCTTCAGTTCAAATTTAATTGTAAACATTTATAATGTTATGATACTAATGAGTTCAAATTTAAACAGTTTTTATATACATATCTATATATATATATTCCATTTTTTGTATATATATAAAATTCAATTGAGAGACTAAACTCAAACTTGAAAACTTATCCACTAATTACTAAAAATTTCGAATTATTCAAAATTTCATTTTATAACTCAAATTTTATTTGAAAATTTTCGAGTCGGTTCGAGTTTTATTCACCCCAAACAACCTGATCCCAACAATTCAACATTAAAAAGCCACACACAGGAAGAAAATAATACTAAAGGGAACCTAAATCATACAATTACATCTACCCTTAATAACGAAACATCGACACCAACTCCGAATTAAACCTCGATTTGATGCAGTCTTGCCTTAATTGCATGTAATTCGGTGACAACATTGTCAATCTTCATTCTCTGGACAGGAACTTCAACAGAGCATGCAACCCCGACATTAGTGAACGAAACCAAACACTCCAACATGTTCTGCCCCCTTCTTTTCTGGCTTTGCTCGTTGATTTGTTCAAGCAATCGAAAATCGAAAATCTCCTCCAATTGTTCCGGCAATGCCGTCTTACATAAACTATGAAGGCTTATCCCATCATCGAACATATCGTCTGTCGGCCTCTTCCCGGTGATCATCTCCAACACGAGAATCCCGTAGCTGTAGATATCCCCTTCGGGAGATGTCGGACCACCCATGCCGCATTCTGCAACGATACGATTACATTTAATAGGAATCCATCATGAAGAAGTATATCCAAAGAAAAAAGATATGAAATTTACCTGGGGCGAGATACCCGATCGTTCCTTTGATGATTGGGGAAGTTTTTTGCTCGTTGTCCGGATTACTTGCAGCATAAAAGTAGTAGACATTGAAGAGAGAGGGTGAAGATGAGAATTTAAATTGTTGGTGACAGTTTTAGACGGTTCACTCTGATAGATTTAAATGGAGAGTCGTAAATAATATTGTAACCGAAATAAAAAAAAAAGGAGAGGAGAGATGGGAGAGAAAGGAGTATTGTCCCCTGTTCCATTACTGTCTTCATGCCCCCTTCATGTTGTCTCCGGTCTTCCCCTTCATTTTCGGTTTTATTTGTTGTTGATAGGATGTAATTAGGGATGGACATGGGTCGGGTCAAGTCGGGTTTTTGGCCCACCTGAATCCGACTTGAAAATAAATATCTTAAACTCGAACTTGATTGAATTCAAATGGATTTTTTTTAAAACCCCGACCTGACTTATAGAAAAAATTAATTTTAAGGACCTGATTGTAAAAAATAATTTTGAGAGACTTAATTGTAAAAATATAATTTTAAGGACTAATTATAAATAAAAATTTAATTTTAAGAACCTAATTATAATATATATATATATATATATATATATATATATATATATATATATATTGATAAGAATTGGTGGCCTCGTTCATAACGGTCTACTCGAAAAATAAACCGACAGCAGAAGAAGGAAAAGAGTGCCACAATGATATTATTAAAAAAACAAAGTATTACAAAGCTTGCCCACAGATCAAAATCTAATGGCGTAAGTATTACACACAAATCAAAAATAAAAACTCTAAGATTCAACCAAATTGATCCCCCTTTTAGCCAATGAATCCGCTTCCACATTAATTATACGAGGGACTTTCTTGAAAGAGCAAAGATTGGAATTGCCAAGCTCAATAATAGACCGGACCAACTGTCGATACAATAACGGGCAAGAATCTGGGTTCGAGATCCAATCCAATCCAACGCTGCTATCGCTTTCGATGATCACACGAACTCCATTGCAGATTTTGTTCCCAGAGATGAGAGTGAGTCCATGTTTGATGGCTAAAAGTTCAGCTAAAATTGGAGTTCCTGCACCAATCCTGTGAGAGAACGATAAAAGAGTATTGCCATTCGAATTGCGCAAAATGCCGCCCACCCCACCTGCACTGCCATCACCCAACATGGCCCCATCAACATTAAGTTTAAAGAATCCGTTGGGCGGTGGTTTCCAACGCTGTATTTTTCTGGCTTGTCTGCGCTGCAATCAGCAAGAGAGGGGTTGGCTGTTAAGTCTTCCAAGGATATCTTCACTTCGGGAAATTTAGCTTTGAACCAAAGTGCCAAACGATGCTTAATAAGGAAGCATAACTGCAATCTGTCAAATTTCTTTTGTTGGAAAACTACCTCATTTCTCATCAACCATGTCGACCATAGGACGCAATGTGGGATGAAGTTCCAGATGGAAATCGAAGAACAACCTGCCCACCACATTTGAAACAAGGCGCATACATCACCAGGCATAGTTAGTGAGCGTTTCCAATAAGATGCAAAAATCATCCAGATTGCTGGGCAATGTAGGAATAAATGAGAAACTGATTCCTCCTCTCTCTCGTAGAATGGGCATGAAGACGAGCCCGAAACATTAAGTCCCCTACCTTGAAGAACTGTTTTCACAGCCACCCTCCCATTAGCTACAAGCCAAATAAAGAAGTCTACCCGAGGAGGAGCTAGCCCTGACCATATCCACTTTTTCCAATCAAAATCCGAGCTATCATGGTTGAGCCTACATTCGTATCCAACTTTTACAGAGTAAATACCATCCCCACTACCTCTCCATACAACACAATCCTCCGAAAATCCTTCTGAGCGATAAGATGAAAGTAGATTCATGAGGGAAGACATTTGATCAGATTCCCAATCAAAGATTTGCCTGCGTAAAGGAATATCCCATAGCCACTTGCCGTTGTCAACCTTCCCGAATTCGCATACCAAACCCACCTTATTGTGAGATAAAGCAAAAATCCTGGGGGTAAAGATCTTGCAAAGGAGTTTCACAAATCCAAACATCGGTCCAGAATTTAACCGATTTGCCACAATCCACCTGCACTCGGACATGGTAACGAAAATTGGTGCTAGATTCATCCATATTATAAAAGGAATTAGAAATACCTCTCCATATCCAAGAGCACATTCTGTTACGATCCGGAGGCGGCAGTAAAGTCTCTTTGCCCCAATCCAGTTTACTGCATAAACATTTCCTCCATTCCTCGTCCTTATTATTCGCAAAGTTTATAATCCATTTTTCAAGCAATGCTCTGTTTTGATGAATCAGATCGCGGATGCCTAGCCCGCCACGATCTAGTGGCAAGCACGCCGAGTTCCATCGCAACCAATGTATTCTTTTCCTTGTGTCCGAAGCATAGTTACCCGGAACGTAATACGATACGAAACGTGAAACGAAAACGGGAACGTGAAACGTCACCTTACCGAATCCGGTACGACTAGTATTATTAAATAAATATTATTATTAATATTAGTATTTATTAAATATTATTGTATTAAGCCCAAATATAATATAAAAAACCCAGTATTATATTAAATAAAAGGGTATATTACAATTAATTAAGTCCATTAGATATTATGACTAAAAGGCCTGTTATAGATTAAAGCCCAGTGACTAAATCCTCATTACATTTAACTAAGGTCCTCAACCCTAGCCGCCCATAATTAATTTCACGCAGATACCAAAGGTCAGACTATTGTTGATCGTTGGATTGCTTGCGTTAATCAAGGGCCAGGATTGATGCTTCATTAATTCCCATGCCATGTCAGAAATTAATTATGAAAGGCTCACGTGTTCTCTCTTTTTCTATTACCATATAAAATAAAATAATAAGTTTTCTTCCTCTTTTCTCTTTCACCATTTTTTTCATCTCTGCAACTCCATTTTTTCATCTTTGTAACTCCTCACTGCAACTCCATTTTTTCATCTCTGCAACTCCTCACAGTGAAGATAATATTGCGCGTTCCGATCGCGTCCCGCGCCGTTTCGTTCTCCGATTGAAGCCGTCGTTCCCGGAACGCCGTACGATGGGTCGTTCCCAGTTCCGGGTAACTATGGTCCGAAGAACCCCACAAGAAGCTAGCTAAGATTCCATTTAGCTTCCGAGCAATCGCGCATGGTAATTTAAAGATAGACATGTAATATGATGGTAACGCTGTGAGCACTGATTTGATCAAGACTAATTTGCCGCTAGGCGATAGGTTGTGCCCCTTCCAACTTGCCAAATGATGATAGAATTTTTTAAGGACCGGTTCCCACATGGTAGCCGAATTTCTTTTGTGTCCTAGTGGAAGTCCCAAATATTCGGATGGGAATTTCCCAATACCACAGCCCGCTTGCTCAGCCCACTCAATGAGCGAATTCTCCTCAATATTCATGCCAAAGAGCTTACTTTTTGCCAAATTAAGTTGTAAGCCGGAAGCTATTTCGAAGACGCGGAGAACCCTTTTTACATTCTTGACTTCTCTACTTGACGCACTGCAGAAGATTATGAGGTCATCTGCAAATTGCATATGCGATAAGCTATAGGGATTACCCTCCTTTCCGATAGAAAAACCACTGAAAAGCCCCACCTCCGTAGCCTTCTCAATCATCAAATGCAGAGCCTCACCAACCATATTAAATAATAAAGGGGAGAGAGAGCAACTTGTCGAAGTCCTCTCGATAAGGTAAAACACGAAGTCGGAACACCATTAACTAACACATATATAGAAGCTGTCGAAATGCATTTAAATATCCATCTACACCATCGATCCCCGAAGCCCATTTTCTTCATAACTCGCATTAAAAAATGCCAATCAATTGTGTCATACACTCTTCTGAAGTCAATTTTAAAGACGACCCCTTTCTTACCAAGCTTTTGATATGAGTCAATTCCTTCATTTGCGATCAAAGAACAATCGAGGATGTGCCTTCCTTGGATGAAACCAAACTGAGTTTTGCTGACCACCGAATCCATAACTTCTTTTGATCTACGCGCTAAGACTTTCGACAAGATCTTGTACACCCCACCAACTAGACTAATCGGCCTCTAATCATCCAATGACTCCACCCCAATTTTTTTCGGTATCAATGTGATGAAAGAATGGTTCACCCCATCCTCCCAATCCCGTTCCTTGAAGAAATTATCAATTTTTTTTATCAAATCCACCTTTAATATGTGCCAGTATTTTTTGAAAAAACCGATGTTGAAACTATCGGGGCCTGGGGCCTTGGAGCTATCGACGAAATTGCCTCCCAAATCTCTTGTTCCCCAAATTTCTTTTCTAAATTAGATCTCATATCCACTGATATTTTCTTGAAATCGAGTAACAACTCAGATACTTCCAAAGTATCACTGGAATTATATATGTTAGAAAAATGCTCGAATACACTAGCCTTGATGCCATCCGGATCAGAAATATTCTCACCATTCACTTTAATCGCAGGAATAAGGTTGGCGCGCCTACGATTAGAGGCGGAAATATGAAAGAACCGAGTATTTCGGTCTCCCTCCGAGAACCACCTTAATCTGGATTTTTGGAGCCAAGCAGATTCTTCTCTCCTTAGCAGAGACCAAAGTTGATTTTTGAAGAAAACAATTGCTTTTGATTTTCCAAATTCAGAGGGTCCACGAGCAATTTACCTTCCAAGTCAGCAATGGCAGCTTCTACCTTAGGGATTGCCTCATTTTGAATCAAATTTAGTTTCACCGACCAGCTTTTAATCTCAATTTTAGTACCTTTCAGCAAGCCAAGAATGCCCTTTCTGTTATTACTACTCTTCTTCCGCTTGAAGCCATCCTCTACCAACTGGTCGAACCCCTCAAGATCCATCATATAATTAAAGAGTTTGAAAGGTTTAGGACCGCTGAACCCCCCTTGTTCACTAGGGAAATCGCATTATGATCGCTGTTGGAAGATAGTGCTAATTCCGAGCATGAATTTTCCACTAAGCTATCTGGTACAAAGTCTGGCTCACAAGAGGACAGTGTGGGCCTATCGCTAGCCAACGCCTTTTCCACGAACTCTCTGTCGAAGTCTTTCTTCAAGATGCCCGTACTAGACCGATCAATCCAATTCAAATCCTCTGATTGAAAAGTAAAATCCATTTCCGAACTTCCATCTTTTCTGTCTGACGGCTTATGCTCAGTAGCAGGAACCGAAGAAATCGGGGTACTTTTATATTTGTCAGGCTCCATGTCGTTTTTTCCACAAGTTAGTACTTCTTTAAAGGACCTTTTATCTCTCCCAAATCTCCTTGTTCTATCCTCGGATGTTACAGGATTCCCCAGACGAGTAACCTTAGACTTCTGAACCCAAGCAGGATGCCCCCCCATATTGTATGATGCATGTCTATCCTTCCTCAGGTATTTCGCTTGAGAGACCCTAACCATTCTACCGTCGGTAAAAGGTGCCATCGACTTTCTGGATAACCCTCCATAAATCTCTAATGTTTTCCAGATGAATGAAGGCATATGTGGAATCCTTATACTTCGGTTTCTTGTTAACGAAAGGTATAAATACTTTTTTAACCTTGCCATGAATACTAAAAATCTCCCATAATGCTCCTCTGGTCACTCTTTTACTGAGATTGTATACAAAAGCCACCGTTAGCTCCCGTTGTGATGATGGAAAAAACTATCCATATTCGCCACCGCCCGCCGACCTATCCGCCGCTCTCCGACCGCTGCTCACCTTCCTCTCCGATGCTCTCCTTCCGCGCTTCATCTTTTTCAGTTTCAACTCAGGTTTAACATAATATATATATATATATATATATATATATATATATATATATATATAAGAGTGTGTATTATTATAAATATCCTTAAAAAATTCAGAGAAAATTATACAATTAGACCCGAATCGGGTCGGGTATTTTCCACCCTAAACCCGAACTCGGCCCAACTTCACCCTTAATAAAAACTCGAACCTAATTTTTTATTCAAAAAATCGGACCCGATCAAGTCGGGTCGGGTCGAACCTGGCTGGGTCGAGTAAATTCACATCCCTAAATGAAACCAGGTATGGGCGGAGCCTCATGCATAGGTGGGGTGTCTATTGACACCCCAAAATTTTAAAAAATTGTATTTTCCTATATAATTTGTATATAAAAAATTATATATATATATATATATATATATATAATTGACACCCTTCAATAAATAATTAACTCCTCTTAATATTATTCAAGAAAATAACACTGCTTAGATAAATTCCTGGCTCCACCCCTGAGACCAGACTTAATATCATGATGACCAACAAAGTAGACTGGGCTGTCAAATAATAGGCTAAGTTGCCTGGTCAAGTAGACTCAATAGCTGTCATGTCAAAATGCGACAGTTGAGCATGAAATGCGGTCCAAAGAATGAGAGCTTGAAGACCATGAGGCCTCACATGCTGAAGAGTGGTGTGAAGAATAGGAGCTTCAGAGGCTTTCGAATTCCAGGGACTTGTAGGTTTTAGGGTAAATTACACTATTGATTAATGAATTATTGTTGTTTTTTATTTTGACTACTGAACTGCTTTTTTATATTTTTAATCGTGAGTAATTAAGTTTGATCGTTGACTTAACAAAAATGATGGTGTAGCAACCATTTGTATTGAATCGAAAATTCAACAGAGTAAAGCTACTTCGATCCAATTACAAACGACTTAAGCACCCTTTTTTCTACAGGAAGAAATTTCCTCACTCAGAAGATAAGCTGGCCTCAACTTGTCATGACATGTTCTTCAAACATTGGTGTCTTAATCGTTAGACTTTAGTGCACCGTAGAAATTTCCTTATTTCAATCAGTGCTTTCTTCCCTTTGCTACTATTCTTGTCCTCACAAACATTTTTTTCAGGACCAACAATGATGGTTCCAATAAGGCTTAACAGTTAAAAAGCTACCTAACCTATATTTTTTTTACAGTTTGGTGTTTAACATTTTTTTCGGACCACTTTGGTGCCTAACGTTTCATTCGGTAACTCAAATTAGGTTTTTTCGTAACGGACGTTAAAATTTTTTGTTATCCAATAAAACACGACACATGACATAATTGTTATTTTCTTTGATTTTTATTTTTTTTTAAATCAGAAAATCTTTAATTTTATAAAAAAACTCAAAATTTTTATTTTCTCTAAAAAAACCCAAACCCTAAATCCCTAAATTCCTCCCCTCTCACTACCGATTCAACCACCACCGGCCACCCTTGCCTTCGTCGACCTCCCACGACCGAAACCACTATCATCCCGTCGTCGAAAATTGTCGATTACTCCGTCGACAACATCCAACAATGAAAAAAAGATACTGATTGGGCTTCTAATCGACGGCTAGAGGGTGAGGATGTTGACCGGTGAGGTACAGGATGCTAGGGTGGTGAACGGTGAACCGCCGACGTGCGAGGGATGTCGGACAATAAGGGAGATGTGATTTGAGAGTTTGATTGAAAGAAATTAAAACTTTGATATTTTAAGAAGTTTATATTTTTAAAGAAATTCAGAAATTAAAATAAATAAATAAAACATGTCATGTGTCGTTTGATTGGATAACGAACAAATATCAACGACCATTGACAAAAAAACCTAATTTGAATTATAGAATGAAATGTTGAGCACCAAAGTGACTCGAAAAAAGCATTAGGCACCAAACTGAAAAAGAAAAGAAAAGAAAAGAAAAGCTAAACACCTTTTTTAACTATTAAGCCTTCCAATAATCACCTCTAAACTCACCAAGTTATTATTATACAGACTCTTTTTACCACAAAAGACTAAGGGTGTTTATCGAGTGAGTCGATCGTGAGTTGGGTAGTGTTTGATTTGTGCTTGTTAAAAAATTTTGTTGCTCGTTAAGCTCGTTAAAAAATTTGTTGCTCAACTCGACTCATTGCTCGTTGCTCGTCAAACTCACTAAAAATTTTATCTTATTTTTTAACTAAAAGTAAAATTTAATAATATTATATGAGGCTTAATACTAACATAAATTAATAAATTAAACCCAAAAAATATCAAAAGAGTGTGATTGAATTTGAAGCCTAAAACACTTCTCCACTAATATTTTTTAACATTACAGTGTAATTACAAGATAATATATGCTATTAGTTTTAAATTTTTAATAATTTACAGCATGATACATCGTTCATCGAAAACAGAAATATAAATAACGATAAAAAACGAAAAGACCATAAATCTCTTCGATTATTACCACACAATTTCTCTATATTTTAGACTTAGTTTCCCATATTGTACGTCTTGACTTGGATCGGATGCCATAAACTTTGGCATAATCCGTTCATAGACTGGTTTAATTTTTGAAGTTGTATAAATTCATTTAGGTGTTTGCTTTTAGGGTAAAGTACACCCTTGGTTAATGAATTATTGTGGTATTTATTTTAATTACCGAACTATTTTTTTAGGGTAAACTACATAAATGACCACCATACTATTACAAAAGTCGCGATTTGGCCACTTTACTTTTTTTCGAAGCAATTAAATCATTATACTATTATTTAATTAGATGATGACACATGTCACTACCTTATTGGAGGGATTTAATTAATTATATTTGATTAAATAAATTTATTTTTATCCTCCAATCAGGTGGTGACACGTGTCACCACCCCGATTAAAGGAACAAAATGGCGAAAATTACAAATGCAATTTGGAGGATTCAAACTCATGTCATCCAGCATCAAAAAGAGTTGGCTAACCACCACACCAAATGCTATATTGTGATCTAATTCCAGGCAAAAATTACAAATACGGTTACTCAATGACCTTCTCTTTGGAGCACTTTTGTGAATGTATCTCCTTTGCATCATGCATTTTTTGTATTTAGAGGGAAAGAGAATCTCTGAAGTTGTTCCGCATTTATTCTCAAGAAATGAACCACTGTTTAAAACTATGTTTTTAAATTTGTCTTTCAGCTGGTGGAGGGAGTTGTCACTGAGAAGAGCCAAAAAGATGAAACATCATTTACTGTTCGTTTTCCTGGTATGTGTGACCATGCACAACATTTTTTTAACAAGCTTGATTGTAATGTACTTAGTATTAAAGTGTATGTGGCATGTGCTTTCGGAATAATAAAGGTTTTCTTTATTATATTTATTGCAGCTCATGGAGAAACATTTGTTGTCAAAGGATGGCTTCTTCGATCTTCGATCTTCTCAGGATCATATCGGCTCTAACCATGAGGTGATATGTTGGCTTATACTTGTGACGATGTTTCTATGGTGATACTTTAATTGCTTCTTTATACCAAGCCATTGATATGTTTTTCAGGGTGATACCCCTCAAAAAAAGTGACCCAGGATTAACAGTCCTGTGGTAGAGACCAAAGGGGAAGAAAAGCTCCCAAAACGTTTTGACCTCAAGGAATTTTGAAAACCTGAAGATATGAGATTGCTGGATTTATCTGACAATGAAAAAATATTTAATATTGGTAAAATCACAAGAGATGAGAGTAAGCCTGATTCACTCAGAATGATACGCAGTGGTTTAAAGAAGGAAGGATCAGGAGTTATTTTCTGGTTTAAAGAGAAGGTCATTGAGTATTTGTATTTGTAATTTTCCCCAGGAAATAAATTAGAATGTAGTGTTTGGTGTGGTGGTAAGCCATTATTCTTTGTTGTTGGGTGACACGAGTTTGAATCCCCCAAACTGCATTTGTAATTTTTATCATTTTCTTCCTTTAATCGGGGTGGTGACACGTGTCACCACCTGATTGGAGGATAAAAATAAATTTATTTAATCAAATATAATTAATTAAATCCTCCAATAAGGTAGTGACATGTGTCATCATCTAATTAAATAATTAATTTATTTTATTAAATTAAAATTAGGACTTAATTGAAAGAATGTGTAAATACTAAGAACTAAATGTGTAATTATACCCTTATTTTTTTAACTGACACGTCACCCTACCGTTAACCTTTAACGGCTGGTGGTCAAATTGCACCCAATTTAATAGTATAATGGTTTAATTGCTTCGAAAAAAAGTAAGGTGGTCAAATCGCGACTTTTGCAATAGTATGGTGGTTATTTATGTAGTTTATCCTTTTTTTTATTATTGACTGTCATACTGAGTATTTTCGTTTTTTTTTAGAATTTCGAAAATGACCTTTACACAATGTCTACTCATTTTAAGCATCAACACCTACCGCTAAAATTTAATCGTTAACTTAACGAAAATAATGGTGCGACAATCATTTGTATTGAATCGAAAATTCAACAGACTAAAGCTACTTCGATCGCACCCTTTTTTCTACCTTCCCCATTTCATGCACAACTTGAAGACAAGGTGGCCTCAACTTGTCTGCACAATCACTTTCATGAGATGTTCTTCAACCATTGGTGTCCTATTCGTTTGACTTTAGTGCACCATAGAAAATATTATGGATTATGGACCAACACTTTTGCTTTATTCAATCAATTCTTTCTTCTCTTTGCGCTTCTATTCTTGTCTTCACAATCACTTCTTTCAAGATAAGGGGCAAAACTAAAAATTTATAAAGGAGAAATTATTATAAGATTAAAAATTTTATGAAGATCATAATAAGAGTTTAAAAAAATTGAAAATTGACCATCCCCTTGTGTCCTGTTGGCAAAGGTAGATGTTCATCATTTCTTGGGACCCGAGTTTGAGCACCAGTAATGTATGTTGTGTGTGTCGTCTTTGAAAATATTGAAAAAGTTGAACAGATGTTACCCTTGCATCACACCAACATATTAAAAAAAATTATAAAATTAATTTTATCTTTCTTCCTAAAACACACTAATCTATTATCATTGGGGGAAAATTAGCAAGAGCCCATGCCACGCCCCCAAATCCTTCCTTATGCTCCGCCCATGTTCAAGACCAACAACGATATTTCCAATAATCACTTTGGTAACTATGTCTTTCAAACTTGTAATAATCACCTCTAAACTCATCAAAAAAATTATTGTAGACTTTTTATCACAAAAGGGATAGAAATCTTCTACCCTTTTCGGTGCCCCTACATATGCCCCTACGCTCAAAATTAATTTTAGGGTTTAAGGTTTAGGGTTTTTGGTTAGAGGTTGTGGTTAGGGTTTAAGGAATTTAGGGTATGGTGTATTTTTTAGGGTATAGGGTGTAAGGTTTAGGATTTAGAATTTAGGATTAGAGCTTAAAATTTAATTTTGTAATGATTTTTTAGTGTTGGGGCATATGACAGAACTATAACGAGTCACGTGACATCTCAAGAAAAAATTATCAAACATTGAGAGTGTAAATCGGTCAAAGAAATTAATTGATTAACTTTACTGATTCGAAAACTTAATTGAGTGCGAAAAATAGGGACTTAATTATTTTTTTCTTCAAAAGTTCATGGGCTTAAAGCACCCTTAAGCCTAAATAATTTTATCTTCGAGATTTATAGCTAAATTCTCTACTTTAATATAAAGCTTAGAAAATATAAATAAATTATTCTTCACTTTAATAAAGTACATTAAAATTTCATTTAATACATAAATATCCACCATAAATAATTTTAACTTGTTGAATTTTCGATTTTTTTTAAATTTCGGTTGAATTGAATGATTCAACCATTCTAGAAAACAAAAACAAAAAACGGAAAATTATATTCAAGGACCAAATCGTCATCATTTTTTCTTTAATATAAATCTTCCACATATTAATAACTCATATGATATAATATAAAATTTATATTGTGTACTAAAATTGACTGCGACAGGTCTTCCTTTTAACTAGCTGTCATTGCTTAAAATACATTCATTATAAGTCCCCATAGAAAAAAAAAAGGATCCCCATATGAAAAAAAAATCTTCACTTCCCCTTTGATTAATGACAATTTGCAATTTAGTACCTCTTTAATTTTAAATATTGATGAATTTGAGCATCACAAGTTAAGATCAGTACGGTTTGGTACCGAAATCAAAGTGGTAGTTTATTAAACCGTACCAAAAAGTGGTAGTTTATTTAATTTTATAGCTTTTGGGCGGGAAAATTGTTTCGAAGTGTTATATGACTTATTTTTTGATTTCTCAAAAGTATAATCATTTTTATATTTTTATTATATTTAAGTTGATTTATTTTATATATTATAACATTGAATTTAAACATCACTCGATTTCACTTATTTTAATTTGCAATATCATACCTAGACATTTTATCTTCTCAAAATACTTTTTCACATTAACGACACAGACTGAAAATCTTAAACTCAAATTTTCAAAAGTAATTTTCCCCATTACTTTTAAAAACATTTTCCCGGTATTTTTAAAAGTAATGACAAGCTAACCCTATGTCCTGAATCTCAAAAACTTAAGTTTGAATTTTTTTTCTTGTAACTCTTCAGTTTTTCTCAAAGGGTAAAACAAGTTTTTAATTTCTGAACTTGACATTTTTTTCGTTTTAATTTTTTATGAAATGGCAGTTTAAGATCAGAATGATTAAAATAGAAAAAAAGTTATCAAATTCATGGACTCAAAAGTTAATTAATCCCATTTTTAAATTAAGATCTTCCATCAAATCTTTCAACTCTTTCTTTTAAAATATATAATAGAAGTTGCATTTAATACACTACCATAATATAAATTTATAGTTATGTTAACATCACCTTAAAAACAGTGGAAATAGCAAGTCATGACGTACAATATGGGAGAAAGTAAAATATAGAGAAATTGTGAGGTAAGTTCGTGATCCATCACCTTGGAAATTTGTATATAACATGAAGCTCTGATGCCAGTTTGTTCGATCAGTCTCATCATATAGCAAGGGCGAGTCGAGTAGCGAAGTAAACATCGTCGCCGATTCCTCTCGTTAGTTGTAAGAAACAAAGACTTTCCGACAATGAAATCTTTGTTCCTTATTGCCAAACTAGTTGTGGTGGCTTTGATCCTAACTTTTATGATGACCATGCCTCTTGAAGCTCTGCCGCGGAGAGGGTGTGTAGGACTAAAAGTAGGCCGTTGCCCATTTCCTACACTCGATCCGGGAGGACCAAATGGACCCTAAGCTCATACATAGTTCGTTGCTAAGCTTCCCAGTGCATATATGTGGTAATAATCGAAGGCACACTACTTTGAGTTTTTCGGTTGTGTTGTACTCTTTTCCTCTACTTAGGTTTAGGGAAGTTTTTAACGAGGCGCACAACGTTGTATTTAGACTTGTATGATTAATCTTAATAAAATCATATTTCCCGAGAAAAAAATCGAAGGAATATATGGCCTTTTCATTTTTTTATATATTTATATTAATGTTCTCGGGACGATGTATCATGTTTATTTGCATTAGCTTATTAATAAGTTAAACAAAGTGTTTTTAATAATACTTGTTGATGGGATAAGTATTTTAGGCATCATATGCAATCTCACTAATACTAGAGGTTATTATTTGTTTGTGCCACCGCGCCGTTAACTCTTTAACGGGATAATGGTATGGCGCATGACGTGATAATTTGGATGATAGACCAAGACGACGTCATTTTACTGGAGAAAAATGTGGAAAAAATATACACTCAATGATGGACCAAGACGACGTCACTTTACATCTTTGTTTTATTTCTAGCACAAATAATATATATTTCAAACTGCAATTGAGATTAATTCAATTTATTTTATTGTACAAATAATATTACTCTATATAAATAATATAAATTTACTAGAAATAATATCAATATAATATATATAATATATTAATATATAAAACTAATAAATAAAACATTTATATTATAAATAATTTTAAATATATAAATAAATAAATAATATATTATTATAAAAACAAAAATAATTTTGAAAAAAAGGCCCCAAACCTACCAAAACATTAAACCATAACCTATAAACGATAAAACCTTAAGTCCTAAAACTATAGCGACAATGGATGTATTTGGGGTCTAGGGGTTAAGATTTTGGTGAATTTTGGAGTTTTTTATAAATTTCATATTCTTTTTGAAAATCAGTTTCTTAGTTGTTATAATAATATATTATTTGTTTATATATTTTAATATTATTTATTTATAAATAAAACTTTAGGATTTGAGGCTTATAGTTTAGGGTTAAGGTTTAAGGTTTGGGTGGATTTTGGGGCTTTTGTAATGTTTGGAAACTTTGGTTTTTAAAAATTAGTCTTTTACTTTTTATAATAATATATTATTTATAAGGCATAAAGTCAAAAAAACCCCAACGTTTGATTGAATAATCACTTTGGCTCATATTCTCTTTTTAGCAATTTAACCTTCGACGTTTTATTTTGGGTCAAAAAGGCCCCTATGCGGATGAAATTTATTAGAAAACTGATGGTAAATAGTTTGAAATGACTTGACAGAATGATAAGTCAGCGGAAAATTTTATTTTAAATTTTATAAGATTATTTTGACTGATGTAACATTTTTTCAAGTCAACATATTTGTCTATATGATACTACCATGTCACCATGCACTGACATATAGGTTTGTCACGTTATTTCAAGCCATTTATCGTCAGGTGACTGAAAGTTTTCATTCGCAGAGGGGCCATTTGATTCAAAATGAAACGTTAAGAGTTGAATTGCTCCAAAAAAAGAATAGGGGCCAAAGTGAATATTCAGTCAAACGTTAAGGGCATTTTTTTTACTTTATGCCTATTTATAATATAAAAATTTTATTTATTATTTATATATTAATAGATGTATACTAATACTATTTCTAATATATTTATATTATTTATGTAGAGTAATATTATTTATATGATAAATTGCAGTTTGACATATACATTATTTGTGTTAAGAACAAACATAGATGTTAAGTTGGCTTAGTGGTTTGGAGTTTGCTTTTTATTTTGAAGGTTCTAGATTCAAATCTCGTCGAGTGCATATTTTTTCACATTTTCCTCCAGCAAAACGAAGTCATTTTGGGTCATTTAGTACTAAAAAATGGCACCAAAACGACGTTGTTTTGGTCTAACATCCAAGTCATCATGTCGTGAGCCATGTCATCGTCTTGTTAAAGAGTTAACGGCGCGGTGACATAAACGAGTTGAAAAAGATATTTTAATGGTAAAATTAGATCAATTGAAAGGTTGGTGGAAAAAATGAGCCAGTGCCTATAGTTTGGTGGTATTTGGTATAGTTTACCCTTAACAAGTTAATGTCGTTTAATTTTTATGGGTTTTTTTACATTTTTTTTTAAATTTTAAAATTATGTTTTTTAAAAAAATTTAAGATTATGACCAAATTGATAGATTTTGTATGTGGTCATTAATGAATTTATAAGATGTCACGTCATCATTTCCGCTAGCTATTTAACGGACAGTGGCCACATTAACTCTAATTTGAAACATTAGTGACTAAATCAACAAGATTTTTAGTAATGTGACCAAAATAAAATTGACCCTATAATTTGATGACCAATGATATAGTTTATCCTTAAAATATCTATTATATTATGATGTAGGTCAATTTTATTCCAAATATTTGAGATTTTAAAACTTAAGCCTTACATTATGTAAAGCATGGTTTGTCTATAGGAAAAATGCACCAAAGTCAAAATTACTCTAATATTTTTTTAATATAACCTTGAAATTATGGTTCCAACTATGCGCCATCTTACGTCGGCATTCACATCAATTAATTATTTTTAGTAAAAAATATTATTATTTTTAGTTAATCCGGATTTAAGTCATTTATTTGGCGTGTGTTTATTGTTAAGAACTAAAATTAACAAATATATATTATCTTGTAATCATACAAGATAATTAAAAAATGTTTTTTCACCAAAAATATTACTAATTTATTAAAAGAGGATAAAAACCTCAAATAACAGTAAAACAAAAGGGAACAAAATCTAATATCACCAATAGGGGTGTAAATGAACAGAGCGTTCGACGAACCGTTTGTAAACCGTTCATATAACGTTCGTTTATTAAGTTAAATAAGCGAGCATGAATAAAATTTTTATGTTCGTTTAATAAATGAACGAACACAAACAGAGGTGTGTTCGGTTCGTTTATGTTCATGAACAAGCTCGTTTATAGGCTCGTTTATGGGCTCGTTTATGAGCTCATTTATAGGATGAAAATGCTTGTGGATGAAAATGCTCCTTTATAAGATCGTTTACAGGTAAGTTTTATTTTGTTGCTTTTGTTTTATTTATTTATTTATTGTTAATTTAGTTAACATTTCAGAACATATAAACGAACATGTTCGCGAACGAATAAATCAACTCGTTCATGAAAACTTAAACGAACACGTTCGTGAACACTTAAGCGAACACTTAAACGAACACGTTCGTGAACACTAAACAAACAAACACGAACACCTTCAAAAATAAATAAACGAACACGAACACAATATTAAAAATTTAAACGAACACGAACCGAATATGAATACCTTCAAAAATAAACAAACGAACACGAACATAATCTTGTTCGTCCAAGCTGGGTTCATTTACACCCCTAATCACCAAACCAAACCAGTTGAAAAAGATGTGCAAATTATTATTTTGGTTAAATATTATTTTGGTCCCCTAAAGTTGAACATTATTATCATAAGCATTTTTTTTGTTCAGTTTAACCTATGAAGTCTTCTTTCGTATATTAACTCATTCAGATTTTCAGTTACAAAATATCCATGTGACAATTAGAAGTGTAAGTGTGTAACACGTGACATATAGTATATATTGAATTCGAAAATTTTCATAAAAAACTTTAGAAAAAATTTAAAATAGGGAAACAAAACAATTCCAAAAAAAAATCTTGATTTTTAAATATAAAATTTTAAAATATATAGAGTTTTTTGTCCCTTTTATGGATTTTTTTACATTTTTATTTCTTTTTGAATTTTATTTTAAAAAGTATTATTAATACTTTCAATAAAAATCAATAATTTTTGAAATTTTTTTTTATAAAAAAGGTCTTAATACCTACTTTAGTCACTCCTATTTGAGTGAAATTCTCATTTTGGCCCTTTTACTTTTTTTCTGGTCACTTTGACTCCTCAACTTTCATTCAATCTAAATCATTAGCCTCTTTAATTTTTAGGATTAGGACCAAATTGATAGATTTCATAAATGTAAAGGCTTAAATTTATTAATTTATTTAGACTTGAGACTAGATTGATAGAATATGTAAAGATTAAGGGCAAATGAGTTATTATACCAATTAAAAAGAGATCATGACATCATTTCCGTTAGCTATTTGACCGACATTAATCATGTTATACTGATTTATAAAAGTTAGTGATTAAATCAACATTTTTTAATTGGATTATGAAAATAGAAATGATTTCGTAATTTGATGACTAATGAGGTTGTTTACTCTAAGGGGGCGTTTGGTTCGCGGAAAAGATCATTATCAGGGGGAATAATCTTTTCCGGAATCACATACCCACGTTTGGTTCAAGAGCATTCCATCCCAGGGCTAATAAAATATTCCCAACAGTAGTTATTTTTGGTCTTTTCCCAGGAATGTCATTCCCTCCCTTTTCTTAGGTATTAGACAATTCTCTCTCCTTTGGACAAAAATACCCCTAAATTATATAGTTATTTTAAAATGATATTTTCTTTTTTTATATAATTACAAAAGTATAAATCTATTTTATTTTTAGTGGTTTAGGGTTTTAATACTTATTATAAAATAATATGATGCATATAAAATAAAAATATATCAGATTTTAATTTTATTTCAATTTTTTTATATATGTGTTTGATTTAAATTTTATTATTGGTATGTATTTTATTACATTTATTATTTAGGATCAATTTTCATAAAAAAAGTTTTCATATTATATTTTTTTATATTTTCTATGAACTTTTATGTAAATATTTTGACTTTAATCTTAAAACTTCAGTTGGTTAAAAAAGAAAATATATTTTAAGGACAATTTGGTAAAATATATATTTTTCTTATCTTATATTCCTTCAACCAAACAATGTAATCTTACATTCCTGCCAAACAAATCAAATAAGGTAATACAACATTCCGGTAATATGTTAAGTAATGTAACATTCCGGTAATCTCATTCCCAAAGGTAATCTTATATTCCATGAACCAAACGACCCCTAAGGGTAAAAGGGTTCTTTTGTCTCAAGTTCGACTCAAATTAGCAATGTCGACTTTCGCGCGAAAGTGCATTTAATTAGGTCTTTCAGTTCGCACATTGCAACAAATTAGCCCCTTGACCAATGTTGACCATTACAGTGCTGACGTGACAATCAACTATGCTGACGTGTCGGTCTACGATGTTGACGTGGCAGTACATGTGTGATGATAATGTGGTAAAGCCCCTGAATTAATTTTTTAACCGAATTTGAGGGCATAATTAATTTTTTGTCGAGTTTAGGGGCATAATTCATTTTAATTGAAAGTTTGATAACTTACTTAATCTTTAAGCTAAAAATAATAAATTACTAAAAATTTTAAAAAATTTAAATACTCGTAAAATATTAAAAAAATAAAAAATTTATAATGAATTTAAAAAATTAAGTAAAATACATAAAATTAAATATATGAATATTTATAAATATAAAAACTTAAAATTTTAAAATATTTATAAATCACTGGAAAAGTCTTCAACTGTTTATGGCTATGCTAAGCCTACTGATATTCCTTAAACATATTTTTAATGGAATCATCCTCGTATTGAAGTAGAAAAAAAAACAAAAGTTTTCCTTCGTTTTTCTACATCAAATATTAATGAACATCAATTTGATGTAGAAAAACAAAAGAAATTTGAGTTCTATTGTTACTTTATTATAAGGTTGATTCCACTGAAAATTTGTTTAACAAATGGTAATACTCCGACTAACGAAGTCAAAGACATTTTCAACGAAAGTGTTCGATTTTTAATACTTTATAAATATTTTTTAAATTTTCATATTTATATTTTATCATTTTTAATCTCTAATACATTTTAGTTTTTATATACCAATTTTTATTTTCAATAGTTTTTTAAATATTTTCTTTAGTTTTATTAAGTTTATGATTTTTTTTAAATTGAAGAATATTTTTGTTTTTTGTGAGAGTTCTCACTTTGCTTATTTTAAAATTATCAGGAACCCAAAAAAATACTTACATCAATTTGTTAATCAATTTTTCATATATTCCATTTGTAAAAATTCAACTTGAAAAATCAAATTATCTATCTAATTTTATACAAAAACTAATTAAATTGATTAAATTAACTTAAAATTTAAACAAAATACTCATCAATTTTTAAAATTTTAATATTTTCTTAAATTCTTACTTTTTAGCTTAAAGATTAAGTAAGTTATCGAACTTTCAATTAAAATAAATTTTTTTTTGAAAGAGAAGGAGCTTTATTAGTAATAATGTTGCGTAGGTACATTGGCCTCGTTAAAAAACCTCCCTAAGCCTATTGGAGGAAAAAGAGTGCGCAATGTAACTACGTATTGTACAATCTCTACCAGCTTATACAGTACTAGGAAGAACATAGTAGCTGGGATGGTTTTTCTTGAGTCTAAGGCGGATCAAATACTATCAGATCGTCCTTCCGACCGATACCACTCTTAGCCAATCGGTCAGCGAAGGTGTTGCTGTCTCTGGGCGCGTATAGGAATTTGCAGGTTATATCTTTGCATCCCTTAACACAGAGTTCAACTAGTTCCACGAATTTAGCTGGGGTTTCGAAAGGCCTGGTCAGCCAGTTGATAGCTAATTGGCTGTCACTCTCGAAAATAATTTCAAACCCTTCCTTCCAGGTAGATTTGCCGATTAGTGAGATTGTTTCTAGCAAGGCCAGTAGTTCCGCCGAGGTAGCATCACGATTACCAGCCGCTTTGGAAAAATACATTAGAGTTTTGGCGTTGGCGTCTCTAAGAACGCCCCCAATTCCGGCCGGTCCTACACTTCCTTTAACTGCTCCGTCAGAATTAAATTTGAGTTTTCCTTCATCTGGGGCCTTCCATGCCGACGGTCTGATAGGTTCCTTGATCAACCTAACATTCTTGAGCCTTGACGGGTCTGAGATGATGTCGGTTATAGCCCAGTTGCCTTCAGGCCATCGAGCCTTACACCACCACAGTAAACGCACTACACACAGTTCGAAAATCTGCTCCTGATCAGTCATTTGTCCCTTGAACACCGTCTCATTCCTGCATTTCCATATGGTCCATATGAAGCTGAAAAAGCTCATCAACCAAACCTGGCTGTTTAGACAGTTAGGGACGGTATTTCTCCATTGTAGCAGCAGCCCTCTGATGTTAGCCGGCATTACCAAATTCACTTTCCATATCCCGCACCACTTCGACCAAACTTTCCAAGTGTATAAACAGTGGCAGAACAGGTGAGCAGGGGTTTCAGCACATCCCTTACAAACTGGGCACAGATTGTCCTCTTGAGATAATACTCCTCTTTTAATAAGTTCCAATTTGGTAGGGACTTTACCTTGCAGGAGCTTCAATACAAAGGCTTCAACACTTGGAGGGACTAGACCACTCCAGACCAAACCCCAAATTTCATCCTTTACATCGCCTACCTGCCCATGTAGGTTGCAATAGGATCTAATGCTGAACATACCATTAGTATCTGCCGTCCAAGCAATGGAATCAGCTTCATCAGGATTGACGCTGCAGCTTCTAATCAGGCCCTGAAAGTTCTCCCAAGTGTCTTCTTCCCAACCAAGCGTAGGCCTCCACAAAACGACATTCCAATTCCAAATATTATCATTGAGGTAACCGAACTCAGCGATGGGCCCTGTTTTGTTAACGGCGAGGGCAAAGATTCTGGGATAGGCTTCTTTTAGAGGTCTATTTCCTACCCAGACATCTGTCCAAAAGGATACATTTTTCCCATTCCCCACTGTAATCCGAGTGTTGGCCTTAAATACCGAACCATCCATTGATAGTTGGCCGACTATTTTGCTCCACAGCCAGGACTTTTTGGGACCTTGATTTGAAGATGGCAGTAGGGATGTCGAGCTTGGTTCATAAATGGCTGAGATTGTTCGACGCCACAGGCTCTGGGTTTCTGTGGCATATCGCCATAGCCACTTGCTTCTAAGGGCTTTGTTTCGAACTCCGAAATCAACCAAGCCAATACCACCTTGTGACTTTGGACGGCAAAGAATTTCATATTTAACCCAGTTGATAGCTTTTTTGTCCAGAGAACCCCACAAGAACTTTGCTATCAGTTTAGAGAGTTGAGTAGAGACCGAAGCCGGCATTGGGAACAGTGACATGTAGTAAGTGGGTAGACTGGCAAGTACTGCCTTTATGAGTGTAATTTTTCCTCCAAAAGAAAGAGTTTTTGACTTCCAACCTGCAAATTTTTTGTTAAATTTGTCCAGCAATGGATTCCATAAAGCTTTGTTGTTTTTGTGATGCCCCAAAGGTAGTCCCAGATATAGCGTCGGGAACTTTTCACTCTTGCATTGGATTGAGGATGCCCACGATTCAATCTTTACTGGATCAATATTGACCCCTAGTAGCTTCGACTTCTTCAAGTTTATTTGGAGACCAGAGGCCAATTCAAACCCTTTAAGTAGCCTGATTATATTCTTCACTTGTGTTTCGCCTTCCCCGCAGAAGATGACCAAGTCATCTGCGAATTGGAGGTGGGAGATTTCGCAGGTTTCATCGCGTAACTGAAACCCTCTAAACAGACCTTTCGAGACTGCCGCGTTCAAGAGGGAGCTCAAGGCTTCAGCCACTACATTGAATAGCAGTGGTGACATAGGGCATCCTTGCCTTAATCCTTTGGAAATGCCGAAGGGCTGTGTGTGCGATCCATTTACAAGAATTGAGATTCTGGCCGAGCTTACACATTCATTAATCCAGCTGCGCCATTTACTTCCGAATCCCATCCTTTCTAGAATAAATAGTAAGAACTGTCAGTCCACAGAGTCGAATGCTTTTCTGAAATCTACTTTGAAAACAATTCCCGGCAGGCCCTTTCTTCTTTTGTAGTCAATGATTTCATTGGCTATTAGAGAGCAATCAATTATCTGTTTGCCAGGACAAAAAGCAAACTGCGCTTCGCCGATGACCATGTGCATAACCTGCCTCATTCTGAGCGCCAAGACCTTAGCCAATAATTTGTAGATGCACCCTACCAGGCTTATTGGCCGAAATCCATCCATAGAAATTGGATTCTTCATTTTTGGGATTAGGACGATAAAGGAGTGGTTGAAGCTTCTATCTCTAATGGTTCCTTGGTGAAAGTCTTCAAAGAATGCGAGGATATCTTTTTCAAGTTTAGACCAGAATTTTTTGAGGAAGTTCATGTTGAACCCATCTGGCCCAGGTGTCCTAGATCCGTCTGTGCAATTGAGAGCATGTAGAATTTCTTCAGCTGCAAATTTCTCTTCAAGTTTGAGTGCCGACTGGGTGTCAATCTTGTTAACAAGGCTATCAAAACGAGCCACTTTGCAGGTGTTGGACTCGTTGAAAGCCAACCTAAAGTGTTCTCTAATAGCCGATTTAATCTGACAGGGTTCCAGCAGTGTTTTATTCTCTATTTCCAGTTTGGAGATAAGATTCTTCGACCTTCTTGAGGATGCGTAGATGTGAAAGAACTTCGAGTTCCTATCTCCCTCCTTAAACCATCTAAGCCTCGATCTTTGTAACCAAGCTCTTTCATTTTGCCTGACGGTTTTCCAGAGAGCTGCACGGGCTTCGTTTAGAGCTTTCTTAATGGGGGGGATTGGAATGCCCATTGGATAGGACTGCTTCGAGGCCAGCAATTTTTTTCTCCAGTTCTGTAGTGTTTTGGCTGATACAGTCGTCTTTTTGGCGGCCCATTCCTTTGCCTTAATTTTACAGTTTTTGAGCAGCCTGCAGATGCTAGAAGCCGGATTAGATTCGCAGGTTTTGCTAATTAAGTCCACCATCGAGTCATCATCAGCCCAGTGATCGAACCACTTGAATGGCTTGGGGCCCCAATTTTGCCTGGAGATGGTGATGGCAACCGGGTTATGATCGGATAAATTCTTGGCCAATAGAATATGTCTTAGGTCCGGCCACAATTGTAGAATTTCTGGTGATAGAAGAAATCTGTCTAGCCTGCTCATGGAGGGTTGGTCTCTGAAGTTAGACCAGGTGTAGAGGCCTCCTTCAAGAGGGCTGTCCTTCAGTTGGAGAGTGTTGATGAAACCCACAAAATCTTTCATTTCACTCCTTCTTAAACTGGAACCCAATTTTTCCTCCATTCTACAGACTATGTTGAAATCACCTCCCATGAGGATGGGTAGATGGAGAGTAGACAGAGCCTCACACAAGGAGTTGAAAACCATCCTCCTTTCGACTGCTTCATTTGGTCCGTAGACATTGACCAGCGAGCAATTTAGTTTCAAGTTTTGCACAGTTAGACATCCAGTTAGTATGAGGAAGTTTTTCTGAATGATTTGAGATTGGCATTCAAAAGCATCCGGATCCCAGATAATTAGTAAGCCCCCTGAAAGACCGTTTGAGGGGGCAAATGACCAACTGAATGCCCCAGCCGTTCCAACAATCTGCTTAATAGTCCAGTTATCGCACTTCTGTAGTTTTGTTTCTTGCAGCAGTAGAACACTTGTTTTGGTCGAAGATAGCAATTTTTTTACAGCGGCTTTCTTTTCGAAACTATTTACCCCTCTAACGTTCCATGTAATACAAATGGTCTGGCTCATCATAGAATTGGAGGGTACCAATCGAAAGGAGGGACTTACCTCAGCAACGCGGCTCAGCCCTCGCCGCCTCCAACTCCATCAATTTGCTGCAGATTTCGGTATCCGACTCTCTGAAAACCAGACCCGCTTCTTTGCATGCTTGGAGACAGAGGAGAGCTTCTGCCATCTTGTCCAGTTTAGCTTTGTTTGTGCCCCCAGATCCCCCGATTTCGCCTCCGACCTGTGTAGAACTAATGTTTTGATATAATAATTGAAAAATGTTTTGGACTGATTTAAAAAGTATTTAAAACATTTCCAAAGTCCAAACAACTTGAAATTATGTTTAGGGAATTTTTCAAAAAGGTTTTTCATGTTTTTCAAAGCCAATTTTAACAAAACTGGCCAGGTGTTTCGAAACACCTTAGGGCGTTTCGAAACAGGTGCCTCCAGTGGCCAAAACGTTTCGATACTCGTATCGAAACAGGCCTTAGCGTTTCGAAACGGGCTAGGCCGTTCCGATACGCCCACGTGGCACTGACCACAACGGTCATAAACCCCAACGGCTCTTTCCCAACTAACTTTTAAATGCAAATCGTTTCGATACGGGCTAAGGGCATTCCAATACGCGTTCCGAAACGGCAAGAGGGTGTTCCGAAACAGGTACCCTGACAGACTGCAACGGCTCTTTCTACATTGAGAGTGTTTTGAAACGGCTTCGAGCGTTTCGAAACGGGGAGCTGCAGAACTGCATTTATGGAGGGAATTAAAGGCTCCAACGACTCTATTTCAACCCCAACGGTCCTAAACGGCTATAAACTCAATTGGGAGTATAAAAGGGACCTCCAAGCATCAAGAGAAGGCTAATGCTTCAATTGTCAATCAACAAATGATCAAACATAGTCTTTGCACTTAAATTGTCAATTCTTGTATAGACAAACACTAGTGAGCCAAAATTGTCAAATTTGCTCAAGTGTTTTAGGTTTTGGGTGAGTGCTTCATTGTGCAAACAAACACCTATTAGAGGGTTTAAGTTTGCTTTATTTATCTCTTTGTAAAAGAGGGTTTTGATCAAGGCTTGGGTAGAAGCTTGATCAGTTGTAAGGGTTTCCTCCTAATCCTAGAAAAGGGGACGAATCAATTAGTGGATTGATTGTGAAATCCTTAGTGGGAAGCTAAGGTAGTGGATGTAGGTGCTTGGTTAGAAGGCCGAACCACTATAAATCATTGTGTCTTTTTACATTCTAGCTTCCACAACCCTTCCACCCAAAAATCCACCTCTCCACCACATGGTGAGCTAAATTGGTTGATCGAATCGAGCCCCACACATCCCAACAATTGGTATTAGAGCTTGGCTCAATCGGTGAGGATTAACATCCTATTGAGAAGATCTGGCAAGCTCGATCACTTTTTCATCAACCGGCTCAATGGCACAATCAATCGACAAACCGCCTTTCTTTGACGGAGCTCACTATGCCCATTGGAAGACAAAGATGAAGTTCTTCATCAAATCAAAAGATTACAAGCTATGAGATGTAGTTGAAGATGGCTCGTTCGTACCTAAAAGAAGTAAAGCGGAGTGGAGTGCCAACGATCGCAAGAAGATGGAGCTAAATTGCAAAGCCTTGCACATTCTATTTTGTGCATTTGGTCCATCCATCTATGAGAAGATGTCTTCTTGTGAGAGTGCCAAGGAGGTATGAGACAAGCTTGAAGTCACATACGAGGGGACAAATGAAGTCAAGGAGACCAAGATTGGGCTCCTAACCTTGGAGTATGAGAACTTCAAAATGGATCCGGAAGAGAACATCGAGAAGATGTTTGATAGGTTCTCCACTATCACCAATGGCCTTAAAGGTTATGGAGAAGCCATCCCGGAAGAAAAGCTTGTTCGAAAGCTCATCTACTCACTTCCCGAGTCTTGGGACTCAAAGAGGACCGCCATCATCGAAGCCAAAAATTTGAAGACTTTGAAGCTTGATGAACTAATGGGGCCACTTCTTACTCATCAAATCATGAAGAAGAACAAGGAGGATGAGAAGAAGAGGGAAGAAATAAGAGCTATGGGAGAGAAGAAAATCAAAGGGCTTGACATCAATGCTAGTGCCATGGCTCTCAAATCCTCCACTTGCCATCATGTCTACTCAAGTGAAGAGGAGGAAGATGAAGAGATAGTTCATCTCTTCAAGAAGTGTGCCCCTTTCATGAAGAAAGCCTTGAAAGAGCTTGAACGAGAACCTAAAAGAAAGGAAAGGGCAAGCACTTCAAGCCATAAGAAGAAGACACACTTGGCTACTTGGAGTGATGAGGACTCCACCGACGATGAACAAGCCAACCTTTGCCTTATGGCCATCGAAGAAGATTCAAGGGTAACTTCTAATTCATCTACTTCATGCTCTTATTCCTTTGATGAATTACAAGATGCCTATGATGAATTGATTTTAGATTTCAAAAGCCATATTTTGAAAAACAATAAATTGATTTCAAAGTTAAAAATTCAAAATGATTTGCTTTCTAAAACCAAACTTGAACTTGAAGCAAAACTTGAAGAGTTTGAACTAAAATGTTTTGATTTACAAAAATTGCTTCAAAATGTTCAAGAAGAAAAAGATTTGATTTCCAAAGAGCTTGAAAAGAAAAACAATTTTGGAAAATCAAATTTTTATGTTAGACAATCTAGTGCCCCTAGATTTATTAAAGGAAAATGTTTTAGAAGTATTTGGGTCCCAAAAGGACTTAGTACTTCAATTAAAAAGGATGACATTGAAAAATGGATTCCTAAGGGGTCTAAAATTTGTGCTACTAATGTTCATGGAATCAAAGCAATTTGGATACCAAAAATTATTTGATTGTCTATTGCTAGGTGTGATGGAGATGTTCAACAAGTCAAACATTGAGGGGGAGCTCCATACACACAAGGAAGAACACTTGGAGAAGGAAGGCTTCACATCCTCTCTTGAATTCAAGTGTTGGTAAAAGTCTAGTTGTTTTTGCTTTCACTTGTTTATTTTAGTTTAAATTCAACTAGATGATCATATATGTTGGACTAACATTTTTGATGATGCTATGAGTAAGGGGGAGCCATTTTAAAACCAAAATTATTATTTTTGTCAAATTTTTACCTCTATTGTTATTTTTGAACTTAATGTTTTAAATTCTTTTTGATATAACAAAAAGGGGGAGAAATGGTTTGAAAAATTGAATTTTCAAATGAATAAGGGGGAGCTTTATGAATAAAAATTTTAATCTCTTATTCACATTTTTAAAGTTAAAGGGGGAGATCCCAAACAATTTTTCAAGTGGTTTTATTATATCAAAAAGGGGGAGATTGTAGAACTAATGTTTTGATATAATAATTGAAAAATGTTTTGGACTGATTTAAAAAGTATTTAAAACATTTCCAAAGTCCAAACAACTTGAAATTATGTTTAGAAATTTTTCAAAAAGGTTTTTCATGTTTTTCAAAGTCAATTTTAACAAAACTGGCCAGGTGTTTCGAAACACCTTAGGGCGTTTCGAAACAGTTGCCTCCAGTGGCCAAAACGTTTCGATACTCGTATCGAAACGGGCTAGGTCGTTCCGATACGCCCATGTGGCACTGACCACAACGGTCATAAACCCCAACGGCTCTTTCCCAACTAACTTTTAAATGCAGATCGTTTTGATACGGGCTAAGGGCGTTCCGATACGCGTTCCGAAACGGCAAGAGGGTGTTCCGAAACGGGTACCCTGACAGACTGCAACGACTCTTTCTACATTGAGAGTGTTTCGAAACGGCTTCGAGCGTTTCGAAACGGGGAGCTGCAGAACTGCATTTATGCAGGGAATTAAAGGCTCCAACGACTCTATTTCAACCCCAACGGTCCTAAACGGCTATAAACTCAATTGGGAGTATAAAAGGGACCTCCAAGCATCAAGAGAAGGCTAATGCTTCAATTGTCAATCAACAAATGATCAAACATAGTCTTTGCACTTAAATTGTCAATTCTTGTATAGACAAACACTAGTGAGCCAAAATTGTCAAATTTGCTCAAGTGTTTTAGGTTTTGGGTGAGTGCTTCATTGTGCAAACAAGAACCTATTAGAGGGTTTAAGTTTGCTTTATTTATCTCTTTGTAAAAGAGGGTTTTGATCAAGGCTTGGGTAGAAGCTTGATCGGTTGTAAGGGTTTCCTCCTAATCCTAGAAAAGGGGACGAATCAATTAGTGGATTGATTGTGAAATCCTTAGTGGGAAGCTAAGGTAGTGGATGTAGGTGCTTGGTTAGAAGGCCGAACCACTATAAATCATTGTGTCTTTTTACATTCTAGCTTCCACAACCCTTCCACCCAAAAATCCACCTCTCCACCACTTGGTGAGCTAAATTGGTTGATCGAATCGAGCCCCACACATCCCAACAACCTGGTTGACTGCCACCTTAGGCTGAAGGTGTTCAAGAGAATTAGAGCTTGCAAGATCTTGGCCGCAAGTTGTCCCCAACTGCTGCATCCCATTGAGGTTTGTCACGATTTCTGCAGAATATCCTCTACCCTGCTTCCTGCTTGGAATTTGAGCTACCCACGAGGGTCTCTGTCCCAAGACCGGTCTGAATAGAAGAGGGGAGGTGTTTGCCGGAATTTTGATGAGTTTGGGTCTCAGAGAGAATAGCCCACTTTCTTCGTCGAAGGTAGGAATGGACTGTCCACTCAAGTCTGAAGTGGATTTTGTGTTTTCAGGCCCACTCACTATAGGAACATTTAGAAGGCTTGGGGATGCCGAATTAACCTTGCATTCTGAGAGGGAACACACTGGGCCCATTGGTTCTAAAGGTAAATGAGAATTGTTTACAGCCTTAGGGGTTTCCCTGCACACATGATCCACGTGATTATTATCCCACCTTTCCTCAGAAAAAGACGGCGCCGTCTGCTCATTGATTGTGGGAATGTAGTCTTCGAAGCGACAACTATCCATTTCATCAGATGAACCGACTGTTGGGTTGCCGTCAATCCAGCAATGGCTTTCTTCATTCTCGGAGATTTCCATTCTGATCGGAAACTTATCCCCGTTTAAGCTGACCGTGGCTGAGGGTGGGACGTCTGCCACCGATCTAACCCCAAGCAAAACTCTAGCGATGTCCATCCTGCCTCTACTGATCGTATCTTCGTCGAGTTTGACAACTCTTCCCCACTCTTTAGCGATGGAGGTAATGACTGATGTGTGCCATGCATGAAACGGCAGCCCTGAAATGCTAACCCAAACTTCCAGCTTTTTGTTGGCTAAGAAACTGTCTATTTTATCTAGGTCATCAAGCCATGAAGCCAATAGGGTGTCTCTCAATTCCCATATTATCTCAACTTGCTCAGATTCTAAACATTGGATTAGGACGTAAAACCCTGACCAGGTGCTAACCTTGACATTGAACCTCTCCGACCGTAAGCCGTCCTGAACGCAATCAGCATTGAACATACCTTTGACTTTACCAATGTAGCTATGTCTAAGCCACTCCGATTCTGATGGAGAGAAAGGAATGCGTAAAGATATGTCCGCCTCTATAGGGTGGTCTCATGTCTTCTTGTTGGCTTTAACCGCCGTTCCAGACTTGTTGGATTCCTTAGGTTGCCTGTTAAGTAATGCATCCTTGAAGGAACGACCTTTCATGACCAGAGAGCCGGTAGGGTTTGTTGACTTCACCGGAGCCTGTCCTGTCGGACTCATAGAGTTTTTGGCTCTGGGTGAAGACTCAAAGTCGGGCTTCCTTTCCATGAACACTTTAATGAAGAAGTCGTCCATCTTCCTGTTATTCCCTTTCGATATTGCCCTTTCCGCCTCTGCTAGCTTAGTGAACCTAACGAAGCCGAATGTGTGTTTGCTGTGGAGGCGTTTAGGATTCCTGTAAGCTATGTATGTGTGCAATACCCTGCCATATTCTTTGAATGCTTCTTTCAAAGTGGCATGGTGGATCCTCTTGCTGATGAAGTTGACAAAGACAGTGAAGCCTGAACCCGTTCTTCTTTGGTGGCGCTTGGTGTCGTATCTGAACTTCCCGCCGGACTGCTCCTTGGAACCGACTGCTCCAGCACTTCGCTCAGCTCTGCTTCGCCGCTCCATCTTGAACATGAGTATTTTGTCTACATCCAATTAAAATAAATTATGCCCCTGAACTTGACAAAATGTTTAATTATGCCATCAAATTCGGTTTAAAAAATCAATTCAGTCCCTTGCCATGTAATCATCACACGTGTATTGCCACGTCAGCATCGTGGACTACCACGTCAGCATCTTGAACTGCCACGTCATCATCGTTAGCTGTCACGACAGCATTGTAACTGTCAACGTTGGTCAATGGGCTAATTTGCTACAATGTGCGAACTAGAGGACCTAAATTTCGCACGAGGGACGACATTGCTAATTTGGATCGAAATCGGGGGCAAAAAAACCCCTTTAGCCTTACTCTAAATATATATTACCATTATTATGTACGACAATATCATTCCCAAGATTTGCGCATTTAAAAAAGTATGACTTAAGGGTTTAAATAAGCCCTTAAACTTTAAAAAATCAATTAAGCCTTTAAATTATTGTTAGACTCGATTAAGCTCTTGTACTAAATCAATAAAACCCTCGAACTAAAAATACACCAATTAAGCTCTTTGATCAATTTTGACCATTAAGTCTCAATGTTTTCATGTTATTTGTCATGTGCCAACACCAAATTGTGCCACATGGCACACTTTGGTGATGTCACGCAGCATTTCTAGAATTTCTATAAAAAAAATTAAAAATATTTCATTTTCGTAAAAAAAATTCTAAAATTTTCATAATATATTTTAATAATATAAAATTATTAAATGATTTTTGGAAACTTTGAAACTTATTTTAAAAAAATAAAAATATTTTAGATGAAATTTGAAGGATTTTTAAATATTTTATCATTTTACAAATAACTTTTTGTTGTAAATAAAATAACAAAGAACAATAATAAGAACAAAGAACAAGAATAGAAGAACAAAGATATGAGAGAAAGAGGGAGATTTGTATTATTCTCAAATATAGACTTGTGTATAATGTCTTCATCAAATCATCTATTTATAGGCATAAGAAGTACATATTACATTGGCTCTAATTAAATGAGATAATATTCCTAATGATAAAGTAAATCAAATTCCTTAGATAAAGTTCTAATCATGATAGACATCCATATAGCATTCTCACCATTATTGATCAGGATGGTCTAACCGATCATGCCAACTATATATATGTGTATATATCTCTGAATTTGTAAACTTCTTGTTTACCATAACATGTAATTCAATCTCACTCGTACATGTCTAGTACGACCATCAAAATTGTTTCTTTAAATATGAATATATTTAGCTCTTTCGGAGCTTTCAATTGAAATTATATATGTGTGTATAATGTCTTTCGGGATTTTTCTGTTCGGGCACAAAAGTTGAGACGAAATGCATGTTTGGGCACACAATCAGGTGAAAAAATAGAACAACGCCCGTTCAACGTACATCTCATACCTTGTTTAACACCGTTTTTCTGTTTAACGCTTCAACGCAGGTTGAAGAAGCATTGTTGAATGCAGCCTTAATTAAACCGAAACAATCTCCGTCAATATGTCACTTCACAATCCTCCTTATGTCACTCAAATTTTGGACCTTGACTATTACAGCTTTGGTTCTAATTTTCATGTTTATTTTAAGTTTATATTTAATATTTGTGATTGTATTTCTAAATAATTTCAACTCTTCCTTATCCCTATCCCTTGTAATCAGACTTGTTGCTATACACCTATAACTTCAAGAAAATAAAATTTCCAGATAACGATGGAGAAAACTATCTTGAAAATACTCAATTGTAGTGTTCACATTAGCTTCTTGCTTTGCATTGTTGCAGAGTCCTTCAAACTTGGCATGGCCATGGGGAACGAAACAGACAGACTGGCTTTGCTTGCTTTCAAGGATCAGCTTGTTGGTCATGCCGGTCTACTCTCATGGAATGCTTCTCTCCATTTTTGTGAGTGGCAAGGCGTTCGATGCGGTCGGCAGCAGCAAAGGGTCATCGGTCTGAGCCTGCCTGGTATGAAACTTGGCGGCTCCATATCTCCATCAATCGGGAACTTGAGCTTCCTGAGGGAGGCTGACCTATTCAATAACAATTTGAAAGGCAACATCCCGAGTGAATTCGGACAATTGAGACGGCTTCGGTCGCTAAATCTATGCCAGAATAATCTCCAAGGTAACATCCCTATACAACTTGCCAATTGCTCAAACCTTGTACTTCTGAACTTAAGTTACAACAGCCTTTCCGGGGAAATTCCCTCTCCATTGGGGGATAATCTGAAGAATCTGATCATATTCTCTGTTGCTAGCAATGATTTAGTTGGGGTAATTCCATCTTCTTTAGGAAACTTGTCATCCTTGGATCATCTCGGACTCCAACATAACCATTTGCAAGGACTTATACCCGATGCTTTCGGTAGATTATCGAGCTTGAAAATCTTTTCCATTGCTGGCAATAACCTGAATGGTATCATTCCTAGTTCTATCTACAATCTTTCCTCTTTGACACATGTTAGCATTGCTCAAAATAACTTATCCGGTGGCCTTGCACCTCAGCTTGGTTTTGCTTTTCGGAACCTCGAAACACTGTATTTTGGAGAAAACCAATTCACTGGAAGAATTCCAGGATCAGTTGCTAATATCTCTGGCCTTATGCAGCTTGACATCCACTCAAATGGCTTCAGTGGATTAGTTCCTTCCGATCTCGGAAAACTTCGAAATCTTTTGCTGTTCGACATTAACGATAACGACATTGGACTCGGGACAGAAGGAGACTTGGATTTTCTTTCTTCTCTAAGCAATTGCAGTCAATTGGCATATTTTTACATTGATGAGAACAGGTTAGGCGGGACGTTACCGGACACTGTGGCAAATTTGTCAGCCCAGCTTGAAGATCTTTATATGGGAGGGAATCAGATTTCTGGAAGTATTCCTCAAGGAATTGGTAATCTGTACAAGCTCCCGTATGCTAATTTAGGGGGAAACCTTCTTACAGGCAAACTTCCTGTTTCAATTGGACAGCTTCGGAATCTTGGACAGTTTGACCTGTCTTTGAATCACTTGTCTGGTGAAATTCCATCCTCCATTGGCAATCTTTCTCGATTATTGTACCTTTATTTAAATGGTAACGATTTTCAGGGAACGATTCCATTGACACTCAGGGAATGCAAAGATATGGAGAAGCTGGATCTTTCGTTAAATAAACTCGGCGGTACCGTACCAGATCAGCTGGTTGCTGCTTTTCGAAGTTTGATTACTCTGAATTTGTCACACAACTCTTTCAATGGTAGCTTTCCATTGGATATTAGTAACTCGAAGAATCTGGTGGAGTTATATGTTGATAACAACAATTTCTCAGGCGAAATACCTGAGCAGCTTGGTGAGATTTCGGAATTAAGAATCTTGAACATGCAGGGAAACAACTTTCAAGGTAGCATTCCTCGAGCTCTCGGTTCATTACGGGGTCTTGAAATCTTAGATCTCTCCGGTAACGATTTGTCCGGCACGATTCCGCTTGAACTTCAGAAGCTTCCGTTTTTGGTGAATTTAAACCTTTCTTTCAACCAATTGGAGGGTGAAGTTCCAGAAGAAGGGGTTTTTAAGAATATTAGTGGATTCTCTATTGTTGGGAATAAGGATCTTTGTGGGGGACTCCCAGCAACAGAGCTTCCGAAATGCTTTGATAAGACGGCGACGAAAAAACGAAATGGTTTGTCGACCAAATCCATTGTCGTTATCGTCATCAGCCTTTCGCTTGCCTCGGTTTCGGTTGCATTCATTGTTATCCTTTGTTGGCGAAAACAATCGCGAAAAGATACGATTCGTTTGTCTTTGCAGCGAGATAGCCTCTTTCAAGTTTCGTACAAGGAACTTGTTGAAGCCACTAATGGTTTCTCAGCCTTGAACTTCCTTGGCCAGGGCAGTTTTGGGTCTGTTTATAAAGGGTTTCTTAAGCAACAAGAAATCCCTGTCGCGATCAAAGTACTGAACCTTCAAAACCTTGGGGCTGTCAAGAGTTTCGTAGCCGAATGCGAGGTTTTAAGGAATGTTCGACATCGGAATCTAGTCAAGCTGATAACTTGTTGCTCAAGCATAAACTTCCAGGGCAATGATTTCAAGGCTATAGTTTTGGAATTCATGGCAAATGGAAGTTTAGAGAGTTGGCTTCATCATGATCATGGTCAAGATCACTCGCGTCGTCTCGACTTTGCTCAAATGTTGGACATTGCTATCGATGTGGCAAATGCAATAGATTACCTTCACCGCCATTGTCAAACACCGATCGTTCATCGGGATCTAAAGCCAACCAATGTCCTTCTTGACGATGACATGGTTGCACATGTCGGTGACTTCGGCATGGCTAAGCTCCTTTCTTATGCAGCAAGTAATCCGGACAACGAGCAAGCAACTTCCTCAATCATCAAAGGAACAATCGGGTATCTCGCCCCAGGTAAATTTCATATCTTTTTTCTTTAGATATACTTCTTCATGATGGATTCCTGTTAAATGTAATCGTATCGTTGCAGAATGCGGCATGGGTGGTCCGACATCTCCCGAAGGGGATATCTACAGCTACGGGATTCTCGTGTTGGAGATGATCACCGGAAAGAGGCCGACGGACGATACGTTCGATGATGGGATAAGCCTTCATAGTTTATGTAAGACGGCATTGCCGGAGCAATTGGAGGAGATTTTAGATTTTCGATTGCTTGAAGAAATCAATGAGCAAAGCCAGAAAAGAAGGGGGCAGAACATGTTGGAGTGTTTGGTTTCGTTCACTAATGTCGGGGTTGCATGCTCTGTTGAAGTTCCTGTCCAGAGAATGAAGATTGACAATGTTGTCACTGAATTGCATGCAATTAAGGCAAGACTGCATCAAATCGAGGTTTAATTAGAGTTCGAATATTGTTGAGCTCGACTCGAACTTGAACACGAAAAGTTCACAGCTGAGTTCGGCTCTACTCGAAAGCTCTGGAGTTTAAAATTGTCAAGCTCGATGAAATTCGAAATAAAAAAATTAGAGCTTGACTCTAGCTCGAAAAAACTCGAACTCGAAACATTCTCAAACTTATCCAAGAGCTCGATTCAAGCTCGAACTCGAACTTGGACTTCCTATAAAGATAATTTTGATTGACCCAATTTCCAAATTCCAATTTGGCCCTCAAGTATGCATAATCTAAAGATAAAGTCATTTACATTTATTCCTCAAATACACATTATTTTTTTTCAATAACAATGTAAATTATGAAATTGATTTAATCTCCTTTGACCAATTGGTACTCAAAATCTATCCATGGTAGGAGGCATCCTCGGTGGTGCAGTATGAGTTCCATGATTCCAACCTGTAAGTGTAAAGATTATATATTTTTACAACAATTTAAAGTTAATACACATAAGGCTAAATGGGTTATTTTGCCCCTGAGTTTGACCCAAATTAGTAATGTCGTCCTTCGCGCGAAAATACGTTCAAGTAGGTCTTCCAGTTCGCACATTGCAGCAAATTAACCCATTGATCAATGTTGACTGTTAAAATGATGGCGTGTCAGTTAACGGTGATGATGTGGCAGTCAACTGTGATGACGTTGCGGTCCACGATGCTAACGTGGCAGCTCATGTGTGATGATGACGTGGCAGAGAAGCTGAATTGATTTTTTAAACTAAATTCGAGGGCATAATTGAATTTTTTGCCGAGTTCAGGGCATAATTAATTTTAATCAATTCTTGGTCTTTGTCCTAGATTTTGTTTGATTTTACCATTAATTATTGTTTACTTACGTGGTTGTTATAAAAATGCATTTAGTCCTTTGCGTTTACAAATTTTGTTTTATCAAATGGAACATGATTCAAATATAATATGAACATGATTAGAATTATAATTTCAATATGATTCGAATATAATACAAAAATGATTTGAATATGATACGGATATAATTACATGTTAAACATGATTCAAATATAATATGAACATGATTCAAACATGATTCGAATATAATAGTTGGAAAAACATGTATTATGTAACACCCGTGTTTTGGGTCTAGGAGCTAACCGGGTTTAGAGTCCGAGTCAATAAATTTTAATTAAATCAATTCAACTCTAACTAATGACCAAATTGAGCTTTAATAAAGAAGGGAGGGACCTACAATGCAATTTTCCCCAAAAGATTTTAAAGGGATGACAACTTTTCAAAAGTTGTCATCTTCTTCCCTTTTCCCATTTTTCCAAAGTGAAAACACCAAACCCATCTTCAAACTCTCTCTAACTTTCAAACTACTATTCCATTCGATTTCAACTTCGATTCAAGGGGTTTTTGAAAGGTAAACACATTTTCTTACTCTCCTCTTCATTCCCTTTTCATACATGGTCTTAGATTTGAAAAATATGAACTCTTGAAAATTAGGGTTTATATTAAAGTTTGGATTTTTAAAGGGGTTTTTCAATTGGCTTTGATAAATTGAGTTGGGGCTTTAGTTAATCATGTTAAAAGGTGTAACATATATCAATTTGATTGAATTTTGGTAAAAATCCGAAGTGGGTTCTTAGACCCATTTTTAAGGTGTCAAAAAGTTGATTTTTGGTGGGTTTTAGGTTGTAATTAAAGGGCTGATGGTATATGTATGCTAAGGGGATGTTTTGGGACCATTTAGATGTCATTTGGGTGTTTGAAAATGGAATTTTCTGCTGGGTAAAATATGAGTACGGAAATATAGTTTTTGAGGGTTTTGGGTGAGTTTTGGGGGTTGTTCTAGGTGGGATTTGATAGCCCAATGGTAGTACTATGGTTAGGGATTGATTTGGGATCATTTGTGGGTGCAATGGATGTTGGGAACATGGTTTTTGGAAGAGGTATTGGGGCTGTCCGAAATTTCTAAGTTTGGGGTTTGGTCATGTCTTGCGACATTGTAAATTGTATTTGAATTGTGTTCCGGATTGGTATTTTGAGGTTGGGCTGATTTGAGGTTGTTTGAATTGTATTGAGGTTGTTTAGAAGCGAGAGCTTGCGTTGGAGAAGCTTCGGGAAGAAAATCCGAAAGCTTGAAGGTGATGCTTGCTTGGTAGTTGAGCTTGGAGGTGGAGGTGAGTGGTTAATGTTTTTAAATCGATTTTTAAGTGTTGGTTCAAGCATGTGAACTAGGTTGGGCTTTGTAGACCCACCTAGAGTTAGGATTAGGGTGGTAGCCTAATCCTAAGCTTTAGTTAGAGACCTTGGATGTACTCCTTAATCATTGTTATGCCTCATGATGAGTATGTATAATGTGATACACATGTATGTGAAAGTATGGCTTAATGTACTGATTTTATATGCATGTTGATGACAAATAAAATGTGAATTTATGATGAGATAATTATTCGGTTGACATACATGTGGTGTTGGTGTGTGAAATGAGGTTATGTTGTGGAATGCATGATTTTGGAGAATCATGGTGAGTACGTGCTAGGCACGAAATTTATATTGAAATTGATATTGTAAAAAGTTGTGTAGATTGATTTATATTGGCACTAGTATGCTTGGGTACAATGATCGATCATTAGGATGAGTGTGCACACAAATTGAGTCAAAACGTACGTGGCCTTGGTGGCGTTAAGGCACCAAGGAGGAGTACGGTGATGTAATATTTCACCGGAAACTTTTATATATTTCTACGTGATGATGAGTGGAATCCCATCCGTAGGGCATGTGGTGATGAGTGGAATCCCACCCATGCAAGGACCGGTGATGAGTGGAATCCCACCGAGGTAATGTTGTTGTTGGAAATGCGTTCCAACGGGTTATCCACGTATTCGGGTCATAGCTAGGTGTCAATATGAGATTGTACGTTTATACCAATGTGGGATTATGCTTCTGTGCTTATATGACATGAAATGTGATGCCCTTATAAATTGATATATGATGTGGTTAATGCTTTGGATTTGGTATCATGGTAAGTTGAGCTTATGGTTGTTGAGCATGGCATAATGTTGACTATATGTTCATGCATCATGTTCATTTTGGCTTGGCGGACCGGAGGTAAGACCATGCATTTCATCTTGGAAATAGCTCGTGCTTGGACCCTGCATTGTCGAAGGTTTGTTTTATGAGCTACCCTCACTAAGCTTTTATGCTTACGCTCTCTTTTGTTCGACAATGCAGATAAATAACTTGTGGTTGGCAAGGGCAAGGAAAGGTCTCCAAGTGTTGCTTTTGGTGAGCTCAATGCATGAATTTTAAGTAATGAAATGTAATAGTTAAGCAATGAGATAGGTGTTATTGATTTGAGTTTTGATGTATGTCGTTGTTGGCTTGGTTCGTGGATGCCTTGTTTGATTGTAAATGTTGCTTATGTTACATGCCTTGAATGTCTACGTGTTTGGTTGCTAAGGCATGAAATCTTAAGTGCTTGTATGACTATATATGCATAAATTGCTCTTTAATTAGAATGCTATGTATGAATGCTTTAATTCATGTTTGAATGACACTCTTGGCTTAAATATGTGTGCTTGCATGTTGGTATACGCTTAGGTGAGTCGAGAAATGCATTTAGAATCGTGTTGGGGTCGTTTTAGTTGAGATTGAGGAATTGCAGTGCAGGGGGTATCGATATCCCTAGCTAGGGTATCGATACTCTCTTGCCCAAAGGCCTCAGATTTTGCCTGGGGTATCGATACCCTAAGGGTATCGATACCCTCCAAAGTTACTGGAATTTGGAGTTTTGAGTGAGAGTAGAGCGTATCGATACCCCTGGTTAGGGTATTGATACCCTGGTATTGATACCCTGGTATTGATACCCTGGTATTGATACCCCTGGTTAGGGTATCAATACTGGCTGTCCTATAAGCTTAAAAATAGACTGTTATGTATGGCCGTGGTTCGAATGTGTTTTTCCCTTGAATGTTTTCCGCTGTTGTGAATCACATAGGACTTAATGTTCATCTATGCAAGATTAAAAAAAAAGAAAAAAAATATAGGGTTGCTAACCGAAGGGAACCTTAACGGGTTTCACTCGGTTTTCCCCGTGTGGCTCACTCGGACCGGTCATCCGGCCAGGCCGGGACGAGGGGGTTACATATTATATTAGAATTATATTCGAATCATGTTCATATTATATTCAGATTATATTTCGAATATAATTTGGATATGATTCAAATATAATATGAATATAATTCTAATATAATTTGAATTTTGTTCAAAAAATATATTTCGAATATAGCAAAATTCGAATTAATAATTGGAATATAATTACAGTATGATTCGAATATAATTTGAATATGATTGGAATGTAATACGAACATGATTCAAATATAATATAAATATGATTCAAATATAATTTAAATTTTACTCAAAAAATATATTTTGAATATAGAAAAATCTGAAATAATAATTAGAATATAATTGAAATATGATTCGAATATAATTTGAATTTTGCTCAAAAATAAAACTCAAGTTTAGCAAAGTTCGAATATAATTGGAATATGATTCGAATTTTCTCAAAAAAGAATATAATTCGAATAAGTAATTGTTGGGGTAAATTGTAGATAATTTAATTTATTTAAAAAATTACTAATTTAGAATTAAAATATTTGATTTTATTTATTTATATTAAATATTAACATTTAAATAAAATAATAATATTAATAATAATAAAGATTGGACTGAATTATAAAAATTAGAAACAAATAGGGTTAATTTTAGGTAAAAATAAACTTTTTAGTGACTAAATTGAACAAAAAACAAACTTGGCAGACTTGACATGTCATTTACCCTTTAAATAAGACCAGACGAATTGACTTAGTCAATTAAGAGATGATGTGACACGTTCTTATTGGCTGAAATTTTTTTTAACGGCGGAGATAACAGAAATGAAGAAAAACGAGTAACAGTGACAAAGTTTAGGGAGTAAAAGTGGGCAAAACGTAATTTAGGGAGCAAGTTGAAAAATTAGGTAAAGTTTAAGGGGGAGAAACATGTATTAAGCCTTTGAAAAATACAAAAAACCAACATATTTAAACCTTTTAAATTTAGTTAAACTAAGCACTTCCCTTTTTGGTTATGCTTATTAAGTCTTTGGCGGTTCTGAAATTAAATTAAGCCAATGTCTCCTTTTATTTAGATATTTCTTAGGTCCTATCAATTTTGAAGCTAGACAATTTGAACTCATTATTTTATCTTACTTTAGTATAGTTTTAAAGTTTTTTTTTTGAATCTTATAGTTTTTGAATCTACTTATACAATTTAAAATTTAAAAGTTTTACACATTTTTTCGGATTGTTGGATTAGTGAAAATCGATAGTTGAAATTAAAATTTTTATATTAAGGATAAATCGCGTATTATATTCCCTATAAAAATCTTCTCATTATCTACGGTGATAATTAGGAGAAATAATTAACCTTTGGATGGATCAAAGCCTCTATTTTTGAGCTCATCGTGTTCTTGGCAAAGAGCACACGGTTCACAGCAAAAATGAACCCAGCAATCGTCGCATGGCTCAACCGGCAACCCGAATTTCGATCTCAATTTCTCCCTATAAACACACGACAGTAGGCAGTGACATGAACACAGCATCAACATCCCATAGATGCAACCTTGTGTTGCACAAGCTGTTTCAAAAAAGAATTTATCAGATTTTGAAGAAATTAAGAAACAATTGTGTTTTGAGAATCGGATTATATGTTATGTTCTTACAGCTCTTTCCTTCGTCCACCATTTCCGCTATTTGGCCGAAGGTGATGCATGGGAGACAGCATGTTATGAAGACTGCATTTCGAGTTCAGGTCATATGAAAATAGAAAAAAATCGAAAACCGAATCTCGGGTATAGTCTAGTTGATTCATGTAGTTATGTTCCGACGTATTGTGTTATGGTAGAACGAGAAACTTACGGGTAGCATCGTCGTTACCGCAACCGCAATCGCAAAGAGATGAAGACCATTGAGGTGGTGGCTGAGGGCCATGAAAATTCTTCATAATTTCTCAATGCAAAGATTAATTTGGTGATAGAAAAAACAATTTTTTTGAACACTAATGGGTAATTTATAAGATCGATTAGCATTGCATTTGGTGATGAGTAAATTATTATTATTACTATTATTATTATTATTATTATTATTATTATTATTATTATTATTATTATTATGCTTCACAAAATCCAATATTATATGCCGTCTCAAGCCTGCAAAACATATATATATATATATATATATATATATATATATATTAGCTAACATAATTTTGGATTGTCTATAATTAATTGATTATGACATGGGATGTTACCAAGGAGATTGTTTTGTTCATCGTGTGCTTAATTTTGAATTCACATCAAGTTTGATCCGAACAATTCTCTTAGTAAAGTAAGATAATATGTATGTTCATCTTATTGTTATATTCGAGGTATAAGATTGTCTCTCTCAATAATGTCATTTGCAAAGTTTGAACTCGCGTTTTTTCTTTAAAAGTACAATGTGTCCTATCAATACACCAAACACTTGTTTTAAATATTTCACAATTTTTTTACTATAATTAAAATTTAAACTTAATCCTTATAATTAAAAGGCAGAAGGTCAAAAATAGTCCCCCAACGTTTTACCTTTCTGCTAATTTTAGCCCTATCTTTTTTTTGTGTGCAAACAATCACCTAACGTTTCATTTTTAGTTCAAATTTCACCTTTGTTGGATGAAAACTGTTAGTCAACTAACGATCAACGCCTGAGACTGACGTGATATATCTGCAGGGCATGGGGAGATGACGTGACACTATCACGTGGCATTTTTGCATGACATGACGATTGGTTAAAAATATTTTAAAAAATATTTTCTTTAAAAAACAATTAATTAATTTTTAAATTTTTAAAAATGTCATGTCAGCAAAAATGTCACGTGGTAGTGTCACGTCATCTCCCCATGCCATGCAAACATGCCACGTCAGTCTCAGGCGTTGATCGTTAGTTGATTAACGGTTTTCATCCAACAATGGTAAAATTGAACGAAAAATAAAACGTTAGGTGGTTGTTTGCACAAAAAAAATGACTACAATGACCAAACGGTAAAGCATTTGGGGCTATTTTTGACTTTTACCTAATTAAAATATTACAAATTTTCTCTTTTTCTTTTTCTTTTTCTTTTTCTTCCGCATGAAATTCTCACCATCCCAAGATTTTAAATAGGCTAAATGTTCGATTAAGGATTTATTTTTAAGGCTTGTTTATATAAGGACTTAACATTTTAAAAGTATCGAATATGAACTTAATCTTTTAGAACTTGTTCAATTAAAGACTTGTCTGCTTGAGTGTATTGAACACACGGAACGCAATATTAGTGTTGAAATTTCGGGTGATGTGACACTAAAAAATAATAAAATAGTCGAAGATTAGATCTCGCGAAATATTTTGGATGTAAATCTTCTGCCCCTTTTCGGTGTCCCTATTTATGCCCCTACGCTTAAATTAGGTTTAGGGTTTAGGATTTTAAATTAGGGTTTATGCTTAGGATTTAGGGAATTTAGGGTAGGGTGTATTTTTAGGGTTTAGAATTTAGAATTAGGGTTAGTGCTTGAAATTTGATTTTGTAGTGTTTTTAGTGTTGGGACATAAGTAAAGATATCGAAAAGGGGTAAAGTATTTCCAAATTCCAATTTGGCCCTCAAGTAGGCATAATCTAAAGATAAAATAAATTACATTTCTTCTTCAAATACATTAGTTCCCCATAATGATGTAAAATATGGAATTGATTTAATCTCCTTGGACTAATTGGTACTCGTCATCTCTTCATGGAAGGAGGCATCCTCGGTGGTGCAGTATGAGTTCCATGATTCCAACCTGTAAGTGTATATTTAATAGAAATATGTTAAATATTTTGATTCTAAACTAAACATAAATATGTTAAATTTAGAGTTTAAAATATGGGTAGTTATTCCATAGCCGGTGAAAACAAAAAAAAAATTCCACAAGCACCTCAGTTTTAGAGTTTAACGTTTAGTGGTTTAAGTGTAAGAGTTTTGAATATAAGGGGGTGTGATTAGAATTTAGGGTTTACGGTTAAAATTCAGGGTTTATAAGTTAAAACAAAAATTCCTAACCATATTTTATCCTAAAATCTAAATTCTAACCCTAAACTAGAAATTCTAACCATGAACATTGTAGTCCCTAGGCATGGACAGGAGAGGCGCTCGCCATAATATTCGATATTAAGATATAATTTTTTAATATTTATTATTATAGGTTTACTCTTAAAATTTATTTATTTAACACTTATTATTAGGACTCAATTTTTCCCAACATTTGTTATTAGGGGCTTACTCTTAAATTTTAATTTTTCTCAATATTTATTATAAGGGGTCCAATTTTTTTAGTAATTATTATTAAGGGCCTATTTTTTAATATTTATTATTAGTGACGCACTCTTAATTTTTTTCAATACTTGTTATTAGACCCGATTTTTTCTAATACTTATAATTAGGGGCTCAGTTCCCCATATTTGTTATTAGGGACATTCTCTTAAAATTTAATTTTTTAATATTTGTTATTATGGGTCCAATAGGGACATGATTTTTTTCAATATTTGTTATTAGGAACATACTCATAAAATTTATTTTTTTAATATTTGTTATTAGGGGCCTAATTTTTTTCTAATACATGTTATTAGGGACTTACTTTTAAAACTCCTTTTTTTAATATTTATTATTAGGGGCCTTATTTTTTGGTTTGCCCTTGGGCCACTAAAATCTCAGAAACGACTCTGACCATGAACCATAAATTCTAGACCCTTGCACCATAAACCCTAATCTAAATCCCTAAACCTAATACTAAGGGCGCTTGTGGAAACTTTTCGTTTCCACCGCCAGTGCATGAAATATTTTCCCTTAAAATGTTTGATACACAGATGTTTAAACTAAAGTTTACATCGACGTGCATCAAATATTATTTTTTATATACATAAATGAAAGATAGTTAGAGGAAATGATTGACCTTTGGATGGATCAAAGCCTCTATTTTTTAGCTCAGCATGTTCTTGACAAAGAGCACATGGCTCACACCAATAATGAACGCAGCAATCGTTGCATGGCTGAGCTGGCAACCCGAATTTCCCTCTCAATTTCTCCCTATAAACACACGACAGCAGGCAATGACATGAACACAGCATCAACATCCCATATATGCAACCTTGTGTTGCACAAGCTGTTTCAAAAAAGATTTTATCAGATTTCGAAGAAATTAAGAAACAATTATGTTTTGAGAATCGGGTACTATGTTATGTTATGTTCTTACAGCTCTTTCCTTCGTCCACTATTTCCGCTATTTGGCCGAAGGTGATGCATGGGAGACAGCATGTTATGATGACTGCATTTCGAGTTCGGATCACATGAAAAAAAATGAAAGCCGAATCTCGGGTTTAGTCTAATTGACTCATGCAGTTATGTTCCGATGTATTGTGTTATAGAAAAAACGAGAAACTTACAAGTTCCGGCGTCGTTACCGCAACCGCAAAGAGACGCAGACCATTGAGGTGGTGGCTGAGGGCGGCGAAAAATGTTCATAATTTCTCAATGCAAAGATTGGTTTGGTGATCGGCACAACAATTTTTATGAACACAAATGGTCCGTTCATTGTAATTTATAGCATCAATTAGCATTCATTCTGTGAATAATAATAATAATAATAATAATAATAATGTTTCACAAAAGCCAATTTATATATCTGCCGTCTCAAGACTGCAATATATATATATATATGACCTGGGATATTACCAAGGAGATTGTCTTGCTCATCGTATACTTAATTAGACTTGTTCAAAGATTTTATTGAACTTGAAATATGTTTATGATAGAATTGTTACGGGGTTATTCGAATTCGGATATACTAAGTTTTGTATACGAGGTATGTGTCTTGGCTTAAATATTTTTACTTTTTATTTTAATTTTTATGTGTATTTGGAGGATCTTTATAGTGTCATATCTAGAGATAGGCACAGGTCGGGTTTTTGGCCCACCCAAACTCGACCCGAAAATATATACTTTAAATCCGGACCCGACCTCATACTTGACAAAAACCCGACCCGAAAATTATATACTCAAACCCGACCCGAGCTATTAAAAAATAATAAAATTTAGGGACTTAATTGTAAAAAAATAAATTTTAGGGACCTAATTGTAAAAAAACTAATTTTAATGACCTCATTGTAGAAAAATATATAAATAATGAGCATTATTGTGAATATCCTTAAAAATTTTAAGAGAAAATTACACTATTAGTCCCGGGTCGGGTCGGATTTTTTCCACCCTAAACTCGAACCCGACCTGACCCGACTTTACCCTTTTAAAAAACCTGACCCGACCCGAATCCAAATTTTCTATGAAAAAATCTGATCCGATCGGGCCAGGTCGAGTAAAATGGCCATCCCTAGTCATATCTCCTTGACTTTGGATTAGGTTAATTCAAATCGAGTCAATTTGATTTTAATAATTTTCAAATTATTTTAGATTGTATCAATTTCTGAGTTAATTTATTTTGAGTTTGGGTGAGGTTCGATTTTTTTTCAATTTAGTCATCGCAGATTTTGATCACTTGAGATTCTGATTGGTTTCGGATTCTAAAACACTTTAAGTAATTTTTGAAGCTACAAGTGTGTGAAAAACAATTTAACCATATTTTCTTATTCTTTGTTACAAATTACAATGCTGAAGATACAAGTGTGTGAAAAACAACAACATTAGTGATCATTTTAAGTAATTTTTGAAGCTTAAATGGTGGAAAAGAAACTTATTATGACATTAGTGACCATAATGTAATTTACCTATATTTTTTGTGTTCTAGCTACTATTCCCTTTGAGATACAATAAGCAGTAGCCATAATTGTGATCATAGGATTAAACCCAACTGCACTTGGCAAAACACTTGCATCACAAACATACAATCCCTCAGCTTCCCAACTCTCCCCATTCTCATCAACAGCACCATCTTCTTCATTAATTCCCATCCTACAACTCCCCATTTGGTGTGCACTCGTGTGCACGGTCCAATTCTCGACACCCGGCGACAACGGTCCGCCTTCCGCCGAGACCGTGTCCAAAAACTCGTTCAACTCCTCGTCGTTCACCCCTTTGCATCTCATCTTCTGCCCGTCGCTTTGGTATGTCCCGACCTCAATTGCCCCGGCCGCTACTAAAACCCTCAGCGCCTGCCTCAGCCCGGCTCGGATGTTCTCTCGGTCCGACTTTTCGAACTTGTATGATATTCGCCCATCGGTGTTTATTTTACCGGACCCTCGGTCTCTTATTATCGTTAGCAAGGTGGCGGTTCTTGGGAATTTTAGCATCCTTTGTTTCATGTCGAGACCGGACACCCAAGGGCATAAGGCGGTGAATTGTCCTGGCCCGAGTAATGGAGTTTCGATGATGGCTTGTAGTTTGTTATCCGGTCCGATTACTTTATGAATCGATGTGATGAGCCCGCCCTCTGATGATTTCCCTTTGAGGTCGGAATCTGAATCCGGGAAGTATCCCCATGCCATTGTTACCGGATGGAGATGAGTGTTCCGACCGATGTTCGGATTATTAAGGTGGCTTGATTGCAATAATAGAGGTGTGTGAATTGTCCCACAGGCCGAGATAGTCACTTTGGCTTCTATTTGAAGTTTCCCTGTGATGTTTGGGTTCGAACATTTTGCAATTACACCCAAACACTTCAATTTCCTCGTACTTGTTCGTGTCCTGTTCGATCCGAACATCAATCTCTCTGCTTTGCAGGCTGTTAGAATGACTGCGCCGTTGTTGACAGCATCGACCAGCCATGTTTTGTCGCTCCCTTTCTTCTCTCCTCTTCTGCAACCGTACCCACAAGATCCACAATAATGTCGGTCCGAAGTGTTCCGTGCCACGTTTTCGACATCGAGCCCGAGATTACGACACCCTTTACGAAGAACTTGATTCTGCAAGCTTTCCAATTTACAATCTTCCGTGACACCGAGTCTTTTCCAAACTACATCCATTGCCGAAACATACTCCCTGCTCCCAAAAAACGAGATTTTATCGTCCTCGGACCATTCTCGAAGCACATGTTCCGGTGTTCTTATACAAGCTGACCAATTGATGGCCGAGCCACCTCCCACGACGGAGGCTGCAAGAATATGTATCTCCCCATTGACACTCGGATGGTTTCCGCCTGATTCATATAGATTCTCTAATGAAGGAGCTTCGAAGGGGGAATAATCCGCCGGACCGTAATACTCCCCTCTCTCTAATACGACCACCTTTAGGCCTGAAGCGGCTAGTGTCGCCGCAGCAACACCACCTCCGCATCCCGAGCCGACTACGACCGCGTCGCATCTGATCTTGAGGACATTTTTCCGGGGATCTTCCGTGACTTGAAGGCCTTTATTTGTTAGGGAAGTGAGAAGATCAGTGGAGTGTTTTGCACGCAACGTCTCAATTATTCCCTTTTGAAGAGGTTTCTCATTTGGAACATTTTCAACTCTGTCTATGTTATATCCAATTGCTTCCCATAATGGATTTTCACCATTTTTATCAATCTGAAAGATTAAATTGTTAGATTGTATAATCTTATATTCATATACAAAATAAATGTCGATACGAATATATTATTTTTATTCATTTATAAAATCTTTAAAAATTATATTGCCTAGAGCATGCGAGGACGGCCTGGAGGTTAGAGCACGCTCACCTGCTCCACTACCTTCCCCTTAGGTCTCGGATTCAAGACCCTTCAGGAGCGTTACCTTCACCTAGATTTTCCCCCTCCCCTTCTAAGTAGAAGTAAAATAGGATTGTAATAAAAACAATTATATTGCCTACTCATATCCGAATATGCATCACATGTTCCTAAACTATGATCATCATACTATGGCTTATATTCTAAATTAGTGCCCAAACTTTTGGTGTTCCAAATTCATCCCTAAACTATGACTCTCATTCTAAATCGATCCTAAAAAATTTGAACATATCAATTTCATCCTTAAAATTACCATTTATGTCATGTCATACTATTGCATAATACACATCGATGTTTACACAACATTTAATAGTTTTCACAACGATTTTATTATCATGGGACATGATTAGCATATACTAATAATTCAGGGATTCCGGGGAATGAAATTGGAAAGTTAAAAAGTTTGAGGACCAATTTATAATAAGAGTCATAGCTTGGGAATAAAACCGAAACGTTCAAATTGATAATCGAATCAACCAGATCATCGGTATTCGAGTCAATCAGATCGATCGGTTCAATCAATCGAGTCACCCATTCATCAATAATTGAACAAAAATCATAAAAAAAAAAGTAAAGGGATTAATGTTTAATTTACCCGAGTGAAGATATTGAAAAGGATAGAGACTTTGAAGTAGACAAAAATACTCCTAATAGGAGTAAAGATCCGATGCTTAAACCAGTCTTGCAGAACTTGCTCTCTTTCGGCCAATGCCATGGCCGAGAACCGGTTGATATAAGGCCATTTCCCGCCCAAGCAATGCCTTCCGCAAAGCAACAATGTGCCCATTCGGCTCGACAACATCAGCAACACAATCCTCGCCAGTACCAAGGAATCCAAGAATGATTTTTTCCACAGCAATTCTGCCACCTGACAAAGAACCGAAAAATACTCGAAGTTTAATTGGTCGAGTAGTTAAAGATGTTTATGTTATTCCGTTCTGTATGAGTTCGAATCCCAACAATTGACTTGTGAATGTAAATATATCTATGCTTAATAAGAAAACTGAAATACTATGTAAAAAACACCCAAAAGTTTAATTCGATTAAGGATGAGCATGCGATGACGGCCTGGTGGTCAGAGCACGCTCACCTGCACCACTGCCCTCTCCTTAGGCCCCCGAGTTCAAGACCCCTCAGGAGCATTGCCTTTACCTAGATTTTCTCCTTCTCCTCTAAGATTTTCAAAAAAAAACCGATTAAGGATAAACTACCTATTTTATACCCCGACCTATTCTCATAATTTTGTTGTAGTCACTCAACTATTATTTCTTATAAAACCGTACCTAATAGTATGTTTTACGCTATTTTGGTACCTCGTTGTTATGTTTGACGGTTGACCTAAAGAAAATGGTGATATGATATGGTATGATAACAATTTTATTCCTCAAAGCTTACATATTTTATCAAATTGATCATAATTTAAAATAATTCAATGAATTCTCAGTATATAAAAATCTTATCAATTTGGTCCTCATTTTTAATTTTGATTGTTAATAATTTAATTTAATTTTCATTTCAAATAAAAATGAGAACCAAATTGATAAGGAATTTTAAATATTGAGTATTTAGTTGAATTATTATGTATAAACTTTTGGAACAAAAACTGATATTATATCATGTCACTTTCGAATTTCCGTTAAATTAACAGAATCGTGAGAATAAGCAATGTACTAAACAAATAATTTACTCTTAAATTAGTTTAAAATCTAACTCGACAACATGAACTCGTCACAAACACATGCATGTATAATCAGCTACGAAAGGTATTGCCTTAATATTTCATCCTAGTTCCATCCTGCATATGACAATCATAATCAAGTTTTACCTCGTCCGGAATCGGAGGCTCGGAGGCCGAAGCCTCCATGAAAGACCGGACAGCTTCGGTTGTTGGTGTTCGGTTTTCTTCGTGTGTTTGAAAACAAGAGGTTGGCGACAAGGGAGGGAAGAAAGTTTCAGCCATGGCAGCCAATGTGTTCACCTCGGATGCAAAGAAGCCATGCTCGTGTTTCCTTTCCTCTCCCATTTCTCTCCTCTCTTTTCGTTTTGAAAAAACACAATGATTGATTTTCCATTTCTTCGGATTTGATCCTTTTATACAAAGGAAAATTGGAAGACACTGATTAGAGCCTTCAATTAATTCCATAACAAACTTCCAACTTTTATTGGCAGATGAGGAACGTGGTTTAGGCCAAACTTTTGGGGACAATGTTAAGAGTTAATTCACCACACGTCCCCGAACTATAACGCCTGTTTTAAATTAGTCCTAAATTTTTTAATGTTTTAATTTCATCTTCAAACTATGGGTCACATTCTAACCGGTCCCCAAACTTCTGAACATTTCAATTTCATTCCCAAACTATGACCCTCATTCTAAATTAGTTCCCAAACTTTTGAACATTCTAATTTCATTCATAAACTATCAGTCTTATCACGCCCATTGTTAATAAAATTGTTTAAAAATTAAATTTCATGTAAGTATTGATGTGTATTATGTGATAATATGATGTGCCATAAATGATAATTAAAGTTGTATATATTGATAATTTGGGGATGGAATTGGAATGTTCAAAAGTTTGAGGACCAATTAAAAGTGAGGGCCATAGTTTGGAGATGAAATTGAAATGTTGAAAAATTTAGGACTAATTTAGAATAAGAGTCATAGTTTGAGGATAAAATTAAAATGTTCAAAAGTTTAGGGACTGATTTAAAATGAGGGTCATAATTTGGGATATGTGATACAATTAACTAAAATATTAAACCCCTTAAATTTTAAATAATCAATTAGATCCCTTAAAATTTCAAAAATTTTCATTAGTATATATTTTTGTGTTCACCGAAATAAACTGTTAATGACTTTTCTATTTTATTCTCTTTTTATGGTTTATATTAACTAAATAAATTCGAGCTTTTCTCTAATAATATTGTTGTCAACATCAAAATAAATTTTTTAATTGTTTTTATCCTTTTATTTATGAATTAATAAAAAATGATTTTTATTTTAAAATATGTCTAAATATTTTATTTTTTGGACAAATGAAAGCTTTATTCATCCAAAAGAACCTACAAAAAGTCAACTTACAACGTCAACCTCTATACAAAATAATCATCTCTAATTATAATAACCTCCAACTATCTATCAAAAAAGAAGAATTATTTATAATTTTAGAATAACTTGATAACCTCGAGGAGACATCTTTTTAATTCGAAGAAAAACATTATCGACTAAATGGGGAGCTTTGCCATGCAAAGTCTCATTTTGTTCCTGTCAAATCAAATAATTAAGGCAGTTTCAAAGAAGGGGATGGGAGACTATATCGGAAGAAATGCTCCTACTGGGTCTTGAACCCAATACCTAAAAAAAGAGAATAAGTGAACAGTTCTGATCAACCCGTCATAACGTTTGCTCAATAATTAATAATTAGTATTAACATTAAGCACAAACATTTATTTTTTCAGTGATAAAACTTTGATCTATTACATTAATATTACTTAATACTTTAAGAACATTTTATTTATCAAATACTCTGATTTATTTTTTAAAATATCTAATATTTCTATTTTTTAAGGGAAAAGAGAAAGGGTTGTTCGAATTCTAAAGGGCTAAATCTTATTAGTCGCTTTTTGTTATAGACCTTGACAATATCGATCTGAATTAGTCAATAAATTTAATATCAATTATTATAAAAAAAAAGACAAACAAAGGATTGATTAACAATTTTAATTTCGTGATTAATTCAACTAATATCTAGAATTATTAATGATGTGGCTAAGATTTGTTTAAATAAGTAATTGTGTTGAAGTTTGCTTACTATAATCGCTATTAGGGCTGGGCGTTTCGATCGAGTCGAGTCAAAAAATTTCGAGTTATTCGAGTTTGCAAGTCCTATTTTAAGATTCAAACTTTACTTAAAAAAATTCAAATCGAGTCGAGTCCAATTTTCGAGTTTCTATACAAATTTAATTATATATATATACACTTCTTCATATATATTTCTATATAAATATATGTAGCGGTGCACATATATATTTATATATACATATACTTAGGGTTGGGTGGTGCACATATTGATTTCAATTTTAACGGTTTTCTATATGCATATATGATATATGTATATATTTCTTCATATTTTCACATGTGATATACATATACCATGCAAAATTGATAGACTCGACTCGAATATGGAAACTAATAAACTAATTACTAAAAACTTCGAGTTATTCGAATTTCCATTTCATAACTCAAACTTTATTTAAAAAAAATTCGATTCGAGTCGAATTTATGACAAATCAAATTTTTTGCCTCGAGTCAAGTTAAATAATTTATTTTTTTTCGAGTTGAGTTTTACTCTCCCCTAATCGGCACGACATCAAATAGACAAATAGTTTGCAACTTTTAATGCTACCTTTTTTCCTTTGAATGATATTTTCACCATAAAAGCAAAGAGGAATTAATGTTTTAATAATTTCAATGCTTTCTATGTTTGTGATTGTAGATATGGCCAAATTTGACAAGTTAGTTCAATCATTAATTTTTAGTTATTTTTGTTGTAAGTTTAATCCATATGATTGGATGGATAATTGGGCAAATTGGTTGAACGAAAAATCGGTAATCTATCTAATTCCAAAGGTATATTATTCTAAGTGGTACCATGCCACTTAAAAATGTCCCGTAAACATTAGGACACGAATTTAAGTCGAAAAATTAATTATTTTTAATATGTACGTTCATTTTACGGTGCATATTCAAGGCGTGAGACTACCCTTTCAGATGGTATTGTCTCTAAAATTTAAATTTTTGTTCTCTTTTTAAAAAAAAAAATATTTCTTCTAAGTTAGAGCGTGTGATTTTCTTTGGAAAAAAAACTTGTGGTTTAATAAGGCATTTCCAAAGCCAATGAAAGGTATGAGAGAAATCTTTAAGGTTAAAATCACATATAGACATCTCAACAATACAATATATTTTTATTAAATAGAAAGGTATTATATTTTCATATTAAAATTTGAATCCATACAAGATGTGGGCAAAATAGCGTCTTTAGCCACTAAGCTAATTAGTAGATCTCAATAATGCAATATTAATTGATGGGATTTAATAAGTTATCCGATCGATTACATGATTCTTCTTCTAAGACTTTTTTTATAAGAGTCGGAAATACCTTAATACTATTAACTTTTTTTGAACGGAAAAATCCTAATAGGTATTATGGGTGAGCAAAATTCGACTATACTCGAAAAAATTAAAATTTTCTACTCAACTCGACATGAAAAAATTCAACTTATTTTGACTCGACTCGAAAAAAGATTCCAATAAAGTTTGAGTTGTAAAATGAAAATTCAAATAACTCGAAATTTTTAGTAATTAATGGATCGAATTTTAAGTTCGAGTCAAGTCTCTCAATTCTGTTTCGTGTGTGCGTACGTGCGTGCATAGAAACCCAAAAATTCAATTCGACTCGAATTGCATAAACTCAAACATTTCATATAAAATTTAAATTGTAAAATAAGATTCATAAACTAAATTAACTCGATATTTTTTAACCTTACTAAAGATAGACAACTCAAGACTTATGGGATACTTCTGCTGAACTAGAACCCATGACCATGACTAAGAAGAAAGGAATAGAGCAAGTGAGGATGCTCTAGTCACCCGGTCATCATCACAAACTCATATTAAATCTATAAATGAATGACCTTTTTGTTACTATTAAATTTAAATTTACAACCAAATGACATCTAATGTAATTTAAACTTTTAAAAAAACTTAACTACAGAATAAGTACTAAGCTATGTATTTTTTTACAATATTGTATCTAATGTATTTTTTAATTAAAATAGGTGCTTGAAATTTTATTTTTTAGTTGAAATATGTGACTAAAATTTCGAGATCCAATAGCTATACAAACCATAGATTTTGATTCTTTAATGTGAGAGAAGATTCCACACAAGCAAAACCACCCACAGCCATAGCCATTAGCCATGGCTACTTCTACTTCTCTTCTTCAAGCTCCCACATCTATCTTCTCTTCTTCCTCCGTTAAAGCTCCTCTCAGTCTCGGAAAACCATACCCTTTTCTTGTTCACATTAAACGGCGCCGTCCTCAGTCGAAAAGAATCTTTGTGTTGAAATCAGCTGTTCTCGACTCCCCACCGCCTCTTCCTCCACCCGCAGATGCTAAATCTGAACTCATTCCTCCGTTGAAGCTTAAATTACTGGTAATTCTTGTCCACACTTTTCTGGGTTTTTGCTCTTTTTTCTCAATTATATGTTCTTTTTGCTTTTTCTTAGAATTTATCCATTTTTTCTTTTTTTTTCTATGTGAAATTGTTGCAATTTCCCCCCTTTTTTGTTCAATTTGGCTTTTTTTTGTTACAATTTGGTATCGAATTTACTATTTTTTGTGATATAATGTTTGTGTTATCCAGAATCTAAACTCCTAAATTGAAGAATCAAGTGCGCTTGAACCCACTTGTCACAATTTTATTGGATGTTAAATGCCATGTCATCGTAATATATATAGGTACTGAACTGATTGAGTGGTTCCGATGATAAAGAATGACGATGTTGTTTCTCCTAGGTTTTCTGTGGTGACTTGAGTTCGAGCAGCGTAGTTTATCCAAATTTGATACCAGATTAAAATACTACCTTCTAATTGAATTAGAATCCGGGAAATGTATTTAGGTACTACATTAGAAAAAAAGTGTTGAATTTAGGTACTAAATTGGATAAAACCCGTCACTTCAGAGAAAAATTGACAAATTCAGGTATCAGACCGTATATTAAGCCATATATTAAAGAACTTTGGATCATCGGATAGGGAAATGGATGGCTGAGATTAACTCATTACTTTTTTTCTCAAGCGATAATCTTCACATATTCTACTGTTAATCTCATCCATCCGTTTCACCCATCCAACGATCCAAAAAAACGTGTAAAACTTAGAGAGTTCTACATTGTGTAACTGGATCCTATCTCTCTCTCTATATATATATATATATATATATTCGAGTAACTAATCATCACTTTCAATTTCTATGTTATTTACTGTATGTTAACTCACATGGAGGGTGATTTGGATTCAGAGTATTGTTTCTGGGCTGAATAGAGGTCTTTCTGCAAATGAAGATGATCTCCAAAAAGCCGATGCTGCTGCCAAGGAACTTGAAACGGTTGCCGGACCGGTGGACTTAATAACCGATCTCGATAAGCTGCAGGGAAAATGGAAACTTATATACAGCAGTGCATTCTCGTCTCGGACACTCGGCGGAAGCCGTCCCGGACTTCCCACCGGAAGGCTGCTACCCGTAACTCTTGGCCAGGTTTGCAGCAATCCTAGTGTTGTTATAATTGCCTTTATTTGTGGACTCTATAACATCACAGTCCTCATGCATTTTACCACAAAATAGGGCACTACTGTATGAATGGAAATTACTCGTGTCGTACACATATCCGTGTTCGAGTCCGAAGATTTAAAGACTTTTGTTTCGTATTCAGGTGTTTCAGAGAATCGATGTCGTAAGCAAAGATTTCGATAATATAGCAGAAGTTGAATTGGGAGCTCCATGGCCTTTGCCTCCACTTGAAGTGACTGCTACCTTAGCCCACAAATTTGAACTCCTAGGTTGGTACTTAGCTTCTACTTTGAGATTAATTCATTGAATGAAAAATCGGACAGGATCGATCGAGTCGGTAGCCTATCCGAATACTATTCGAAACAGTAAAGATGAACTGATGGAGAACTTGTGTTTTTGGTTTGCATAGGATCTTCAACTATCAGAATAATATTTGAGAAAACAACTGTGAAAACAAGAGGGAACTTATCTCAGCTTCCGCCATTGGAAGTACCTCGGATTCCAGATGCGTTGCGACCTCCGTCTAATCCGGGGAATGGCGAGTTCGATGTTACCTTTATCGATTCCGATACCCGCATCACCCGAGGAGATAGAGGTGAGCTCAGGGTTTTTGTCATCTCATAAACTAGTAAGCTCATTGTCTTAAAATCAAATCCCCTTCTCTTGTGTATTCATGTTGCCCCCTACATCCGACAAATCTGTGCATGCATGTCGGATTTTTTTCTCCCAATAATCGTGTAAACATAAACATAACACAAGTTATAACTTTGATGGCATACTGAAATACCCAACATCGTTGGAAATGTTCTTATCTGTAACATCTTCAGCTCGGTTTCGATTCAGTGCATTAGTATATGATTCAGTGCATTAGTATATGTTCATAGATATTCTTAACCCTTGATTGACAATACACAAATATCATATAGACAAAGTGATTTAAACTAGGGATGAGCATTTTACCCGGATCCGATGGGTTCCGACCCGGCCCGATCGGGTCGGATTTTTTAATGAAAAAATTGGGCTCGGGTCGGATCGGATTTTTATTAAAGGTATACTCGGGTCGGGTTCGGGTTTAAGGTGGAAAATATCCGACTCGACCTGACCCGAGACTAATAGTGTAATTTTCCCCTAATTTTTTAAGGATATTTATAATAATACCCCTCTTTATATATATATATATATATATATTAATTAAGTCCTTAAAATTGAATTTTTATTTATAATTTAGTCCTTTAAATTATAATTTTTTACAATTAAGTCCCTTAAAATTATTTTTTTACAATTAAGTCCCTAAAATTAATTTATTTTATATAATTCGGGTCGGGTCGGGTCGAATTTATTATATTTATTTTCGGGTCAGAGTCGGATTTTTTAAAGAATGTTGTCGGGTCGGGTGCGGGTTTAGGGTGTTTATTTTCGAGTGCGGGTGGGCCAAAAACCCGACTCGTGCTCATCCCTAATTTGAACTCGTGTCACTTAGAATGAACATCATCTGTTTTTTTTACTGGAACATTTGTTGGCTTCAAAATCATCTTTTTTTATTATTATTAATAAGAGGAATACTATAGTAGGCCTCGTTAAAAATCTCCCTAACCTAGATGGAAGAAATGAGTATCCACAATAGTATAACAACACAGCAGAAAAACCCGAAACAACAAAACCAAGCCAAACTAACAAGGGCTAGGCAACTCATCGTGCAACAAAACAAGCACCTCACCCGGAGGATAACAATAGTAGTTCGCTTTGTAACCATTCCAAGGACCCAAATTATATATATTTATACTAGAATTGTGCCCCCTTTTATCACAAAGCACGATAATGTTATATATATGGTTTAGATACATTTACATTATTTTTTATAAAATATTTTCATTCTGTATCATTAATATTAATCATCTTTATTCAACCATCCGAAAAATGTTAATCTTTAATTCATGATCTATTAGATATTAAATGTTATAATAACAATAATGTCAATTATAAAATTTGATATATCCTTATATTTATTTATTTATTCACATATAAAATCCATTTATATTTGTTTTTAAAGGAGATAAAGGTTGAATCAATTACCAGGTGATTTAGTGAAATAAGATATTAAATCGTATAAGTCAGATTAAAAGTTCAAATTTTATTTTTATATATGAATTAAATTAAGTTGAAAGGATCGAATACATAATAGAGTTTAAAATAATGATCCGAATTAATAGTTCAATGATTCGAATACCGGCAGCTGCGATCGTATAAAAAAGGCCGAAATAGAAGTGAATATTTTCACAAGGCAGATCCAAAAACCTAACGAGCCCAAATCCATTATCCCCAAAATAACATAAAAACCCTATCAATCCATTATACGGTACCCTAATTCCTACTCCCTCCGCCTCCCTCTCAGCTGCGAACACCTTCACAGGGAACGAAAATGGTGAGTTTGTTCTTCCAACGCTAATGGAGCTTACCTTTTGTATAATTATCAATCATGTATTCTGTATTCTGGGATTTCAATATTTTCTTTTGATTTTTGTTTAGCCGTTCAAGAGGTACGTTGAGATCGGGAGAGTGGCTCTCGTTAACTACGGCAAAGACTACGGCAAGTTGGTTGTCATCGTTGATGTCGTTGACCAGAACAGAGTATGTCGTTTTTCTTTTCCGGATGTAACCCGGTATTGATTTTTGTGTGTTAATTGGATTAATAATGGCGAAATGGAATTTGGGTTTATGTTTAAGGAGAGAAAATGAAGTTCAACATGGCATGGTGTTTTAGGGTTTTATGATTCTTGAGGTTTTTAGTCTGATTTGATTCGGTAAGAGGATGAATTTGTAACTTTTGGTTGAATTTTGTGCTTTGTTTAACCAGCCTGAATTATTTGAAGGCAAACGAAAATGAATCTGCATGATGTTGAGTTATATGGTATTTTGGTGATTCTATTTGTTATTGTTCTAAACCGATGTTGCTTGGATTTGAGTGTGTGTGTGTTGGATATTGTGATCGGCATTCTTTCGATAGAGGGGGTGAATGAAATGGTGGGAAAAAACATTAGTTTAACATGTATGGATTCGGTGCGGATGTTCGTTGTTTTGTCATGTTAATTGTGGTATATATTAATGTTGTCAAACTTAGAGAATGTTGTCAAACGAAAATGAATCTGCATGATGTTAAGTTATATGGTATTTTGGCGATTCTATTTGTTATTGTTCTAAACCGATGTTGCTCGGATTTGAGTGTGTGTCGGGTATTGTGATTGGCATTCTTTTGATAGAGGGGGTGAATGAAATGGTGGGAAAAAACATTAGTTTAAAATGTATGGATTCGGTGCGGATGTTCGTTGTTTTGTCATGTTAATTGTGGTATATATTAATGTTGTCAAACTTAGAGAATGATTGATATAATGTGGTGTTTTAGCGGCCGCGTTGAATGATAAATCATGATTTGTGAGTCTAGTTGAGATTAGATCGGTTGATATTCGTGTGCGGAAGAAATGACGGGTGTATTGACGTGTATTGCTTCTTGGTATGGCAGGCACTTGTTGATGCCCCGGATATGGTCAGAGGCCAAATGAACTTTAAGAGGCTTACATTGACCGATATCACAATTGACATTCCCCGTGTTCCGAAGAAGAAGACATTGATCGAAGCTATGGAGAAGGCTGGTAAGAACAATGATTTTTACCTACATTGCATAGTTTCTCGATGTAAAATTTTCTTGCCAATTTGTTTTTATTCGACTGTGGCAGATGTGAAGAACAAGTGGGAGAATAGCTCGTGGGGTAGAAAACTGATTGTCCAGAAGAGAAGGGCATCTCTCAACGACTTCGATCGGTTCAAGCTTATGCTAGCTAAGATCAAGAAGGCCGGGGTCGTCAGGCAAGAGCTTGCGAAGCTGAAAAAGGAGAATTCATCTTGAAATGGTACCGAATCGTCGTGTTTTACTAGTTTTGTCATGAACATTTTGCAAGTTTTCGATTTTCGGAATGTTTTTTTTTTCAATTAAGATCAGTTGAGGACACTTTGTTAGCTGTATGACATATTGTAATGAGTTTATTGCTACATATTGTTTGTCGTTATGGTTCCTTGCTTGCTTATCCAAAGCTTTTGTTACTTTCTCATACTAGTCCCCGAGGTTTTGTTTTGTTCACAGTAGCCCCTGAATTTCGTTTTTGTAACACAAGCTATTCCTTAATGCTAATGTCCTTAGTTTATAAATTTTTTGAATTTGGAATTAATGTTGGATTTATGTGTCATAGAGGTGGGATCATATTGAAAAGTAGAAAATAAGGAGATTTTTTATAGAAAAATAAAAAAATTAAGAGATTTTTTTAGAAAAAAGAAGGGGATAATTTTAGTTAAGCATTAATCCAAAAATATAAAATTTAATGAACTCGTTTTTTGGTTGTGAGAATAAATAATTTATACTAAGGCTTCGTTTAGCATTGCAAATTAACTTTTGGTTTTAAAAGCTGGTTTGAAGCCAAAAATTGCGCTAAATAGTTAGCTTTTGGAAAAAAAAATTACTTTTGAAAAGTGATTTTTAACTCAAACGCTAAAGTTAAAATTCTTAACTTTTGTGGTTGTAAAAGCGATTTTAAGAGTAAATTATAATTTTAACCTTCATTTGCTATCGTGTTTGTTTATAATTTATAAAATTTATATCTTTTTACGAAAATATAATAATTATTTTTTAATTTTAAAGTGATATATATTTATTCATGTCAAGTTTTTTAAATAAAATATTTTGAATTTGTTATATTTTCATGTAACACGTGTAATTGTTAATAAAAATATTTTTATAATAATTTAAGCTGATATAATTTATATATTATAATATTAAAGAATTTAAGTATTATTTATATATATATACATACATATATATAACTTACAATATCATATTCAAAATGACGATTTATCTTCTCAAAAGTTTTTTTGACAACAATGTTAAACACTAAAATCTTACAACCAATTTTTGTAAATTTTTTTTTAAAAATTTAACAGAACTTTTAAAAATCACTTTTCAAAAGCAATGCTAAACTAGCCTAAATATTAAAAAATAAACATACTAATAACATATACACTTATATTTAATATTAAATTTGATATATAATTTTTTTTCAAAAATGAATATTTTATGTACGTCATGCAATTAAAACTAGATTAGTTGCGAGGGTAGTTCCTATCAAAATCTTTTATATAATAACAGTATTTTAAGTTCTTTTACGTTTTAAATTTTAGTTAAATAATTTTTTTTATCCCTTTTAACTTTTAATTTAAAGATTTATTAGATTTTTGTTTTTTTAATGTTTAATCCTAATTTTGTTCTTACTTAAATCTAACGTCGATTTCGAACTAGATGTCAAATATTTTGTTCTCTTCCATGCCAAACATAGCGTTCTCTTTCATGCAGCTTTGCTTTGTTTACCATGTCGGTCAAATTTTTATATAGTTATATTTTATAATTTAAATTTTATTTAAAATTTTTCAAGTCGAGTTAAATTATTCAAGTTTATATTCAAATTCATTCGGCAATATTCATAATGTTATAATCCTAATTAGTTTTAATTTAAACGACTATCTATAACTATATACGATATACATATATATATATATATATATATTTATATTTTCTTTATGTGTGATATACATGTATCAACCAAAGTTAAGGTGCTCGACTGAAACTTGAAAATCAATCCACTAATTATTAAAAATTTCGAATCATTTGAGTCTACTTTATAACTCAAACTTTAGTTGAACATTTTTCGAGTCAAATCAAGTTTTACTCGCGTATGTTAAAATGCATAAGAATGACAGTTACATGAGTAAATTTGCTGAGCAGATACAATCAAAACCAATCAATTTTCTCATTTAAAAACATTAATTACTTGGATTTCAAAAATTAAATTTCTTCAAACAGATTCAGATTTTCTATTAACTTCACAAACAGATCAGACTTATCAAAAAGAAATTGTTTAACATTTGTATATAATATTCATCTTCACTTCAAAGTTTCTCTTCCATCACAAAGTTCAAGAATTTTTAAACATGAGACTGAAAGATTTCCACTTTAAACTCAAGGTAAGCAAATTCCAACACCACTTTCATTTTTTTTGTCAAAGGTGATTTCTTTTTCATAAATTTAACGTACGAAAAACGAAATGATTCGTTCCCAGATTTTCTTTTCCATATTTGACTTCATATAGAACTTGGTTTTCATGAATCAGCTCTGGGATTTTGTTTTCATTTTCTTTTTTTGATGTTTTTTGGGTGCTGGAGCAGGCGTTTAAGCTGCGGCGATTCCGTATCGGAGATGGTGGGAGCAAGAAAAGAGAGAATGGGGTTAAAAAGAAGCCTTCATGGATGATGCCAGTCTCTCATGGCTATCATGTGGTTGGAAATAAGTCACCGGGAGGTAGCTCTGATGAATCAGAGTTTGATTCAGTAGTGGTCCAACGAGAGCAAATCGATGAGCTCGAGTTATGGTTCTTCGGAGTTTTCGATCCGAGGATTGGCGATGGTGTTACCAAGTATATACAGTCTCATCTCTTTGATAAGAAGCCTAAACAGGTAAACATGGAATCATATTTTCCTGTATGTGTATGTGTATGTGTATGTGTAAATGTATATGTTGCAGTCTCGAATCAGTAGGAAGACGAAGGAGACGATGAAGAAAGCGTACCTTGGAGCCAGAGCAAAGGCGAGAGAGGCACAGAAGGAAGACGAGGCATTTCGAGCAGGGTCGGCGTCCGTGATGCTTGTCAACGGAGAAAAGTTAGTGATGGCTAACCTGGGTGGCTATAGAGCCGTTGTATGTAGAGATGGTATGGCTCGTCAGCTGAGCAGCAAGCACCATGGTGGAGCTAGAAGACATTGGACCCGCAGACTGTTTCCAGGTTCTGTTCTTAGACCAGAGTTCGAATCAATCGGAATTTTGGTTTTCGATATATGTATACATATATCGAAAACATTTTGTGAATGACATGATCTGATGATGTGCTGTGTCATATTTGTGCCTAAAGTTCGTATATTAGCATGCGATTCGAGTAATGCAGCAGCGATAAGGCACACCAAGAGCTCAGAACTTCTTGTTGGGGCTGAAAAGCTCAATGCTGAGACTGAATTCATCATTATAGCAAGCACTGGAATCTGGGAGGTACATCAAAATAAAACCATTTTTCATTGTGTTCATGTCGATATTCGACACCACACCCGAGTCTGAGTAACATACGCTTAAGCTGCAACTCGTTCTACTCATGTGCACTGTTCTTCATTCCAGGTGATGAAAAATCAGGAGGCTGTGAATCTCATCAGGCATTTGGAGGATCCGCAAGAAGCAGCCGAGTGCCTGACAAAGGAGGCTTCAACAAGAATGAGCAGGAGCAATATATCATGTGTCATCATTCGTTTCGATTAGTAGTATACTATCCGTTTTCGTCTAGAGTTTTGAGTACCTATTATCATGTATCAATGAATCTCGAATTGTTAATGCTTGCAAGGTAATAAAATGGATGCAAGAACCAACTAAGCTAAACCCCATGTTCGACTTCTTCGACTGTTGTACACCAATAATACATAAGGAAACCGATGGAACTCCCAATCCTTGTGTTCTATGACAGGGAGACTCGAAGAATTTGAAGGAATTTTCTCATTTACAGTAAACAATATGAGAATTCATGGATACAAAAGAAAGTAAATCTAAACCAGGAGGAAAACTCAGCTAGAAACCGATTCGGTTCAAGAACATTAACCGATGAATGTGGCTGCAGAAAGAACTTTTTTACAAACATATTCTTAATGGTACCTAAGCTTTTCAGGAAAATATGTATGTAAATGTTAGGCAGCCAAATCCGAAGAAAAGAAACAACAAAGTACATGGCTTTACCTTCATTGTCAAGCCATGTACTTCTTTTCACTGGTCTTGCTTCGGAATGGCGACAACAACGAAAATGAGCGAGAAGCTGCATGATTATATATATAAAGTCCTTCAGATTCTCTACCTTAATATCAATAGTTGTGAACATTGGGGAAAAAAGGATTGAAGGGTAATGAGCAGCAAATGCTTACATTTTTGTGGAGTATTACCAGCTGTCGGGGTCTCATACGCTCCACCGTACTGAAACGAAGTATAGTTCATGCACGTACCAAGCCATATCTTGTTTAAGAAATGAGGCAAAGTTAACGCAGGGTGCCAGGACAGCTTTTATAGAAGAATATGATTTCAAACAGGACAAACAGGCTATCAGACCCCGAGATAGTCCCACATTTTTTTGGTTACAAGATAGTCGTGCATTTTGTATCTTGGCACACAAGGCAACTACCTTCACTAGATGAGGCAGCGTTCGCACCCAACTCTTCAGCCTCACTGTTTGAATCAACACTATGTTCACTTCTATCTGAGCTATGATTCTTTTTTCCAAACTTCAACAGCCTCACTGTTTGAATCAACACTATGTTCGATGACTCCTTTACCTGATGCTTATCCAACACTTCAGGAATCTTTTCTAGTTTCAAGATATTAGTCTCAGCCACAAGAGCTCTAACATTCCCTGAGTCTGCTGTTGCAGCCTGCATGCTAGCTGGAGGTGCTTTGTCATACTCAGAACTTCCAGTACATGGATCTTCCAAAGAAGAGACCCGAGCTAAGGGGGCTTGATACTGGTTTTCCGTAACACTTGTGCTTGTAAATTTTGACAATTCCTTCTCAGTGTTACTTACATTTCCCTTTTGAACCTGCAATTACGTACAATATATTTAGAGGCACATGAAATATTTTTTCTTGCTGTTGCTTGAGAATAAAGTTTCAATTTAATATGGGACGGCCAGTCTTCCTTTGCAATGTGCATTGTTAAATGATAAAAGATTACCTAAATGTTTAAATAATCAAAATAATTCTAAGAATGAAAAAGGAAAGAAACATGGTTAAGCGGCACGACTCTTCTAACAAACCACTACCAGTAATGATAATTAGAACTATAAAATTCTAGGCTACATTTTTTGCAAATCCTACCACATAAGCTTGTGGTTTTTGTTGTATCTGGTGTTCTTTACCAATTCCTCCAGATTTGCTGCTGGTAACATCAGGGGATTTAGTTGTTTTGATTTTGAGCTCTGGAAGAGATGCAATCTTACTTTTATCATGGTTCACAATTGCTGATATTTTTTTGCTTTCTTGCACACCAGATACTTTTGTTTTCTTTGATGGCTCGGAGTTCCGCGACTTCACTGAAGAAACAAGTGGGCTGCTACTTGTTTTTGGTTCTGATAATCTCCTAATCCTCGCCATAGATACCTTTGTGTCAGGAGTTACACCGCTAATGTCCTTCGGTTCAGGCAATGATGAAACTGACTGGCTTAATCTATTTCCATGGGATGGAGTCCCAGTGTTCAGTTTGCTTGGTTTAGAAGCTTTGTGAGAATCAGCTGATCCCACAGAAGCAGGCTTGATGGACCTTTGCAGCGGCGATGATGATCCAGGCTCACCATCAGTAAACTTCGACGCCTTATGAGAGCTCGGAGAAAGTTTTGATGGCAATTGTTTCCGGTTTTTTGTGGCCACCGATGACTGAACCGGAACAGAACCGCCTCTAGCAGCAATTCTCTTTTGTCTCTCCATCTTCAATGCTTCAAGTCGTTTAATTTCAGCCTCTTCCTGAAAAAGGGATCAAATATGAACCACTAATAAGTAAAAAAAGAATTCATTTGATAAACCACATGAGCTAGTTGCAAAGAGAGCTGAGGTTGTACTATAAGCATTCGAAGAATTCAGTTCACCGAAAGCAACATACTATAAGCATTCGAAGAATTCGGTTCACCGAAAGCAACATACCTTCTCCTTCTTTATTTTCTGAAGATCAGCTTTATAGGTTCTTAGCCTCTCAGCCCGGACTTTTGCTTCATCCAAAGGACTCAGTTTTGAAGGTTTTCCTCTCCCTATTGGCCCTACAGCCTTCTTTTTATCAGAAGGATCGGCTATAAGCTTCGATTTTCGGTCCTTTTCTAACTTTTTTGACCCTTGCATTCCCTCTTTATTTTTCTTAACCAGTGAAGCACCGTCTTCGACATGAACTTGCATTTCATAATCCAAAGCCAGATCATATCCGAATGACCCCATTTCTGCTTCACGCTCAGGCATCAAACACAAATCATCAGGTTCATAATTGACCTGGCTTCCAACCCTATTAGGCATATTTTCTGCTTTCTGAAGTGACACCGAGAAATCGGAATCCATATTGATAGCACTGCGATCATCGGTTCCAACTTGAGTGACAGAAGTGGACCTGAATGGAACAATGTAGGAATCATCATGTACATCATTCGATGATCTTTCCAAACCGTCGGAAGAACGTTCAAACCGATTAAAAGTCTGTGGATCTGATGGATAATTTGTAACATCTGACGGATTCTGTTGTCTATCTAGGATGAAATCATCATTTATGGTCCTTCGACAAGCTCTCCAGCCATCCATTTCACCATCAATGAAAATCCTGCCACCATCAGCAGGGTGACCACCTCTTCCAATAGTCCAAGACTGATCATTTGATGCTTTAGGCAAGCGAGAGCCACATGCACTAATTTCATGCATGTCGATTGCATTCCCTTCTTCGAATTGACCCATTTCTCGTCCCTCCAAAACTAAAGGGTCTTCACTTCCATGCACTCGGTTCGCTCTTCTCTTTCCTTGAACTTCCTTTGCTGTCAAAAACATTTCTTGGTCAGTTCTATGTTCTTCGTCTTCAGCATCTCCAAGTAAATAATTTTGAAATGCTTGCCAGTGTCCACCATCCGTCTCCTTCCCGTTAGCTGTTTCTTCCATATCATATGCATCAACAGACTTTATTCCACTTCCATTAGCCTTCGAGGATCTCCGATAGTTCTTATGCTCTATATCTCCATCTTCCACATCCTCATCAGAGCTAGAATGAGACTGTGAATCACTACCTGAAGAGTTCTCCCTTTTTGAAGTGATATAATTGATGTTCCGAATGACCACCATTCCCGACTGCTTTTTACCTGACCTGCTACTCTTCTTTCTCGGTTTTGGACTTAGCGAAGTTCCGTTCTCCAACTCCTCGTTATCTTGAGGTTTCGCTATCTCCATCTCCCAAGTATCTGATCCACTATGGCTTTCTCTACTCTCCATTGAATGACGTTTCTGTATTCTTTTACCAGCATTGTGTCTCGGATCCTCCATCGACGGATAAGGTTGCTGAAAGAATGGACTACTTCCAGGATAATTCGGGTAGTAAGGCATTCCTTGCATTGGATATCCTTGAAAGGGTGGCAAACTACCCGGTGGAGAATGGATAGGCCAGGGAGGAAACATGGGGTGCGGATACTGAGATAGGTAAGATTCTTGACGACCCGGGGCTTGTTGATCCATTGAAGGCTTCTCATCTGGCCATGTCAGAATTTTATTTGTTTCAGTTAATAATTTAGGTGACAAACTAGCATTTATCTAGATGACACCTCTAAAACACATACCTGTACTTGACTCAACACCAGATTTTCCGTTGCTCTCGGAAAACACAATGCCGGTTGCATTCATAGCAGGGAAATCAGATCGACTAGACATTGCTTCAGCTGCTTCAATCTCAAGCCACTGGCCAGTTTCATGCTTTCCTTTCCATAATTCAGTAAATTTTATACAAGCATCCCTGCAATGAAAAGAGAACTTAATTGAGAGACATTTCACAGGTGCACAAATTACTCTTGCAGCAGGCACAATTGACAGAAAACTGTCATACGGTTGCATAGAACTAAGTTCCCTATTTGAAAATACCACGTACCTAAAACGAGAGGCTCCGAAAGTTTCAGAAAATGAAATCAAAGGTGCCATGTGATCGATGTCAAAACCAGCAGCTACAGCTCGCGCAAATGCCATACTTTGCTCTTTCTGCAGCACTGTCTTCCTAGTCTCCAGGACTTTCAAAAGTTGAGCTCTGGTGAAAAGGCGAAACAATATGTTATGTACGGCCTTAAGATTATTCGAACAAATTAAACATACAAAAATAGATGATAATTCAACATTATGTTCTTCATTGTTAACATGAAATAATATGAGGCTCCTCTCATTTTTTCAGCCCTTATTCACTCGCTACAAGTGAAAGCTTTCCAGGAAGCTAGATGGATGAAAATTACATTTTAAATATTCAAAAATCGAAGTGACTCCTCAAAACTATTGATAGTATTCAATCCGATATCATCAATTACAAACTGTCCATTCAGCCACACTACGACATACTTAGAATTTCCCTCCACAGAAGATGCATTCGCTTCCGAACGCAGTGCACTAGGCTGCAAGGAAGAAAACAAAGATTTAATCAAATTTATGAGAAGATTTAACACATGCTAAGAATTATTTAGTGTATACTAACTGAGTAAAGGACGATGGCTTTCTCGTCGTTGGAATCTGGTGTAGCCCTGCTGCCTGTCGAAAGCCATCAGGTATAATACAAGAACAAATAAAAAAAATTAAAAAAGGGAGAAGGTTTGAACAAACATGAAGCTTTATTAGTAACTCGAGAAAGGATAAAGCAACACAAACACACAAATTAACTGGAAAACATGAAATAGTATGACTTTTTGGTCCATAAATTCATCCGTAATTTATATTAAAAATGGCACCAATCCAGTTAGAGTGAAGACCATAGGAAAAAAAGTTACGAATGGTACCTTCCGTGCCGTTTCTTTCCACGGGTTTTACTTGAAGTTCTTCTACCTGTCGAAAGAAAAAAGAACATGTATACTTACTCTCCATGGTATACAACATATAATAAAACTCCTAAAAGTACTACTTACAGCACTCAATCCTATATTGTTATTGCTTTGAATTGCAATGGCCTCTTCAATCTGCAAAATTTCAGATTCCACGGTATACACCCGTTCCAAAATCTCGGGAGTACTCACGAACCGAACAAACCTTCAAATGCCAAAAAGATAAGTTACTTTCTTGTGTAAAATTCGAGCCATTTTAGACAAGACCGATACACATGATAGACTCAACCATCACACTATCACAACACAACACAAAAACAGTGATCCAATGCCATTTGTGAACCAAGATGCATCAACGGTGGGTTCTGGTTGAAGGATAATCGAATAACAGTGTAGATTTCGAGCAATTTTCGACAAGACCGATACACATGATAGACTCAACCATCACACTATCACAATTCACAACACAAAAACAGTGATCCAATGCCATTTGTGAACCAAGATGCATCAACGGCGGGTTCTGGTTGAAGGATAATCGAATAACAGTGTAAATTTCGAGCCATTTTCGACAAGTTTGGTAGACATGATGGACTCAACCATCACACTATCACAACACAACACAAAAGCAATGATCCAATGTCATTCTATAACAGAAAAGACTCATCAAATGAAAATAATCCCAGCAAGAAAGAAGCAAAAAATAAGACTATAAACCTTTCCACTGTTCCCTTTGTGAACCAAGATGCATCAATGGCGGGTTCGGGTCGAAGGATAATTGAATAACCCCCCTTGGACATCTGCTCTTGTGCAGTCTTCAAATGTGCAAGGAATGGATTAATCAAACCTGAAGCCATCTTCTCAATCTTCCCATTTGCAGATATCACCAAATCACACCTGGTAAAAGTGAAAGCAGAACATAATAATCTAGTTCAAAAATCTTAAACATATATAAACATTAACAAACTCTAATGCTAACATTATGAAGCTAAGTATTAGCATTTAGCAAACAAATCAAATGAAATCCTATTCCAAACCTGGTTCGAGTTGGTGTGAGCTGAAACACCACTGAGTCAAGTCGGGCTGAAGACTTCATAGCTACCCTTCAAAAAAAAACGATCTTTGATGATGAAATGGAGAGAAAAAACAAAAAAGCAACAATTTTTCATGAAAAAACCAGAAAAAGAGCAAATTTTGACATTTGGGGTTGTAAAGATAGCTCACTCAAGTAACCAATAAAAGGTTGAAAAGGAAAGTTGTGATAGAAACAAAAGGGTTTTTTAAATATAGAAAGGAAAAAAGCTTCCTTTCAGAGAGAGAAAGAGAGGATCCAAATACTGTTTTGTTACAGACAATCCGTGGGATTGTTGGGAAATGAAAACAAGAAGAAAAAAAAATTATTGCATGGTCCTAGACCTCCACGTTATTTATGGTCATTCCCACTAAAAATCAGTCACATAATTATTATTTTTCATGTCATTTTTTTCAAGGATGAATTTTCACCTTTTTAAACCATGTAAATAGAAAGTATAGATAATATAATGATCCGGAATCATGTAATAATTTCTCGAAAACAGGAGATTTCTTTGCTGGATGTTGAAAATGGAAATGCTCAGGCAGGGGTGTAATGGGAAGTTCAATCAAAGTTGACTGCGAATATGGAAAATGCTGAAGCATTAAGGAACAAAAATTACATTCGTTGATGATATGATTTGCTTGGGAATTTACAAAAGTGGCCATTTTTGTTCTTCTGTCGATGGGGACGTTAATGATTTATCTAGAATTTAAAATTTTAAATCATAAACCCTAAATTATTAATATTAGATTCTAAACTTAGAATTTAATGACTATTTCTATAAGTTTTAAAAGATTAGGCTAAACCATGTCTTTTTTTCATAATAGGTGTCTAAATTTTTTTTTAAAATAAGTGCCTAAACTTTCATTTTATCTGAAGTAAGTGCCCAAATTATTTTTTTGGCTGAAATAGGTGCCTAAACTTTCATTTTTAATTTATTTTAAAGTCAGTTTTAGCACTTATTTTGACACTTATTTCAACAAAAAATGAAAATTTAAGCACTTATTTCAGAAAAAAATAAAACTTCATACACATATTTCAACAAAAAAAAATATATACACTTATTACAAAAAAGACATAGTTTGAGTACTTATTTTGTAGTTAAATCAAAAAATTAATGGCCAAAACAATATTTTTTATAGTATTATGATTACTGGTGTACTTTATTTAAAAAAATTAAAGTAACTTTTTTTTAAAAATCCCTTAAAATGGCTAAAAAAACTTATAATCTAAAATTTAAATTCTTAATTCTTAATTCTAACCTTTAAAAATTAAACTTTAAACTTTAAATTTTTAATTATATAATTTAAACTTAAAAATTAAAAAAAAATAAACTTTACAAGGATGTGTATTAAAGTGTTTTTTCTTTAAAAAATATAAAAATCCCACCTAATATCATCATCGAAGTCTAATATCTTCTTCAAATCATCCGTTTTCCTTCCAAAAAAAATCCCGAGAAAATTAAATCTTTGTCCTAAACCCAGATCCGTAGATCATCACCCCAAATTCATCCCGATAAATCTGTTTCTTTTAGATTCTTTTCCCATATTCCCCATTTTCCGGAGCACATCAAAATATACCCTTTTCCCCCCTTTAATACTCTCCAAGTTTTATCTCTCTCAACTTTTTTAATCACCTAAAAAATGCAGCTTGATGACCCCAAAATGCTTCTTCTGGTTACGTGATTAATGGGTAACCGTGAATTTTCAATCAAGTTTTCTACTTTTGTTCGCCCCTTTAGTCACTTGAAGGGATAACCCTGTTTTTTGGGAATTTTTGGAGGTTCTTACAAGGATTTAGTAATCTGGGTCTTGATTTTCGGAGTTGATAGATACTGATTTTGATTAGATCATGGAGCATATTATCGGTGGAAAATTCAAGCTTGGTCGAAAGATCGGGAGTGGATCGTTTGGTGAACTTTATTTAGGTATTATGATTAATTATTATAGTTTTTTTTTTTTGTCTTTCCAGCTGCTTTATTAATTATGTTTTCATGTATGTTATTTGCAGGTGTTAATGTACAAAGTGGAGAGGAAGTGGCTGTTAAGCTGGTATTTTTTTTTGGCGTTTTAATGCTTTTCCCCAACTTTAATTAGTAATGGTGGAAGTTTTTTTTGCTTACTAAAGTGTATTAGTTGATCACTTGGTATGATAAAATTGATGACCAATTTAGCTGAGAATTGTTGCAGTTGTATTTGGTGTTATTCTTTGATGCATTTCCTTGTGGTTCATTCGGATTTCGGACACCCGGTATTTAATATCATTCATCTTCTTGGGTGTAAACTACTTCATTAGTTGATTTGTATGCATAAGTGAAAGGATATCTGCTGGCATCAGTGAATGTTTAACCCCAAAGAAGTTTTTTTATGCCTGTTGAAATCGAAGAAAATCAACTAGTTGATTTTGTTTTTCTTTTAAGTAGTTCGTCTTGGAGTTGGAGCTTAGATGTCTGCAATTAGTTCAAGGTTGCTCTGTAGATAACACTAACAGTATGCAGTGAGCTATAATTCCATTGGTGGAGAGTTCATATATATATATGCTTGTTTTTATAATGATAAAAGGACTAAGGGGGTAAACTTTGGTTTGACTGTGACTTTGACTATTCTTAGAGTTGAACTGTGGCACGTTGTATTTTAATATAGGGATGGATCTATCGATTATTCGAGCTGATAGTTTGTGGTGATCTGTTTAAGTAATGCTTAAAAGAATTTGTACAGTAGTCTAGTTGTAATATTGTTGTTATACTTCTATTTTTCTTTTGTCATTCAACCGGATTTCACGATATTGCTGATGTTTGAAGTTTTGGATCTGTTATCAATATGTACTCTTGTTTTCCAGGAACCTGCCAAGACAAAGCATCCCCAACTTCACTATGAGTCGAAGCTGTACATGCTTCTTCAAGGGGGAAGTAAGCTTCGCTTTTCTCTCAATCTGTTTATTATGGTCAATAATAAACATTGAGTAGTTTCTTACTTTCTTTTACGTGTGTAGCGGGTATTCCACATTTAAAATGGTTTGGAGTTGAGGGTGAATACAATGCCATGGTTATTGATCTTCTTGGACCAAGCTTAGAAGACTTGTTCAACTATTGCAATCGGAAGTTTTCTTTAAAAACAGTTTTGATGCTTGCAGATCAATTAGTAAGTATGCTATCGATTTTTGAAACTTTAATCTAGTCAGTTGGCTGCCTTACTAATAATTGCTCTTTCTTGTTGCTTCAGATAAATAGAGTTGAGTATATGCACTCTCGTGGTTTTCTTCACCGTGACATAAAGCCTGATAACTTTTTGATGGGTTTAGGGCGCAAAGCAAATCAGGCACGTTCTTCTGTTTAATCCCTGCAGCATATGTGTTTTTGGTTAGATAATGTTGATAAGGTTTTCATGCAAATTTTAATTCCTTTGCAATATAATCTCCCTCGCAGTGTTTATCTTTTTCCCTTAACCGAAATTCAGTTTGACATATGAGTATCGTTCGAGTCAATATACACTGGGCTCTTCAAGTTTCTGTTGTTCAATTCCATTGTTTCCCTTTTTTCATTGCAGGTATACATAATTGATTACGGCCTTGCAAAAAAGTATAGGGATCTTCAAACGCACAAGCACATACCATACAGGTAAAAGTTCTTGATGTTTTTACCTGTAGAATTTTGATATTTTCTCTCGTAGACCACGAGATCTAATAGAATGGCCGTTTAGATGAAAAGAGACTATTAGAACCTTAATCAGTTATGTTTGTCCATTATCGGCAAACTTAAGGCATCTGTTTTGGGATTTCTAAGACTTAAGAGTGCCTTATAAACAATTTTGGTTTCATACAATTAGCTATTTTGTGGAAAGCTTGATACTTGTTCTGCTTTTACTTTTTGCTATTAATTGTCAACTCTTCCATTAAGGATAGCTCTCTAGCGATATCATTTATATGTACCACGGTGATCTCATCTTGTAACTAGCCATGGACACTCATTAAGTTGTCCATTTTTTCTTGTAGGGAAAACAAGAATCTTACAGGGACAGCTCGATATGCAAGTGTTAACACTCACCTTGGAGTTGGTGAGTGAACTTGCTCTGCATCAAACATCAATTTGTGTTTACCTTCAGAAACACGGACACCCCTTGCCATTGATTTTTTTTTTTTGGCTTAATATGTGATCCAACTATTCTCCATGGAACTTGCAGAGCAAAGCAGGAGAGATGATCTGGAATCTCTTGGTTACGTGCTCATGTACTTCCTGCGGGGAAGGTTGGTTGAACTCATTACTTGGTTGCTTACTATACAAACCCGTTTAGTTGTCGAGTCACATTATTAACTTTCTTGTTCCCTGTCAGCCTTCCATGGCAGGGCCTGAAAGCCGGCACCAAAAAGCAGAAGTATGACAGGATTAGTGAAAAGAAAATGCTTACTCCCATAGAGGTGCCATTACTTGCTTGCTGTTAATATGGGAAATTCTATTTATTCACCGTGTTCTAGAAATTAAAAATTGAATGCATGCCTGATACGTAACATGCCATCTTCAGGTCCTTTGCAAATCGTATCCTTCTGAGTTCACATCATACTTCCATTATTGTCGCTCGCTACGGTTTGAAGACAAACCAGATTACTCATACCTGAAAAGGCTGTTTCGGGACCTTTTTATTCGTGAAGGTTAACTTGTTATTTAGGTCCCATTGTCCATATATTGGTCACTTCTGATTTTTGAAAATTTAATCGGTCTTCTCATTTGTTCATTATCACAAATTTTGGTGAGATCTTTTATCATAAAATCTGTTCGATTGAACTCCTAAATTAATTGATTTTGATAATAAATTGATGCAGGTTATCAGTTCGACTATGTATTTGATTGGACTATACTGAGGTATCCACAGGTTGGCTCTAGCTCAAGAGCACTGGTCAGTGATCTTTAATTTGAAAACGTTAATTTTCATGGATATACTGTTTTTTATTTCTTCGTTAAGAATTCCGATACTTATACTTCTTGTCATTCCTCAACAGCCAAGCCCAAAACCAGGTTTAAATCCCCCCGGAGCATCTGCTGAAAGAACAGAGAGGCCTTCTGGTCGGTTCCTTTTCTCAACCCGGTTTGAGACTATATTCCGCCAATTTAACTGGTTATAAATTTTGACATAAATATCATATTTGAGACATCTTACTTGTCCATGTTCCAACTTTGATTCCCTTAATTTAGTGGACTTACATTTTTTATGCATATTTTTATTTATTGCAGTTGGGCAAGAGATTCGAGGAAGGTTCTCTGGTGCGGTTGAGGCATTTGCTAGACGAAACGGCTCTGGCCATGGTTTGCATGGTGATCAGTCGAGATACAGATCTTCAGATGAGGTGCCATCGTCAAAGGATGTGGTGAGCAACCTTGGTTTCTACATTTTTGCTTTCTTTCTCGGAAATCGAAGTTGAATGCTTTAGCTATTTGCTACCGAATTTAATGGATCTTTTTGAACTTCTCTCTCCTTCAGCAACCTGATTCTGACAGGACTCGCACCTCCTCGAGAAATGATACTGCTTCAAAGAGGCCTGTCATATCAAGCAGCCAACCTGGCTCCTCTGGTGAGCCTAGTGAGAATCGTTCTAGTAGATTACTCTCGAGCAGTAGTCGCCTACCAACGACTCAGAGGGTTCAACCTGGCTTTGAATCCAAATCATCATCTTTCACTCGCACTGCAGCCACAAGAGGTGGCCGTGATGACACCTTACGAAGCTTCGATCTCTTGACAATTGGAAGTGGAAAAAGGAAATAAACGACACACACAACTGGTAAGAAGAATTTGCCTATTCTAGCTTCTTCTGATGGAGATAGTGGCACTATAATTGGTATTCACGAACCGTTACTCCATATATGTCTGCTACCGGGTTCCATCCACAACAATCTCCCCAAAGAAGTCTATCCCGGAAAAAGAAAATCTCTTTGATCCCGTCCTCTCGGACCAATGTCAAATGTCAGGTGTTCTTGCTTGCCCTGCAAGTTCCATGGAGCATATTTGATTTTCTAGCACTCATGTCGATATTTGATATTCGGGAGAATTCTGTGAAGTGTCGTTTGTTACGAGAAGTTTGCAGGAGTTATTGTACGACTTTGCATAATTAGAACATCGACATCAGATATTGTATTGCCGGATGTCTATTTTCAGTTCTAATCTCGAGATTCGGAGTGTTTAACAAGGAGGAACTATAGAAAAAGAAAGAATTTACACATTAGAAAGAGTTAAATTCATGACCTCCAACATATATTGAAAGAATATTTACATTCAGATTATGTCTATTAGTTGTAGTAGTATTTTACAAAAGAACAATCTCCAACTGTCAATCCATTTTGTTTGTATCTTAAAAACTTGAAATGCAAGTGGCAAAAACAAAAGCTTCTCACCAAAGAAATATTAGCCTCTTTATCTTCAGATAATCCGAGGTCATCGTTAACCCCACGGGCACCACGGAACCGAGTCAGGTCATTTTCTATAACGTTCCTCGGGGGCTTCATGTTGTGGTGGCAAGAGGTTTATGAAGCTCCCTTGAACGTGTTGACTGGCAGCTGCAGCCGACTCATCCTCTGCGAAATATAGACCAATATTAATGAGTGAACCACCCCAATTATGCCGAAACCTCAACTTTCGGAGCTTCATACATTGTGTAACCCACAGATCGGACCTCGGCTGTAAAAAAAGTGTAATAATAGGGATAGTGTCTTACCGAAAAGGGATTTGATGGAGGGTCTTTTCGGTTTTGAGGTCTTCTTCTTTAGCTCGGCTGCAACGGAATAAATTAAAACAGGTCACAAGTAAACTTGTGTGCGAAGCAACCGGAAGAGGACTGAGAAAGATTGAAGGGACAAAACTCAAACGGAACAAAGGAGGAAGCGAAAAATACCGATGCCAGGTAACTGACTGTCGTTTACGATTTCAAAGTTCTTGTATGTGTAACCAACAAAGTTTATATCCTTGGATGAAAGCATCTGGCATCAAAGGGAAAAATTTGGTATGATGTTGGCTAATCAAGTTCTTGAGGTTCCAAATATTATAATCGAAAATTCGAGTATCCGAACGAACCTTTCTCCATGGACCTGATGTTGTTGCAGACGGAATTTGGTTATCAGCCTGGTGCATGAGAGAAAAAAAGAGAAGAATAAGAATACGTCGAAAATTCGAGTATCCGAACGAACCTTTCTCCATGAACCAATCTACCTCTTCAAACTTCTCAAAGTTCTGCGTGTCCAACTCATCGTTGACTTCAGGAATAAATGCAGCTTTCATTTGGTATAATTTGTCCCATTCAATGCCTTTAAACCATGGGTGAGCCTGGGAAAAAAAACTAGTTAATCTAAATGCATTCCATTGTAAAACAGAATCGTCGAATCTTGAACCGAACACCCCGAACACCACCTTAATTTCATCGGCACCCTTCGTTCCGAGCCTCTGCTCAACATTACATAAGAGTTTACTGATAAGATCTTGAGCTTCCGGGGATAGTCTCGCTTCTTCGGGAAACTTTAAGTGCGTTCTCCAATTTACTATCTGGAATACTCAAAACAAAGAACAACAAGAAGTGTTAACTACTTTAGAGTTGCGATATCGAAGCTCATCACACAATGTAATGGTAATAACTTACCTTCCGACAGGTCGACATTGGCTCGTCGGAATAAAAGGGTGGATATCCAACAAGCATTTCATACATGATAGCACCAAGAGACCACCTACAAAAGAATAAACAAGAAAAAACATCATAACATATCGAATATTGAACAATATATATATAAAGAATGTTTGATATATACAAACCAATCACATTCCATTCCGTATCCTTTCTTCAGCAAAACCTCTGGAGCAATATAGTCAGGTGTACCAACTGTCGAATACGCCTGAGAATTACGAAATTTAAATGTTTAAACGACATTAGTTTGCAATTTCAACAAGCCTATAACTTTCCTGCTTTCTAAACTACATGGTGGTCAAGTAATTACAAGCATCCTTCTGTTCCTCTGCCAATGCTGCAATTGCTCTTGTTGTGTGCGTTTCGGTGGAGCAGGCCGTCCATCACTTTGAAGAGCCCCACTGATATTTGCCACGGAAAAGTCCTTTTCCCGGAGATTGCTGCAATCTAACGGTTTACACAATCCAAAATCCGATAGTTTCATATGACCATTTTTATCGAGGAGCAGGTTGTCGGGCTTGATGTCTCTGCAACATAGAATGAGTTCACCCTTTAGTGCAGACCGTTACATAAAAGCTTATATAGGTTAATGTCACACCAACTCACCTATGAATATAATTATGTTTGTGAATAGATTCAATCGCCAGGACAGTTTCTCCGACGTAAAACCTGGCTTCATCTTCGGTTAGTATATCCTTCCGCATCAGTAAAGTCATCATATCGCCCCCAGGTAAATATTCCATAATTAGATATAGATACTCTTCATCTTGGAAGGAGCAATATAGTTTGACAATGCAATTACTGTCGACCTCCGCAAGTAGATTCCTCTCAGCTCTCACATGTTCAACCTGACGATCAGAAACACAAACTAACAAATTAGCATCATGACACGGAACACATTAAGTCGACTATATCGCATGCTTCAAATGGTATACCTGGCCTCTACGAAGCATTTCGGACTTCTTAAGCTTCTTCATGGCATAAACATGACCAGTTGCCTTCTCCTTACAGATTCTAACCTGTGATTAGAAGAAGCAAAGTTAAAAGTAATTTTGGAAAGTATATCAAAGCAAGAACACAAATAGAAGATAGAATTACCTCACCAAATGCACCCTTTCCTATCATGGTCAACGGCTCGAAATCAGTGGCACCCATCTTATGCCTCTGAAGACGCATGTATTCCGTTTCCTTCTTCTCTAAATACTTCAGTAAGTTGTTTTGTTCTTCCTCGGAGACTTCAGCATCGGCTAATTTCTTTTCTAGAATATCACGTCTGCAAAAAAATCATAAACTTATCCTATCATGCTATATATTTTGCAGATGATACAACTCCAAACATGCTACTAAGCATCGCCACGAGATAATTCTACCGAATTGTAACATTACTTACAATACATGGGGAAAACTAGTTCCCACGAGAGGAACTAAAGAAGAATTTAAACCATACCGCTCCTTTCTTTCCTGGAGGCTTTTCATCTGCTTCTTGTAATGGTCCTCGATATACTGCTTTGCAGCTGCTACTCGCTGTTTGGTGACATTCGATGGCGCCTCTTCACTTGTTGGCGGTTTAGACACCTCCTTTGCATTACCTGCACCTTCTTTCTTCTTTGAAGGCCTAGACTTGTCTTTCGATTTCAACTTGTTGAACCAACACCTTGCAGTTTCCATAGCCTTATGAAAGCTCCACTCCTAGATGTACATTCTAGCTCATAACTATTATCGAAATATCAGCTGTCAAACGATATGGCACGAACAAACAAAGATCAGATAATTGGATAAAAACATTCTGATTAGCAGAAACCTCATGATCTTTGCACTATTAATTTCTATGTTAAGCATAATTAGTTGTGCCATGCTATTACTAGGCAGCTAAGTATGCACTATTAGACATTCCTTTGCACATTTCTTACCTACCAACATGTTTTTTTTCCCAACATCTTACAGCAATTAAACAACAAAACAAACCTCAATTCAAAAGCCAATTCCCAACTAAGAACAAGGCAAAGAAGAAACAAGTCGAAACCCGAAACCCGAACCATTTTCGATTCACATTGAAAAGAACTTATCACAATAACACTTACTCATCACTTCAGAACACAAAATGAAATGATGCTGTGATCCTCACCTATTCACCAAATCTAAGAGATTTTGTTATTTTGTTTTGATTTACCAACTAAACAAAACAATCAAAATCTGAAACTAAAGTGAATCTAAGAACAAGAACAACAATCTAAAAACCAAGATCAGAGAACAATTGCAAGTGTTTCTCACCAACCAAACAGAAACAGTAAATTCCAAATCTCAACTCACTCAAAACCAACACTAAAACTTAAAACTCAATAAAAATGGGAAAACCCCAATTAAGAAAAGCAAAAAAGAATTGCAGAAACTGAATTGAACGCACCATTAAAGCCACTGAATACAAACTGAACAGGAAGGATTGGACAGAAGAAAAGATGAAACTTTCAGCGTTGGAAATGCAGAGGATGGTGAAGCAAAACAAAGAGAAAGCATAGAGAATGGAAGATTGGGAGGAAATTGAAGCCCATTGATTAACAATTTTCAGGCTTTTTTTTCAAAACTTGGAAAAAAAATGGAAGCTTTGGCTTTGCAAAGTCCTTTGCTTTGCTTTCAACTGCTTTTATATTTATTACTCTTATTTTACATTTCAGTTTTGTTTTAGATTTTTTTATAAGGCAAAATGATAAAAGATGGCCCCAACGTTTGCATGTTTTATTATTTGGTCCCCTGTTTCTTTTTTTTTGTCTAAATATGCCCTCAACGTTTGTTTGTTTTGTCATTTGGCCCTCTATTCTTTCTTTTGGTTCAAATATGTCACCAACGTTTCATACGTAGTCCAAATATGCCCCAACGTTTCAATTTGGTCCAAATATGCTCCCGTTAGATGAAAACTGTCAGTCAACTGACGTTCAACAGCTGATGCTGACTGGATTTGCCACGTATTAAGATCTGTTGATGCCACGTCAAAATCTTTTTATAAGCCGTTGACCGTCAGTTGATTGACAATTTACATCCAACGTGGACATATTTGGACTATGAATGAAACGTTGGGCCATATTTGAACCAAAAGAAAAAAATAGGGGGCGAAATGACAAAACAAGCAAACGTTGGGGTTTATTTGGGCAAAAAAAAGAATAGGGGGCCAAATGACAAAACATGCAAACGTTAGAGGGCATCTTTTGTCATTTTGCCTTTTTATAACACCTTCTTAATTTATTAGTTAATTAATTTAAATCGAATATTGTAGCGGTTCATCATAAGACCATCATATCAATTTATTAAATAATTAATTTAGATAGAATAATTCAATATTGCATATGCTCATCATAAATGATCCTCTTAATTCAATGGCTTAAATATAAGTATGGTACTCGAACTAGCCGCATTCTCCCAAGTTGGTACCTGAAGAAATTTTGCTCCCAAGTTGGTACCCGAACCTTTTTACCATCCATGGTTTTAGTACTTTTGCTTAACACCGTTAGTCATTTGATGATATGGCATAATGGACAAATAGAGACATGCCATGTGGCATTAAATTTTATTGACCGACTCACCTTTTATTTCTTATGTGGCATCATTTTAATGACATGTAATTAATAAAAATAGATAATTTAATCAAACAAATTAAATGCCCGATTCATAACCTAATCAAAACACTAAATTATGTTAAAAAATCAAAACACTTAATTAGAAAATCTTTGATCACTGTTTCTCCAAAGACGGAAAATTTTTTGCGCAAAAACTCAAATCACAACAATCGGTTTCAGACCTCTAACCATGGGATTTCATCTATTCTGGTATTTCTCTTGAACCCTAATATTTTTGTTTTCATATTTGCTGTTATTTTGTTTGATTTTTTTGGGTTTTTAGTCTCGTTTTTTTAGGGATTTCATATGAATTTTGATTTGCAAGGATTTTTTAATATAATAAGTTATTGGGTATGTATGTAAGATTTTAAGGTTACTGAAACATAATTCAACAGAATAAGATAAATTTTTAAAGCTTTTTAATTCATCTTAAATTCTAAATCAATGTATGCATTGAAAACATTAATAAAAGCATATTGGATTGACAAGGCTCTTTTGGTTATTAAAATATGATTTTGTGTGCGTTTTGTTTGTTGTAGTGTATGAACTACTTGTTCTTTGTTCTGTTATTATGTTGCATGCAGTTTATGATTTTGATTTTGTTGGTCTTTTAGATGACACCATCTTTAATATAATCTCATTTTCATTGTCGCGTGATTTTTTTAATATAACTATTGTGTTTGTTTTGTTAAACAATATATCTATGATTTTATATTACTAAACATGCATTATGTATTCGGGGTAAAAACATTAATCAATTAATGTATTTTTAGTAGTTGTTTCATAGCCTGTAAACAATTTTACATGAGGTGTTTTGCAATACATTTGACAATAAATTATTCAATTAAGTTGTTTTGGGACTATAATTTCAGTATCATATTATTACACTGTTGCCACCTTATCATTTGAAGATATACATGTTTTTAGTAGTATTGTTGAGATTAAATAAGATGATATATATGTCTGACATCATTGTTTAATATTTTATTCTCTCTATATTTTTTTAAAAAAAATAAGTTACATTGTTGATATCTATGACATATATATATTTGTACTTTATTTGTTTGTGTTATTTATGTTATTTATTTTAGATATATAGTTGTTATATGTAATTATTCATGTATTATATATTTAAAATTTGTGGTACAGGTTGTATTTGGTCAGTGTCAGAAAAACTTGATTTAAAGGTTATATCATATTTTAACTTGAGGAAGAAAGTAGAAGAAGTTACAGTCTCTTGTCAAGTGTATTACAAGTTACAAGTAAATGATGTAATTCGATATTCTCTTAATTTCAAGAGTTTAGATTGTTTGGAGACTTTCTATTTGTTTTATTCAGTTGTTTTAACTTGACAATGGTTTGACTATATTGAACTATTATGAGATTATGTCCTGCGTTTTTCATGTGCCTAATTCGAATACCATATTTGTATTTAAGTCTAAAAATGAAGACTTTACAATGACATATTGAGGAGAAAACACGTTAAATTTCAAATATTGACAATATATTGTGTGTTTTGAACTCAAATAGACTTTAAGCACGTAATAACCTCTTCAACCTCAAGTGAGTATTATTAGTTAAAGCTTAGAGGAATGAGGGGTGTTAAGGATAAATTAGAAATTTCTTTAATTTTGATTATAAGATTGATCATCGTTTAAGTTGCAACAACAAGCGATTTAATTGTTCCCTGATTTTTTGTTAAAAGTATTGTTTGGCTCATTTATCCAAACAAAAGTATTGTTTGGTTATCATTCTTCCAGCATATAACAATGATAGAGCCAAATACAACAAAATAGTAAAATGCTATAGCAAAAGTCAAATACTTCACAGTTTAAGATAATATTATAGTGGTTAATAAATCTTAAAAACTTAAATAAAATTAACCCATTTTAATATGAAATAAAATAATAAAAGTTTGTAAATGAAAATAACAACAAAATAGTTTTCTAATATTTGATCTGATGTAAGCTAAAAAGAATTAACAAAATGATTTATAAACACCAGTAAAAAAAATCTTGCATCCACTTAAATACATTCAAATATTCACTTTCTTTGATGTTGTTGATGTTGGGATGATGGTATGAACTTCACATGCTTAGCGTTCCAATTTTCTTGACTGGCAGCGATTGCAGTACTGTTGTTTGTCACCTTTCTTTTTTTGGTGCATTTATTTGGTAGACTAACCACAATTTCTCTTCTAAATTCTGGCTGCAATAACGATGAACAAATAAAATCAATATTTATTATAAGACTCGTGCATTTAAACACAATGATAAACAAATAAAATCATATTATAAAAAATATAATTAATATATATATATATATATAAACATCATTATATGATTAGATTTTAGTTATATTTTGACAAAAACAAATTTACAACTTGGTGTAATAAAGGTAGATTGAAAGTTACCCGATGTAATTGTGCTTGAGGAATTGTTGCATGTGTTTGAGTAACTACATGCATTGTTGTTTCATTGGATGTATATGGTACTGCTTGAGTGGTTTCTTCAGTGACCGCTTGTGTTATTAGATCTGTTGCAATAGAAGGCGTTCTTGTTGATGCTTCTATACCCTAACAATATCAAAAAATAGTTACAAAGCTACTAACAATAAGGTAAAATTTAGATTTCAAAATAAAATAAAACTTACGTTTGTTGTATTGGGACATTTTCTAGAATTATGTCCAAGTTTAAAACATTTCTGATACCTCATCTTCCTTCTCTTTCTAGACAATTTTGTCCCACACCTTGTTTCACACTCTTCCTTTACTCTATTTTTCTTGGGCCTTCCGGGCATTTTTTTTGACAGTGGGGATCGATAGGTCCCATTTTTGTTTTCACCCAAAATTTTTCGCTAAGAACAGCAGGTAAAACATGACTATACAACATTTGGTACACTTCTTTTTTATACCCTTTGTATACATAATCATGAACATTATCTTTTTTTCATAATATAGCTGCAATTGCATGTGCACAAGGTATGCCAGTGAGGTCCCAAGTCCTACAACTACATGACCATTGTTCAAGGTTCACCACAAGAACATCACCAAAACAAACTACTTCGAACCCTTGTGCCCCATTCCATCTAACATGACAATAAGCACTCATTTCCTTATTTTGTTCCAACTTTGCACATATCTTAGGACAAAATAATTTTTCCCATTTTGTACATTTTGACATGTTATTAGCAATTCTCCTCATTACATATTGCCTAATTTCTTCTAGCAAAGATATTAGGGCCATGGACCTAGCTCCTATGATGGCAAAGTTAAAAGCTTCAGCAAAATTATTATCAGTTGCATCACAATCAGATCTAGTGGAAAAATTAGATCTCGACCACTGTTTAGGATCAGTCTTCATGAGATTTACCTTGGCAGTACCTTTTAACTGTTCAATCTTACTTATGTGATGTTCAAAATCAGCCTCCGTTGTTGATTTACAAGCTGCCCAAAATTTTTTCTTCAAGTCTTCACCAGGGTTTGCCTTCCTCCAATTTGCGTATAGATGTCTCGCACATACTCTATGCTCAACTCTTGGTAACAATTCAATAATTTCTTCTTTTAGGCCCTAAGAAGAAAATAAGAATGAAACATTAGTAAAAATACATATGTTACAATTACAATATATAAATAAATTTCATAAAAAATACCTTTTGTTGATCACTCATTAAAGTAAATCCATCACCATCACCCAGTTGTAGATCTGAAATGATATTTTTTAAGAACCAATTCCATGTTTCTCTCTTCTCAACCTCTACAACAGCCCATGCAATAGGGTAGATTTGGTCATTTCTATCTCTACCTACAGCTGTCAAAATTTCACCCTTAAACTTTCCTTTCAAAAAACAACCATCCAAACCTAAAAAGGGCCTACAACATTTCTTGAAACCATCCCTTAATGCAGTAAAGCCTACATAAAACCTCCTAAATTTAGGGGTTTCAAAAGGAGTGGGACGTTCAACCATCAACTCAATATTTGCAGTTGGATCTGCCTGCCTTAAAGCGTGTGCATAATCAAAAAGTCTAGTAAACTCATACAAGACTCGTCCATTAATTTCTTCCAATGCCCATCTTCTAGCCCTGCTACATGTACCTCTACTCAGTTCAACCTTCATTTCTTCCTTACCGAGCTTTTGCATATCAGTCAACTTAAGTTTAGGAAGTATCCTCAACTTACTTAAGAAATGCTTTCCAACGTATTTGTAATTTGCTCTTGTATTCTTGAAAGTTATTGAGCACTCATGAGTTTCCTTAAAAGTTTTTATCTTATACAAACCATCAGCTTTATCCAAACCAGCATATATACGGAAAGGACATCCTTCTTGCTTACACCAAGCTCTAGTCCTCTTTGATTCATTCCTTTTGTATACTATATCAAATCTCTTTGCTATAGCATACTTTGCCAAGGCTTCTTTAAACTCTTCTGGCCCATGAAACACCATACCAAGCTGAAATATGGGGATCAAATTAGTAGTATCAAAATACACATGATGTGTTTTTCGACAAACAAATTCAGCCTCTGAATCACTGTCATAACTTCCCAAATCTGAAGAATCAATATAATCTGTTTCTCCACCAAGCTCATCAGATTTTTCTATATTTTTTTCTGCACTTCCATTTACTTTCTTCTTCATTTGAATATTTTGATCTTCGAAAATCATCTCATCCTCAGCATGTAACTCTTCTGGTGCTGAATTTTTTTTTCTTTTTTGCTTTAGCCAAAATGTCATTTATCTCTTCATCCTCAGAAGCTGCACCTAGAAAATCTTCAGTATCTAATGAAGTTTCTGAATCAGTAGACACCCACTCTTCAACTCTTGTTGACCCACTTATATTCTCTTCATATTCCCCAGTTGAATTACTTGGCCTACCCAACCCAAATCTGCCTCATTAGATACCCCAACAATCCATGTTTGCTCATTAGTTATCCTAATTTCAGCATTTACATCTCGTATAACATCTTTAAAATTAGGCACGAAATTCATATCCTCAGCAACAATAGGCATGTCTACAACATGCTCAACATATATATGCAGTGACCCTAAATTTTTTAAATGATTTATCATAGCAATAATTGAAGAATCATCATAACAAACCCTAAGGCCCTCATTAAACTCTAACCCAGGTTCACAATAGGAAAAACACTTAACAGCTCTATAACCAGCTTCTTTAACCAAATCACATAATGTATAATAACATAACATGTCAGGGTCTAAATCCCATTCCATTACCTTGCCACCAACATAGGATAACGTAGGGTCTGTTACGAAAGATCCACCCAAATGCATATATACTTTAAGATGTACCCAAGTCATTGATTAACTCTGCAATTAAAAATAAACATACACATTAATACACATACCATAAAGTTAATGATATAAAATTAGAATATGCGTATAAATTAGCATGTATATCATAAAGTGACATTAAACAATAGCAACACATGTTTTTAAAATATTCATGTGTACAACATGCAAATTTTCAATATGTATATGTCAGCACATACACTAATCACATTTTTTTTCAAACGAATCACAACCCTTTGAAATTTGAGAAAAATTCCTTATAAATCAGAACTCATAAAAAGTACCTAAACTTCAATACCAAAAACCCCAAAGATATGTTAAATAAATTCAAGGCTGAAAAAAAAATACTGAAAATATAACTCAAAGCAACCTAATTATTAACTAATTGTTAAAATGTATTGAAAAAAACCCACATGTATATTTCTAATTTAGCAACATGATACCCAAATATATATTGCAAGTTAGCAATATAAACGGATACACACATTGTTGAACAAAATAAACACAGTAATTATCTTCATAAACATATATAGAAGAAAAGATGCATTGGTTTAAAATTTAAGATTAATTAAAAAGCTTTAAAATTTTATCTTATTCTTTAAATTCATGTTTCAGTAACTTTAAAATCTAACATTTCAATAATTTATTATACTAGAAAATCCTTACAAATCAAAACCCATACAAAATCCCTAAAAACGAGACTAAAAATCGAATTAAAGAACAGAAAATATGAAGAAGAAAAATGTTAGGGTTCACGAGAAATACCAGAATAGATGAAATTTTATGGTTAGATATCTTGAATCATTGATAGATTGCTGCGATTTGAGTTTTTGATCGGTAAAATTTTTTGTCTTTCAAAAAGCAGTGATAAAAGATTTTCTAATTAAGTATTTTGATTAGGTTAAATCACACTAGCCTTTAATTTGTTTAATTAAATTATTTGATTTTATTATTTCACATGTCATTAAAATAGATGCCACATAAGAAATAAAAGGTGAGCTAGTCAATAAAATTTAATGCCACATGGCATGTCTCTATTTGTCCATGATGCCATATCATCAAATGACTAACGGTGTTAAGCAAAAGTACTAGAACTATGGATGGTAAAAAAGTTCGAGTACTAACTTGGGAGCAAAATTTCTTCGGGTACCAACTTGGGAGAATGAGCCTAGTTCGAGTACCATACTTATATTTAAGCCTAATTCAATTTAATCTCTACAATGTTAAAATTGTAGAATTGTTGATTTTGTTTAAGTAGTTTAGTATATTATCCCATAAATTCAACCGATAAAAAAATATGTTTGCATTTGTTTTTTATTTATTTATTTACTTGAATTTTAATAGCTTTTAGGATTTATAATTAATTCATTGAAGAAATAAATTAAATGAATTAGGTTAATTTAGTGTTTATGGATGAAGTGGGCCATGTAGGACCATATAGGTTTATATTAATTGCAAATACATCCTCTTCAATCTCATTTACTATTTTTTTCCTTTTCAGTTGATTTAATTTATATTTGGGATTAACTGATTTGATTTATTTTTTATTTATAAATATTTATTTAATATTAAATATAATAGGAAAAAAAATACATTTGACTTAGGGGTGTTTCACCGACGAAATATAAGATTACTATGCAAATGATCATATATATATATATATATATATATATATATATATATTAAATGGGTAATTATTTCAACGGTAGAAACTAAAAGTTTCTACAAGTATTTTAATTTTAGAGTTTATGAATTTAATTTAGGGATTGTGAGTATAACTTAATGTTTAAGGTTATAATTTAGGGTTTATTGGTTAAAATTTAAATCTCTTATCATCTTACCTTAAAATTTAAACTCTAACCCATAATTTCTAACCCTAAACCTTAAATTCTAACTACTATGCCAAAACTCTAAACTTATTTTTAACTATGTTATTAAATTTGATATTTTTAATAAAGAAAGTTAATAAACTATTGCCGAGCCGAACTGAACCAAATATTTCGATTAACCGGTCAATCTGTTAATTGATTTAATGATTAAGGTTTAAGGTCGAGAATTAAACAACCCAAATTTACCGATTATCTAAAATAATTTTTTAACGGTTAATCGAACTCGATTTTGCACACCAAACGGATATTCTAGTAATCTATGACACCAACTCAAAATCTGTTTGATGACCATTAAATTTTAAATTTGACACTTACTTTTTGAGTTTATCAAACAACACTTCAATAGTAAAATAATATAATATTTAATATTAATAGACATCCTATGATATACCCACTATGTGAATAAACATAATATAAAATTTTAATAGTATTTAAAAATAATTATTACAGAAAGTATTAAAATATATACACAATTATTAATAAAAGTATATGAAAATAGGTAATTTTATTAAAAATAACAATAAATATAATAAAAGAAGATGTTGAGAGCCTAAGGTAGGAGAGTTGAGCTGGACCACTTTGAAATTATGATATTATATAACTATCTGTCTCCCAAGAATAATGGACTTGATAATTGTAACTTTTTTTCATAAAAAATGATATTAACTTTTCTAATAAAAGTAAAATATGAAATTAGTAGAAAAGCGTACGATATTTATCTTAGGAGATCTGAATTCAATCGTTTTGTCTGCAAGGTGTGTGCATTGTTAAAGGGTTAAAAATATGTATAAACAGATACTGCTTTTGTAATTAGACCTGGCAAACTTGACCCGAGACCCAAGAACTAAACCGATTTACTCGAACCGAGACCTGAAATTGACCCGAACATAATGACCCGAAGTTTGATCCGAAATCGAACGCGAACCGAAATTGAACCGATTTTAAGTTAAACCGAAATAAACCTGAACCAATGCACCCGAAATAAATAAAAGATATTAATAGAAATAAAGAAATATGAGATATGAACAGTCGCACAACTCACCAAAAAGTCAAATATATTGACTTTATAAAGCCATATGTAGGGTGTCAAAAACTAACCAACCTAAAAACTTGATTAAAACCGACCGGTCTCCCATTGACCCGAACCGAAATAACCAAACCGATTATAATCGAGTCGAAAATCAACCGAACCGAAATAACCTAAAGCACAATATAACCGAACTAGAACTAAACCGAAACTGAACTGAATTGAAACCGAATAATATCAGACCCGAAATCACCAAAATCGAAATGACCCGTTTGCCCCCTTTACTTGTAATCACTTTTAAACTATTAAAAAATAAAAGTAAAATATAATAATTCTACTCTTAGTCCCTATACTCTTCGCATATTTAAGATTAAGTCCCCTTATTGTTTTAATTTAAACAAAATATAAAATTTGGGGGAAAGCAATGGGAATGAGGCGATGGCAACTTGATGAACAATGAGGATGGTGTGGGTTCCCTTAGAAGTAGGGCATCATATTGGGGGACCATGTCATGTTTTTCAAGGCATTTGGTTTGGATAAGCATCAATTCAAAATAAAGAGGCAAAACAAAAAAGTTTTAAATAGAGCATGCGAGGACGGCTTGGTGGTTAGAGCACACTCACTTGTTCCACTCCCTTCTTCTTAGGTTTCGGGTTCAAGACCCCTCAAGAGCGTTGTCTTCACTTAGATTTTTCCCCTCCACTTATAGTAATATATTTTAATGTTACACTGAGTTTGAATCGTTTGATGAGTGTAAATTGATAGATGCGATTAAAAGTTAAGAGTTATGCGTTTTTTAAGAGAAAAAAAGACAAGTGGATAATCTCAACTATAATTTTATGTTCATCTAATGGTTAAAAGACAATGTTTTTTTATGGTTTAAGGTGATTATAAGGTAATATATGTTCATATTTTTTTTAACCCTTTGATAAGGTACACGCACCTTACAGAATGCAGACAAAACTAATCAGACCTAAATCTTCTAAAATAAATATTATCCTATTTTACACTGAAACTCCTTATAATATTTTTTTTAACTTTACATTGTATAAGTGCTATGCTGAAATTAATCTTGTCTCAATGCCCCACTAGAGATTACTTTATTTGTACATCATAAAATCCTATTTGTTCGCCCCTGGTTAGGGCATTTATTTGCTTGAAACTAAGCTCACCAACAATGTCCATTAGGTTTAATCGTTTTGGCATGTTTCATCATCGTCCATGTTTAATCGTTTTAGAAACACGTTCTATGGATATGCCGATGGAAGTGATTTTTTGGGCTGTCTCAGTTTGCTTTTTGGTTTGGTTGCGCTTGTTTTCTGCTTGACCCTGCGTGGTCTTTAGGTCGTTTGTGTTGTTCTTGTCCATGGTCTTTGCTGTTAGTGTTTTATGGGCCTGCGTGGTCCCGTGTCTGGTTTTGGCTTTCTTTTACTTGTTTCCTACGTTTGCTGGGTCCAAAGTTTGGTCCCGTTTGTACGTTTTCCGTGTTTAATGAAGTATTTCTTATGATAAAAAAAACAATGTCCATTACATATATAAGATGAACTCTTTTATTTTTCGAATTGTAGTACGGGGATATCAAAAAATATTAAAATATTAAATTTCGAATCTAAATCTATTCGATGTTACTTCTAATAAATAATAGACTAAATCAACTAAACAAATATGTCGGATTGATATTATTGTTTCTACAATGCACGCGATGATATATAATTAAGTATGCTTAAATGTTTAATATCTCTCGATTTATATGTAGGGAAGGACACAATTTATTATACAGTCGCACACACTAAACGCAAACCTGCCATTGCCTCCGGCATAACGACACGGCGGCACCGAAGATCGCCTGCCATGGATGGGAGGCTGTTGGGTTATGAAAAACCAGGGTCAATGGGAACTGAAACTGGGATTGGGAACATTAAGGAGTTGTGCTGGGAGACAATAATGTCAATGGAACATGATCACCGATTCTTACAAGGAAAATTTTGGACAATACATGTGCCTATTAATAGCTTCAAACAATTCCACTTTTTGACCGTTCTATTCGAATATAAAATAGTATTTGTATCCATGTTTAAATCTACATAAACTTATACACACCTGCAGACTAGACTATTCGAACTCAAATCGTTTAAATTAAACACGGCGCCTTTATCACCGATACTATTTGTAAGTATTCATATTTTGTCTCAAACTAAGGAAAAAACGGTCCCAAAAAAACATTTTCAGTTCATGGACAAGTTTCGAAACATACCATCTTTTAACCACACTCTAGATATGCCGCACCGCCGACCTACACTTTTATAGATTTCAATGGTGGAAGAATGGTAGGCTGTCCCATATAGAAAGAGAGGCAAAAGAGACGAATCTGCCATTGACAAAAACAGGCTAGCTACTCAAGGGAAACAGCTGGTGATGGATTCGCAGGCACTATAATTTTAATTACTATTTCACTTTTATAATATTCGAATAAAACATCAGTCGAGTATAGTTTAATTGATATTTTTATTGGTATAATGTACAAAAAAATTGTATCAAACATGTTTAAACGCGCAATTTCTTCCTATTTATAAGTGGGGTGGGGTCTAAATAGTATAGTTCAAAAAATATTTGAGTAAGATTTTATTAATAAAAGATGTTTTTGAAATTTTATCTGATGGAGGCTCCAGAACTTTTATATTTCTTAATAGAATTAATAACGTTGTATGACCCTAAACTATGACATTCATTTTAAATTATTTTCAAAACTTTTGAGCATTTTAGTTTATTTTCAAACTATGACTTTTATTTTAAATTAGTCTCAAACTTTTAAATGTTTTATTTTCATCCTAAACTTCTGATCATTATAGTTCCATCCTCAAATTGTCATCATATTCCATGTTATTTTTTTAAAGGAATATTTCATGTTAATAAAACTATTATAAAGTTTGTTTATTGTCATGTAAACATTTATGTGTATTATGTAATAATATAATGTGACATAAACGATGATTTGAGATGAAATTGGAAAGTTAAAAAGTTTAAGGACCAAGGTTAAATGAGGGTCATAGTTTGAAGATGAAATTGAAACATTCAAAAGTTTGAAGACCAATTTAAAATGAAATTCATAGATTGAGAATTGAAATATTCAAAAGTTTAAAAACCAATTTAAAATGAATATCGTAGTTTATAGACATGTGGTTGAATTAATTCTTTTACCGTAAAAAATAGTTTTATTTTTTAAATATTTATGGGAGAAAAAACTCGGGCAGTGTCAAATTGGCCTTACAGGACTGAATAAGTAAGATTTATTTTGCTTTATGTGGCCAAGTTTAGCCCAAATTATAGGCCTTGTGAAAGTAATAGGGCCTTAGTTTTGGTTTACCCTTTTGAACTTTCAAGCCTAAATTTTCTATAAAAAAAATAGTTTTTAAACTATATAACTACACGATTATTTTTTATTAAATTGATATTTGAATTTAATTTTTTTCAAATTAATATATAGTTTTGATTAAACATTTCAACAACCAATAATTGATGCTTGGTACGAAAGATGAAAAATTTATTAATTAAAGATCAAGCTTAGATGCAAGACTTTTATTTTTATTTTGTCGAATATTGCTTAGAATATTTGCATTTACCATATATGGAAGGAGAAGAATACTAAGAAAATAATATCTAATAAAAAATATAATCTATATACCAGTTTATAAATAAAACATGGTTTTTTCCTCGTATATTGGTCTTGATTTTTTTTAATTTTGTGAAAAGGGATGTTTTGAAATTATTTTACAATTTAGAGATGTTTGAATAATGAAAGTTGAAGCGTGTAGGCGACTTTAAAGGAATTTTTCTATTTATCTGAAGCTTCCGGGGAAGAAAAACGACTTCTCTTCTTATACATGCATATAATTAACGTCTATTGAAAGAAAAAATCACTTTTCTTCGTAAACATTTATATTTTTTTTTATTAAAAGGGAACGAAATTCGATTAAAAAAAAAGAGGTCCGACCCCATGCACTAAGCATGCAGGAAACAAAGAGACAACAACAAACATAAAGCGCGGGGCAAACAAGTGGCAGTAAACGGTATCCATGCAAAGCTGATCAATGCAGGAGTACAACTCATCATAGGCAAAAAGCCTATCAAGAATCGGGCCACCTAGGCCCGAAAGGCAAAAGCAACGCCTATCAAGACAACCAAAACTTCCGCCACAAGAAAGCCTCGGATTAGAAGAGCATTAAAGAAATTTTTATTAACTGAAAGAGCTCCATCCGGAAGCATGCTTATATTTCGTAAAATAAAAAAAATCAATTACTTAATCTCGTAAAATAAAAACCCGAGAAAAAAAAAAAAAACCCAATGAAACCATAGAACTATTTCAAAAGTTATTGACTTGGACATGACAACTTTCACAAAGCTTCTTTACCTCGTTTTTTTTACCTTACTCATTTCAATAAGGTCCCACATAATCAAAGAAGTGGGGTTAAAAGGTAAATGCATCAACGGGTACAAGACCATCCACGTGGCAAGATCTTAGAGGAGAGAAGAGGGTGATGGATGTGAAAGTAGACACAGACATGAATGACAAGAGAGAAAAGGAGCAGGTTTTTTGTCAGCTTCCAGCATGCATCAAAGTAAAAGCAGCAGTAGCCAGTACGGTACATTTTTTTTACAGTGTCAACTGGAAGTCTTGAAAAGATTTTACCCATTCTCGTACCGTTTTCATTTTTGGGGTTTTTCTTTTTATTAAATATGAAAAAAAATTATTAAACGAAAAGATTCATATAAACATGGTATAAAAAGTTTAGAACAAATATTCGAAAATAAAATGAATTAGGGCACTAAATAAGGCTAGAATATAAAAATAAGATAAAAGCCGTCACACAATCGAGCGAATGGAGAGAAAACATAATGCATTAAGAGAGAGGGAAACAAAATCAAACTTCAGCATCCATAAAGGGTATACAACAACTTGGCTACGGGTAGCAATAATACCGACGAGAAATTTAAGGGTCGGGTTGACTAAGATGGCGGAGGAGGCACTATTCGAATATAAATACCTATTCAAAAGAGAACCCAACACAACAATAAAATTCAAATGCCACTAGTAAAGAGAACATCGAAAAGAAGAGTAGCTAGAGTCACCACCGCCACCGACATCTCTAAACCCTGCAAAATCAGAGAATGGAAAACATAACCAACAAAAATGAAGAGACAAACAAAAAGGATCGAAAAACACCAAATCTCTTATCGAGAAAAATAAACCGGTTCAAGTTATTTCTTTTATATATTTTTTGTGATTGAAAGATGTGTACAATTAAATTCAACGAGTTAGTCTAGTAGAAAAGAGGATTATAATTATTTCAAAAATTTTAAGTTTTGAACCTTTGTGTATACAATATGTGTATCCTTTATTAAATGGTTAAAAAAGTATGAACATATACTACCACGTGACTATTATCGTAATTTCGACCGTAAAATTATGTTTCTTTTAGAGAAATTACTTTTACATATCACCTCGATATTTTTTAACAATGGTGACCGTAATAAAAGCGAAATAAAAATTTTGTGGTGGCAATGAAAGTAACTAAACGTTTAGTAACTATAATACTCTAAAAAAAATTCAATTTCAATGATAAAAGTAAAACATTTTACATCTAAACGACTACTTATATAATTCATTTTAATATAATTGATCTCGATAACATTTATTATTTCCGCAAACATATAATTAACGTAATAAAAAATTGTTCACGGCCACAATTTTAAGTTCCTTGAAAGTGAGATTGTGCATGACTCATGATATAGAAATGTACGATAATGAGAGTTTGGTGGATGAAAATGAAATAAACATACTCATAAAGTTTGCAAATACGTCCATAAAAGTTACTATTTTTTTGCCCAAAATAAGTCCATCTTATATTTTTGCTAAGTCAAACATATATTAATTAAGAAAAACCTTGAAAAGCATGGTAGCAAGTTGGTTCAATAAAGAACAAAGTTTTAGTGAGCATTAAATATGGATCGATACAGAGGCAAAATTTAATATTATTTGTCCGTAGATTGTTAAATCAATTGATATATTATTGGTACAATATATAGAGAAGAACATGAGATCTTAAGTGTTCAATATCTTTTTATTTTTGGATGGGAAGAGATATAGGTAGGGATGGAGCTCCCTTGAGGCCCCGACCTCTGTTATAAAATTTAAACATTGGTAAATTTTGACGGAATAACAACTTGGTCTTTGTAAAAAATAAATATTCAAATTAAAAAAATACAAGAATTTATTAAATATACAATCAAGTAGTGGTTGAACTAAGGAAGAATGAACCCATGTCTACAACAACAAAATACATTTTCTTCAACGTTTTCTATTTTTCAAGACAATGAAAATAGCTTATATTATCTCGAACCAAACACATCATTATATTGTGATACATAAATTGTGTAAAAAAATATATAAATTTATTCTTATTTCGGCTATAAAAGCTAAATTCTTAATCCTAAACCTCAAACACTATATTTTAAATCAAAAATTTCAAAACTCTAAAATTGATAGACTTTGTAAATCAAAACATTTTCCTTAGAAACCATTTTTACAGACTGAACAATCTAATTTTTTTGATTTAAAAACGAATTAAAACACCCAAAATCATGACCCCAATCTCTATTGCTAAAATAAGCTATTGATGAACTTGAACAAGGGTATATCCAAAAGACTGATCATACTATGTAATAATATACATACACAGCTTAAATATATCTACAAAGAAAAAATCGAATCAATGAGAACTCGTTATGCGAACATAATGAGTTCTCATTGTTCGAGTGAGAACAAAAGGAACTATCACTTGACAATTTCAATGCTTTTACTTGCAATACAAAAGCAAGGTCCATTAGCATCAACTTTGGTCCCAGCATAATCTTAAACATATCATATAATGATGGCCAGCTTTAGCCAAAACAACAGTCCCTTGTAATAAAGAGAAAACTAGGGATTCATTTTAGAGAATATATATATATATATATATATATATATGAGAGATAGGATCCGTTTACCCAGTGTAAAACTCTTTTAAGTTTTACACGTTTTTTGAACCGTTAGATGAGTGAAACGAATGAATGAGATTAACAGTAAATATATGAAGATTATCACTTGAAAAAAATAGTAAGGAGTTAATCTAAACCATCTATTCCCTCCATCTAACGATCCAAAAAACATATAAAACTTAAAGAGTTTATAAGTTGATCCTAATTCTCTCTCTATATATATACTCTCTCTCTATATATATATTTCATTGAAACAATCATGGAAACCAAACACAGAAGAGAAAAATTGGTAAAGGTTTCATTGTACTGGTTAGAAATTAGCCAAGTCTTATACTGATTGGTCTGTCACCTATCATATCAAAACAAATAGAAATTTTCTGCCAGTGTTAGGTAGTTCTACTTATGCCCCAACATTAAAAAATATTACAAGATTAAATTTTAAACTTTGACCTTAAATTCTAAGTCCTAAACCTCACACTTTATACCCTAAAAAATACACTATACCCTAAATTCTAACCATAAAACCTAACCTAAAATCCTATACTCTATACCCTAAATTTAATTTTAAACGTGAGGCACAAATAAGAGCACCGAAAATGGTAGATTATTTCTATCTATATCAAACCTAATCTAAGTTGTGGTTCAACATTTATGTGATTCCAGATAATATTTACAATTGGACATATCAAATCATGTTTTTTTTTTCTTCATTTTTGTGAAAATAACAACATTTCACTGTGTAAATTAGGGTTCATGTGACCTTTTTTGGGATTAGACTTGACAGAAATGCAGAAATGGGAGATGGATTTGCCCAACCCCCCATTATTACACCCCACGGATTATCTTTAAACCTAATGTTGACGAATAACATGGAACTTCTAGTTCCTATGTAAAAACACTGTTTTTTTTTGTTGTCTGAATAGCAAAAAGAAAAAAAACGTGGAACATAAATGATACTAAAACAGGAAATAAAGTAACAATTGAAGAACAGATCGAAAGTACAATCTAAAGACATATCGGATGTTAAAATCACATAGATCTTAGGTTACTACAAATAGTATATATATGGTCTGAAATTGCAGATATAAGTAATAATTAAGATTCCATGACATAATAACTTAAAGAAAATCCATGGTTTTTTGTTTGTTTGTTTGCTTGTGCTTACTGATTTTGATTGATATTTGATGGCGGAAGAGATGGAGGAGCTTGCGGTGGTCGTTTCCTTTTCTTCTTCTCGTAGCTTATGCCTCTGGCTTTAGACTGTGAATCACGAACCTCACGCAGATAAAGCCTAACAGCTCTGGCGCCGAAAGGGTTTGCTTCAGGCTTGCCGCCGTGTTCCTCGAAGGCGGCACGGAGGCGGCCGATGAGAGCGTCGAGGCTTCCCCAAGCTTGACGGAGAGGGCAGGGGCATGGGGCCGGAGGGTTAGGGTGGCCGAAGAAAGGGCAAAGCGGGGTGTGGACTTTGGTTTTCCCGAACTGGTCGAGGTACCGGAGGAATTCCAGGACGTGTGCGCCGCTGCAGCGGGAGAGTGAGAGAGGCGGGCGGTGGTTGCAGAGGTATTGCCCGAAAGTGTTCCAGTCACGCCGCTTCTGGTTCTCGTAGCGGCTGAGAGTGGTCGGAGAAGTGGCGGAGGAAGCCGGCATCGGGTTTCCGTTGGTGTTCACGGCGGTGATCGAGAGACTCGCAGGGAAAACCGGGGTAAAAGCAGTGGAAGAAGGGTTAGCATTCGATTTTTCAAAACCCTGAAGAGAATCCATATCGAAAATTCAACAAAAAAGAAAGAAAAAAAAACCAAATTCCAAAGGGGAAGATGAACAGTACTTTGTTGATCTCAAAGTTGTCTGAAAAACACCATGATCTGTAAGAAAAAGACCAGCTGGGTTGTTTTCACCTAGGAAAGCTCGAAGAAGATGATTGATTCAAAGGCAAAATATAGTAAAACCTAGCTAGCTAGGTCTAGTGAGAGACACTTTGTTTTCTCTTAGGTTTCTTTGAATTCCTAGAAAAAACTTCATATGATCATGTCTTAACAAGGCATCCTATTTTTCTTAACTTTAATTTCTGCAAAAAAGAAAATAAAAGCACAGTAAAACTCTCAGTGAAACTGTGAGTTTCACTGCCAAAATGTTCAATGCTAACACTGAGTGAGACAGGCAATAGTGAAATGGGTAAAAAGTTAAAGATGAACACTGTCTAGGGTTTTTATGGGAAATGGAAAGAGGGTTTGTTTTTGGAACAGTGAGGTAAAAAACAAAAGAGAGAAAAGAAAGATGATTGATGGAGACAGCATAAAGTTTTTCGTTTTAAAAAATAATTAATAATATAATTTTTTAGAAATTATATTTTTTATATTTTTTTATATGAAAAAATTGAAAAATATATAATTACAAGTAATATATGTTCGGAATAATACTCATAACCTGTGAGTACTAGGAACAACAACTATTCCCTTAACCACTGAGACAAGTTAATTCGTGTAGGATAATATAATTTTTAAAGCTATATTTTTAATCAGAAAGCTTCGTGAATCAAACTTTTTTTTTCTATAGAGTTCTTTGCATATCTACAAACTATTACATGGGAATCATAAAAACATCATAGTGTTGTTCTTCTTGTAATTAAAAAAATTTAATAATACTTGTTATCTAAACACTAAATTGCTATAACGACGTGCAATATTGTTATAAAGTCAACTAAAACCTTTAAAAAAATACAGACAAAAAAAATTATCTTACAAGCAAACGAAAACAACATGAAAAAGCAGGTGTAAATATGATTTTTTAGTATAATTATAGATTAATTTGAATTATGCATTGTACAAATTTACTGTAGACATAATTGTTTTAACTTATTATTTTTTATTTACAATGTCAATATTTAAATATTTAATTTTATTTAAAAAATTTAACATATTATCCCCTTAGACTAACTATCTATTATATATATTGATGAATGAAACTATCTATTAATAGAATATAAACAAAAAATTTCTATTCTTTTAAGTGTCGTATTTATACTATAACATTAAAACTCAAGTTTACTGTTTGGGTTTAAGGTGTAGTGTATATAATTTAATTTTTAAGAATTTAGGTTCAATTATTTAGAAATTAGAATAATATTTAAATTTTAATTTTTTAGTGTTTAGACTTGAATATTGGACACTAAAAATGATATAAAATTTTTGTTCGTAAAATAATATTTTATTCTTTATTTTTTTAATATATTCATTGATTGACAATTCTTTTAGATTGATTTACTAGAATACCCTTCACTGACTTAATTGCAATTGCATCACCCTGAAAGCATCAGTCCATCAAGCACAGTTCCTTGATGTGAGAGCAATAGTTGCAGCCCTAATGTTTTGGCTGCCATTCAACCAAACACCTTTTTATCTAAATATGTAATCTTTAGTGTTTTTATTCGAAAATTTATTTTTCATAAGCGAGTCTAGTTTTATGACAGTCTAAAAAATTTGAGTTTAAATTGTTTTGTCTGCAAGGTGTATGTGCTTTGTCAAATGATTAAAAATATCTACGAACATATAATATATTGTAATCACCGTAAGACTATTAAAAAATGGATTAATATCCTATACACTGGCGGTGGAAACTTAAAATTTCCACAAGCGCCTTAATTTTAGGGTTTAGAGAGTTAGTTTAGGGTTTAGGGGTTTAGGTGTAGGGGTTTAGAATTTAGGGATAGTTGTTTCAATTTAAGGTTTAGGGTTATAATTTAAGGTTTATAGGTTAGGGTTTAGTTTTTAAGGTAATATGGTGAGGATTTAGGTTTTAACCTATAAACCCTAAATTATAACCCTAAACCTTAAATTGAAACAACTATCCCTAAATTCTAACCCTCTACACCTAAACCCCTAAACTCTATATCCTAAACTAACTACCTATACCCTAGAATTAAGGCGCTTGTGGAAACTTTCAGTTTCCACCGCCTGTGTATAGAAAATTTATCCTTAAAAAATTACAATAATAAATCAATCAGAATCTTCCTTTAAATTGATTCAGATTAGTATTTGATTAGGAAAAACATTCCATAAATAATTATTACAGTATTTGATTCAGATTATCAAACCAATAATATATTGGCAATGCTTATTGAATTAGGAACATCATGTCAAAAAATGAAACAATGACGGATTTGACAATATCTATCGATATGTTTCATTATTATCATTATAATATCGTATTTGTTCATAACGTAATCTAACATCTCTGCCTCAAACTTTTAACTATGAAATTCGAATCCAACCCGATCACACGACTCGATTCAATTATATGGTTGTGGGGGAGACTACAAATAGGACACCGGGTATGAATACAATTTGTTTCACCATGAACAAAAGATGAACAGCAAAAGGATGATGAAAGATGGGGCTGATAATAATGTACGTATACAATTAGGGATAGACTGAGGGGTGCCAGAGAGGACAGCCACACCTCTGATACTTTAAATTTTTATATAATTTATGTATTTTTTTATCGATGATCTGAATTCACATTCCTAAAATTTTGTAATTTTACACTCCTGAATTTTTGATAGAACTCCTAATAGTCCGTACGTCCTGACATAAAATCATGCGTCCGTCCCCAACACTCGGTCACTCAAAACCCTATTAAGGGAGAAATTATTAGATGGACCCGACTCACCACGTCATCTATGGTCCTAGCCAATAAGGTCCATCAATCTCACTATAACTCCCATATAACCACCCACTCTTTATTTACATGTAAAAAAAACGTGAAAATTTACCTTGAAAAACAATAAGATAAATGAGCCTTATTGATGGGGACTACGAATGACGTAGTGAGTAGAGTTCATCTAATAATTTTTTTTATTAAGAAAACATGACAGTCCACTTTGTGGATTTATACATGCAAAGAAAGAAAGAAAGAAAGATGACAATGATGTGTTCCAAAGGAGAGCTTTGCTGCCATTGAGGTGTTCATAGTTCACATCATTTTGGTCTGCCTTTTTAGAGTTTTAATTATATATAGAGAGATTGGATTCGTTCAACTAATGTTATTTTTTTAGTTATAGACTAATTGTTTGATGAGTGGAAAATAATGGTTGAAATTAATCATAAGAAATAGGTTAATTTTTATGAAAAATAGAAGTGATTTATCTAATGTAAAAGTTTTAGTTTCTGCCATTAATTTTTTGGATATAAAAGATTTTAAAATTTAGGGTTAAAATTTAAAATTTAATTTTGTTGTGTTTTTTTAACGTTAGGGCATAAGTAAAGACACCGAGATGAAATAGGATTTTTATCCTAATTTCTTTTAGATTGTAAGTAATTGTTACATCTATTCTTTTGAGGCCAGATTTTATAATGTAAGGCTTAATTCACAAATTAGCCCTCCAAGCATATATGCTTTCCACTTTACACCCCAAACATTTTAATTTTATCCTATTTTGACTCTTTAAGTATACTAGTTTTCTCATATTACACCCTACAACAATTTAGACCAGTAAACTCATGCCACGTGGCATTTCGGTTTTGTTTATTTCATCTGCCACATGGCATGTTTTCATTAGTTCAAATTATTTCACGTGGCATATATTAGAAATTATAAAAAAAAAATACTTAATATGGATTTTTATTGATAAATTATTTGAAAATGTATTTATTTATACAAACATTCTTTTACAGCATTTATACATGAAATGACTTTTTTTTCAAGTAAAATCAAACACGATATAGCTTTATAACCTGCTGAATCTCGGAACGACAAACGGGGCAGCCCCATTTCTTGGCTTTGATCTCATTCAAACACGACATACATCCGGCGACATGGCCGCAAGGAACGCAGGCTGCTTCGGATGGAGCATCCAAACATATTGCACATGGACCTTCATCTCGTTTTGTTTGATCGGCACTAGGAGGTAAGCTTTCGCCGGTTGAGGAAGAAATATTGACGGGAGTGGAATCAATCGGCGGATATTGGATCGGACCATCTTCTACAATCTCATCTATGGCGGGTGCCGGTGGAGCTGATGGGACTGAATCTGAAGTTTGCATTGTTGTATGGACAGCAGAAATGTCATTGTTATGGATCTCCGTGTGCTCGGTTGAATTGCTACCAGAGTCAGCTTCGATCAAATTCCATTCGCCGATACTTGCTTTCGAAGGTGGAAATGCCGTTGGTGATACTGAACCGGTGTGATCGCTAATGCTTGCAGCGCTATCCCAACCAGCAGATGTACTAGCCTCATTGCCAGAGTGTAAATCGACATTAGATGTCTCTGCAATGGCCGACTGGATAGAGGCATTGATAGCCATTGCTAATTCTAAATCCTCTGCATCCGGTGGTGCAGTTGCTGGAGCAGCCGGAGGCTCAGAATTATGCAGAAATGCAGGAATCCTTGCCTGCATATTCCAATGCCGTAAATAAGATGGAGATTCGACATAAGAATTTACCGGAAAGCATTATGAACAAAACAGTTCCGAATTTGTAAAAGTGTACCTATCACTAAATTACATTAACAGGAAGACCCAACAATCTCTAACGGAAATATCGGTGAATAATACCTGTGTAATTCCTTTGCATGCATCACAAAACCACTGAAGCTGCTGCATGTCATGTTCTTTGCCAGGTGCAAGTTTAATTCGTGTTTCTGGAAAAGAACAAGACCGTGTTGATGTGAATTTCAATGTAGAAAACACACATTTATTCTCCAAAAACTGAAACAAATCAAGGTAGTATCCATGCATCAAAGTAAATAATAATCGGTTTTTCACTAGGGGAAAGTAAACCTAGTGATCTGAAGAACGGGGAGGATGCAATTTAGAGTCCCAGTGATTTCCGATATCAAAAAATTCTAGTTTGATCATGTTTACATGAAACTTCAGTCAAATTCAGGGGTTTTCCATATAACTGACAAATACATTGCTTACACCTTGCCTACCGGGAGTTGTAAGTACTTCACCTCCGCCTCCCACGTTTCGAGACAATTCATGAAGATAAAATCAACCACATTATGGCAACTAAGCAATCAATCTGATTTCAAATTCCATGACATAGCCAGAAAAGATTGAGAACTAGAAATATTGGCCAGAGAAATTACTGCTCGAGTTATCAACAATTGTCGCAGAAGGATCGGCCTGGTTCGGCTTCGGTTCCTCCAAATTAGCTTTCCACAATGGAATAGTTGTGCGTGGTTGGGCATCCTGTTATTTCACCAATTACACAAATAAGTGGCGGAAAATCACTTAAGGAGAAGCAAAGCTTAATGGTATAAAACAGAAACAAAACAAACGACAGAGACGATTAATTATGTTAAAGTATTATCCAAGAGTAAACAATGGTTGAGGTAATAAAGAACACGCTAATCCTAGAAAAGGTTGGGACATATAATTCCAGAGCCCCCTTAAGAATCCTTATTTGAGCTTTACAACCAATTACTATAAGATATGTCGTTAATAGTAATTAAACTCGTTATTTATACACATAATACCATCATAATTAATTGAGAAAGCTGAAACTAATTTGACGATCAGATTCAGGACAGTTTAAGACGAGCTTGTGGATTATTGTAATGACTTTTTCGGTCATCATTTGAACTTGGATTCAGATTGAAGAAGACATAAGTATGCTTTAGCTGAGGTTGAAGAGTTTTAAGTGTTTCATTAGTTAATTGCAATACCTGCAAACTCGAATATATAGCCATCCCCAACTTGAGAGGCATTGTATGATTACGCGAACCAGTTGGCAGAACAACAACCCAACTGCAAGCAATGAGTTAAGGAGAAGATACACAATTTGTTTCGGAAAAAAAAGAAGATGCTACGGATTGATTCTAAACACTAATACTCACACTTTTCTCGAAACCAATTGAGGAACAAGCATTTCGATGAATCCCGGTCCATGAAACTCCCGCATCCAACCGGAGAATAAACATATGTGCTCCTGTGCAACATCAAGGGAAGAAAGATAAATGCCATTTCAAAGCTGTCAGAAGATTACTTATTATGCAATACGAAGAATATAAAAAATAAACTCCGCATCGATACCTCGATCGCTCGCACGACATTGACATTTCCTTTCACCCTAGCAACAACTAGAGGCGTTTGACAATCATCATTCATAACCAATGGATTTGCTGGAAAATTTAAAACAAGTCATTCATAAGACAACTCTACACACTACACAGTTCAAACAGATAACTCGGTTTTCGACACTGAATTAAAGAAATAAATAAAAACAAATAACCTCCATGGGAAAGAAGTAATTTGACTGTAGTTAGAAGGCCCCTCTTTGCTGCGTGGTGCAATGGAGTCCCGCCATGGCGACCTAAACACAAATCAAAATCCCAAAACTAAAATCTAATCCGAATCGAGTTTCGCAGACTCTCTCAACCAAGTTTTCTCCACTCACAACGATATTCGAACTTCTGACCTTGCTTAAGAAACATAATGCCTCGTCCCGACCAATCATAAACTATTTACTTTAACAAAGTCCCCCAAAGCTTATTTAGTTTGAAAACTATAAATTCCACAAATTACCAGGTGAAAAAAAGGGAAATTAAACAATAAAAAATCCTTCAAAATCATACATTTCTGGTTTTACGAGCGAAAGTTTCCAGCTTTACTAGTTAGAATCAGAACCCAACATTTAGCTTCATAATAAATAAAATGAACAAATCAATAAAAGCGAAACCTGGACGATAAGCGTTAACATTGGCACCGAGTTCGATCAAAGTTTGGGCTACAACAAAAAGCGATGGATTCAAACAAGCCAACATCAACGGCGTTCTTCCTTCTTTATCAACCCACTGTCAAATCCACAACCAAAAGAAGAAAAGCGAAATAAGATTAATTGTTCGATCGAAGACCTAATTGTTCGAAATAAAAAAACGAAATTTGATACCTCAAGGCTGGCGCCATCATGGAAAAGTGATTTAATCCCTTCAATGTTACCGTAATTCACTTGATTGTAGAGCAATTCGTCTTTCGATTGTTGTTGCCCCATTCAAAAATGCCTCTGTTGGGTCCGACGGAAAATTCGACCCGGATTTTATTTCCCTTTTTTCCTTGGAAAAACTGTTTCCCGGGAAAATGAAATGGAAATAAATCCAAAATTAGGATGGAGAAATCGAAAAATACATTTAAATAATCATATATAAATATATTTTTGGAGATAAGATTTCTTAACAAAGAAGAATTTTTGGAAGTCAAAAGAACAGATTCTTGTTTTAACTGAAGTAAAAAAAATTGAATCTTCAATGCTATGTTAATATTAGTTTATTTATTTTTGAAAATGTTTATGTTTGGTTAAATTTTTAATATCGTGTTTATGTTCGTTTAACGTTAGCAAACATGTTTGTTTATATGTCCGCTAACATGTTCATTTATATGTTCATCACAATGGTGAAATTACACCATTAGTCCTTAAGCTCATTAGGCTTTAGAGTTTGAACTTCAAAGTTCACACTGCGTTTAATTTAGTCATTACCTTCACCAATATTTAAAATGTAAAAAATAAATGAAAAAGGGAAATTGGGTAAACGAGCTTATAAATGAGGCGATAAACGTGCTTGTTCATGAACATAAACGAACCAACCACACCTCTATTCATACTCGTTTATTTAGCTTAGTAAACGGACATAAAAAAACGTTATACGAACGGTTTACAAATAGTTCATCAAATGCTCTGTTCATTTACATTCCTATAAACAATGTACACACACTTTACAAACAAAGCAATTTAAACAATATTCTCTTAAGATGAACATTATCCGTTTTTTTCGCTAGAACTACTTGTTGGGTTCCGGAAAATATACGTAGTAACTAGTGATAATACTTGTACCATACTTGAAATATTTGTTTAACTTCTATGAAAGTTATCCTCTCTAAGTTATAGTTTTATTGACTACGGTTCATATTTTAGATTCATAAACAATTCTAATATGTTATATATTTTAAATACATACAAGAATAAGCAAATTATTTTATTAACAAACAACCTTGAAATTCCAAAAACTTCAGTTTTTTTTTATTGTTTTAGTTTAGATTATCCAAAATACAATTCCAACCACAAAAAGTAACGATTTTTCCCCGTTTGAAATGCAACTTTTAATCTAAAAATACTACAAAGCTGAGAGAGAAACAAGGAGGGAAAGAAGATGGAATAGAGAATAGTGAAGCAGTGGAGTGGACACGTGGCGTTCAGATGCCAATGCCACCACTTGCTTTCTCCCAAATGGAAATGACAACAATGGCCTGTGCTCCCATTTTTGCAGCATTGTCCCCTCTTACAAAAAAATCCAAATCCATGTAGTTCCCACTTTTCCCTACACTCCAATTCCTTTCCTTTTAATCACTTTTTGTCTTTTTCTTCAAACCCATATTAAAAAATTGTTTCTTTTTTCAATTTTTGTTACTTTTTTGATCCATAAAAGAAAAAAAAAATGGTGTTTTGTCAGTTACAGAGCCCTCAGCCATGTCTGTTGCCCTCTAGAATTTCCAGGTTGACTCACCCTTCTTCTTCTGCTTCAGTCAGGTACATTTTCATGTCCAAGTTTTTATCTTTTTCAATTTGAACTTGAATTGTTTGGATTTAAGCATCTGGGTGTGATTGGAATCCTGTGAGTAATGTGCATTGGGGATCATATGGTTTTAATTTAACATGAAATTATTGGACCAAGTTAATTATGTCCCAAAGCATTAGCATAACATGCATAATCATGGCTACAATCATGATTATGCATGTTTTCTTTTTACCATTCAAGTATAAATCAAAGGGGAGAGATTAATTAATTGGGATTTTGAGTTAATATGAATGTATTTAGTTTTAACATGAATTAAGATTGGTGTTGATGCAAAACATCCTTACAATTCGGCCGACCGGTTATCGAAGGTTGATATGTTTAATTAAAGCCAATGTTGCCTTTTCTTTTTCCTTTTATCCATTGTGCTTTTGCTTGATCAATCACATAATCTTATGTTTCTGGTTTCAGATACAGGATGTGCTACGAAGGATTGCCTTTTCTTTCTCATTTTTATGTATAGTTGGGCGTATTTGAGCTATTATACATTTGATGTTTTCGATTTTTGTTGTAGAACACAAGGCATAAGAGGCTCAAACAATATGATACTTTTCCAGAAATCAACATGGAACTTTTGGTGGAACATTTCTTTGTCTAACAATGCGGATAACTTTATATACAATCAAGGTGAGTCCTAGCCGTTTGCGTCAATAGTTTGTCAACGAGTGATGTTAACTATGGAAGTGTCATTGCTTTTGAAGGCCACTCTTTCTCAAACTTCTATCATATGGGGTTAAATGGGTGAATTTGGATTGTTACATCGAATAAGTCCGCATGACGTTACTCGTTGAGGTTGATTTTAGTTGTGCATGTTAATCCTGACTTGTTTGATAAGTATGGTTAACGGGGTCAATCTGTTATTTTTCAAACCCAACGAAATTAAGGTAAACAAGTCGGTTATCTTTCTGCTTGATTCAACTTATGATATGTTAATTTGTGTTTTATAGGATTATAATTACACTTGAAACTATGCTTTCTAGTTTATGTTTATGAGGATTGACTCATGTTTATTTCCTTTGGAAAATATGTTAGAACATCTTCTTCTTACTTTCTCTTTTCCTTCATTTAGAAATGATTCACATTTCGAAATAACTATAGTAGCTTTCCTTCTCCAGGAAAACGGAAAGCTACCATTCAAAGAGAAACATATAACTTGAAGTGTGTTTCGGATAATTCAAATACTGTACTCCTTAGGAAGGACCGGCATGATAGTTCTCTGGTGAGTCATAAATCTTGAATTCCAAAAGAGTTAAAATGGATGTTCTTTCTTGATGCTATAATATGTTCATTCTACTTCTTATGAGGACCCGTGTTCATGATATCTTTCTTTTCCCAATCATTATCTTCTTACGATTATGCAGTCTTGCTATTTTTCTGAAGTACTCGGTGATGCTCAAAATTGCCTTATTCATTTGGCTGCTTTCAAATGTGCTTTCTTGCCTTATTATTTCACCTTTATATAGCTTTGGTATGCTAATTGTCATCCTTGCAGGAGAAGGATCATCATAATAAACTGGTCTTTGGAACTCTGTCATCGTTTTTCTTACCGAGACTGATGCAACCAGATCTTGTCAACTCAATAATAAAGATGGTCCATGACTTATTTCGACATCTACATCAGACATCAGCGGCTACAAGCTTACCTTTTGCCTGCTTATCTAAGTCGTTGAATAAACCAACACCTTTAAACTTGGATGTATCTATGCCTAAAATTCGGGATCTTAGATGGAACTTGTCACGGTTACTGTATTTATTCAACATTCAACTTGAGAAAAATGTTGCCACGTAAGTGAAACGTCTATTCCCTTATTGATTCTGTCTGGACTTGAAGTTAAGAATTTATGTTTTCAGAATTGAGCGATTCTTTTGTAACAAACATTTGTAGGATTCTCGTGGTTCTCCTTGTAGTATGCTGCTCGTTTATTGTTGTTGGTGGTTTCCTGCTCTTCAAGTTTAGGTATTGCCGTATTGTACAATCAATCTTTATTTATCTGAATATTAGTTTATGTATGATTATAACTCGTTTATGGAATATGGGATGTTAAGCTTTTAGCCTCTCTTTATCATCTTAAAATATGATAATCACATTTATTTTCGGGAAAATTACTAATTCTTAGTGGATAAAGAGCTATAATGCTACTTCTGTTATGCTAATCCGGTAGCTATGCATTGAATGACACAGGGGAAATACACACTCTCTAGAGGACTGTGTCTGGGAGGCGTGGGCATGCCTTTGTTCATCATCGACCCATTTAAAAGTGCGTGGCGTGTTATGAATCTAGTCACGTGGTTGCTTTATATGATCATGTTCATGTGGCTTGCATGATTACGAAAGCAAATTCGAAAACTTTCAATCTGATAAACATATTCATGTGTTGAACTGCAGCAAAGAACGCGTATTGAGCGTGTTGTTGGCTTTGTTCTTGCTATATGGGGCATATTGTTTTATTCTCGGCTGTTAAGCACAATGACAGAGCAGTTCAGAGTAAGTAGTTCTTACAAGAGCTGGTTTTGCGTCTTCCTTTTTCAAATAGCTCTTTATTTACATAAGCTACAATAGAAGCCTTTGAAATTTCATTTTTGGGTGACAGAGAAACATGCAAAAACTCAGGGAAGGAGCGCAAATGCAAGTTTTGGAGTCTGATCATATTATCATTTGTGGTTTAAACGGTCGCCTGTCTTTCATTCTAAAGCAACTGGATAGATCTCATGAATTCGCTGTGCGTTTAGGGACTGCTAGAGCAAGGTAAACATTATGCCGCCACCATAGTCTTTTTATTTCCCTTTTTTCGTGCATAATAATTGGTTTCTACATGCATTAAATTTTCTAGGAGGCAGAGAATTCTTCTTATGTCAGATCTTCCGAGAAAGCAAATGGACAAATTAGCTGACAACATTGCCAAGGATCTTAACCATATCGATGTCCTTACAAAGAGGTACAAGAACAATGCCTTCGTCCCCAAATATGCAAACTTCATAAAACATATTTGATTCGAAGTGTATTCAGTTCATTGCATTAAGTTTCCGTTTCTTAAACATTGGCTTCTGCTTGTGCAGTTGTAGGCTTAGTTTGACAAAATCATTTCAAAGAGCAGCAGCCAATAAGGCACGTGCTATTGTCATATTGCCTACAAGAGGAGACCAGTAAGATCTCTATCAACTTATTTTCAAAGAACCATGTTGTGAAGTTTAGTTGATGATTTGCGTAATAATATTATGTTTAGTTGAAGATTTGCGTAATAATATCATGTACTATGGACAGTTTTCTTCGGGGGGATGTTTAGTGATGACAATTTGTTAACTGATTAGGTATGGAATTGATTCTGATGCATTTCTCTCTGTGTTAGCACTTCAACCTATTCCCAATATCGAATCTGTACCGACAATTGTCGAGGTATGCTCATTTTCATAACCATGGGAACAGTAGTACTCAATGAGAAATGTTGAGTTCAGTTTTGTCCCCTTCTTTTTCTGATGCAGGTTTCAAATTCCACTACGTGCGAGCTCTTAAAGTCGATCTCCGGACTGAAAGTAGAGCCAGTAGAAAATGTTGCTTCTAAACTATTTGTTCAATGTTCTCGGCAAAAGGGGCTCATTAAGATTTATAGGCACTTGCTTAATTATAAAAGTAAAGTATGAGATCTCATCGACAGTTGTTATTATTGCGATGTTGGAAAGATGGAGTGCATAACGATTATGATGTCCCGTTTATATCCTTTTTCTCTTTTTCGAAAGTTTTAACTTATGGTGATATCTTTAAGTTTTATCCCATCTTTTGATGAAACAAAACCAAGACCAGCACTTGGACTTCTTGACTCTTAGATATTTCGGGATGGTTCTGATTCTTTTAGCTCCACCTATAAAATTTCGGATTGTTGTCCATATCATCCTGTTCTACTTTTCTTCGCCGGAACTAACCAGCATCGCGTTATTGCAGAGAATGTATTCAATCTTTGCCGTTTTCCTAGTCTAACAGGATTGACTTATAGAAAAATAAGACGGGGTTTTCAAGAGGTAACACTTTCCACATAACTTTGTGTTTATTAGAGGTAAGAACTCCCGCGCTGTTTCCTTATGTTGGTTTCTTTTCAGGCAGTTGTTTGTGGTATTTATCGGGATGGTCAGATATACTTCCATCCCAAGGATGATGAAATTCTTAAGGAAACTGATAAAGTATGTCAACTTGAACTTTTTACATTCGTATTCCTCCGCATTTTAAAGTTAAGCTCTGCAATTTGGCATCATTAAATATTATTATCATGCTAATATGCCCGTTTCTGCAAATCACTTCGTTCTGAAGGATGGACTTGTCAACTTATTGGATAGCTAAATATCATACTCTTGAAGAAATCATTACAGATTTTCTTCGAAAATTAACGCTTCACTGAAAATTTCGAGTCCATGCATTCCTTCCTCAACAATCTTTGTAGTTCCTGATGTATTTCTCTTTTGTTCGCGTAGGTGTTGCTAATTGCACCTATTCGTAATACATGGAAACAACAACAGGCACTGGAGGAGGTTGGAAAAGAAAAATCCAAAAAAGGCATGGAAGTTTTCAAAACCATCGTCGATACTCCAGATCATGATTTCGAATTGAGAAAAGAACAGTTTTTAAGTATCGTAAAACGTCCCAAAAGATTAGGATCAAAGGTATGTTTTTACAAAGAGAAGTGCTATAAGTGACAGCATCCATTGAACTTTCTTGAAATCCTACTTATACATTTTGTTGGACCGAAAAAGTAGGCTTCGGACCAGACTCTTGGACCCACGGAATGCATACTTATGCTTGGATGGCGCCCTGATGTTATTCATATGATTGAAGAGTATGATAATTATCTCGGCCCTGGAAGCGTGTTGGTATGCTTTTATTTTCTTCCGGGATACTTATAGAGTCTTGATTTTCAACCGTAAGCATCGAATTGTATCATTTATACTTGATGGAAACTGACCAGATTACATTTGCTTTTGTTATCCTCACTTTACAGGAAATATTATCGGATGTCCCATTAGAAGAAAGGAAGAGGGCAACCTCCGCTTCGGGTCAAGCAAAACTAAAAAATGTCCAGGTTATCCATAAGGTACTCTCTCGTTTCATTGCCCGTGTCGGTATCGGTATGGAAGGATGCAATGGTAAGCCTTTCAGGGTTTTGTTCTGATACTTTCGTTTTATCTTCACGCCATGCAGATCGGAAACTCCATGAACTATGATACGTTAGAAGAAACTATAATGAACGTCCAAAATTCTGTCGTGAAACCGAAATCTATTCCTTTTTCCATTGTTGTTATTTCCGATAGAGAATGGCTTCTTGGAGGTAATGATTATTAATAGATGATGTTTTTATCAGTTAATTTATCCTTTGACTAATTATTTACTTTTCAGATCCATCTATGGCGGACAAGCAATCTGCATACTCTCTTCTTCTTGCTGAAAATATCTGCAACAAACTCGGAGTGACAGTAAGTTTCCGATCGAGAATTATGGTGTTGTAAATTAAACAATGTGCTAAGATTTGAGATTTAACTAGCTCGAGAACGGTTGTCGAGTGTTCTGCAGGTGCAAAATTTGGTTGCAGAGATAGTCGACTGGAAATTAGGCAAACAAGTAATTTCCTAGCATTTTGAACACTTCTTATTTATCATCCTTGATTTTCCTAAGTTTTTTCACTTATTGTTGAAATACTTCAATCGAACCCTGCAGATTACGAGAATCAAGCCATATCTAACTTATATTGCAGCGGAGGAAGTAATGAGTCTCGTAACAGCTCAAGGTCTTGAAGTTATATAAGTAATATATGTATTGTTCCGATGTTTAATCTTTAAAAAAATAACAGTATGTGTTGCATAACAGTGGCCAAGCACAGTGATCTGAATGAGGTCTGGAAAGACATTCTGGATGCTGAAGGTGATGAAATATATGTGAAGGTAAAGGAAACTTTCCGTTAAAGTAATCTGCTACAATGTTACTTACCGATAAAGTAATCCTTTATATATATATATCAACTCGGGAAAATGTTGTAGGGTGTTACTTACCTATGTTCTTGACAGGATATTGGTCTTTACATGAAAGAAGGAGAGAACCCATCGTTCTCCGAGCTAACCGAGAGAGCATGCTGGCGTCGAGAAGTTGCGATAGGATATGTGAAGGACAATCAAAAGGTACAAAACACTCTTGCTCGATTCTAAACATGTTTTACACCTTTTCTTCAATGCCTAATCGGGTCTTCATTGCACCACAGGTTATTAACCCAACTCCAAAGACAGAGCCTCTCCACCTAGAAATGACTGATTTACTAATCGTCATATCCGAGCTTGAAGGCGAGCAACCTATTGTTGTCTAAAATGCAAGCAACTTCGGTCATTCTTGTTCTCCTTTGCACTTTTTCTTTATTAGTTTTTCAATAAGTTTTTATGGTTCCAAGGCTGTCGCTTCGTCGACTGCATAAGGCGTCCCGTGAAACCATAACCTCTGATCTACTTGAAATCTTATATTGTTGTCTGTCATAGGAAAAATGTTGTAAATTTTGCAGGAAAATCAATAAATTTTTTTCCCTCCCGAGAACACTGCTGTTACGTTCTTTATAAAAATAAATGGAAAAAAAGTTCACTTGGATGAGTCCAAGTAGTAGAATTAACATACAATCATATGATATCGTTGATGCAAAAAAGCAGGTTTGGCGGTTGAGAACGATCCACGCGGTGGCAATGTGGAGAGCCGTCCAGTAGTTTGGGAGTTGTAGGGTGGAAATAGAGGCTATGGTGAAAACCGGAGCCCCCTTTTACAGACTTTGGAGGGGCTTCTACGGGCCATGTGTGGAGCGTGTCGAGGTGAGATGTTGGTGAGGTCGTCTCCGAGGTTGGCTAAGCGAGGTCTCTGCGCACAATGGTTGACCTGGTACAGTTGCAAACTACGATATCGAACCCTTAATCATCAGTGGTTTCGATTTCCAGACACGGGATGTGAGCTATCATAGGCCAATATGCTCCTTTATCCTTCAAACAATGTGGTTTCAGAAGTTGACAGTTCCTGATGCAAAATCTTCCAAGGTCTGCAGGTAAGCCTTCCTTTGGTAAGCATTGAAGTTTAGGACACTCGACGATTTCCAGCTCTTTAAGTAAGGTCAGATCACGGATCCCCACGGACAGAGTTCGCAAATTATGAAGTTTCGATATACACATATAGATTAGACTTGTGGGAAGCAGGCACATTTCATCTGGAAAGGAAACTATATCCCTTGCACCGACAATGGTCAATTCCCTGAGAGAGGCTAGATCGTGCAGGTTCCATTCCGACAACGGCTGCTTAAGATTTTCACAGTCCCAGATTTCGAGTTCCAATAGGTTAGGAGGCCAGCCACCTTTCGGAAACGACACAAGACCAGGACATTCACCGACTGTTAGATACTGAAGAGATGTGAGCCTGAACATCTGATCAGGAAGGGACTTGAGACTGGTGCAGTCGTAGATATCAAGTTTCCTCAGGCTGGGAAGTTGCAAGACGGTTTCCGGGAAGTACTTTATAGCACTACACTTGTGTAAGCTTAATTCGGTCAGATGCGCGAGACCTTTTACGAACTCAGGCAAGCATGTCATAGTCGTGCAATTAGAGGCGCTAATGAGCTCGAGTGATGCATTTTCGGGCAGCATCCTATCAGAAAGGGGTTCCAATTGAAGGCATTTCCATATCTTAAGTATTTTAAGGCTGCTGGGAAATTTGCCTTCTGGAAATGAAGTGAGAGAAGGGCAACCGATGATCTCCAAGTTCTCGAGATGAGATACGCCGCTCGTGCTGTTATCGATCTGCATCAGCCCCGATGGTAGAGAAACTAGAGCTTCACAGAACCTGATTTTTAAACGTCGAAGAGCAGTAGGTAACCTGCCACTCCCAAAGCATGCGAGAGCCGGACAATCTTCGATCTCCAATTCTTCGAGAGGACAACAATGCATCATAATTGCACTAGGCAGAAACTTTAGACCCTGGCAATCTTTGAGCGTAAGATGTTTCAGCATGGGAAAGAAACCTGTCTCAGTAAATTCTGAACAGCTCTTAATCTTCAGATGCTCGAGAGCAGTAATATTCGACGAAATATCACCCGTTGCCCGTATTGAAGTCAATCCGATGCAATTGGAAATGGAAAGAACTCTAACTGCTCCTGGAGACCGTACAACCCCATTCCGAATATGCTGCAACTCAGGCAGACCCTTGGTTGTGACTGTTGTTAAAGAGGACAGCAACTTCTCATTGGAATCTTCCACGTTCAACTCGTTAAGAGACGGGAAACTTGTCGATGAAGCTTCTAATTTCGGGCAACGCTTGATTACAAGCTTCACGAGAGAAAGAAGACGACCGGGTAACTTTCCTATCAACTTGGGACAATTCTCTACCGTGAGCTCGCGGAGACAAGGGAATTCTCCCCCCAAGTCTCCGTTAGCTCGACTAGGAGAAGACCAGCACGTCCATTCCAACATATCCTTAAACCGAAGAATTTCCAACGACGGAAAAGGCTTAGCACATGGAAAACCATGTCCATAAAACATCAAACCCACCTGTTGGACTCGATCCATTCGTACTACGGACAATGTTTTTAGTGACGGTAATCTCCCGAGCGATGGAAGTGATATGCTGTTTCTGCAATTACAGAGTTCTAACCACACTATGTTAGTCAATGTAGGATCACCTAACCAAGGAGGAAACATTTTGCCACCATAGAACAGAATTCTCAGTTTTTCCAGATTCTTATGAGGCATCAGTCTTTCGAGAACACGCATTTCATCTTCCTCGTTTTCGGAGTTAAGGGACTCGTCACTCCATTCCAGATCCAACTCGGTTAAGCCATCCTTGTCCTTGAGGTTCGCATTGCTAGCATCTCGAAAATCCGCAACATTTTCCAACCCCGAAATGGAAAGCTTCCCCCGCAAGTTGAACAAGCCCCTCAATTCACTAACAGCAGAACCATTGCCCTTACCAACAATTAATTTGGACAAAATCTGAAGATCCTTCAAGTTTCCGATCTTAAACGCCATGTCCTGTAAATTACTAGTGCCGGCAAGATCAAGAACATGAAGGTTCACCAGATTTTCGATTACTCGTGGCAAATTAGTAAGTTCTATGCACCCTTGCAGCTTCAACGTTTGCAAGTTGATAAGCGAGCCCACGGACTGAGGTAACCGTTTAATTCGACTGCGAGACAAGTTCAGGTAGCGTAATTGTTTCAAATGACCAACGGAATTCGGCAGCTCGCCGATGGAATAACCACTCAAACATAGTGCTCTTAAGCATTTCAACCTTGGCAGCATATTCTGCAAGACATCACCACTCAAATGGCAACATGCTGCCCAAGTCGGCAAACAAGTCGGTAATGCAGCCAATGTTCTCAAGTTCTTCATTCGATGGAGGACTTCGAATCTTTTCGCAACATCGTATTGTTTACGAGTGAATGCTAAATAACGGATCTTTTCAACAGCCGTGCATAGCTTATCCGTATCCTCGAGATTAAAGCATATTTCTTCGGAAACAGACTTAGCCAAGTCATTTATGAGGTCATGCATCACAAACTGTGTTCGGTTGCTGGTCGATTGTTGGAAAAGCGATCGTGAGAGTAACTCGTTGAAACATTCCGAACCCGAATCCTCCATTCGTGCACCTCCTCCTGGCTGTTGTAAGAAACCCTCCGCCATCCACATTAGAACCAGCTCGTCCTTGTCGAATTCGTGGTCCTTCGGGAATATAGCACAATAACCGAAGCATCGTTTCAAACGGGAAGGAAGATGAAGGTAACTCAATCTCAGAGCTGGCATTATGACATTAGGCAAATCCCATATCTTGCTCATCAATATGTCTTTCCATTCACCCTGATTCGCTTTAGTCCGAAGTAGTCCGCCCAAGGTCTTCGCCGCAAGTGGCAACCCTTTGCACTTCTGCACTATTTGCTCGCCGACCGCTCTTAAGTTCGGGTATTCATCAAAATTCTTGGCTCCAAGAGCATGACAGGTTAATATCGAGAGGCAATCATCGTTCGAAAGTGCCTTCAACTGGTGCCGGTATCCCCCACAGCAAGCCGCAACCGATTCATTCCGAGTTGTGACCAGTATTTTACTCTCGGCAGCCCCTGCAGCAAAGGGTCTGCATAGAAGATCCCAATGGTCATAATTCTCATTCCATATGTCATCCAAAACAATCAAAAATTTTCTTCCCTGCAACTCCTTCTGCAGCTGCAATTGAAGTGAATTTAAATCGTCCGACTTGTCGATATCAGAAGCAACAGCATGAATCAAGGTCTTTGTCACCTTAAGAACATTGAATTCCTCAGAGACACACACCCAAACACTCAACTCGAACGAATTCTCGATTCGAACATCCTTGTAAACTAACTGAGCAAGAGTAGTTTTCCCTATCCCTCCCATGCCTACAATCGAAACCACTCCGATTTCGCCTTTACCCGTCTCTCCACCATCCATCATCAACAAGCTTATAACGGCATCTTTATCGCTCTCCCGGCCGTAAACGCGTGACTCATCGACAATTGAAGTAGTAGTTCTCTGAAGCACAGAAGATCCACCTCTACCAATCTCTTCCAACCTCAATAAACTCTTTTGCACCACCAAATCATCCAATCTTGCACTAATTACTCGTATTTTCGACTTGATCTCGGCATCGAACTTAATAGTATTTACATTGATTGCACAGAAACACGATGTAACAACGAGCTTCCATACCTTATTGGTTCTTCCCGAAGGATGTCGAATGAGCTCGGTTAGTTTCCGCCGCAAAGCCTCGGTGGCGAGCTCGTCAACGACATCCTCGGCATCGAAAGCAACGTGCTGTAGTTCCCCGAGCCAGTGTTTGACACCATGGCTCGTGATTTCCTTCTCTTCGGCATCCTCGAGCGAGGCATTCATTTGAAGCAAGAGCTTCTTCCACTTGTTCATTTCGGCTACCAGCTGCTCGTCCCGGCAGAATTTGAGGAAGTCCGGCGACGACAGAGTTTCGCATAGGCTGCGGAAGCAGGCGGAGAGCATAGCATCTGCAACACTGGACACAATCACTTCCATCTTGTTAGAGTAGTCGTTAGACCACTGACATGATAAACCACCGGAGATACAGATTCCGGTGGTGTCCGGTGGTGTCCGGCGGCGTCCGGTGGCTCACTGTACAGTTCCACCGGAGATGCAACTAGGAATAATTGATCCTTTCGCCTTTAGATTCATTTGAGAGGTCAGGATATGAAGACTCCCAACAACCAATAATTGCAGCCGGGGGCCAAAATGAACTATATGTTTTTTTCATGGATTGAAGTATAATTTTACCACTAGATTGATTTATAATTTTATAAAATTTTAAGAGAATATATGTTAATATTCTTTTGGGTAAACTACATTATATAGTCATCTAACTTTCATCATTTTTCTATTTTAGTCTCCCAACTTTCAAATTTTTTAAAATTATCACTAATTTTTTATTTTCACACTTTAGATCACTCGACCTTGAGTCTTTAACGTAATTTAGTTTTTTTGGTAAATTTATGTAAAAATCTTCTAAAACTTTCATTTAAGACCCATGTTTTCGGACTCTTTGATTCACCGACACATGAGTATTTTCTTCTTAAACAAACCGGTGGGGAGGTCGAGAAAGGAGAGGAAAAAAATATACCTCGATTCCACATTGATTAAATGGTAAAGACTATAAATTAGGCCAAGATAAGGTTGAAACTTTGACTTGAGATTTGTCGATTTCAATGGAATTTTAAAGAAAATCAAACTAAGAAGAAGAGATAATGGAGAAATGAAAATGTTTCGGTAACAATTTTGTCGTAAACAATGGTCAATGGTGGTCGAACGCTGGTGCCGAACAATGTCGACCATAGAAATAAGAAATAATAAAAGTTTAGGTAAATTTTATAATAGAAAAAACCGTAAACACAACATTTTTTCCACAGCATAAAACACTTTAATCGTTGAGATATCAAAACGAGCGGAATTCAAAATTTTAATGATACAACTAAAAAATTTAAAAGTAAAATGATCAAAACAAAACTAAGCTGAAAATTAGATGACTAAGATGTAGTTTACCCTTTTTTGTATAGTGGGGGTCAAGGCCACTACCAATTTCATCACAGTCAAAGTGGAGCATACGATAAAGTTGAAACAATTTCAAGAAGGAATAAAATTCAAATATACTTTTATATATAATATATTTACTCAATTGAAATGATCTATTTTTTTTCATAGATATATTCGTCTTACGGTCTTTGTTCGAAGTACGAGGTTATTCTTTCTAACAATCTCGTCTTCAAAATTTGAACTCGCGTCTTCTCCTTATGAATACAATGTGCCTTGAATTTTTACTTATTTCTCATGATATTACCTAAACTTTATAAATAAAGTTACTCAAATTTAGATTTCTCGAAAAGAATAACATTTTTTGGGTAAAGTACACAGATGGTCACCAAACTTTTAAAATATTCATTGAGAAAAAGGAAAGCTAACAGTCCATGCTAGCATTTTTAACGGAAGGTGATGAGAGGGACTAAAATGAAACTGAAATAAAAATTGAGTGATCTCAAAGAAAATTTTAAAATTTTGGTGACCAAAATGAAAGCACCCTAAAAATTCGGTGACCATCTGTATACTTTACCCTTATTGTTTTTACTTGGACCATTCCTTGATTTCTTTCTTAAACTTTTTATTTTCTCTTAAGGCTACTTGAAATGTTCGAATTTTTTTTGAATAGTCTAAAAATAATTACAAGTCAATATCGGTTCATAATGTTCGAACTTTTTAACCTCAACAATTTGTATAAAACAATTTAATAACGGTAACTTATATGTTAACCATTAATCATTATTATTAGTAGTTGGTTAATCTAAACTGTTTAACTTTAACAATTAGGTTAATTAATATGTAAAATATAATTATGTCTTTTAACAATTTATTTTACACACCCCTACTTAATATGATATTGAGACTATAAAATTCAATTAAAACATTTTAAAGTTTGGGGCCAATTTAAAATTTGAGTCATTGTTTGAGTACTTACGACAGAATTTAACTATTGATTTTAAATCGTTTTGTTTTTACTGATCTTGCTTTTATGGGAAATTTTACAGTGTTTGGATTGGTTTGTTGATTGATAATTGTTTGTTTAAGGCTTCTTTAGCAAGTTTTGAAACCCCATTTGGGCAAAATCACTGAAAAGACTGGGAAACAGGGGTATAATTAGTTCATATAATATGTAAATACTTGATTCTTATAGGATGTTAAATGAAGGATGGGATTCAAAGTTTAAGCTTTAAAATACAGATCATACAAAACCGGAATTCAGATAATCCCTTTGAAGACGACATTGTTAGGAGGGATAGCTAAGAACCCTTAAGCTTTAAAATACAGATCATACAAAACCGGAATTAAGATAATCCCTTTGAAGACGACATTGTTAGGAGGGATAGCTAAGAACCCTTAAGCTTTAAAATACAGATCATACAAAACCGGAATTCAGATAATCCTTTTAAAGACGACATTGTTAGGAGGGATAACTAAGAACCCTGAACATGAATAATAAACTCGGATGGACCGGGCATCGGATTTCCTCTGATTTTTCCTTCAATCTAGTTTGATGGTTTGATGGTCATAGTATAACATCAAAACACAGTATCATTACATATGATTCAAGTTCAACCACCAAATATACATAAACAAGTTTGCTTGATCTGTTTTTCCTTGTAAAATTGGCTGAATTTTCTGAATTCTGAGCAACTGAGAATCAGATCCAAAGAAATCTCCTTGGACAATCCAAGCTCAAACATAAAGAGAGCATTTTCTCTTAGATTTCTTGTTGAACATAAAGAGAGCATTTTCTCATGCACCACAACAACCTAATCCCCTAGCTTCTGATCCTTTCATGATTCTTAATCTCTTGCATGATGTGGTGAACATCCTGTGAACAGAAAAAAAAAGACAACCTTATAAGTTTCACAATCATATGTATGTATGTGTGTATGTATGTATGTGTACTTACTTCCATGGAACATCACCAACAAGCATCCAATCTCCATCTTTGTCTTGATAAGTAGGTGCATAATCTGATCCTTTGTACTCACCTATGGTGAACTTGAACATGCTCTCCAAAGCCTGCAACAGCTCAGTGTACCCTTTGTAAACTTTCAAGTCAATCTTTCTCAGATATGGTGCTCCATCCATGCTCACTTTCACATAAATCCCGGACTCGAACTCGAACTCGATTTTCTTCGCCTGAGAGTTGTTCTTTCTATAGGACTGGACCGGTGGCCACCCCACAATTTGTGCTCTGCAAGTTGCAAATTAACAAACACATCCATTAGTTCTTTTCTCAATCTAATTGCATACTAAATAAAAAAGGCAAATCTTTGATTCTGATTCTGTGATTCTGCAAACTTACTTGGAAGGAGGGGCTGTTGGTTCATTTTGAGATTCAGAATTTCCATTTGCTCCACATTCCTCCTGCAATGGTCGCTTGCTGTTTCTAACACTTGAAACTGCTGGTTCTTCATCTGTTGTTCCTGGTAAACCTAATCTCAGTTCAGTTGCCTTGAAGTTCAGATCATTTTCATATGCCACACTTCTTTCCATTGTGCTTTTTCTGAGAGACAATGAAGTTCTTGGTAGTTTTACTTTGAAGAAACTGCAAAAAAAGAGGTATTTTTATAGGGAAAGACTTGTTATTCTCTCAATGCATGAATTATGGACAAAGGCAAGCCATGTTGTCGGTAGCAATGGCAGCAACTTTGAGGCAAGCTGCCTTGTAATAAGGGGGACAATGGTGGGGACTGGTGAGTGGTGACAATCTCAGCAAACCCATATAGAATACATATAAACCCTACTGAATTCATTCGAATTATGACGTTGTGAATAGATCAATTAGATTAAAAAGATCCTTTTTATAAAAGTCTCTATAATATTCAATTCGAACTAATCAGCTAATGAATTAAGGATTAATATACTATACATTCGCGGTGGAAACTGAAAGTTTCCACAAACACCTTATTTTAGGGTATAGGGAGTTAGTTTAAGGTTTAAGTGTAAGGGTTTAGAATCTAGGAGAGTTATTTTAATTTAAGGTTTATGGTTATAATTTAGGGTTTATAGGTTAAGGTTTAGTTTTTAGGGTAATATGGTGAGGGTTTAGGTTTTAAACTATAAACCCTAAATTATAATCATAAACCTTAAATTGAAACAATTATCCCTAAATTCTAACCCCCTACACCTAAACCCCTAAACCCTATACCTTAAACTAACTCCCTATACCTAAAACTAAGGCGTTCGTGAAAACTTTTAGTTTCCACCGCCTGTGTATAGAATATTTATCCATGAATTAAATATGACTGGTTTTAAAATTCGAATTAATCAGCCATTGAATTAGATACGACTGATTATAATTTTTATTTTTTTTACAAATTTACCATTGGATGTCTATTATCAAGCTTAGATTAAAATATTGAAGGTAAAAGCTAGGACAACATTCCCATGTGATAAATTGGGTCCATCTCTTGGGTGTAGGGTATGGGGCAGTGCAAGACCATGTGGGGCTCAAGGGGTTCATTTTCATGGTGGACTGTGTGATGTGTCAGTTCTTGAATTATTCCTATTCTTGGTTAGAATTCAAACAAGTTCATTGTAACTTGGGTAGAATAAGTTCATTTAATCTAACCTGTTTGTTGTAAACAGAATCAGATTGTTCGAATCGGATTTGGGTCAAGTTAATTTGAGTCGAATTATCTTGAGTTTAGATTACATTTGATTTAGGTTTGATTCGGGTCTAATCAAATCTGGTTCAGGTCTATGATAAGTCAGGTAGGGTTCCGTTTCGAGTCGGATCAACATCTGATCGATTGATTTCAGATCATGCCAATATTATATCAATCGGCTTCGGGTCGGATCAATATCCGATCAGTCAGTTTTCAAGTCGGGTTAATAGTTGGATCTTCGAGAAAATGCGGGTTGAATTGTGTATGAGTTCAATCGAGTATATGTAAAATTATTGATAATAGTAATAACAAATTATTCGCTCACTCCAACTCAATTATCGGGTTAAAATTAAGTTGATCAGTTCAGAGCGAATTTGAGTTAATTAAATTCGAATTACTTTTAGTTCGAGTCCACATCGATCCAACTAAAATTCAAGTTGATTTCAATTTAATTCAGTTTGTTTTGAATTTCAGATCAAATTTGAATATCATGGTTCCAATCTGACCAACGGTGCTGGATAATTCCAAGTTATCACACTTGAGCGGGTGAGAAATTTTGCATCAAACTAGCAGAAAAAGCTTCAGATTCGGGTTTCTTTATTGTCCTCTTAGTTTTTTAGGGCTTTGTCTCAATTAATTCGAATCGATTTACATCGCACACTTTAGTAAGTGAATCTTCCAACGAAAATTTTTTGTTACACAAAACTCGGAACACATACCATCCACCCCTCTATTATTTGATAGATCTTGTTCTGAAAAAAAAAATCTTTTTCTGTTACGGATGTTCGAATTCTGACTTTAAACATATTGAATGTCAATTTTTAAAGACGAGTACATAAAATAACTAGATTAACTTGTGAGTTATAAGATGATTTGTTTTTGGCTAGACTTGTAACGAGTCCGATCAGCCATAATCCGAAATTTTTTATTTTTGTTCTCAGTCGAACGGAATAAGTACATCGACCTTTAAACAGGTCTACCTCCGATCACTCTGTACATGTACAAATATTGAATATCCATACATAAGTCCTGCATTTTATTCGAGTATTCTTTATTCCGTAACAATTTTAAGTATCGAAACTTGTTCGAAAACCAAACCTATTGAGGTTTTTTCTTACAAAGTTTTAGCACGAATTAATGTTTGAGCATGATATCTGTCTTTGGACCAATATTGCATGCGTGTGATTTTCATTCACACACCCTTTCCCCCAAACTCAAACCCTAAATTTTGTGTGGTGTCTGATACGAGTGACCTTAAATTCGACCGCGACGCATAACGAACACGAAATCAAAGTCTCCAAATTAGATAAAGCAGTTGAAATATGATTCATCAACCGGAATTGGCAAAGCTTTTGACTGTTACTATTCGGTAGAGCAGGTAACATGAAAGATTCTGATATCATGTCTGGCTCTTAAATTCGAGACGTGTAATGATAAAAATATATTGGTTGCAGGCTTGCAGCTACAAACTCCGAACATGAACGGTAAATCGGACGTGAAAGGTACCTAATATATATGAATCCAACAATGTAGCGTCAGTTTTAAAGCTAATACAGCAACAAGAAAAAGTAGGGTTTCCAAGCTGTGGAAATGGCAAAGAGGACAACATAGGTGAGAATGAATGGTCCCAAACAAGGCCAAACTGCCAAAACAGAACCCTGATGAAGGAACCCCACACCCTTAATATGAAGGGGCACTGACCCTTGCATTGAATGGCACTTGTTTAGGACCAACTTTCAAAGTGACAAATCAGGGTCCATCAATTCTTCTGCTATCCTAATGAAGTGACAGATAGTGGTGAGGCCACGTTGAAGCATCCAAGACCATTCATGGTTGAATCAAAAGTCTCCTCTCCATCTCCATGGAACATGCTCCATCATCATGGGACCCGCCTTTTGTCTGACGCAAAATTTTATGTAAGAGGGTGCGAACTATCAAAAAATTATATTAGAAATGTAAGAGTGTAAATTTATAAGATTTTAAGGGTACAGTATTAAATTATCAATAAAAAATACAAAAAATATATATATAAAATATAATGGAACTTAAAACTTTTAGGAGGTACGGCTGCCCCAGCACCTCTGTGTCTGTACATGCTTTTAGGTTACTACTGTTCGATCTTTGCTTCCACATGTAACTTGTACTTGTCTCTTTACAACTTTTGTAAAACTCCCATGGTCATAGCTCACTAGGACTCTAGATTCTTATAGTCTATTTGTTATTCTAATGAGTTTAGTTTAGTTAGTATTATCCCCGGTATAATATATAGGAGGAAGTGAGATCGAGTTTAAACGCTCAAATATCATTCAATTTATGAGTGAGGAGGGGTTCGAATACTATATGCATTGTACTAACTATACCTTAAAATATTGTGTATTTATATATGGATAAATATTTTATACACAGGCGGTGTAAACTGAAAGTTTCCACAAGCGCCTTAGTTTTAGGCTATAGAGAGTTAGTTTAGAGTATAAGGTTTAAGGGTTTAGGTGTATGAGGTTAGAATTTAGGGATAATTGTTTCAATGTAAGGTTTAGGGTTATAATTTAGGGTTTATAGATCAAAACCTAAATCCTCATCATATTATCTTAAAAGTTAAACCCTAACCTATAAACCCTAAATTATAACCATACACCTTAAATTGAAACTAACTATCCCTAAATTCTAAACCCCTACACCTAAATCACTAAACTCTATACCCTAAACTAACTTTCTATACCCTAAAACTAAGGCGCTTGTGGAAACTTTCAGTTTTCACCACCTGTATATAGGATATTAATCATTTATATATATATATATTAGAGTAAGAGTTAAAAAAATTCAAGCACTCTTCCGAAACAAAACAAACTTGAAAGGGTCATCAGTGGCCCAACCAGATGAGCTATGAAAATTTTCTAAGATAGTGGGCCTAATTTACTGCAGTTAAATGGGCTGAAAAGCATGTTTTTATATTGCTAAAAGAGTGAGATCCACTCATTGATTTAGTGGATATGAATGTTCATCCATTTTATTTTTGTGTGGGTTCGAACCCCCAACATTTATCTGGAGAATGTATTATAATACCAATTAAAAAAGAGAAATCGAGTTGGCAATAATAAGTGATTATACGAATGAATTAAATTAAAACATCATGTACGGAATTTGAACACACACTTATTGTTTATTGTTTACATAGAACTGGTTACATGAATCAACTGGATTAAACCCGAGATCATATCCGACATATGTGGAGCTTTAAAAGGGCATGCAATTGGTTAAGGACATAAGTCTTCTGTCCCTTTTTGGTGCTTTTACTTATGCCCCCAACACTAAAAAACACTATAAAATTAAATTGTAAGCTCTAATCTTAAATTCTAAATCCTAAATCCTAAACCCTACACCCTACACCCTATATCATTAAAAATACACTTTACCCCAAATTTCCTAAACCCTAACTACAAATCCTAACCTAAAACCCTAAACCTAATTTTGAGCATGTGACATAAGTAGGGACACCGAAAAGGGACAGAGAATTTTCATCCGTCGAGTTTATAAACCGAACTAATCATGTTCGGTATTGCAACATTATGTAAGTGGATATTAACCGTATATATTAAGAATAAACAATGATCCTTGTGGTATAAGTAAGAAAGGATATTTGATTCACCTAATCTCTAAAAAGTTTGATAATCTCTTTGCCAACCACTAAACTGATTTGGTAATCCTTTTGGTTTTAGGTACAGATTAAGTAAATCACTCCCTTGTCATAGCAAGGATACGAAATTACAGATTTTTTTCAATAAAATAAAAGGTTTTATTACAAATGGGCTCTTTAACTATACCAAGATTTTCAGATTGGTCCTTAGAGTTTTTTTTGTCAAAATTGATATCTAAACCATCTTTGTTTTTCTCATTTTACCCCCCAAAAGTGTACAACATCTTAAGCGTGTACAAACCCATAGTTTCCATGATGTTGTAATTAGGGATGGACATGGGTTGAGTTTTTTGCCGATCCAAACCCGGCCTTAAAATTGAAAGCCTACACACAAACTCGACCTGAAGTTTGCTGATGTTATATCATACTCAAATTTTGAGATAAAAACTCACCTCCGACCCCAAATAAATAAAACTCACTTTTATTCGGTAAATTAGGGAGATAATTGAAAAAAATAGAGAGTGTGACATTATAGCAATTACCTTTAAATGTATAGAAGAGAATATTATTATTATCTCAGTTCAGACGGAGACTTTTCACCCTAAACCCGGCCAACTTTCATTTTTCACAAAACATGACCGACCCTGAATTTAAAAATAACAACAACACTATAAGGTCGGGTCAGAATCCGCCAAGTGTGGATAATTTGGCAATCCCTAGTTACAACAATGAAAGTGTCATGCGAGTTAAGACTCGATCTGCTTGGGAACAAATTGATAGTCTAGACACCACACTTGACCCCTAAAAAACTTTAAGGACTAATATGAGAATACGAGGATGGTTCAGGGGTCAGTTACGAATAAAGCCACAATAAAATAATGAGCAAAAACAACTCATTGGCTTGAAAAATCTCTCATACCGGTAAGGTTTAAAAAGGGTTAAATAATATATTGGTGCATAAACAAAGACAGGCTAGAAAATAATGAAAAAATCAAAGGGGCATATACATTATGAGCATAGACATTTTACAAATGGAGGAGTTGGTTGGTCAGCCCCCACCCATGGTGTCGACTGTCCCAAATTCCACCAACATTTGGAATAATTGCACTGTGAAGGAGATTCTCTCATTTATGAATGATAATACATTGCGTTTTGTAGGACCATAAACTAATAAACTAGATTAGTTGCTCCTAATTATTAATTTTGTTTAATTAACTTATGGACTGTCAATGTGTCATGTCTGCTTTGTTAGGGAAGGAGGATATCTAAAGTTAGCATTTAATTGATCGACAGGATTGCTTCAAGTGATAAGTAGTTTGATATCACTTAAGTAAGTCTCGAGTTTGAGGCTTTGTGTCTAGAGAAAATTCTCATCGGAAGACTCTCCTACAAAAATCAGGTGTGCGGTACAGGTTGATCCGGATTAAGCAGTACAAGGCCCTGGAGAATAAGGAGGACAACTAAAAAAATGTTAGCATTTAATTTTATCGGCACACAGGAACAGACATAGGGGTGCTGGAGGGCAGCTGCAACACCTACAAATTTTAAGTTCCCCTATATTTTATATATTTCCTTTGTATTTTTTATCGATAATCTAATTCTGCACTCCTACATTTCTAATATAACTCTCTGATAGTTTGTACCCCTTACATAAAATTTTGCGTCCCTCCCCTGTGGTCACATGTAATTAATTTTAAATTCAATAACCATTTATATTTGATACACCAGTAATACATAATTTCATGCATTATAAGTTAATCATGTGGCCAAAAACTTAAGTGAATCAGTTGGTTCACTGACCATGCATTTTACGTGTATAATCATATCAACTGAATTGCTTGCTCCAATTCTTATAGAAGGGTTAAGAATTTGAAAATTCCATGCAACCCATCTAGGGAATTTGAATCCCTTGTAATTATAGGAGGATATGATTAATTTATGACAATTACACTTTCTTACAAATTATTCTATACTTTTCAAAATGTATAATTAATGGTTTTAAAAATATCTAATCAGTGGTCAACAGTCTCTAGAGCACGCAGTTAAAGCTTGTAGTTAACACTCTCCTCTCTCCTAAATTGTGGGTTCAAAACTCAGTAAGAGCAAAATTCCTCTTCCCCTCTCCTTAGGTAGAAATTGTTTAAGAAAATCTAATTAGTTGACTTAGATAGAGATGTTCATGAGTCGGGTCATGCCTAGTTCAAGTCAGATTTATGTAAAATATTAACTCGTGCCATGCTTGTCCAAACTCGGTTCAGCCCAGACTAAAATACAAGCTACAAATTTTAAAAGTTGAAAGTTTTACACTTTTTTGGACCGTTGGGTGAAGATAAATATATAACTGAGACTAACAGTATGAAATACGAAGATTATCACAAGAAAAAAAATAAAGAAATAATCTTAATCATTTATTTACCCCATCCAACGACTCAAAAATGTAAAACTAATTGAGTAAGTGGATCCTAACCATTACATAATATAAAAAAATAAATAATAAATTATATTAAAAACACACTAATTGAGTTTAGGGGTAAATTATATTAAAAACTAATTATTATCCTATACACTGGCGGTGAAAATTAAAATTTTCACAAGTGCCTTAATTTTAGGGTTTAAATGCTTAATTTAGGGTGTAGGTTTAGGGGTTTAGGGGTAGGGATTTAAAATTTAGGGATAATGATTATAATTTAGAATTTAGGGTTTAGAGGTTAGGGTAATATGATGAGGATTTATATTTTAATCTATAAACTCTACATTATAACCCTAAACTATACATTTCAACCACAATCCCTAAATTCAAAACCTAAACCCCTAAATCATACACCCTAAACTAAGTCCCTAAACCCTAAATCTAAAACTTTTGTGAAAACTTTTAATTTCTACGGCCGGTATATCAAATAATTACCCATTTTACATTGGCTTAAATTTGTGTCCAACCCCATTTTGTACCTGATATTCAACTCAAATCCTTTCAAATTTTAAACGAAATTAAACTTATACATGTAATTTGTTTCTTAAACAAACCTAGGCTTGGACATGCATCCCTAAATGAAGGCAAAGAAAAGGAGAGAGTGATATAAATATATAAAGAAACATATAGGACAAGTTATATGGTAACATCACTAGGGGAAGCATCCAAAGTTCATAGGGGAGATTTCAGATAAGCATGAAAATCACTTTTGGGAGCAAATATAATAATTTTGATATTTGTGGTTTTCCATGACATTTTTGTGGCAATAAAACAACCACATGACAAATATAAATCTCAGTGTTCACATTTGGACAATTTCCCCAATATCCTCTAAAAAGCCTACTTTGATGGCATTATAGATAAAATTTTCAATCTGGTTACATAGTATAAAATTATTTAAGTGTACATCGATTTAGAATTACTGGATTAATTGAGATTAGAACTTTTAAATTGAAGATAATTCACTTTTTTTCTCGCAAAAGATCTCGTCATATCATACTGTTAATCACACTTCAGATAAGGTATATAAATATGTATATCCAAAGTTGGAAGTCATTTTCTTAACGAGATAATTAAGGAAGTACTTTTGTTTTGATTTGTTTTTCTTTGACTCAATCAATATCTTAATGATGAAAATTGAAAATTAGGGCATTTTCCCACTTAGCCACTTTCAACCCCCCTTGCAAATAGTTACAAGCAACGGTATTTAACATCAATAATATGTATGTTTTTTAATAGTTTAAAAATGATCGTAAAATAGTATTTGTTTATATATATTTTTAAATTTTTAATAATGCACACACTTTGAAAATAAAGCGATTAAACCCGGATCTCCAAAGATGAACATCATCCACTATTATTAAAAAGGAATCAACATAAATTTTAGACATAAATCATAAAATAGATATAAAAAATAAATAACGCGTCATCTCGTTAATCTTAATCGTGAATGAATAAAAGTATAATAATAATGATAGACATGCAATGACAGACCTATGTAAGTTTTAAGAAGGGACTGTCCTCCACGCATCAGAGAATTATTTTTTACCTTTTTGTTAATACATTTTTCTTAAAAATAAATTAATTATAAATTTATCTCTCCGCTTTTCAACATTTATATTTTACTCTCAATCTCGGTTTACCCATGTATACATGTGATATGATATGATAATGATGTTGAGGTAAGTTAGGAAGAAAGAATACAAAATGAATGGGGATGTGGGATGTGGACAAGGCAAGTGCAGAGCTTGGGTTAGGGTTAGGCATGTTTCCTTCTTCTAGGGATGTGACCTGTCTCTACCTCACCACCATGCCCTTCATTCGCCTTTACAATCACTTTGACGTTCATTTTTATATATATAGTTATTTTTTTGGCTTAATTGTAAAATAAGAGTCTAAATTAGTTTTTTTTGTCATAGGTGTTTAAAATGTTTTTTGGCTGAAATATGTGTTTAAAATTTCATTTTTTTTTTGCTAAAATAAGTGTCTAAACTATTTTTTGGCTGAAATAGGTGACTAAAGTTTCATTTTTTTGTTGAAATAGGTGCATAGAGTATTTATTGGCTAAAATAGGTGCCTAGAGTATTTATTGGCTAAAATAGGTGCCTAAAGTTTTATTTTTGTTGTTGTTGAAATAGATGCCAAAGTAAATGTCTCAGTTGATTTTAAAACAAGCCAAAAATGAAACTTTAGACACCAATTTCAGCCAAAAAATAATTTAAGAACCTATTGCAAGAGACATAGTTTGAACACTTATTTTGTAGTTTAGCCTTGTTTTTTTGGGGTATAATCAATAGTATCTGATATGTTAACTGATTAATTTAGATTGGGTATTGTAAAACTCTATTATTAATGTGATCCTCTCAATTTAATTTTTTCTATTAAAAACGTTAGAATTCGAACATTTAGCATTGCTTAAAGGATCTAGTACATTATTCCACTAGATCAACGGTTATATATGAAAATTTTGCAATATGTACACATATTGAAATGAGATATTGAAAAGTAAATCAAAATATATAATACCCACCAAAAGAAAATAACAATGGGATATTGAAATGAATTTACTTGAACTTTGCTTCAATGTTCAATTTAGTACTTAAACTTTTATTGTACAATTAGATACATGAATTTGGTTTCTTGGTTTAAAATAGTACCTAAACTAGGCTTTCTGGTTCAATTTGGTACTAGTGTATTTTTTTTTCAATTAGATACATGAACTTGGGTTCTTAGTTCAATTTGGATTATTTTGGATTTAGATATGCTCGGGTCGAACGAACTTAGACAAATTAAAAAAATGAAATTTTATAAGATAAATATTTTTATTTCAAATATAATATTTTTTTGAGACTAAAAATCAAATGGAAAAAATTGAACTAAAAAGTCTATTTCAAGTACTAATTTGAATCAAGAAGTTAAGTTTAAGTGTCTAATTTGACTGAAAACCCACAAGTACGAAATTGAACCGAAATCAAAAATCAAATTGAATATTAGAGCTAAATTCTAGTAGCAAAACATATTTTTTATGAACAATACCTAAATTTTTTGGTCGAAAGTGTTGTTATAGAAATTAAAAATAAATTGAGGATTTAATTGTTTAAAACAATATATGTGGCATTAATTGTAGGGGGTGGGCAAGTGTCGGTTCAATTAAGTTGTCTTGCTAATGCAGCTCGTCATAACATTATTTATTTGTATATTTGATTTTCAATTCTTTAAGTCAATAAATACTTTTAAAAGAATTTCTATGAAAAAAATATTTGGAATTTCTATGTAAAACTAAAAGTTTGGATTTTATAGAGTGAATGAAGAAAATTAAAGTAAAATAGCCGTTTCTATAATGAATATTTGTAGTATTCAATTTATATTAATTAGTTTATGTATCATACATAAATGGTTATAAAAATTTAGAGATAAATAATTTATTTATACTTTTTTTGCCATATTTATTCATATTTGTAGACATACTCCCACTTTATATGATAAATAATATTCTTTTTAAATTATACATCTTTTTCTTGATCAGTGAATGAGATTAAATGAATGATTATGATTAATAGTAGCAAATGAGAAGATTTTTATGAAAAAACAACGTGTAATCTCAGCTCTCCATTTACTTCTATATACAATTCAAAAAAATATTACACTAAACGAGTTTTACATAGTGTAAGTGGATCATTATATATATATAGGGATAAGATCCAGTTACACAATGTAAAACTCTTAAAATTTTACACGTTTTTTGGATAGTTGGATGAGTGAAACGGATGAATGAGATTAACAGTAGAATATGTGAAGATTATCACTTCGGAAAGAAAAAAGTAAGGAGTTAATCTTAGTCATCCATTTCTCTCATCTAACGATAAAAAAAACATGTAAAACTTAAAGAGTTTCACACTGTGTAAGTTGATCATAACCCATATATATATATTAAATTGCATTGCATTGCATGGGATGGATTATTGGTTCATGTGAGAATATGCATAATTGGAAGGTTCTTAGAAGTATCTTAACTATATAATAATTTGTATGAGCTTTTATATATATATATATATATATATATAATATGATATTGGATGGTCCATTATCATATGCTTCTCCCAACATCCAACTAATACCATTAATTTTAAAAATGCTTAAGGAAAAAACTAACCTTCATGTGCATTGAATTTTTAAACTTTTCCTACTTCTCATTATGCCTACAAGACTTCAATTTTTTAATAATGGGTCTCAAGAATTAATGAGGGAATATTTATAAAGTTTGTTTTCACACACGGTCAAAGATGTTTTCCAAATTCAGTATTTTAAATGTAAAAATGTGATTCAGTATGGTGAATATTTGTTAATAATATTATTATAGTTAATTACATCATACATCCTCAAACTATATTTCTGATTTCAAACTATGACCCTCATTCTAAATTATCCTCAAACTTTTGAAATGCTCCAATTTCATCTTGAAATTGACATTTATGCCACATCATATTATTACATAAAACACATCAATTAACAATTTTTATAGCGATTTTATTAACACGGAATACAATTAGCATGTACTAATAATTTGTGGATGAAATTAAAATGTTTAAAAATTTGGACCAAATTAGAATAAGAGTCATAGTTTGGGGATGAAATTAGAATGTTCAAAAATTTAGGAGCCAAATTAGAATGAGGGTCATTGTTTGAGCATGAAATTGAAATGTTTAAAAATTTGGGGACTAATTTTAAATGAAAGTTTTAGTTTATGGACATTTGATGCAATTAACTCATATTGTTATAAGAATTAAGATTCGAGTTTCATTAATATTGTTGTCTAACTTTATTGAATATATATATATATATATATATCTACTTCCACAGTAAACTCATAATCTTACAGGTTTTTTTGGATAAATTTTTAAATCTAATAGATCTAAATTTAAATCTTAATATGTGTAAAAAGAATTGTAATATAAATTTATAAAACATGGACATGGACGAAACTATGTGCAATGGGGTCATACCCCTACTCCCAAAAGAATTTTTGGATTTAATTGTTTTTAAAATTTATTTTAATTTTGAAGGTAGACAAATTAAGTATTATCTCTAATTTTTTTGAATTTAATTGTTTTTTAGGTTCTCTTAGTTTTGTAACTAAAAATTTCGTAATCGGGATTGTGTGTCTCGAACAGTGTGCCTACATGTTTGGATGTAAAAATTTAAAATTAATTTTGGACACGAAACATGATTTTGGGAAAAGCTACAGGATAGTAGCTTTTGCGTTTCGTTGTGATTTTTACACTATATTTTTACACAATCAGGTTTTTAAGAAAAAAAACTCCACAAACATAAATCGCGTTACTTTTAAATCAATTCGTAAAATCACGATTATCCAAAATCAATTCTCCCACCGCATATTCAAACACACATTTTGTAGGTCCCTCTTAATTTTAAAACTAAACAAAGTAAACACTGACCTATCATTCTTTTTTGTTTAAATAATTTCTAGTCCCTTTCAATTTCAAAGTTAATCAAATTAGATTCCCACCCTCCATTTTTAGTTTTAAATTAATGACTTAATAATTAACTCTAACTACCATTTTATTCGTACTTATGTTTGTTCCCTTAAAGTTTCATTCTAAACCCATATATTAGCTCAAATCTTGAACATGTGCAATGATCCAAAGGAAAAGGTAACTCACTAATTAGGTCCATTCCATAACAACTTCATTATGTGTTTCACCACGTTTAAATGTCTCCTACCATTTTTTCCACGACACAATTACACGAAAATAATATAAACATATCATAATTATTAAGCATGTCTCAAAAAGTTACCTAAAATGAATTATTAATATATCAAATATTATAATGAGTTCGATCATACCAGCACTAATGCACTAGATCACATCAGAACTTTGTAAGTTAAGCATACTTGGACAAGAATAATAATAGGATGGGTGACCTCTTGAAAGATGGGTGATCTCCTGGAAGTCATTGCGTCGCAGATGGAAATCTTCTGCCTCTTTTCGGTGCCCCTACTTATGCCCCATGCTCAAAATTAAATTTAGGGTTTAGGGTTTAGAGTTTTAGGTTAGGGTTTATGGTTAGGGTTTAAGGAATTTAGGGTATGGTGTATTTTTAGGGTATAAGATGTAGGGTTTAGAATTTAGGGTTAGGGCTTGAAATTTAATTTTGTAGTGTTTTTTAGTGTTGGGCATAAGTAGGGGCACCGAAAAGGGGTAATTTGACAAAAGCCTTAATTTATCAAATTTACAAAATGGTCCCTAAACCCTAATCAGCTTAGTTTAATATGTATTTGCGTTGATGTTGTATCCGCTGCTTGTGTGCGTTCACATAGGAACCTAAATTGCATCTAGACAAGATAAAATGAAAAAAAATGTCGTTTATGGAGGTAAACTTTCCCGGCTTACTTTAATATTCCAGTGTGATTTGTTCGGTTCGCTCTATTTTTTGCAGAGACACATTATAGGGCGACCCTCACCACCTAATTTCTTTCATTCACAACGTCATAATTCGACCATCAGACATTGTATAAAAAATCTAGTTTTCATCTCACTAAACCAATTAATTATTGGATGAGTGCACCCCTAATCTTTTACTTATATAAAAAAGGAAATACGTATTATACTTGTGCATGTGATACATAGTTGACCAATGAGAAGAAGTAGAGAGAGAGAGAGGGTGGTTTTTGGGTTGAAGATCTAACGTCCCATCTCTCTCCACGTGTTGAGAAGCCATGGAATCATGAACCTTGATGTGACATACACATGCAGCCATACAAACTTAGCCCCCACAGTTTATATTATTGAGGGTTTAGCTCTTCTCTTTGTCTCCCCCACTCTCGTTTTCTCTCTTTGTTTACACAGACATAATAGCAGCAACCAAACAGGTTGGGGAAGGAAAATTTGAAGCTATAAATCAAAGAAGATAGAGAAAAGCTAGAAAAGGGTCAAAAAAAGCTATTTGTTTCAATGGCTAACGTGCTTGGAACTGAGCATGATTTGAACTTCAAAGAGACCGAGCTGTGCCTTGGATTGCCTGGCGGCGGCGTTGGTGGTGGCGGAAATGAAGTCGACAGCTCTCCGAGAACTACCGGCAAGAGAGGCTTCTCGGAGACTGTCGACTTGAAGCTTAATCTTCAGGCTAAGGAAACTGGCATGGATCTGAACAAAAACCTAGACAATGGTTCCAAAGAGAAACCAGTTTCGGCCAAGGATCCTGCAAAACCACCAGCCAAGTAAGTCATAATAATAGTATAAGATAAACCCAGTTTTTTTTTCTTTCATGTTCTTTTTTGTTCGGTCCAATCCAACTCGACTCGACTCGACTCTGGACTTAATCGAGCTTCTTGTGACTTTTCAGGGCACAGGTGGTGGGTTGGCCACCAGTTCGATCTTACCGGAAGAACGTTATGGCCGGCAACAAGAGCACCGGCGAGGAAAGTGAGAAAGCTAGCAGTGCAGCGTTTGTGAAGGTGAGTAGGGTTGGACCGACCTAAAAATTTCAAATTCACATACATTTTAAAAAATTTCTTCAAATTCTTATAAAATTTTGCGCCTGTAACATAAAATCATGCGTCCATCCTGAAGGTGAGCATGGATGGTGCACCGTATCTTCGCAAAGTAGATTTGAAGATGTACAAGAGTTACCAAGAGCTGTCTGATGCTTTGGCCAAGATGTTCAGTTCTTTCACCATGGGTAAGCACATACGGTTCTGTTCCAACGACATCCATGTGAACATGTCATGTGAAACATGTCAGGTTAGGTTGAGATTGAGATTTCATTTGTTTGGTTTTTTAAAGGTAATTATGGATCTCAAGGAATGATAGACTTCATGAATGAGAGCAAGTTGATGGATCTTCTCAACAGCTCTGATTATGTGCCAAGCTATGAAGATAAAGATGGAGATTGGATGCTCGTGGGTGATGTTCCATGGCAGTAAGTTTTACTCTATAAATATTCGATTCTCGCGTCAGATTCAGCATGCTTAAACGCTCAACATCTTCTAATTTATGAGCGGTGAGATGATTTGGGTAGTATAGATTGTATGTTAAAAAAAAAACCCTAAAGCCAAAATACATGCTATAGTCTTCATTACACATGCCACCCCACTTTGTCATGCCTCACTAGATATAGAAATGACTTTTTTTTACTTGTGTTCGATAGTCACATGAACCCTGACTATAAATTTAGAGTCGAGTTAGATCAGACTCCTAAACATGCCGAAATCATACCCATTTTAGTTTTACATATAGAGATTGAATCTTTTTTAATCTTTGTTCGATAGGATGTTTGTCGATTCATGCAAACGCTTGCGCATAATGAAAGGATCGGAAGCAATCGGCCTCGGTATGTTAAAACTTTTATTTACATTCATCTAGTACCATATGTTCAACAACAATGAATAATTATTGAAAGAAAAAAAAACTACATAATTTCTCAGCTCCAAGAGCAATGGAGAAATGCAAGAGCAGAGCCTGAAATCACATCTATTTGCTGCTGGAAACAAGATCCTGGAATTGAGTCTTGCTTTGGGATTGTGTTCATGTATTTTCATTTTATATATAATATATATATTTGGTATATAGACTAAAAGTGGGACATTTGTAATGTACAAGGAGCAATAAACCTAAAAACCTCAAATATTGCTGTCTTGTTTGTTGTTGAGGATGGGGGCCTGTGTTTTTTGCTATTGTCTTGGTTGTCATAGCTTGTTGTTTGTGTTTTTTTTTTCTACCCCCACTCAGTTTTAATATGCTAATGGTACTTTGTTTTTCTTATCCCAAATCAAAAAGATTCCCCATATCATGTATAATTCCATTGTTGTTGATTTTATTAATTAATTTGTTGTATTTAATATGGGGTTTTTTATATATGATTAAAATATTAGTGTTTGAATTGAGAATTTTATTAGAATTTTGAGGACCCCAATGAAGGATGGGGGAACATGACCATGTGAAGGGTGTTGGGGCATTCATTCATGGCCATTAGTTTATACATGCTTTTATATGATAGGTGATTTTTTTTGGGATCACTAACTTTTAGGTCATTTTTTTATAGTGATGTTCCTTGTTATATATATATAGGGTTTTATTTTGATGCACAAGCTGTGTAAATTTTTTTTTACACAATCCTTCTATAAAATTTAAAATCTAAATCACAAACCCTAGCAACCTAAAACCTAAACCCTAAACCCTAAACTCTAAATTCTAACCATAAACCTTAAATTATATACCCTACATACTAAACCCCTAAACCCTAAACCCTAAAATTAAAGGCCTTGTGTAAACTTTAGTTTACACAAGCCCTTTAATTTTAGGGTATAGGGTTTAGGGGTTTATGTTAGGGTTTAGGGGTTTAGTATGTAGGGTATATAATTTAAGGTTTATAGTTAGAATTTAGAGTTTAGAGTTTAGGGCTTAGGGTTTAGGGTTTAGGTTGCTAGGGTTTGTGATTTAGATTTTAAATTTTATAAAAGGATTGTGTAAAAAAAATTTACACAGCTTGTGCATCAAAATAAAACCCTATATATATATATATATGGGTAAAGATCAACTTATATTGTGTAAAACTCAATTACTTTTACACTTTTTTTTGTACCGTTGGATGATGGTAATTAATGGCTAAGATTATTTCTTTTTTTTTCAAGTGATAATCTTCACATTTTCTACTATTAATCTCATCCATCCATTTCACTCATCCAATGGCTATGGATTAGTGTAAAACTAAATGAGTTTTACATACTGTAATTGGATCACATCCCTATATATATATGAGATATGATCCATTTACACAGGGTAAAACTCTTTATGTTTTACACATTTTTTGGACCGTTGGATGAGTGAAACGAATGAATGAGATTAACAGTAAATATATGAAGATTATCACTTGAAAAAAAGAGAGTAAATAGTTAATTTGAGCCATCCATTCCACCCATCTAACGATCCAGAAAACGTGTAAAACTTAAAGAGTTTTACATGGTGTGTGAGTGGATCCTAACTCTCTCTCTCTCACACAGTGTAAAATTCTTTAAGTTTTACACGTTTTTGGACCGTTGGATGAGTGAAACGAATGAATGAGATTAACAATAAATATGTGAAGATTATCACTTGAAAAAAAAAAGAGTAATGAGTTAATTTGAGCTATCCATTCCCCCCATCTAACGATCCAGAAAACGTGTAAAACTTAAAGAGTTTTACATTGTGTAAGTTGATCCTCTCTCTCTCTATATATATATATATATATATATATGATTAGGATCAATTCACGCACAATGTAAAACTATGAGTTTTACGTGTTTTTTGTATCGTTAGATGGGTGAAATGATGACTGAGATTAACTCCTTACTTTTTTTCCAAGTGATAATCTTTACATATCATACTGATAATTTCATTCATTCATTTCAGTTATGCAACGATCCAGAAAACATATAACTTAAACTCATACACTGTGTAAATAGATTAAGATTTCTTGGATCTGGCATGGTGACAATACCATGTTCAATATCTTGGATATACTATATATAATGTATGCAATTTGGTCGTGTTATGTACAAACAAATCATGTACTGTGGAAGGCAGCAAAAATTCATGTTTAATGTGGTTAATGGTGTGTCAACCAAGTCTACGGTGCATTAATAAGAAACATTATTTTAATTTTGGTTGATATTAGATTTTAAAATCGGTAGAATTCTCCGAGGATTCTCCTTCTCCTTTCCTCTAGGTAGGATTAGATAGGATTTATAATAATAAAAAAAAGCCTTTGGAATGTATAATTTGAATAATTTATGTAGCAAGTAAATTTTGTTTGAATATTATAGTGAGAAATTTGTGTGTAATTAGTAACGGGATATTGACATTAAAGATGAAAGCAGTCTTCTTGAATTCTTCAACCGGTGATTACAATGTATTATCTGTTTATAAATATTTTTAAATTTTTAATAAAACGTATATATCTTATAGAAAAAGTAATTTGAACATGTATCTCTTGTTATAAACTAATAATCCATGTTTGAATAGCTATAATTAGAATGGAAATAATATGAAGTGCAATTAGACTGAAAATCAGAATATGCCCCGAAGAAATTTACACATAATAAAACTTAAATCCCAAAAGAAAAAAACCTCACTCACAAGAATTGCATATAATAAGTCATGAACATGAGTGGATAAGGTGGTGAGATAAGATTGAATGAAAGATAAGGAGAAATAAACTCGATTAATTTTATATTTTTTTTTTGGACTGTTAGATGATAGTAATAAATAGTTAAGATTATTTTCTTATCTTTTTTTTCAAATGATAATTTTCACATTTTCTACAGTTATTATCATCCATCTATCCATTTACCTTCATCCAACAGTCCAAAAAAATATAAAACTTTCAAGTTTTACATAGTGTAAGAGGATCTCTTTATGTACACAGCATAACTTTAGGTGAGCTAAAGCATCTCTTTATGTATATCCGGATATGATACTCTAAGAACACTTCAAATACATAAAAGTATCGAACATATTCATGTCGAGCACATATCTATAATCAAAACTCGCACCCAAGTATCGAACATATTCATGTCGAGCACATATCTATAATCAAAACTCGCACCCAAGTTCGAGTAACAGAAGAAAGAATCCAAACATTTCTTAAATCTTTGTATTCTTTCTTCTGTTACTCAACAAGAGCTGATGTGCCTGCATCTATGAGGATTCCTGCAAAAGCTTTCCAAATTCCAGTTCCCCATCATTTCAGACAATCCCTCAAGGTCCTCCTCAGCAACCCACCCTAAAACAGAGAAACTAGACAATGTCGAGGACAATCTCTCAAGTTCGAAACATGCTTCATCTGCATGACTCGCAACTCGAAAGCTTGCAATCATAACGGCAACGGCATTCCAATTATCCGACGAACAAAGAAAAACAGTATCCTAACACTAGGCACCATATTCAGAAAATGGTGCAGCAGCCAATCAACCTACTCATTCCAATATTTCCACTCTCCATTTCTACAACATCCATCTAATCAAATCAGTTTCAGCAAGCTTAATAGCACCCTTTCTTATTAGCCATAGGATTTAAATTTCGATAGCAACCCGTTTTTCGATCATTTCGTCGAGTAACCGTGATCATTAAGTTGTATCAACAAAGACTGTAAATTGTTACACTATCTCAAACCCTTAGTCCAGAATTTTCACAGAAACCCTTCCCAAATCCAATCAGATTACCACTAAAAACATTCATTTCAAAGCATTTTTAGAACATCACAGTTCAAGAATGTTGAAAATATGCAAGACCAGTAATTTCGAATGATTTTGCATTGTCAACAATGAGACTAGGCTAAATAATTCTGCAAATGTACTATGTTCACTCTAAAGAAAGACCCAGAAAATCAAATACCAGAATAATCCCCTCTAGGGCTATCGAGCTCCTCATCCCCACCAGCAAGCATGGGTCCGTACGGCGACTCCAAATCATCCATTACCAAATCGTCCGTACTCCTCAACACCGCATGCAAGGTCACGAAACCGGCCGCGACGGCAACCGCCACCAGAACGTTCGTCCAGACGCCGGTCAGGATCAGTCCGGCCACCGTCAACCCGACGAGCGCGGCGAGGACTATCCAGTCGTCAATTAGGAAGCCGAAGATCACGACAGGCTCGTCGCGATCACGGGCTAAGTAGAGGAAGAACCAAGCGAGGAGGACGACGAAGAAAGTGACGAGGGCTAGAGGGTGGTAGGTTAGGGACAAGAAGAGAACGACGAGGAGGATTATGGTGTAATTGAGGCGGAAATGGGTTAGGTTTTGGGCGATTCGGGTGGTGGCGTCGGAGGAGGAGGATGGGATGTCGACGGCGGTGATGTCGAAGAATTCCCGCCACGGACGGCGGATTGCGGTGAGGGATTGGGCGGTGCCCTTAAAGCTTGAGAACAAAGAAGACATTTTTTGGGAAAATGTCGGGAAAAAAATTGAAGGAAAAAAAACCCCGGAAAATTTGAAGTCCAGAAGGGCGATTCTGCAGTAAAAGGATTCTTTGTTTTCAAAGAATTAAAGGTCAAATCTAGCTTCTGAAATATCAAAGCTTTGTTTTTTATTTATTTATTTTGATATCGATTTGAAAATTAAATAAATTTGTCATTTTTATGAAAAAAATACAATTAATTGTAATAATTAATAATATTCAGAACAAACATAGAAATATTAGGTTTAAATGAAAAATAGGGGTCTAAAAGTATATTTTTTTTAAACTATAAGTGTATAAAGTATTTTTTTATAAAATAGTTGCCTAAAATTTAAACTCGTTATAATTTTATTGAAGTTTCAAAAGTGACATTATTTTTTAAAAAGACTAATTTACCTAATATTAAAATTAAAAATAACCTAAAAAGTTTTGTTAACCTAATTATAAATTTGTATTTATAATTTATATGAATCAAATTAGGTCCCAAGTTAAACACAAATTAGCAATGTTGTCTCTCGCGCAAAAACGCGTTTAATTAGGTCTTTCAGCTCGCACATTGCAACAAATTAATCTCTTGATTAACGTTGACCAATAAAACTGTTAATTTGATTGTTAACTTTTAACGCGTCAGTCGTCTTTACTGATGTGACATGCCATGTAAGCATTGAAAAGTCAAAATGCTAACGTGGATAAAAATAATTAATTTTTTATCTTATTTTTCATATTAAATTTGAATCATGACATGTGGCATCGTCTGATTTGTTTTAAGATAAAGAGTTAAAATAACTCTTAATTTAGAAGGACTAGGAATTGAACTCATGACTTAAAGGAGAAAAGCTCAATACTTTTCAACACCTAAGTCACGTCAGCATTTTAACTTTTCAACGCTAACATAGCATGCCACATCAGCGACACTAACATAGCATGCTACATCAGCGAAGACGGCTGACGCGTTAAAAGTTAACGGTTTCGTAGTTAGTCAAGGGGCTAATTTGCTGCAATGTGCGAACTGAAGGACCTAATTGAACGTGTTTTCGCGCGATGAACAACATTACTAATTTGGATCGAACTCGGGAGCAAAATAACCCCTTTAGCCATTTTTTTATTATTTATAAAGTAACGGGAAAACTGAAAAATTAAACTAATCCCAACTAATAACTTCATTTCCCAACTAATATTTAATTTAACTCAGGGGACTGTAAAACCATATGAAAAATGCCTGTATGCAAAATATATATACAAATACCCGCTAGTAGTATTACCATATTCATTCACCAGTCCGATCCATCGGACCCCGGCAACGAAACCGGGCCAAGTGAATCAGCGTCTACACTGGCAAGCATCTCGAAGTCCCGGCTTGCATTTATCCATCTTACGGCGAGCACCAAGAAGCAAACAACGACACCCTTCTCTATCTTCGAAAGCTCGTTGCTTAAGAAGGTTGGTTTCGCACCTGGAACGTAGTGGTAATTCGACATTTTCCAAGTCGAGAGATAAGCATTCCTGATGGGTCCGCACCTCAAGAACACGCCGTGTTGAGATATATAGCGTACGACTCCTTGCAATACTTCTCCCTTGAAGGGTTTGAAGGTCCGGCATGTAAACACTACAGTGAAAACCATATTCCCTGACTCGTCCATTACATTGCGTGTACCTATGCTTTTCAAGCTAGTTACGGCGAGAAAGTAACCGTGATCTTTGCTGGCTTTCTCCTTAAACAGCTCGTCGAGTAGGCATGCTAGTATGAACCCTCGAGAAACCGGTCCGTTTTTATCCAAGTTTCTGGCATGTACCGTCACATCCCTTTGCAATTCCACTTCAAAAAACATTATCAACTTCAGAAAGACAACAGAAAAACAAATCAATATAACGGTGTAACAACAGATTAAACACATGTACGACTCGACAATGAAAGAGATATAAATCCAATGACAAACCAACTAAATCAAGAAATAACAACGATTGTTCGAATAAAACTGATCAATCAATGATATTCATTAAAAAGAACAAGGAAATCTATATTCCCCCATGACCCAAATGGCTATAAATTTCGATATCAAGCTTATCTAAGAAGAAAATAAAGAGCGAGAATTGCCGAAACTAGCATATCGGAAGATCACTTGGCCTATATACCCACGAGTATCTATGATATCAAGCTTATCTAAGAAGAAAATAAAGAGCGAGAATTGCTGAAACTAGCATATCGGAAGATCACTTGGCCTATAATTCATAAGTTTCTTCCACTTCAAAGAATTGGATAACCTCATTAACAGATTCATTTCCTGTGGTTTCCGTGATCGAACTAGAGGTGGATCTGAGAGCTGCCGAATACACCAACTCCGACTAAGATGCGAAATGGACGCAAAACGATGTCGTGTGCAGCTCGGAATAAAGAGCGAGAATTGCCGAAACTAGCATATCGGAAGATCACTTGGCCTATAATTCATAAGTTTCTTCCACTTCAAAGAATTGGATAACCCCATTAACAGATTCATTTCCTGTGGTTTCCGTGATCGAACTAGAGGTGGATCTGAGAGCTGCCAAATACACCAACTCCAACTAAGCTGCGAAATGGACGCAAAACGATGTCGTGTGCAGCTCGGAATGCAATCATGTACTAGAATTGCTAGGGGCATACCATCAAAAAACTTCCTTTGTCCATCTACGAACTACAAACAGTTCAAACCCTAACAGTATGAATCAAGATCAGTGTTTTTCATCTTAATCTCTAAAAGGGTATTATAATTAGTGCAGGGTTAGTTCATAAGGCAGCAAATTAGATACTTCCATGAATCAAATTTAGAAATTACAACCTCTAATTTGTCTAAATACATAAAATTTGTCAAAATTAGATGATTTCAGATCAAGCAGGAATTCACCATCATGCTAAAATAAAACAATCAAACACTCAAAACCCAGAATTCTTCATTTAATTACGATTGGTTTCAAGTGTTACCCAAAAGTACAGGGAAAAAAAACAAGACAATTGATGATACGAAAAAAAAATACAGTCTTTTTCAGAAAAAATAAATCTATTAAAACAGGCTGAACGGGAAAGAACCTGATTATCTGAAATCACAAATGCGATCTTCTTCTTCTTATTTTCTTCCTTGCCAAACAACTATTTTCTATGGGAAAACAAGAAAACGAAACGGTGTGCGCAGCGTAGATAATTTCGAATTACGTGGCTTGATGAAATGCACTGTTTAGGCCGACTTGCTTTATTGGTTTGGCTTTTTGAAACCCGATCGATTTTAAAATCTTTAGTTAAATTACGTACTTTTACCATTGAATTTTCTGTTTCTCATGTTTTGGTCACTAAAATTAAAAAAATTAATTTAATTATTGAAATTTCAAATTGTTCCTATCTTGATTAATCAACCGTTATATACTTAACGACAATATGACTTAGCATTTATTTTTTAAAAATTATGAAATAGACCTAAAAGTTTATTATTTTTGTGAAGACATCTGATTTCGTGTTTCTTTTGATTTCTTGACGATGGAGCATCTGTTTTCAGATTCAGAGAGGAGGACAAAGAAACGCGCTATATATCTTGATTCCGCACTGATCAGTCGATGAGGATTGTATATTAAAGTGGTTTACTGTTTTGTGAATTTTTGGTTTTGAGGTGAATTTTTGGTTTTGAGGTGAATTTTGTGAGTTTAAAAGATATTTTAAAAAATTAAAGCTAATAGAGTGAAAGAGGACGATAAGACAAACAAACAGATAGAGGGACGGACTAACAAACGGGACTGAAGGACAGATGGACGGACTAACAGACCGGACTAACGAACAAGCGAAAGGATCGGACGAACGAACAGACTGATTAGACCGACAGACCGATCAGACAAACGAACAAATCGGATGAACGGACATAATTGACAAATAAAAGAACGAACAAAATAGACAGACAGACCAACGAACGGGCCGACTAGACGAAAAGACATTACGAACGAGCCGTACGGAACAAACTAATAGTCTGACTGACTAGACAGACGAACTAACTGACCGAACGAACTGATCGGACAGACGAATTAATGGATAGAGGAACGGACTCAGCGAACAAATGAATCGAACTGACAGATATAGGGACGAATAGACGGGCAAAACTGATAGACAGGCCGAACAGACCAAATTGACACACATACGAATCGAACTGACGAGCTGGATAGACCGTACAAACTAGACAGACAAATTGACCGAAAGGACATGCGGACCGGACAAACAAACTGACCAGACGAATAAACTGACTGGACGAACGAACGAACCGGACGAATTAACCGCACAAAGAGAAATGAACAAACCGAAAAAGAGAAAGAAGAACAAAACAACAAGTTAAACGAAAGAACGAAACAAACGGACGAATAAACTGACCAAACGGACAAACTAATCGGACAAAAAAGACGGATAGACAGACCGTACCAAATGAACGTATCAGACGTACAAAAAGAAGGGCGGACAGGCATTACGAACTAAAAAACAAAAATAATGGACAAACATTACACATGGACAAACTTTATGGACAAACAAACATTACAGACGAACAAACATTACAGACGGACATTACGAACAGACATCATGTATGGACATCACGGACTGACGAACATACATTACGAACGCAACAAATTGACCGGGCACACAAACTTTCAAACCGAACAAACTAACCGGACGAATGAACTAAACAAACAAAGGAACAGATTAACTAACCAGACAGACAGACCAAATATTAATACACAAGGTTTGATCAAAGTTCCATAATACTATACAAACGGGAAATCAAACATGGCGATGATATAAGAATGGGCAAGTTTGAACATCAAGGTTAGGTTAATTGCAAGCTTGAATTCTTCTTTTGACAACTTTTAAATTATTATTTAGGAGCAAAGTTACGAACTCTCCAAGTTATAAAAACATTAAAAAATTTGAAATTATACCACTAGGGTACAAAGAACAGCAATGGACACATTACCAAATCATTCAACATAAACCAAGACAAAAACGAATCAAAACATGAGAACAAGTCCAAATTTAACATATAATCTGAAAACAATATCAAACTGTCACTAATTAAAATAACCAAGTTGCAACAATCGAAATTTGATCAACATAAATATCTCTTCATACGACACAAGATTAAAAGAAAGTATCCACGCTGCAAGGGAACGATCTCATTTAAGAGGAATGAACCTGGATGAGTGGGTAGCACCAATACCGGGTCTACCGTGCTTAACTGGCTTGTACGAAATAGAGAACTCGGCAAGGTAATGGCTGATCATTTCAGGCTTGATTTCAACTTGATTGAATGTCTTGCCGTTGTACACACCGATAATGCTTCCGATCATTTCGGGTACAATGATCATATTACGCAGGTGGGTTCTAACGGGTTCTGGCTTCTCACCAGGTGGAGCCTCCCTTTTCTGGAACAATGCAACAAAGTTGAATGATCATCTTCCACGTAAAAACCAAACACTAATGTAGTTTGATCAAAATTAGCTTAAAACTATATAACTACAATTACAATTCAAAAACATACGACATGAACTAACCTGCACTTCAACTAATCAACACTATATTCAGTTACGCACATTCGAATGCGTAATTTGGAACACAAACAATCAAGTGAATGCAGTATGCTTTGTGATGAGCATTAAAAAGAACAAACAAAAGATCAACTTCAGCCAGTAAGATTCATGATAAAAAACACATTTCCAATAGAAAATTTCAAGACATTCAACAAATATTCATAAGAAATTCTCCAAGCTTCAACTTTCAACAAAATCAAATGAAGATTCCCCACTAAATCAACATCAACAATAGATCTAAACATAAATCCCAATAACATAATTCGTTCAAAAAACCAATAAATAAAGAGCAAATGTAAAGATCAGCTTACCGCCTTGCGGAGCTTCTTGATTAAAGCCATGGGCTTTCTCTTGAGACCCCTCTGGAACCTAAAAACAATTAAAAAAACTAAACCCAATTCATATTTTTTTATTAAAAACTGAAAAAAAAAGGTTAAAAAACGAATCTTTTGATTCTTACCTTCTGCGAGCGCGAGCAGGAAAGAGCTTGACAAGCTCATCGGTAGACATATCAAGGAGAGCATCCAAATCAACACCTCGGAAGCTGAACTTCTTGAATGTTCTCTTCTTCGGGACTCCGGCCGCCGCAACCTCCGTCTCCACATCCGCCTGTTAATGTTTTTCCACACACATTACACGGTAAGCCAAAAGAAGTAAAAACAATAAGAAGAAAGGGGGAAATGTAACTACCATGGTTGAAAGATTTGGTGTTCTGAAGCTGGAGCAGTCGCCGCTAAGGGTTTAATCCGGGAGGCGCAAGATATATGCAAAAGATTTTGATAAAATTGCTTATATATAGTCTGAGAACCCTAAAAATCAGATCTTTAGGGTACCAACGTCGGGTTTGGGTTTGAATTTGGGTTTCAATGTTCTTTAATGGGTTAATGTAGATTTTACTCCTTCAACTTTAGCTTTAAATACTTAGTGTTTAGATAGATAGTTTAGGGTTTAGAGTTTAGGATGTTAAGTAGGGATGGGCATTTCACCCGACCCGATCGGGTCGGATTTTTTCATAAAAAGTTCGGGTCGAATTTTTTGAAGGGTAAAGTCGGGTCGGGTTTAGGGTGGAAAAAATTCGACCCGGGATTAATAGTGTAATTTTCTTTTAAATTTTTTAGGGATATTCACAATATTGCTCACTCTTTATATATTTTTTTACAATGAGGTCATTAAAATTACTTTTTTATAATTAGGTCCTTAAATTGATTTTTTTACAATTAAGTCCCTAAATTTATTTATTTTTAATAGCTCGGGTCGGGTCGGGTTTGAGTATATAGTTTTCGGGTCTGGTCCAGATTTGAAGTATATATTTTCGGGTCGCGTTCGGGTGGGTCAAAAACTCGACTCATGGCCATCTCTAATGTTAAGTTTGAGTTTTATGATAAAATTTAGTGTTTTCGGGATTAGTGGTTACGTTTAAGGTAGCAAAGTTATGGATTTATATTGTAATCTTGTATCCTAAATTTTAAACCCTAAATTTAACTCGCTTGTAAATACTTTGTTGACAATTAGGGTATCAAATAATAATCTTGTTGTAAAAACTATAAATATTCGATCCACTTGGCATCTATATAAAAATAAACGGCTTATATCACAAATAAGCACTTAAAATATTCGAACCTTTTTATTTATGTACCTAAAATATATTTTTTGGTCAAAATAGTTACTTAAAGTATTTTTTCGTCAAAGTATGTACCTAAAGTATTTTTTGTCAAAATGAGTACATAATGTGTTTTTTAATCAATGTCACATGACAACTTTTAAGAACCTAGGTGAAAATATCTATGCTTTAAGCATTTATTTCAACAACAAAAATTATACTTTAGATATTTATTTTGACAAAAAATACTTTATGTACCTACATGAAAAAGTTGATACACTTAATATACTTATTTGTAATATCATCCAAAATAAAAACTCCTAACTTTTTATGGGTGGGCTACAAATTCTTCATGGGCCTCAACCAAAGCCCATGAAAAACATGTCTCCATTTCCCCTTGTTAGTCTTTAATAGAGATGAGCACGGGTCGGGTTTTTGGCCTACCCGAACTTGACCCGAAAATATATACTTCAAATTCGAACTCGATTTGACCATACCTCATACTTGAAACCGGTCTGACCCAAAAATTATATAATTAAACTCGACCTGACCCGAGCTATTAAAAATAATAAAATTTAGGAACTTAATAGTAAAAAAATAAGTTTAAGGGACCTAATTGTAAAAAATAAATTTTAGGGACTTAATTGTAAAAAAATTAACGACCTTATTGTAAATATATATATTAAGAGTGAGCATTATTGTAAATATCCCTAAAAAATTAAGATAAAATTACATTATTAGTCTCGGGTCAGATTTTTCACCCTAAACTCAACCCGACCTTACCCTTTAAAAAAACCGGACCTAACCCAAACCCGAAATTTTTATTAAAAAATCCGACCCGATCACTTTAAATTGGTCAATGGTCATCCCTAGGACTCACTCTTCAAGCAATTTTCTGTGTATATAAAATGCTTAAATCCCTCAATAATTATTCCCGAAATGGAAACCCCTTGAAAATTCGAAAGAATTTCAGTAAAAAGACTCGAGAGGCTCGTTTTCATCATCTTTTATCAAATTTAGCCATTTTTTCCTCCATTTTTTCTGGGTTTTTACTTATCACTCAGTTTCTTTCTTCTTATTTTGATCATAATTCTTGTAGATATTTTCTGGGTTTTGATTTTTATTCAGAAATAACTTGATTTTATTGAATATGGAAATTGATTCCGGGTCGGGAAAACCAAACGTCAAAACCCCAGAAGAAGGCATTTCAATGAAAATGGATTCCCGGGAATCCTCGGGAACAAAGGTAACTAAAGGTCTCCTCTTTTTTATGAAGTAATTTATAGTGAAACAATTGAAAATAAACAACAAAGTTAATTCTTTTATTGTTTTTAGTGGTGGGTAATTCTTTTAATCAGTATTGGGTTGTTTGAATTTTCATTATGTAGGGAGGAAATGATGAAAAAGAGCAGCTTGCTGGTATCATGAACAAGTTAAATATCGAGTCGTCTTCAGACAGTTTCAAGAGGAAACCGGTTATTATTATTGTTGTTGGAATGGCTGGTAAACCAAGAAACTTGAATTGGGTGTTTATATATGTTTGTTATACTTATATGTTGCATCTTTCTGTCTCGAATTGAAAATTCGAGTTACTATTAAGTTGTTTGAGTGAATTTGAATGTCGAAATGTGTTGTTCGATTTGATTAGGGAGTGGGAAAACGACTTTCCTTCATAGGCTGGTTTGCCACACTCAAGCTTCGAATATTCGGGGTTATGTGGAATGGCTGGTAAACCAAGAAACTTGAATTGGGTTTTTATATATGTTTGTTATACTTATATGTTGCATCTTTTGGTCTCGAATTGAAAATTCAAGTTACTATTAAGTTGTTTGAGTGAATTTGAATGTCGAAATGTGTTGTTCGATTTGATTAGGGAGTGGGAAAACGACTTTCCTTCATAGGCTGGTTTGCCACACTCAAGCTTCGAATATTCGGGGTTATGTGGAATGGCTGGTAAACCAAGAAACTTGAATTGGGTGTTTATATACGTTTGTTATACTTATATGTTGCATCTTTCGGTCTCGAATTGAAAATTTAAGTTACTATTAAGTTGTTTGAGTGAATTTGAATGTCGAAATGTGTTGTTCGATTTGATTAGGGAGTGGGAAAACGACTTTCCTTCATAGGCTGGTTTGCCACACTCAAGCTTCGAATATTCGGGGTTATGTGGAATGGCTGGTAAACCAAGAAACTTGAATTGGGTGTTTATATACGTTTGTTATACTTATATGTTGCATCTTTCGGTCTCGAATTGAAAATTTAAGTTACTATTAAGTTGTTTGAGTGAATTTGAATGTCGAAATGTGTTGTTCGATTTGATTAGGGAGTGGGAAAACGACTTTCCTTCATAGGCTGGTTTGCCACACTCAAGCTTCGAATATTCGGGGTTACGTGGAATGGCTGGTAAACCAAGAAACTTGAATTGGGTTTTTATATATGTTTGTTATACTTATATGTTGCATCTTTTGGTCTCGAATTGAAAATTCAAGTTACTATTAAGTTGTTTGAGTGAATTTGAATGTCGAAATGTGTTGTTCGATTTGATTAGGGAGTGGGAAAACGACTTTCCTTCATAGGCTGGTTTGCCACACTCAAGCTTCGAATATTCGGGGTTATGTGGAATGGCTGGTAAACCAAGAAACTTGAATTGGGTGTTTATATACGTTTGTTATACTTATATGTTGCATCTTTCGGTCTCGAATTGAAAATTCAAGTTACTATTAAGTTGTTTGAGTGAATTTGAATGTCGAAATGTGTTGTTCGATTTGATTAGGGAGTGGGAAAACGACTTTCCTTCATAGGCTGGTTTGCCACACTCAAGCTTCGAATATTCGGGGTTACGTGGAATGGCTGGTAAACCAAGAAACTTGAATTGGGTTTTTATATATGTTTGTTATACTTATATGTTGCATCTTTTGGTCTCGAATTGAAAATTCAAGTTACTATTAAGTTGTTTGAGTGAATTTGAATGTCGAAATGTGTTGTTCGATTTGATTAGGGAGTGGGAAAACGACTTTCCTTCATAGGCTGGTTTGCCACACTCAAGCTTCGAATATTCGGGGTTATGTGGAATGGCTGGTAAACCAAGAAACTTGAATTGGGTGTTTATATACGTTTGTTATACTTATATGTTGCATCTTTCGGTCTCGAATTGAAAATTTAAGTTACTATTAAGTTGTTTGAGTGAATTTGAATGTCGAAATGTGTTGTTCGATTTGATTAGGGAGTGGGAAAACGACTTTCCTTCATAGGCTGGTTTGCCACACTCAAGCTTCGAATATTCGGGGTTACGTGGAATGGCTGGTAAACCAAGAAACTTGAATTGGGTTTTTATATATGTTTGTTATACTTATATGTTGCATCTTTTGGTCTCGAATTGAAAATTCAAGTTACTATTAAGTTGTTTGAGTGAATTTGAATGTCGAAATGTGTTGTTCGATTTGATTAGGGAGTGGGAAAACGACTTTCCTTCATAGGCTGGTTTGCCACACTCAAGCTTCGAATATTCGGGGTTATGTGGAATGGCTGGTAAACCAAGAAACTTGAATTGGGTGTTTATATACGTTTGTTATACTTATATGTTGCATCTTTCGGTCTCGAATTGAAAATTCAAGTTACTATTAAGTTGTTTGAGTGAATTTGAATGTCGAAATGTGTTGTTCGATTTGATTAGGGAGTGGGAAAACGACTTTCCTTCATAGGCTGGTTTGCCACACTCAAGCTTCGAATATTCGGGGTTATGTGGAATGGCTGGTAAACCAAGAAACTTGAATTGGGTGTTTATATATGTTTGTTATACTTATATGTTGCATCTTTCGGTCTCGAATTGAAAATTCAAGTTACTATTAAGTTGTTTGAGTGAATTTGAATGTCGAAATGTGTTGTTCGATTTGATTAGGGAGTGGGAAAATGACTTTCCTTCATAGGCTGGTTTGCCACACTCAAGCTTTCAATATTCGGGGTTATGTGGAATGGCTGGTAAACCAAGAAACTTGAATTGGGTGTTTATATACGTTTGTTATACTTATATGTTGCATCTTTCGGTCTCGAATTGAAAATTCAAGTTACTATTAAGTTGTTTGAGTGAATTTGAATGTCGAAATGTGTTGTTCGATTTGATTAGGGAGTGGGAAAATGACTTTCCTTCATAGGCTGGTTTGCCACACTCAAGCTTTCAATATTCGGGGTTATGTGGAATGGCTGGTAAACCAAGAAACTTGAATTGGGTGTTTATATACGTTTGTTATACTTATATGTTGCATCTTTCGGTCTCGAATTGAAAATTCAAGTTACTATTAAGTTGTTTGAGTGAATTTGAATGTCGAAATGTGTTGTTCGATTTGATTAGGGAGTGGGAAAATGACTTTCCTTCATAGGCTGGTTTGCCACACTCAAGCTTTCTATATTCGGGGTTATGTGGAATGGCTGGTAAACCAAGAAACTTGAATTGGGTGTTTATATACGTTTGTTATACTTATATGTTGCATCTTTTGGTCTCGAATTGAAAATTCAAGTTACTATTAAGTTGTTTGAGTGAATTTGAATGTCGAAATGTGTTGTTCGATTTGATTAGGGAGTGGGAAAACGACTTTCCTTTATAGGCTGGTTTGCCACACTCAAGCTTCGAATATTCGGGGTTATGTGGAATGGCTGGTAAACCAAGAAACTTGAATTGGGTTTTTATATATGTTTGTTATACTTATATGTTGCATCTTTTGGTCTCGAATTGAAAATTCAAGTTACTATTAAGTTGTTTGAGTGAATTTGAATGTCGAAATGTGTTGTTCGATTTGATTAGGGAGTGGGAAAACGACTTTCCTTCATAGGCTGGTTTGCCACACTCAAGCTTCGAATATTCGTGGTTATGTGGAATGGCTGGTAAACCAAGAAACTTGAATTGGGTGTTTATATATGTTTGTTATACTTATATGTTGCATCTTTCGGTCTCGAATTGAAAATTCAAGTTACTATTAAGTTGTTTGAGTGAATTTGAATGTCGAAATGTGTTGTTCGATTTGATTAGGGAGTGGGAAAACGACTTTCCTTCATAGGCTGGTTTGCCACACTCAAGCTTCGAATATTCGGGGTTATGTGGTGAATCTTGATCCTGCTGTAATGACCCTTCCATTTGGTGCTAATATTGATATTAGAGATACTGTTACGTACAAGGAAGTTATGAAGCAGTTCAATCTTGGACCTAATGGCGGAATCCTTACGTCGCTTAATCTGTTTGCTACCAAGTTTGATGAGGTGAGTATTCTGAATTTTCGGCATTAGATTCTGTGACGGGATATCTCCGAAAATGGCTAAGCTTAGTCGTAAGTTGTATACTCTATAACGGTGTTCGCATATAGGCATCATTGCATCAGTGCATGTACATGCTGCCGAGTTGTGTTAGTAGCTTTTTTTCTTTTCTTTATTCTCTCCATTGATGAGCTTGTTATATTTTCGACATCTTTTGGTGCTTTCGACACTGTTTCATTTGTTGTTTCACGTGAATGACTTTGCAAACATCCAATCTCAGGTTATCTCGGTTATCGAGAAGCGAGCTGATCAACTTGACTATGTTCTTGTGGATACACCTGGGCAGATTGAGATATTTACCTGGTCTGCTTCAGGGGCTATCATTACAGAAGCGTTTGCTTCAACATTTCCTACTGTGGTCACTTACGTAGTCGATACACCTCGTTCAGCAAGTCCGGTTACCTTCATGAGCAACATGCTTTATGCTTGTAGCATACTGTACAAGACGCGGTTACCTCTTGTGTTAGCATTCAACAAGACTGATGTTGCACAACACGAGTTTGCTTTGGAGGTATATTTGATTTCCGTATTAGATGCAAATATTTTGTTTCGGCATTTAGATAATATATTGTGAATTGCTTCCATTTAATTTCATATTTGTTATAATTGTTTGGTTATGTGTTGTACTTTTCCCGGAATTCGTCAATCATCCATTTTCTCTTGATTCTTCAGTTTTTATCTGTTTTCGGCTTTTCCTGTAGTTAGCTTTCTTATCAATTTGTGCAGTGGATGGAAGATTTTGAGGCATTTCAAGCGGCGATAAAGTCGGATACTACATACACATCAACTCTAACCGAGAGCCTGTCCCTCTCTCTCGATGAATCTTATAGGAATTTACGATCTGTTGGAGTGTCGGCAATTTCCGGGGCTGGAATGAATGAATTCTTTGAAGCCATTGAAGCCAGTGCTGACGAATTCATGGAAAATTATAAGTATTACCCTTCTCATTTAATCTTTGCAAAATCAGTTTGGGAGCGTTTTAAAAGTTCATGGCAATTTCCGAAATTTATTTTGATCTTGTTATCCTTGTTTATAGGGCGGATCTCGACAAGAGACGGGCAGAAAAACAACGCCTAGAGGAAGAACACCGGAAAGAGAGCATGGATAAGTTGAGAAGGGACATGGAACACTCGAGAGGTGAAACTGTTGTCTTGAGTACTGGTTTGAAAGACAACGATGGAAGAAGAAAGTTGACGACGGATCCTGAAGACGAAGCAGAAGAACCAGAGGACGAAGATGATGATTTTGAGAGGTTCAGTGAGGAGGGTGAAGATCTTATAGACGAGGATGAAGATGAAGAGATTGCCAATTTCTCCTTCTAACAGATGTTTTGGCTGAAAATTGTAGGTAACAAGTTTTTATGGATGAAAATCTTATACAATTTTTTTAATATATCCGTATGATTACGGAGCATCTGTTCATACTTTTTCAGCGTATACACTTTTTTTCTTCGGAGTATCTGGTATGATTACCAAGTTTTTACGATCTGACCGGCTCGTGAGCTATTCGAGTTCGAGCTCGACTTGAGATTTTAACGAGCCGAGCCGACCTTCAGCTTGAAAAGCTCGTGAACAAGTTTGGAATAATTATATATACTATAAATATGCTACGTATGCACTAAAAGTAATCTTTTTAGCAAAAAAAATTAGAAGAAATCCACTAAAAATAAATTAACTAAAATAAATTAGACATTATGTGTTTGTATTGTAAGAATATTTTTTGGTTATTTAAATTAGTCTATTTTTTGGGCACTCTTTTCCCTTTTTTCAACATTAAAATTTATTTTGGTGTTAGTTATGAAAGGGTTTTTTTTAACAAGGCCATATCTTCTAAAAAAAATTATTAACAAAATTATCCATTTCGAGCCGAGTTGAACCGTGCTTGACGAGCCCGAGTCGAACTCAAACTTAAAATTTCGAGCTCACCGAACTCGAGTCTGGCCAAACTCGGGCACGGCTCGTCATCTTCCCTAATTCGAGACATTATTCAACTATGTTAACCCTTTAACAGTTCTCGAAAGAGTGTCTTACAAACAAATTTTTATAGAATTTTCTCTAAAAAAATCAGAGATTTCAAAAAAGAATATATTTAGAACCCGTATTCAATTTTGAAAAGAAAAATAAAGGTAAAAAATGTTAGAACATGACTTTATGGAGTATAGGAATCACTTTTATTGTAATGCATACTCAAGATGTCTCATGTCTTTTGACTCCTCTTAATTATTGTTTCTTATAATTATTATTATTACATTTACATTTCTCAAATCTAATTTTAGCAACTTCAAAATGCTTTGATTTTATATTTAAATTTAAGCATAATGTTGTATTATCATCTGATTTATCTACTTCGTATAGAAGTATATTAATAAGGTATTTATATCCGATACTTATATTCGAATTCGACCCGCATTAGCTTGGTTAGAACTAATGAGGGGTGAAAATGAAAAGGGAGTAAATTCAAAGCTTTACTTTGATAGGGGAATATCTCCCTCTCATGCAACTACTAAAGTTAAAGTCCCCTAAGCTCATATTCTTTGCAACTCTCCACAAGCAAAGCTAATTTCGCAATGCGACCGGAATTGTTTTCGGAAAAAATTCAAGAACGGAAACTATTCCGACATATCAATGCTTAACCTTGAAAGCATTAACAAAAAAAAAAACTACTACTTACCTGAGATTTTCATCTTTCATCTCTCAAATCGTTCTGTTGATTCATACAATCGCTCTTAACAAACGACAACATTTACGACCCTTTTCTCCTATCCTTAAACCAGGGTTGAATTCATGAAATATCTTGAGTTAGGGGGAATGAAGCCTGGTCCGAGATCATTCGAAACGAAGTCGTAAGACTTTCGAAATGAAACGGTCTCGAACCAGACAACATTCTCCTCAACCTCAACCGCTGAAGATCCTGCAAGAGGAGAAAAAGAGAAGAGAGAGATGGAAACAAAGGAGGAAGAGAGTGTTTGATATTTGGTTTAGCCATGCAATGATTTTCCATTTATTTATTTTTTGGTCCCTGGGGGAGGGGGCTTTATATACGTGAGGATGAGTATCTCATGATGGCGCTTGGATGACATATAGAATCCCACTTTCTACCCCCCAATATCTTTGCTTTTTTTACACTGATTTCAAGTTTTTTTTTTCTTTTCTTTCCAACTTTCTTGTTTAAACTTGTTTCTAGGACTGCCTTTGGATTGAAACTAGTTTAATACCCCAAATATGGCGTCGAGGTTTGTGACGGTTTTTTCCAACAATATCATCTTCAAGATTCAAAGTGTAATTTAAGTCGTCACTCAACACAACACTAGGTAAGAATATATCTTATCTTTTGATAGAGGGTGATAATTTGTTTGGTCAAAATATAGATATTCGAACATGAGAATGTAATTTCAAAATATATGATTACCATCGATAATCTTAGATTCCGTGAATCAAATCCACTCTAAAAAGCTTTAACTTCTATTGGATCCCACAATTTCTAAGCATCTGTTCCATATGAATATGCATGTCATCTAAACTAAAAGCACTTGCTATTTGCAAAACCCAGAAAGTGGGATGGTATGTAAAACACCTTCTCTACATGGAAAAGACAAGTGAAGAGAAACACCATAAAGAAGTTAAGATTAGTGGTTTAGAAAATCCAATTGCTCAAAGTTAACCAAAAACCACAATCCTTTTTGACTAGTAATTACAACACTAATGAGTCATTTTCAGCTCATAAAGTAATCTTTTGTTGTTAAGTCACTATATATATATAGGGATAGGATCTGTTTACACAGTGTAAAACTCTTTAAGTTTTACACGTTTTTTGAACCGTTGGATGAGTGAAACGAATGGATGAGATAAACAGTAAATATGTGAAGATTATCACTTGAAAAAAAAGAGAGTAAAGAGTTAATCTGAGCCATCCATTACCCCCATCTAACGATCCAGAAAACGTGTAAAACTTAAAATGTTTTAAGTTGCGTAACTTGATCCTAACTCATATATATATAGGGTTAGTATCACTTATTTTTTCCCCAGTAAAAATCTCCTTATTACCTACCGTTAATCTCAACCATACATTCTCACTAGTCCAACGATCCAAAAATCGTGTAAAACTTTTAAGTTTTGCACTGTGTCAACGGAACCTAACCTATATTATATATATGTGTCCTTTACACTCCATTGGCAACTTTTTCTCTTTTTCTTTTAAGACCTTTTCATGATGAGGCTTGCCATAACCAAGCAAAACACAAGTGTCTACATTTCATACAAAAGCACAAGTCCCACCTTAACAAAAGCATCCCCTTAATGGTCCCTCTACTCAACTTTATCTTCATTTTTCACCTCTTAATGGAGGCAAAAGCCATTTCTCTAAATTCACACATTACCAATGAACCACACGGTTTGAATACACATTCTTCAGTAAGTTCAAAAAGTTTTCATAAGGGTATGACAAACATAGAAAGAAATGATCCCTCCAAGAGGGTCAACTAGATGCACCTAGACCTATGTTAACCCCACACTCATCCCAGTATATTCAGTTTTCCTAAGTTTTTCATGTATTTGGAGAACTTAGGACAGTCATGTCCTCATACCAACATCTCGAATATAGGCTGGACATGGATGTTGGACAAGGTACTCCAATGAAAATAAAAAGTTAAGCACATAAAGAGAAGATGCTATAGATATCACCAATGAACCAGACACTTATTTCTGATACCTGTTTAACCAGGCTAAATGACATTAAAAGGAATTTGTAGTACCTTTTTCGGCTCAACTTTTGGTGGTGGTCCTTGACGGTAGAGGCTTGTCATTGGCCTTTGCTCATTCTGAATTTGCTTGATAGCTGCCTCCTCTCTTCCGTGAAGAGTTTCAAGGTTTTAATCAAGGCAAGAGCGAAGACAAAATACTAGAATTGAATTACCTGTGTCGGGTTACTTTGAATTATAATTCATCTGCATCTAACAGTAAACTTGAACAAGCAGACATAAGAGAGATAGAGAGAAATGTAGGAAGCAAGTTGTTGCACCTTAGTCCTGGCTAGTTAAACTAAAGAGAAATTAATGATAAATTCAATAAATTAACAATGAAAAAAATATTAAACAAGTTCTTTGATGCTTGTTAAACCATTTTAACCATTAAATTTCAATACAAGTCTCATCAAAATTGCATATGTTTGAAGAACATAAAGAGGAGGCATAAAAAAAGAAGAAAAAAGAACTATTTGTCATAGAATGCTAACCTAAGTACCTAACCCATGTTTAAGAATGTAAGAATCAACATCATATTTAAGAACACGGAGCCATAACTTTAGAACATGGCGGGTATCATTATCCGATTGACACAGACTGCTAAGTTAAAAGAAGGGATAATTTTCTTCTCTAATCTAATTCCAAGAAAAGATGGATTTTTATACAATACTTGTATAAAACATGCAACTTCTATATGGCTAGTGGCTGCTTGAAGTAAGTACTTGGAACTAAGGAAACTGCAAAATTAGTATGAATTGGACAAATAAAATTACATTGACAGTTACAACGAACATATACTCGAATCATAACAGATTAAACCATTACTAAGTACTAGCATAACTGTCCTAGCATAGTATAATAATTCTAGACATAAACCACATGTGACGAGATTTAAACCAAAAATAAATTGGAGAGAGCCAACGTATTAGAATGTTTAAGCTAACCCATTATAACATAAGAATGTTTAAAGCCTAGTATACATTATATGCACATAGAAATCTTAGTAAAAAAATTGACTTGTAGGTGTACTGACATGTTAAGGGGTTGGCTCATCATCTTATTTAATGACACTTGAAGATTTTACTCCAGAAAATTTTCAGGTTGGACGGCATTTGGAACTGGAAGTGAGTCTAGGATTGCTTTATATTGCGAATCCTCCACAGCAAGGTTTAGTATCATCGAAGTGACAGCATCGTTCGGTGCGAAATTCCTCCTACGCATTTCTTCGAGAAGATTCATAGCTTCTTGGATGTTATTTTCTCGAAGAAAACCTTGGATGATGGTGTTAAAGGAAATGGGATCAGGTAAGCAGCCCTTTTCTTCCATTTCCACGAGCAACTTATCAGCCTCGAGTAACATCCCTTTCTTGCAAAGACCGTCGATCATTATGTTATATGCTACAACATCAGGAACAAACCCTTTTCTCGACATGTCATTGAACATATCCCTTGCTTCTTCCAATCTTCCTGTTCTGCACAGTCCATAAATAAGTATACTGTATAATTCAACACTTGATTCGTGCTTGGTACCTTCAAGGGAACGAAAAATAGCTAATGCCTCATCAACATGACCTTTTTTGCATAGTCCATCCAACAATATAGTATACGTATATAATGTTGGAGATTGACTACCATAAACATACACCTCATCGAACATCTTTTTCGCCGTCCTCACCCTCCCAACCCGGCAAAGTGCTCCTATAAGTGTGTTGTAGGTTCTAGCATTCGGCCTACAACCCTGAAACTGCATTTCCCGAAAAATCTGGAAAGCTTCATCAATCTTCCAACGCTTGCAGTAGCCATTTATCATAGTATTATAGCTAATAACATTGACCTCCATACCTTGATCCACTATCGACCTGAAAAGCTTGGTTGCCTCATCTAACTTACCCGCCCTACATAATCCATCCATGAGTGAGTTATAAGTAAACAAGGTTGGCACCATTTCTTTTTGCCTCATGAGTGCAAATATTTCATGAGCTTTTACTAACATCCCCTTTTTGCACAAACAAGTAATCATAGTCGTGAAAGTTATTCCGTCTGGAGATATTCCTTCTCCGACCATCCTTTCGAAAATCCTCGCCGCTTCTTTCCACATCCCCTCTCTACAAAAACCATTAATTAAAGTGTTGTACATGACCAAATCGGCGGCGACCCCTCGACCAACCATTTCATCGAAAAATTTCACAGCTTCCTTCAACCTACCCAAACTACACAATCCACTAAGCAAAGAACCATAAACAACAACATCAGGAGTAATCCCTTTGGAAACCATTTCAAGGAAAAAATCGAGTCCCTCATCAACCAACTTATCTTTGCAAAGGGAAACGATAATTGTACTATATATAAGAAAACCCCCCTCACAATTCCTCTCCGCCATCTCCCCATACAATTTGAGAGCAGAACTTCGTTCACCGATACTACATAGTCCTCTAATAAGTACCCCATACGTAAAAACATCAGCTTGAAATCCTCCTCTCTCACGAATTTTATCAAACACTTGAACTGCTTCCAAAGCCTTCCCTTGAGCACACAAACCTCTTAACAATTTACCAACAGCAGCATGATCAGGCTCAAGTCCCCTCTTCAATATATCACCCAAAACACAAAACCCAAGGTCTATTCGCCGCGAATGGCAATAAAAACTCAACAAAATAGTCAAAGTGTGTAGATTTGGCTTAATTCCCTCGTAATTCAACTTCATATACAAGGGTATCACACTAGAGTCACGGCTAAGCTTTAAAACAGAGCCCAATACATGATTAAAAGTATCAGTAGATGGCAAAGGTTTGAGCTTTATTAACTTTTCAAAGTAACTTAAAGCATCGGCGAGGCTGATTTGACCTGATTTACATTGATGCCTGATGTGAAACTCGATATCGTCGTGAGCCGGAAGAGGGGCCGTTCTCGCATTTGGGGAAGAAATACGAGATGGGTTTCGAATGAAAAGAGAGGAAAGTGAGCCAATGGGGGATTTTGGTAGTCTTTCTTTGAGCTGCATTGTTTGAAGAAGTTGCTTCTTCAGTCTTCAGCAACATGAGATATAATCAGAACTTATGTAGAAGCTAGAAAGTACAATATATTTGGACAAAAACTATATGTTTTTAATTGGGTTTAAATTATTATTATTATTATTTTAAATATAAAATAAGAGCACAAAGTATATTTTTTAATTGGGTTTTAACTATTCTCGATTCGAGTTATTAAGTTCTTATAAAAATTTAATTGTAATTATTTATCATGTTACTATACTTTAGAATTTTGCTTTAAGGATCAAATTGAAAGAATGCGTAAATAACGATGGCTAAATTTAGTGAATTGTTTTAAATTATGACTAAATTGTTTGAATATATAAATATGAAGGACTAAGTGTGTTATTATACCAAATTTTATAACAGATATTTAACAGGATTTAACGTTAGGATAATTACCATTTTGTTTTTTACCAAAGTACAATGAAAGGCCCTGGAATATGATAAATAAGTGTTTTATTTAAAAAAAAGTTGGTTTATGGTTAGAGTTTGTGATTAGGGTTTAAGAAATTAAGGGTAAGATACATTTTTAGAGTGTAGAGTTCAGGGTGTAAAATTTAAGGTTAAAGTTTAGAATTTAATTTTTTTTATTATTTTTAGTGTATAGCATAAAAAAATATGATTATAGACAAAGAATTTTAGTTACACCTCTAATACCAAACTTTTATTGTTCACTGATTTAGGTTTTTTTAGGTCCAGCACGAACCAATTTGCCTCAGTCGTTAAGGGAACGGTTGTTGTTCTTAGAAGTCACGGGTTCGAGCACTAGCAGCTGCAGCAGGGTGATTAAGCGTTTATTGTCAAATGGTTGAGAGTATATTTAGAACAAATACGTCCAATATAATAAATAATCAGAAAAATATGCAATTTTTTAAAAATAAAAGACGAAAGAGGTATATTGAATTAAAAAAAAAAGTCTAGGTATATAAATATTATAAAACAAGGTTAACTTTTTGTACCTAACTTTTACATTAATGTACAATATAGTACCCAACTCTAACATTAATGTACAATATAGTACCTAACTGTTCTAATTTTTTTATGTAATTAGATATTGTAAATAGAGTAATTAGATTGATAATTACTTATTGATGGAGATAATTTTGGCTATATGGTTCCTGTATCAAAAATAATGTAAATGGCTGCCACAATATCTTTGATCTCATTTTTGGTATGTTTTGGTTAATGATCAAGTTGTCCCTTGATGCTCATGTTAAACCGAATGTGGTGTTAAGCAATCGAAAAAGTCAACCCGACCCAAGATCTATAAAGTTCTCAGTTGACCAGGTCTTAAATACTCCTATATAACAGGTAATTCCTTAGGGGTTATCCGCATAAAGCATGATCACATCGATCAACACCTCTTTCGAGTGAAAAGGACGAAAAATCTGCCTCTCACAATCTCTCCCCTTGGATCAGTAAGTATTCTCGTGTCACTATTGATCTAAGAACTCCCATAGTCTGGTTTTCGGCTTGCATTATCTCCAGCTTCAGACAAAAAATTGCGTCTGCCGCTGTTATAGTCACAAACAAGTTGACAAGACCTACGTCTACTAACGTGGGAGCCTGCCTCTGAAAGGAACTCTCACTTAGAGTGTCCAAGAATAGCGTTTCTACGCTTTTGTTTTCATCTCTGCTTATGGTGACCCTAATGGTTTGGGTTTATCCACGCTGGCTGGTGTCTACTGTTCGTCGAATGTCAAGAGCTTTGTTTACCTGTGTCTCTTGTATGTTGCCTGTGTTTCACCCAGGGTGATCCTCTACTTGTGCTTTGGACCTTCACGTGTGCTTTTGGTTGTATCTTTCCTTTGGTTTGTAATGAATTTTGGCATTTGGATCAAAAATAATATCTTGGCTTGGATTTAATATTATTGTTGTCATTATAAACCACTATTTTTTACAATAAAAATTTTGAAAGATATATCCATTTTTATGTAACATTAATGCACCTAATTTTTAGGTTGAATATATTCTCAACTATTTGACTGGTGTACGAACCCGTAAGCTCTAGAAACAATTAACAGTTAGTAATTCAGAAAAGTAGGTTCGTGCAACTACTATAGAAAATTCACCATTTAATCACGTTTGATTGATTTTTTAAAGACATCTATATAATTAATGAATCTAATATACAAATGAAATTACAATTACAAAAATATAATTAATTATTGCAAAATATAATCAAATTAATTAATATATGTTTCAATCTAAACTACTACCATATCTGTAATGGTTTCATAAATCAAATAAAAAAATCATCTGAATGGAATACAAATATATTTGCTAATAAAATAAGGGGAAAAAAAGTTGAAATACCAGAAAATGCTATGCAAAGAATAAGAATATTTAAAAGTGGTTAACTTAAAGCTGAAATACCACAGCCCCACGCGTTTCACCATTTCTGAAACAACAAGATCTAGAAAGTGGAAGAAGAATCACCTCGCTTTTTTTAAGTTTTTGCTTGCTGTTCTGCCGACGGAAAGATTGCCGATGTCCGCCGATTTGCCTCCCCGGAGATTACAAAAGGAGTAATCGTCCCCGTGGCTGAATCGGTTTCGAAATAGAAAAGGAATCGGAGATTGATGATCCAATACATCTGATTGGACAGAGTAACACGGTGGATTCAACAAAAATCTGTTAAAAAACATAGAGAACGATAATCTAAGATAGATTTAAGAGAAAATCGACCGTGATTACTCTGTCCAAACAAAGGGACTGGATCCGAATACAAAAATCCTTCCACGAGGGTTTAGATTTGAGGAAGAAAAGAGGAGAGATCTAGGGTTTATGCCGTTGGTTCTGCCTCTGGTGTTATCGTTCCAGTATTTATAACGGGGACTTACTTGCCCCTCACGAGAAAACCATGTTCCAACTAGGAGCGGGCAAGACCGAGTACTCGGTCAATTTGTCTAAAAAATTAAAATAAGTTTTGATTTCGGTTAGACCGAGCTCAAGATTTCAGAAAACAGTCTTGGTATTAGTGAAAATTTGTACCAATACTGGGTACCCGGTCAATTAGTTTATTATTAATAAAATTTGAGCAGGGAAAAAAATTTCAACTATCAATAATAATGTTAAATAACAAAGTAAGAATACTGTAGGCTTAAATCTTAAAACGAGTCATACTCATGATATTTATACATAAAGATAAATAAAGAATGGTCTTCAATTGTTCACAATCTCTTCAACGCCATTCGGTACCAGACCAATACCAGGTACTTGGTACTGATTCCGGTCTCATTTGGCACCCACCGAATACCGGGTCCAAAAAAATAAGATTTAGTCCCGGTCTCGGTTGTAATTGGGACCTAAATTTCAGATCAAGTCCCGGTCTTTCCGAAACTAATTTCTGTTTAAAATTCAACGAATCCGGGTCCAAGTAATCGAGTTTTTTGCCCACTCTTAGTTCCAACCACATTTTATTGCCTATCTTTTATTTTAATTACCGGTTAATCAGAATATTCGATTCGAAAAATAATTTTTTTTATAAAGATTGAGAGATAAAATATTCTTTAGAGAATACGAGAAATATCAAAATTACTATATTATATAATATTTTAATACATAATATTGTAAGTAATCGATCAGACTACTTAATTTTATCCAAAAATATAAAATGTAACTGAAACAAAATATTTTTCTTTTCAAAAAATAACATCAAAAACCAAAATTTTCAGTTCAATTAGTCTTTTTTTTAATCAGATTCAGTTTCAATTTATCGAATTTTTCACAACCCTAGGCATATGCTCTTTGATTTTTTTATACCTTTTATATCATGTAATTTAGTCATCGTCTTTTGTAGTGTTTTATTTGAGTTAAGACTTCAAAATTCAATAAAATACAAGGACTAAAAGTAACCAAATTAAAATACAAGGACTAAATCGACAATTTATGCATAATATAAAGACTAATGACAGAGAAACCTAAAGGCTGAAAAGAAATAGAACAGAGCTATAATAAAACTGAAAATACTTTATGCAAAGAAGCAAACAACACTCTTTACTGAAATGTTTTTTTCCTTAAGAAAAGACTATAAACTCACTCCAAATCTAAGACATTATCAGATCGTAGTAACAAATCGAATGTGTATGCAATTTCGGTTCTTGGTTACCGTTTTTAGTATCCGTTGGAAGGTCGGAATACTGTATAGCCGTTTGCGCCGCATGACGGATTAGAATACCCTTGGCTATAGTATGGGTAACTATCACCATATGCATTCCTCATCCCGAGTAAAGATAGATCGGAGGGAGCGCTTGGCGAATGTGTTGGGACCAATCCATCAATTTGTCCATTGGCGTAAGGTAGGGGGTTAGCATGCGGAATAAATTCCCTCGGCGTACTGAAATGGCTGCCTGAGGGACTTCTGTAACCTTGTTGCAACCCATCGTCATGGAAATTCCATGCTCGGTCATACCTGCATTCGCCGCTTGAGGATCCCATCTCACCCGACATGCCCAAATTGGATGGAAACGAAAACTGCCGGTTTAATAAATGTGAGCGATTACCAAGAGGATGGAACCCTGATCCTGGCCTAACTGCTCTCCCAACATTGTGCTCCTCATCGAGCAAGTCGTTGATTATATCAAGGTGTGGAAACTCATCTCCCAATACACCTTGGGTATGATGTCCGGATGTAGATGGTGGAAGCTCGGCAAAGAAGCGCTCCCGGGTTCTATTACACTCGGACTTGTACAAGTCAAGATTTTGGATCTCACTAAGCAATGAAGGATTACTTCTACTGCCATCCCTCCGAGAACTCTCCAACCATTGGGGTGCATTTGGCAAAGTATCCCTAGTTGTCATGCCATACGGAAAGCCCGACTGTGCAGAAATTGGGTCCATTCGGTCAGAGCTCTGGGGTATATAAACTGGTGAAGATACCAAAGAAGGTGGTTGCGAGTATGCCCGTAGTGGATTGACTCCTGAGCTAGGGTAGTTGGGATGAGTAAAACCGGATGAATTAGAAGCAACATGGTTACCCATTATGGCATTTCTGTAAGATTGAGGCGCATAACCAGTAGCAGGTGACGGGTCAGGACCTAAACGGCCAGCTGCACTAACTGAACGAGCAAGAAAAGGGGTTGTTTGAACCATAGAAACAACAGGACCTGTTGGCCTAGAACCAGGGATTAGAGGAGCACTCAACGGCCTTGACACCACAGGCAGTTTTCGGGTCATAGTTTTTTCAGTTGGTCTGGAAGCTGCAGCTTTCTGAATATCTGATTTTACTATACCAGCCATTTGAAACGATGTACTTGATGACGCAGGCTGATCACGCTGTTGTAAGCCGTTCAACGTTGCCTTGCTAACTGGCACGGAATCCAAACTGCCAGCACTCCCGTACTCTGACCTAAACTGAGCAGCCGGTTGCAGATTTCTCGGAAGGCCTCTTGGAGAGGATGATATAGCAGCCGTCTTCTCTTTGGGTCTTTCTAAATCAACTTTTTCCTATTACATTGAAAAGATGAATGAAAATCATATATGATTGTAACCGTAACCCAAAATTTATAATAATAACTAAGAGATCAAATAGAAATATATCAATATATTACCTTTTTAACAGAGTCCTGCTCATCCCACTTAGTCTGATCTGGCAAGGAGGAAACAGCAGCCTCAGACTCGGATTCACCAGTCTTGCTGCTTTCAGAAACATCGTTACGGTCCCTTGCATCTGGTGTAGGACAAGAAGTCTGACTATTAGTTTCCGCAGTCCAACTACTGCCATCACTTGATATTTTGCTTCGCTGGTCCTTTCCTCTACAAATTTGAAAAGCCGATTAGATAAATACATTTTCTTCGCATCCAGACACATGGAAAGAAACCTAAGAAACACTTTACCTGCTTGCTGATTTTTTGTTTTGGTTGCTTGAAAACGAGTTCCATTTATAGTGCCCATTCATTATCACTGACGGTACCGAGTCTGTTGAACATGTTGATGAACTATCATCGATTATAAATATGCTCCTTTTATCAGCTACTCCATTCTGTACACATGATAGTCCGGATATGCCACTACTACTGGCTTCTGTGGGAGGATGAACTTCGGATGTATCAGTATCCCAATTAACAGGACAAGAATCTTTGTCTTCATAATCAGGCTGAAGAACTTCAGTGGCACCATCAACCAAGTCAGAAACATCGGAAACATCACACGGTAAATCGGACTTCTCAGGCACTGGCTGCACCTCCGCCATTATAGAGGCTTCCTCGTCATCATCTGGGTGGTTTTCTGGGTGCTTCTCCTCCGCTCCCACAAGAGCCTTTTCCCTCCCTTTATCTTTGCCTTTACGATTATTCCGTTTTTGCTTAGCCTAACATAAGCAGGAGAAAATGTGTTGCATTCAGAAGAAAAGGATTGTGCTATCTACACTTAGTTCTTTCAAAATGGAGGTAAAACAAATACACCTCAAATTGATTCCAAAACTAAAGTAGGGGATCTTGATGACAATCACCAGAAAATAAATTTGGAAAATGTAAACCTTATTTCATTTTCTTGCACTTAGGTGGTCCAAGGAGGGCATACATTCTAATAATTACAAACGAGTCCATGACAAAGAAAAAAAATAAAGGATTTATACCTGCTTTTTCTTTGCTTTTTTCTCCTTTTCAGATGCTCCTCGTTTGGTCTTCTGCTCACTTTCCGCCAGCCATGCAGCTTCTTCACGAATGAGTTCTTCTTGCCTCTGCCAAGCAACAGCTTCCTGGTAGGCAACTTCTATCTTGTTGCTGAATGTAAGCGAAGAATTAGTGCATAAATATGGGTATAAATAAGTAAATATCATTCTTAATATCCTACATAGATTGCAGAACTGAACATTGGGATAGTACTGAAAATTGAAATTAAGAATCTCTCTCTCCAATATGCTGACCAAAAAGATATATGCAAAGGAATCCAAAGCCGTGATTAACTGCATTACCACTCGAACGTGTCCATAAAATCCACCAGAAAATAAGATAATACCCCATGTGCCAGAGTGAACTTAAGTTCACCAAGACATTGACCTTTTTCACACAGAAGGAGAAGACAATGCGTGCTTGTGCATTTACGACTCCAGATAAGTGGATATAGGCATGCCTAATATAACAAAATGCACAATCCCACGAATGCTTTTTGTTCAGAAGAGGAAAAATAATTATGTAAAGGAACGTCAAGCTAAACTAAATTGTGAAGGGAGAGGAAATGCATTTTAGTCAGCAAAAGGAAAATTCTAAGGTCAAGTTCTGTGACTGCTCAAAATTAAAACAATGTCTTTGCCATCACAAAGTAAAAAATTCAGGTAAAATTTGCATTTTTAAAAACAGAAGAAAATGTACAGGAAACTACAGGAGTCAACAAAGCATTTAAGTTAAATAGCAGCTCTTATCAAATATTTACCCTCCATTTGTTAAGGTGTCAGTCCACTACTCGATTGGCCAAATAAGTGATCAATCTTAGTTATAAGGACACATAACGGATTTCCACAAGAAATAGAAAATATAAATAAGCTATTATTTCTTAAAAGGTATGGAACCTGAATATATGAGCAAGAACAAATATTTCCACTGTCCTGCGACCCAGTTCTGTAAGATGCCTTTCATCATGCTCAATCGAATCCTTGTTGAAATCCTCTCCAGAATTCCCATCCTACACTAAATGAAAAGGTTTGCTGAGCGAGGAACAAGACAAAACATGATTTTCTTAAAATAAAATAAAATACAAATTCACGTTGGGAGTAAAGGTTTTGTTCTTTGTTGCTGTAAAATACAATAACAATATGATAGTCTCAGAAAAGCATATGGGAACAGAGCAGTAGCTTCCAGAGAATAGAAAGTATATGTATTCATAGACATCAAGGCCGATTGCCGAATTCATGTATTTGGAAGAGAAGTTAAGAATTCTACTAAATATGTTTCCACTAGTTAAGAAATTTCAAACATGGAACATTACAGCTACCCTGCTAGCTTAAACTGAATGTTCTTACTCATCATAACCTACCATCAACATTTAGAACCTTACCTTTGTTCGGTTCTGAGGACCTTTCTCATCTTTCGGAGGTAATGGCTCCAAAGCAGCCCTTTCTAATAGTAGCAGAACATCATCCGCTAATATAAACATATCTTTTTCCATGCGAACAATTGGAGCTGGCATTTCTTCAGCATCCAATGATTTTGACTTCACTTTCTTGCTCTTACTCTGTCCTTCAAGAGCCTTCAACCCACTATGGAGTGAATCCATCACCAAAGTAGATGTCACTTCCTTCTCTATAAAAAAGTGCTTCACAACTACTTTCAAAATCATATCTTTTTTCTCCCTGGACATTCGACGCCTGGAATTTTGATCAATCCCCAACCAGAAAGCACAAAAGCTGCAACAGTTTCAAAAGGCAACAAAAGGATAAATGTGATGATCCAACGAAAAACAAAATAATCAAATATATGCCATCCCAAGCATGCTTATACACTAAATATTGATATTACTTGATAAAAAAATAATTGTGGCCAACTTTAAATCATATGGTCAAGGCAAGAAGGAATATGATACAACAACGAAAAAGGAAAAAAGTAGGTAGAAAAACAGGCAATGATAATAGATAACACAGAAACCGATTCATGGGAAAACTTTCAAACATGACATATCTTTCAAGTAAAATTCTGTACACACTAACTGATATTAATTGAACTATGTGAATAGCAAGTCATTAAAAGTACTGAATATAAAATCATTTACCTTGACCACTTTGCTTTGTCCTCTATCAACTTCCCAAGATTGCTTCTTCTGTCGTCCAAGAAACGGCGACAAATTTGCTCTACATTTGTCAAATACACCCTAGCAAGTTCTCTCCTATATTGACGATCAAGGCAACGAAAAGGCTGATCTGCTTTCGCCCTACAGATTCAAAACAAAATATTCAGTTTGCTCATCAAGATGGAAAATATTAGAAATAAATAAATAAATCAGATTACACAAATTAACACCACAAATCAACTTGGCTGTAACATACCAAGGCCATAATTTCAGAATGAGGAAACAACTCCATGCAAGGAACCTTCTTATACTATACTGACCGATTACTAATCCGGCTTCTTCGTCAAAGATATAATACAATGGCAGAGTAAAACAATTATCAACCAAAAGTTTCACCCGAGTCTTATATTTTCTGAAAACTGGGATTGCAAAAAAGTCGTATTGATAAGCATGAAGAACGACATTCGAAGTCCATATTTAAGTTACTACTCATAAAAAGCAAAAGGAATTTGGAAGGACTTACTTAGCTACAAAGGCTATGCAATAAAGAAAGGGAGATCAGCATGAAGGAACAGTTGCCTAAGCATTGAATGAAACACCGCATGCAGAGGTTTGTTTATCAAAAAATTACTGAATACCTGATAACTTGAACCTGAGCTTTTATTATTAGGGTGTCAGATTCTATAAATCCATCATAAACTTTCGAGAGCTCCATAAACTTTTTCCACCCCCAGTCATGCTCTTTCTTCCAGAACCGATGTAAAGTATCTGCAATCCACAGCAAGTTATTTAGAGTTCATGATCTGATTTAGCCCTACTTAAACTATATTTGAGCCAGCCAACCTGAATATTTTGATTTCTTTGGATCTTTATTTACAACAGCTATTGTAAACTGTGCAAAATGACTCCAACCTGTCTCAGAATAAAGCAATGGACCACATAATTTCAACAACATATTACAGGAGATGATAATAAAACCAATATAAAAGATTCACTGATGTCTGACAATATCAAACCTGGAAGAAGCTTGTCATGATTGGCAACACAGAGAAACAATGACAGATGATTGCAGACATCACAACCTTGTGGATAAATTAAAATGTACCTATCAAGTATCAACAATGGAAACAGCTGAAGTCAAAACTAAGGAATTTTCCCTGATACAAAGACATATGTTTCTTTTCAACCAACAATATCAACTATAAAGTTCAGAATATTTATCTTTTTGAGTACAAGCAAATTTACTCCACTTATAACTCCAAAATGATATAAAACAAGAATTCCAAAATAACAAATTATGAACTATGAATTTGACAAAGCATAGTAGAAACATAACAGCCGATGATATATAAGCCCATACCACTTGTAGCCACCAACTTCAAATGCATTACTGCGAAGTTCTCTTTTGTTTATCTGCGAAAATTTCTCAATCTTCCACGTATACTTTCCATACAATTCAGAGGGTTTTGGCCCTATAAATAAGTAAATTCAGCTTAATAAGTTTTTATCATAAAAATAGCAAGAACAGCACAAACATATTCCAAACTATTCATACTTAAATGGAAATATAAAAAAAAGTGGTTGAGGGAACTTCTTAACAATTATTCCCTAGCCAGCTTAATTTCTGCACCCATTAAAAGAAATAAACTCCTCAAGAAGTTTTGATTATATATATATAAGAACAAAAACATATTCCAAACAGTTCAGACTTTAAAATGGAATGTAAAAAAGTACTGGTAGAGAAAACTTATTGATAAGTATTCCTTACCTTAGCCAGATTAATTTGCACTTTTAGTGCATTCAAATAGTTTAGAACAAACACCATCTATTAGCAAGTTAGCCTATTCATTGCTTGTGTTATTTCATCTACCATACATCAACGAAATGGAGCTTGAAAAATATTAATTTTATAGGAAAACAACAATAAACCAGTTAAAATCATCTATGATAAGATTAATCTCTACGAAAATGTGGCTGCATTTAACATGCTTCACTAACCTAATCCATCAAGTGTAAGTAATTTCTACACATCAGAGACCCCCTCAGTTGCATTCCAAAATGCTGCCAGCAACAAAACAATAGACTACCTAAAACTGACAAGTTGGTTTTCTTATCATGCTACATGTTTTTTATCACTTGTTTTGGACATTATAATGGAGCATTTCAACCTAAAACCAGAATTGGCATTGTAATGATTGAAGATAAACAGACAGTAATACAGTATACAACACATTTAAAAGAACAAAGAGCATTCAACCGAACTTGAAAGGGATCCTAAAGCGTACCACCAACGCCATCGTCCGAGTCCCAGTAAAGCAGCGAGGTTGAAGGTGTTCCATTTTCTACCTGCTCAGAAGACCGCCATTCGGCTAAGGCTTCCCCTGATAGGCAATGGTGCCTGCTTGAAATCCCGTCGGAATACCTTCCCACTCCACAGCCCTCACTTGCAACCCCAGCCATTTCTCACTTTAAGTTCCCCACTCGTCTTCAGCTCCACTTGGCTAACCAATGAAAAACCCAGATAAGAAACCACTCGAAATTACTTAACTCATAAACCTCCCTTTGAAATGCAAAATAATTAGAATCATCACAGCCATATAGGCATATACCCTCTACCCAACTTTTCACCAAAGAATCCAATACCCAGTGATAATCAAAGTTCTACAAACATTCAAATAATTAGCATAAAACCATAAAAGCTTTCAAAGATGAAATCTTTAAATTAATTAGACGAATTCAACTACTACAAATACAATCACTAAAAACATATTAAATAAAACCCACCACTGAAATACCAAAAAGAAGCAATAAAACCCTCGTTAGAAAGCATAGATAAAATCAAAACCGTAGCTTTACAATGAACCCAACGGAATCTTATGATACAACCCATAACACCCAAATTATATATACAACCCAATAACAAGAATCGCAAACCAAATTAAACCCCGATAGATAATAACGATTACTAGATTGAAAATCCAGATTAAAATCAAACCCTAAAAAATTAAAATTTAAAAAGACGCAATTAATTAAAGAAAACTCAAAAAAGACTCCGACTTCATAGCGCAGATCGAATAGTGAAAACGAACCTGAAAATGGAAGAGTTAACAGAGGGTTCTTTCTTTCTTTTCTTTTCTTGGTTTTGAATGGGGCTTTGGCAGCTCTCTTGAGATTCTAGAGAGAGAAAGAAAGAGAGAAAAGGGAAGCAGCAAAAGAGAGAGAAGAAAATCCAGCACAAAAATATAACTTTCGTTTATTTTATAGTGAATTTAAAATTCTGTAAAAAAATCAGTTTTACTAAATTACTACTCCTTATTACCATTCAAAAGAAAATGTATATTTTTTATTTAAGGCTGATCAAACATTTTACGAAAATAAAATATACATAAAGTATAACATAATATATGTGAAAAATATTTTGATACGTAAATTTGTGTAAACTTTAATCTATACAGATATTTTAATTTTAGGGTTTAAGGATTTAGGTTGTAGTTTAGGAGGGGTTTAGGTTGTATGATATAAAATTTAAGGTTCATAGTTAGAATTTAGGGTTTAAGGTTTAGGTTTCAGGGTATTAGGACTAGAAATTTAGGTTTTAAATTTTTATAGCTTAAATATGAAGAGTTGTGTATTTTTATAAACAACCTATGTATCAAAATATAACTATATACATACATGTAAGTTTTAGTAAAAAAAAATATAAGCATATACTGTGGCGGATCCAAAGTTAATATAGGGTGGGCTCGTGTCCACCTAAACTTTTTAAAACTCACACATTTGCCTTTAATTTTTTTAATTTTTGTGAATTAATTCTTAAATTTTTGTAATATTTATTACTTGTGTCCACCCTAAAATTTTAAAACTTTATGTGTGCTCACCCACAAATATATTTCTGGATCTGCCCTTAGACATATAAATAAAATTCGAAAGTTGTACATTTTTTTAGATCGTTAAATGAAGGTAAATAGATAATTGAAATGTAAGTTTTAGAAAAAAAATATAGGCATATAAGTAAAATTCAAAAGATTTACCTTTCTATCGGGTTGAAAGAGACATATTTGATCTTCAATATTTCAAAAAAGAGTTGAATTGTTACTATGTGGCTTGGTTGTATTCTATCGGGTTCAGGAATGAAGTTAGGATTTACAGTTGGGGTAAAATATAAATTTTGAAAGAGGGGGCAAATTCATAATTATCTTAATTTTTTCAAAAAAAAATATAAGAAATTAAGAGGTAAAATAAAAATTTTTTATCGGGAGGCCACAACCCCTCCTATTAAAGTTGTAGCTTCGTCAGTGACCGGGCTCCTGGCCCAACCATGTATCAATGGACTAGCCATTCCCAACGTTGTAAAAGTAAAGCCCGTGGAGAAATCTTCCAACACACAAAAATACATGAAACCAACCTACATACATGTTAAACGATGGAGTTCATCAATCTTCATGTGCATGGAAAATATAATTCATAACTTTATTTTTCTGTTGTTGTTAGTATTCGAACTTCAACATATTTTCGATCTTTTTCGTATCGGCTATTTCGAAAAGTATATACAAAGTTGTTACAATCGGTGGACAACTTCGGGTATGGAGAACGTTGATGATCGAATCAATAGCAAGTTCTACCTATGGAAGCTTGGATAATATTCTAAATAATCTTGAGTCTTATCCAGAGAAAAATTCAATTTTAAGGACTTAATTATTAAAAATATATATAGGGGTATTATTATAAATATCCCTAAAAATTTAAGGAAAAATTACACTATTAGTCTCAGGTCGGGTTGGATATTTTCCACCATAAACCCAAACCCGAATTTATCATCAACAAAAACTCGACCCAACCCGGCCCGGCCCAAACCCAATTTTTTCATTAAAAAATACAACCTGGTCAGGCCGGGTCAGGTTAAAACCCGTGGGGTCCGGGTAAAATGTCCATCCCTATCTAACATACATCAAGTCCTCAAAAAGTAATTATACCATTGAAATAAAATCACTCCAAAGCCCAACAAAAATCGCCGTGCAACTCACCACATGAAATAGCTGAGTAACAATAGTGATATGGTGCTATTTCAATCTTCTAGTTGATGAGATAAAAGATGAACCATATCTTCCTTTTGGGAGATTGTGATTTCCATTGAATTTCATCACTCATCGAGTTTTAACTCGATTGATATCGTTATTGTTGCAACATAAAAAAAATTACAAGTAAAATAGTTTTTTTTATGAAAGCTAAAGTGATTATAAGTAGTATATGTTCTAAATATACTCTCAACCATTTGACAATGAACACTCAATCACCCTGCTACAGCTGCTGGTGCTCGAACCCGTGTTCTCTAAGAACAACAATCGTTCCCTTAACCACTGAGGCAAGTTGGTTCATGCTACAAGTAAAATAGTTAAATTATAGGTATAATGCCAAAATAAAAGGCTTAAATGAAAAATCAGCCCTTTGCCTATGTTTTTTTTTTCTTTCTGCTTTAAGTACCTAAACTATAGTTTGGGCAAAATAAGCTCCTAAACTATTATTTTTGGTCACTTTAAGTTTTTAAATATTTTTTAGTCAAAATAAGTACCTAAACTATGTCATTTTTTTCTTTTACTCCCTAAACTATCTATTGTTCAAAAAAATTGTGATGTGTCAACATCTTATTAGTTTAAATAATTTTCTTTTGACTTAAATAACTATCAGACTTAAAGTGACCATAAATGATAGTTTAAGGGCTTATTTTTCCCAAACCATAATTTAGGTACTTAAAACAGAAAAAGGCAAAGTTCGAGCGCTACTTTTTGGTTTAAGCCAAAAAAAATACCCCTACCGTTTGACTGAATAGTCATTTTGGCTCTTATTCTTTTTTGAACCAATCTAACCGTCCCAACATTTCATTTTGGGTCAAAATAACTCATATGCAGATGAAAACTGTTAGTTAACTAACAATAAATGACTTGAAAATGACGTGACAAAACTACATGGCAGTGCACGCTGACATGCAGTGTTCAATAGACAAAAATGTTAACTTGAAAGAATGTCACATCAGTCAAAAAAATAATTTTATAAAATTATTTTTTTTGCTGACATGTCATTTTGTCAAGTCATTTACCGTTAGTTAACTAATAATTTTCATCCGCATAGGGAGTATTTTAACCCAAAATGAAACATTAGGTTAAATTAGTTCAAAAAAAGAATATGAGCCAAAATGACTATTCAATCAAACGTGCCGTTAGTTATGGTTTTGTGAAAAATAATAGTTTGATGACTCAATTTATTGATTTTTTTTTATTTTAGTCACCAAACTATTTTTTTTCGTGACAAAATAATAATTTGATGATTAAAACAGAAATACGGGAACAATATAGCTAGCAATGGTATTGTTTACCCTGAAATTTAAATGCATTTTTCTCTATTTATCTGAGGCTGTGGAGCTATATACAAAACCAAGCAACAATCATCCATGGAGAAATCTCTTCCTCTCCATCAACTCCATGCAAACAGCTTCGGCATAATCATCAACAGATCTCACTCATTCCTCCATTTCATAGCCATACTGTTTCTCCTTCACTATCGCCTTTCTTTCTTTTTCCAAACCACCACCATCCCCACGCTTCCATGGCTTCTAATCTTCGCCTCCGAGTTGCTTCTCTCTCTGTCATGGCTCCTTTCGCAATCTTACCGATGGCGCCCGGTTTACAGGACAGTGTTCCCCGACAGATTGCCGGGCGACGGCGAGCTTCCGGGTATTGATGTGTTTATTTGCACTGCGGATCCTGATAAGGAGCCGACTGTGGAGGTTATGAACACTGTGATATCGGCCTTGGCGATGGATTATCCGCCGGAAAAGCTTCATGTCTATGTTTCCGACGATGCCGGTTCCGATGCGACTTTGCGCTGTACGAAGGAGGCTTGGGAGTTTGCGACGTGTTGGGTCCCGTTTTGTCGGAAATACGGTATCGACACCGGGTGTCCCGAAGTGTATTTCTCGAGTTTAGAAGATGATGACGGAGAGTCCAAGGCAGAGAGGGAAAAGATGGAGGTAATTTGGTGATAATAATTATATCCACATTTTCTATTATTAATCTCGTATATTCATTTATCTTCGTCCAACGGTTTAAAAAAGTATAAACTTTCAAGTTTTACCGAGCATAAGAGGATCCTATATCACATATATATGTGATAGAATTCGTTTACACCGTATAAGAGTTTTAAATTTTACAGTTTTTTTGGATCGTTGGATAAATATATGGGTGGATCCTATATCACTATACGGGTTTTTGGATCTCATATTCATCTATTCCACTCATCCAACGATCTAAAAAGCGTGTAAAACTCATAGTTTTACATTGTGCATAAGTGGATCCGAACCCTATATATATATATAACTCATAGTTTTACATTGTGTATAAGTGGATCCGAACCCTATATATATATATAAGTTACACAATGTAAAACTCTTTAAGTTTTACATGTTTTCTGGATCGATAGATGAGGAAATTGATTGCTCAAATTAACTCCTTACTTTTTTTTTCAAGTGATAATCTTCACATATTTACTGTTAATCTCATTCATTCGTTTCACTCATCCAACGATCTAAAAAACGTGTAAAACTTAAAAAAATTTATACTGTGTAAACGAATCTTCTCTCTATATATACAAGGTAAAATACATATATTATTATTCAACTATCTTTTCACTTCTATTTTAGTCACTCAACTTTTCGATGAAATCGGACAAGACGACCCTAATCCCGAAATGTGAGAGAAAGTTCACGATTGGACTCACTCACCGCTATTCAAAATGTTTTCAAAGCTGCATATGCAACTTTAGCTCCAAGACAAATCCTAGAAGAAGAAAAAAACACAAAGTTAGAGAGAGGGCCTTTTTCCTTAAAAAGTTAAAGAGAATAAAAACAAATTCTTATTAAAAAATTTAGGATACCAAAGACATACATGTTTCATGAAAAATATCTAAACTAAATTGTAAAAACTTTATAAGGACTATAGTAACAATTTGACCATTTGAATGAAGGGGTCAAATCATAAATTAAAATATAGATTTTTCATAAATTGATTTTTTAAGGAAAAAAAAACGGGTTAATTCATTAAACTAAAAAATCAAATGGTAAACTTTTAGTAATGAATTTTGCAAGTACTGAATTAATAATATTTATTTTTGAGATCGTTAGCACGGCCAATACCTCTACTCTCCAAAATATAAAAGTATTTTTATATTAATATTTATTCAATAACTAAATTTAAATAAAAGTAATTTTCTAATATATTTCATGTTTATTTTATGTTTCATGTTCGAAATTTGTGGCTGTTCTATTCGAACAATTATATTTTTGACATGTGATCAGCAAAAATATGAGGTTCTGAAGCAACGAATAAAGACAATTCTACAACATCGAGATGTGGTCGCCCTCTCCATTGATGCTCGTGACCACCCTTCAATTATTGAGGTATTCATCTTTATTGTCATTTTCTTATTTATTTTGTGGGAAAGGTACAAAACAACTCAATTTAATGATTATTTTATAATAATTTTATAAATTTAATAATTATTTTGTGACTTTCAAAAGTGGGTGGCGAAAAAGATATTTCTTTTTGTAATTTTGTAACCATTTGCATACTTTATTCTTATTTTTTATTATTAAAAGTAGGAGCAAACATCGATCGACTCGAGTAAAAAAATTGAATTTGTTGAGTTGGCGAGTCCTATTTTTTATAACTCAATTTATCTGAAAATTTTTTGAGTCAAGCTTATGAAATCCAAGTCAAGTCGAGTTGGGAAGCTCAAGTTTCTATTCAAATTTAATTGCAATTGTTACAATGTTATGATACTAATTGATTTTAGTTTAAACGATTTTTTATAATCATTCCATCATATTTATTTCTCAAGACATATGCATATATCATGCATACTTGAGAGACTCGACCCAAACTTGAAAATTAACCCACTAATTACTACAAAAATTTGAGTTATTCAAGTCATATTTTATAAGTCAAACTGTATTCGAGAATAATCGATTTACCTAAATACTAATATTCGATCCTATATATATATATATATATTTATGGTTAGGATCAACTTACACAATGTAAAACTCTTTAAGTTTTACACGTTTTTCTGGATCGTTGGATGGAGGAAATGGATGACTGAGATTAACTCATTATTTTTCCCAAGTGATAATCTTTATATATTTTACTGTTAATCTCATCCATCCGTTTCACTCATCTAACGATCCAAAAAACGTGTAAAACTTAAAAGAATTTTACACCGTGTAACTGGATCCTATCCTCTCTCTATATATATATATATAAACTTATGAAGAAAAAATAGTAATGAAAAAAGGGTAATTTAATTAAAGTTGTGATTAATTGTTTTGTAGGTTATAAATGAGTATCCCAAAGAGGAAATGCGACAAGTTAAAATGCCTCTGCTTGTTTACGTATCTCGTGAGAAAAGGCCTTCTCATCATCATAATTTCAAAGCCGGAGCCCTAAATGTCCTTGTATGCCACCTTCAACCTCTCCAAGTCATGTACATATATTGTTCTATGAATCGAATATCAATAGTTCGTGTCGTGTTTATGTTGTGTTGCTTCCGTTTCTAGCTTCGGGTCTCGGCAGCGATGAGCAATTCTCCGTACATTCTAGTGCTCGATTGTGACATGTACTGCAATGACCCGACATCAGCTAGGCAAGCAATGTGTTACTATTGTGATCCTCGAACACCTCCTTCGATAGCATTCGTGTTGTTCCCTCAAACATTTCGGAACATCGGTGAGGACGACATCTACGATAGCGAGATGCGGTCTATATTCAAGGTGGTATCTACGATAGTGAGATTCGATCTGTATTCGAGGTTGGAGATTGATGTTTAATTCTTTTTTTTTTCATGGAATTCAGATATATTGGCACGGTTTAGATGGCGTCGGAGGAACAATTCTGTCGGGTTGTAACTTTTATATAAAGAGGGAAGCTTTACTGGGCAATTTCAGTAAGCAAGAAGGTCAGTTAAATTGCTACCGATGAATTAAAAGCGTTCATGTTTTTATCGTAATCCGAAAATTTCATTATTTTTTTATTCAAGTTCGAGTCGAGGTAAATTAAGATTAAGTGGAAAGTTATAATTATTAAATATAAATTAGCTTAAATATACATTTGATACTTGAACTATACATTTTCTCTTAAGTTGGTACTTAAAGAATTTTTGCTCTCAAGCTGGTACATGAACTAGACACTTGACACCTAAAGAATTTTTGCTCCCATCTTGGTACCTATAAACTTTAATTCAATCCACTATTCTGATACTTTTATTAACATATTTAGTCTCAAAAGTTATACATTCTATCAATTTGGCCCTAATTCGAAATAATTCAATAAATTTAATCATGTGTATTTAAAAAAAACCCTATTAATTTAGTATTTTTGCGATACTTTCAAATTAAACAAGCATAACTGATCAAAACAACAATGAAATAACTGCATTCTACCATGAAATAACATCAAATTACCGTTAAAATTTTATACCAAGAAAGTGATATAACATTTATAGGAGAAAAATAAACAATTTAATAGCATAACAAAGAGTAAATTGATAAGATTTTTAAATATAAATGGTTAAATTTATTGAATTATTTCGAATTAGGACCAAATTGATAAAATGTATAAGTGTCTAGTTCAAGTACCAACTTGGGAGTAAAAATTCTTTAAGTACCAACTTGAGAAAAGATGTGTAAAAATGGGCTTGTATATTATGTGATTACAAATCAATGAATAATACACAGTTTATATACATGGACTCAACATATATAACTAACTAACAAAATTCAGCAACAAACTAAACTTCCTAACTAATTCTGTAACTGACTCCAACTTCAACACTCCCCCTCAAGTTGGGTCCTGCTGAAAAACATTCTTGATACCCAACTTGGATGACAGGTAGTAATGTTGCTGACTTCCCAAAGCCTTCGTCATGACGTCAGCTAATTGTTCATGTGTTGAAACATGTTCAGTTTGCAAAATCCCTTGCTGTAACTTCTCTCTCACGAAGTGACAGTCGATTTCTATATGCTTTGTTCTTTCGTGAAATACTGAATTTGCAGCTATCTGTAGTGCCGCCTTGCTGTCACAATAAAGCTTCACTGGTTCTAGCTTCTTCAATGTTAATTCTTCTAGTAATCCTCTTAGCCAGATCACTTCAGAAGTAACCATTGCCATAGCTCTGTATTTTGCCTCAGCAGATGACCTTGCCACCACATTTTGCTTCTTTGACTTCTACGAAATTAAAGAATCTCCAAGTTTAACACAGAAACCTGTGATTGATTTTCTGGATATTGGGCAAGAAGCTCAATCTGAGTCACAATATGCTACCAGTTTGCATTCAGTAGATGCTTTCAACAGAATTCCCATGCCAGGCTCCTTCTTGATGTATCTAACTACTCTTAAAGCAGCTTCCATATGAGACCTTTTGGGCTTATGCATGAACTGACTCAAGGTGTTAACAACAAAAGTAATGTCAAGTCTCGTGTAGGTCAGATAAATCAGCCTTCCTATAATCCTTTGATAAACTGATTTGTCCTCCATCAATTCATCTTCAACATCAGATTGTAAGCCTTGGTCAAAGTCAACTGAAGTCAACTTTAAGTTTTGCTCTAATGGAGTTAGAGCACACTTAGCATTCTCAAGCCCAACATCTTTGATTAGTTCGAGGGCATACTTCCTTTGATTCATCAGTATCCCTTCTTTTGATCTAAGCACCTCAATTCCCAGAAAGTATCTTAGAAGGCCCAAGTCTTTCATCTTAAAATGTTTATTCAGAATTTGCTTCAGCTCTTGAATCAAAACGTCATCATTCTCAGTAATCAACAAATCATCGACATAGACCAGAATCATTACAACTCTATCCTTCTGTTTTTTGATGAACAAGGAATAATCATGCTTGCTCTGAACATAACCAGCAGAAGTAAGAGCTTCAGTGAGCTTCAAGTTCCACTGTCTCGAAGCCTGCTTAAGACCATACAAGGATTTTTGCAGTCTACACACCAAATTCTCCCCCTGACTGCAAAAACCATCAGGAAGATCCATGTACACTTCCTCATACAAATCCCCTTGTAGAAAAGCATTGAATACATCCATCTGGTAGATGAGCCAATGATACATAGAAGCAAGAGACAATATTGTTCGAATGGTGACCATCTTCACCACAGGGGAAAAAGTTTCAATGAAATCAATGCCTTCCTTCTGATTATAACCTTTAGCAACAAGGCGAGCTTTGTACCGTTCAACCTCACTTGTTGCCTTGTACTTAATCCGATAAACCCACTTGCATCCAATTGCAACTTTTCCAGGAGGCAAAGGAACAAAAGACCAAGTATTGTTTGATTGTAAAGCAAGAATTTCATCAGCCATTGCCTTAACCCAAAGAGGATTTTGACTGGCCTCAGCAAAAGACTGAGGTTCAGAGGATTCAGAAATAGAGGTCAAGAAAGCTTGAGAAGGAGAAGAAAAATTAGAAAAAGAAATAAAAGATGGATACTGAACAACAGGAGAAGAAGAAAGACACAGATTGGTATAGTTTTGTAACCAAATAGGAGATTTTGACACACGAACAAACCTTCTAGGAGCAACAGAAGGTGCACTTACTGAAACATTAGGTGATGCAACATGAGGAGGGTCAAGAACAGATGTAGGTTCAGGAATGGGAACTGAAGTAATATCAGGGATGGAAGCTGAAGTAGGTTCAGGGATGGGAGCTGAAGTAGGTTCAGGGATGGGAGCTGAAGTAGGTTCAGGGATGTGTAAAACCAGAAATTCAGAATTTGGAATAACAACAGAGGAAGGAAAAAAAAGAAGAAACAGTTGGAAAATAAGGAGAATTAGAATGAAAAGGAAAGTGATGCTAAAATTTTTTTACATCACGGCTAACAAACAAAATTTTAGAATCAAGATTGAAAAGAATGTAACCCTTTTGAGTTGGAGCATAACCCAGAAAAAGACAAGGAGAAGCACGAGGGGCAAATTTATCAGAAGGTAATAGGTTTGTGGAAAAACACAAACAACCAAAAATACGAAAATGATCATAAGAAGAAGTTTTCTTGTAGAGAAGTTCAAAAGGAGTTTTCCATTGTAACACAGAAGAAGAAGCCTATTAATAATATAACAGGCAGTTAAAACGCACTCACCCCAGAATTTTAAAGGAATTTGAGATTGAAAACGAAGAGCTCTAGCAACTTGAAGGAGATGTTTGTGTTTTCGCTCAGCAATTCCATTTTGCTGAGGAGTATGAACACATGAACTTTGGTGGATAATCCCTAGAGAGGAAAATAAAGAGGAACATTCTGAATTAAAGAATTCTCGGCCATTATCACTTCTAATGACTTTAACAGTAGTGGAAAATTGAGTTTTAACCATTGTAAGAAAAGTTTTAAGGGTTAAAGCAGCATCACTCTTCAATTTCAGTAAGTACACCCATGTCATCCTAGAAAAATCATCGACTATAGTTAAAAAGAACCTATGTCCTGAATGAGTTGACAACCTATAAGGACCCCAAAGATCTAAATGTATAAGATCAAAAGGTGCAGCAGAAGAAGTTGTACTAATTGGAAAAGGCATCCTAGACTGCCTAGCTAAAGGACATATAGTACATTCAGTCAAACCAGAAGTATCCAAAGAAGAATTGACAAAAAAAGGTAAACGAGACAATTGAGGAGTAGGAACATGCCCTAAACGAGCATGCCAGAGTGCAGTTTTATTAGAATGCAGAGAATTACAAGTATGAACTTGAGGAATAGAATGCAAAACAGAAGAAGAAACAACAGACTTACAAGCAGAATCAAGCAGAAAAAAAGAGGATTGAAGGAAATAAAGTCCCCTGTATTTCCTACCAATCTCCCTCATCATGCCACTTGAGAGATCCTGCAAAATGCAGAAGTCAAAAAAGAAATGAGCAGCAGAATTCAAATCTTTGGTGAGTTTAGAAATGGAGATTAAATTGTGAGTAAAATTGGGAACAAACAACACATTTGACAAGACAAGGCCATTTGGCAAGTGAACAGAACCAATATGAGACACAAAAGAAGATTTACCATTTGGAAGCTGAACAAAATGAGAATTGGGTACACAAGGACGAGAATCAATCAAGCTAGACAAATCAGACACTACATGATCTGTTGCACCAGTGTCAAGAATCCATTGCAAAGAGGAATTAACAAGAGAGCAAAAAGGAATAGTACCTGCCAAATTCACAGAGGAATTTGAAATGGAACTTTGATTCAAGAGCTCCAGAAGCTGAGAATGCTGATCGGAGGTGAAAGCTGGAGGAGCAGCAGACGAATCACCAGTAGACAAATCACCAGAAGCCACGGTCAACGCAGCCTGAGAACCACAATTCCTCTTGTTGAATTTGAAGTCAGATGGGAAGCCGATAAGCCGATAACAGGACTCTTTCTTGTGGCCTTTAATCTTGCAGTAATCACAGGTCCCCGAAAACTTCTTGCGATTGCTGGAAGTATTGGAGTAAAGAGCAGTAGACTCCATCGAAGGAACAACACCAGATAAGTGAAGATGATGAGACTCCTCACGAACAATCATGGAATAGGCGTTGTTGACAGAAGGCAGCGGCTGCATCAGAAGAATCTGACTCCTCAAGGCAGAGTAAGACTCGTTGAGGCCCATCAAAAATTGGAATAACCGTTGATTAGCAACATGATCGGAGTTACGACGAGTCAAATCACAATTACAGGAAGAAAACGGCACCAATACAGAGAACTCATCCCACAACAACTTCAGTTTGGTAAAATAAACGGAAACAGAGGAATCACCTTGCATGAGCGTCGTGATTTCGCGGTGGAGAAAGAAAATACGCGAGCCGTCAACCTTGTTGAACCGCTCCTTGAGATCATCCCAGACTAGGGCAGCACTTGAGGCAAAAACAATACCCGCCGAGAGTTCCTTGCTAACGGAATTGATTAGCCAGGAAAGAACGATCGCATTGCAGCGATCCCACTGCGCCTGGAGAGAGGGCGAGGAATAATCTGTTCGCTTACAATCGCCATCGATAAAACCGAGCTTGTTCTTCGCGAGAAGAGCGATGCGCAAAGAACGGCTCCAAATAGTGTAGTTTTCGATTCCGGTCAACTGGTGAGAAATGAGGACTGTTCCCGGCGTATCATACGGGTGAAGGAACAAAGGATGACTGAAATCGAGGACGGAATCGGAATCCGGCGTCGAATTCGGCGGTGAAGGCATCGCAAAGAAACTAGGGATTTAGGAGAAACACAGAAATTGGGGAAAACGGTTAAACAGAGAATATGGGAATTGGGAGAAAGAGACCCAAAAAACGAAAGAAGAAAAAAAACAGCCCCAAAAAGCCCAAAGAAACCTGAGACTCGTGATACCATGTAAAAATGGGCTTGTATATTATGTGATTACAAATCAATGAATAATACACAGTTTATATACATGGACTCAACATATATAACTAACTAACTAACAAAATTCAGCAACAAACTAAACTTCCTAACTAATTCTGTAACTGACTCCAACTTCAACAAGATGCTTAATTCAAGTACTAATTTCGGGGCAAAATTTCTTTAGATACTAACTTGAGAGAATGTGTATAGTTTAGTTACTAGATGTATATTTAAGCCATATGAATTCGAGTATACGGTTGGGTCAATCCTACCCTGATCATCTCAAAACGTTACATTATTTTTCATGTTATATTTAATTTTACAAAACTAAACCAAACATATCTTATAAAATTTAGAAACTTTAAGACATGTTATAATTTTTTTTATAAAACTACAAAAATATAATTAAAGAAACTACTGGAGTACATCATTTGGACATGTAATATTTTTGGTATCACTCATATCTACTTTACATTCATGCCAGTGGTTCGTGGATGCTTTTCTAAACAATGTCATCTTTATAGTTTAAATTTGTGTTTTCTTTTAACCAATGACTTGTCGATATAGACCTAGTGGCACTCAGAAGATGGTTTGGTCCATCCAACGACTTCATTAAAACCTTAATCGAAGATCATAACCCTAATTCCATAACCGACGGAGAATCTTCAAGGATGCTGCTGGAAGAGGCCAACGTTTTAGCCTCCTGCTCTTACGAAAACGAAACAGCATGGGGTTCAGAGGCAAGTAGACATGAACAGAGTGTTTTGGATTATATAATTATATGCATACAGTCGTCTCTCTGAAAATTTGAAATTCGTATATAATTTTTTTTTAATGTAGGTGGGTTTTCTGTACTTTTCTGTGGTGGAAGATTACTTCACAGGCTTTACTTTGCATCGGAAAGGCTGGAAATCTGTGTATCTGTATCCTAAAAGGCCACAATTCTTAGGGACAAGTACCACAAACTTCAATGACTTGTCAGTTCAATGGACGAGATGGACGGCTGGGATTGTTCAAATTGCCATTTCTAGGTTTTGCCCTCTCATTTGTGGACCTCTAAAGATGTCTTTGGTTCACTTTATGTGCTACTTAGGACTTACATTGGAGCCTCTTCTGTTTTGCTTCTCTCTATGGGGATTTGCTCTTGTACCCCAACTTTGTCTTTTCAATGGCATTCCTTTGTACCCAAAGGTAAAGTATTCACATTCCGTTGTCTCATATTATTTCGAAATTTTTCGAATTTCACAGTTGCTGTCAAGGCCAAAATTTCAGTGAATAGAGTGGTCGACAACCAATTCTTATAGAGGTAATGATTCATTTGACCAAAATGTTAATATAGTTTGGTTTCAAGTTGATTTGATGGTTAACAATCAAATTATACTAACATTTCGACCAAATAAATCATTACCATCGTTGGGATTGATCGGCGACGTTTCCGTTCATCGGAATATTGACCTTGGTGGTGATTGTAAATTTGAAAAATTAGGGTTTTTTGGGAATGAAACTTTAATGTGCTACGTAAGTATTTTTTAACGACAGTAGCCGTATTGAAAGCGAATTAAAAGTTTGTTGTTTATAATAAAAGCGGATTTAAGTTTTAATGACGGTAATAAAATTTTCATTTCAATGACCAAAATAAAAACATTCTAAAAGTTCAGTGTCTACCAGTAATTTACCTTAAAATTTAATACAACATAAAAACCAAATCCTCACCTATTTAAACCATCACTTCCTATACAATTTGGCCTATTAGATAATCTCAGTAAGTATGGATCATTTTACCTTTTGTATTACAGGTTTCAGATCCGAATTTCAACATATTTTCGATTATTTTCATATCGGCGATTTCGAAAAGCTTCTACGAAATAGTCGTCGCATCCGGCGGGGAACTTCGGGCATGGAGAAACGAATGGAGAATATGGATGATGAAAGCAGTAACAAGTTATACCTATGGAAGCTTGGAAGCTGTTCTAAACAAGCTTGGCATGAAAGAAGCTAGCTTTTCGCCGACCAACAAAGTGACCGACGTCGAACAAGTTAAGCTATACGAGAAGGGTGTTTTCGATTTCCGAGCAGCCACCATGTTTCTTGTTCCATTGGTTACAGTTATTCTCGTCAACATTGCAGCACTGGTCGGACATTTTGTTAGATGTTTGGTCGTTGATGATGGATACTGGGAAAAGATGGTAGGGCAAATGTTCCTCTCGATTTACATTTTGGTTTCGAATTATGCAGTTATTGAAGGGATGATAATCAGGACAGACAAGGCTAGTATTCCACTGTCTGTCACTTTGTTATCTGGTGTGTTTTCAGTGTTCATCTTGCTGATTGGATCTGCCATTTTGTGTTAGATTTATGACATTGGAGGAACAAGAACATTAGTTTGGTTTCTTTGGGACTTGATTAGTAATTTCATGTTTTGAAGGGGTAGTATTTAAAGTATTTGTGAAAAACTGGTATGTAATTTAGAATGTTTGATATTGTGGTAGAGAAGTACTGTGAGAAAGAGATCTATTAATTTGTTGGTTGGTCGAGTGGTTAAAGATGTTTATGTTGTCTCGTATTATATGAGTTCAAATCGTGATATTTATTTTGAGAATGTAATTATCTTTGCTTAGAAAGCTAAAATAACACAGATAAAAAATGAATGATGAAATTTAACCAAATTAGTACATTTGTTGAGAAGATTTCAATCTAGTTTTATGTTGTTTATTTCTTGCTTACTTGAAATGGAGAGATAATGAGATGTTTTAGTTACGTTCTTTATGCATGATTCTTTGTTGCTTGATATATTTTAAGAGTAAACTAATTGTCTCAAATTTTTCGTGTATATAAGTGAACAATCTCTAGAGAAAATGATTAAAATTTTTAGTTGACACGTTTTCTCTCTTAGTTGTGAGTTAAAAACCTATTTGGAGCAAATTTTCTCTTTCCCTTAAGTAGAAATTATTCGAATTTTTTTCATGTATATAAGTTGTGGTAAAAAAATATTGACAAAATGACAAAAGATGCCCCCAATGTTTGCATATTTTGTCATTTGGTCCCCTATTCTTTTTTTGGTCTAAATATGCCCCCAACGTTTGCTTGTTTTGTCATTTGGCCCCTATTATTTATTTTGGTCCAAATATGCCCCCAACGTTTCATTTGTAGACCAAATATGCCCCTAACGTTTCAATTTGGTTCAAATATGCCCCCGTTAGATGGAAATTGTCAGTCAACTGACGTTCAATAGCTGATGCTGACTAGACTTGCCACGTATTAAGATTTGATGATGCCACGTCAAAAAAATTTTATAAGCCGTTGACTGTCAGTTGATTGACAGTTTACATCCAACATGAGCATATTTGGACGTTGGGGCATATTTGGACCAAAAGAAAGAATATGTGGGGCCAAATGACAAAACAAGCAAACGTTGGAGGCATATTTAGACTAAAAAAAATAAGGGGCCAAATGACAAAACATGCAAACTTTATCGCCATCTTTTGTCGTCTTGCCAAAAATATTTCAAAACTTATTAGGGGGAAGAATCACAAATTTTGAACATACATACATGTATATATTGGGTCCACTGGTCACTCTATTGGGCTAAACCCAATGAAAATAAAAGCCCAATGATAGTAACACCCCTTCAATGATTGTACTCTTCTTCTTCCCCTTTGGAAATTGGAATTTCCCATCAAACTAGAGCTGTGAAGCAGCGAATAGCAAGCCTTACCGTGACTCAGATTACAAAAGAAAAAACGAGTTGACACAGCAACAGACATTCAACCTCAATTCTCACATCTGTCAGCCTTTGAACATTGATGTCTTAATGTCTCACTCTGTCCGTAATTTCAATGCAGACTCAGCTTTCCTGTTCATACTTTCCATGTGCTTTTCAACCAAAAGCAGACTCAACATGAATTCAAAAGTTGACGAGACATGCAATTTAACAAAACAACCAGCCCTCTAAATTTTATTCTCACAATATATATATATATATATGAGTGTCGAAAACGAATATACGTTTACACGAAATATTTAAATGATCATTCATTTTAAATCTAGCAAGTAGCCCCGATGAAAAAAGTAGATAATGTTTATCCTAAAAGATTCGGGTTCAATTGCTATGTTTACAAGGTTTTATGCATTACCAAATGACTAATAATATGTATGAATGAATATATACTATTAAAAACGATCATTTATTTTTTAATAGTCTCAAGGTGATTATAACTTAAGTCGCATCTGATCATATTTTTCTTTAACCTTTGATAACTCACACACATTATCGATAAATTTGTTTAAACTCGAATATCCTAGGAACATGTCGAAATGACATTTTTCTTAAAAGATGAATGGTTAAAATGTCATTTGACCAATTCAAAAAACGATAGCCAACCCATAATAAAAAAATCCGACCAAACTATCTAAAACAAAATTTAACTAAACGATAAGGTTAATTTCATCAGGTTAAATTAACAAATACTCTCCCTTAATTTTTTTCTCCTCACAAAATTCGAACTTAAAATCTTATTTAAAGAGTGACTAACCCCTTATTATTTAACCCACTTTATTTAATTAAGGAATACCAAGCTAGCTACTTTCAACTCACCTTCATTAAGAATATAATTTCATTTACAACTAAGGCTCCCTTTGTCGTTGAAGTCCCCAACCTAAGTTTGGGGGCAAATAGGCGTTTCCCAAAGCTAGAAAATGTAACTGTCGTAAAACAGGCGTTCGGACGCGTAAATAAATTGATAAACGGGCGTTTAGAGCTAAACTGGTGAGTGTTTGGGGTTGCTGGTGAACGGCCGTTAGCCACCGCAAGTGCAACAAAAAACAAAGCCTAAGAAAAAGAAAGTGAACCGGTCTAAAATTATGAGTGGGAGAGACGGTAACCTGTTTTTTTTTGCTCGACAAAATATTATTTTTAAATCAAATCATATACGCCTATCTGTTTGCGAGCCTCATTAAAAACCTCCCTAAAATTAAATGGAGGAAAAGAATACTCAACAACCAAGGAAAACAAAACACGAATTAGACCATAACCATAGGGTAATCCCCGAGTACAGCAATACAAAAATTACCCTCCATACACATAACCCCTATCTCCTAAACTTTCCATGCGCTCTAGGTTGGAAATGAGACGGTAACCTGTTGACATACACTGCGGGTAAACACTGCAGTTTCGGCTGCAGAACCTAATACAATTCGCAACCATATGTAGAAAGGCAAAGGGGTCAGTCTTTCAATAAATCTTGAGCTAAATGAGGCTGTATCTTTTGTTTAAACCGGTCTCTCTGTTGAAATCTTCATCTCAAGATATAAGGAAAAGGAAATCGACTGAGATTTCCCTTCCTTTCAGATACATCAAAGCTTTTCTGAATGGTGCAGCCATTGGTTCCATTTTCAACATGCAAAAAGCAAAGGCATATATGTTGTTAAAGTTATGATCCAAATTTCTTTTCGCGATATATATATGTTCTCCGCTGACTGATGTCCTTCGTTGGCATCTACTGATTAGGGTGATAATGAGACTCACTGGCTCGCAAGCTACTCAGGTTCGGTTCGGTCAAAGTTTACTCGAGTGAGCTCAACTCGAACTCGTGCTTGGCTCGAGACCTTAACAAGTCGAGCCGAGCTGAGCCGACTCAAGCTCGGCTCGAAAAGCTCGTGAACAGGCTCGGAGTAACTATATATATATACTACAAATGCACTAATAGTAATATGTTTAGCGAAAGAAAAGTAATAAAATAAATTGGGAGAATAACCACTAAAAGCAAATTAACTAAAATAAATTGGGCACTTTTTTCCCTTTTTCCGACATTGAATTTCGTTTCAATGTTGATTATGAAAGGAATTTTTAACGAGGCTCTATCTTTTATTAAAAAAAAGGCATAAAGCCAAAAAAAATACCCTCAACGTTTGACTGAATAGTCATTTTATCCCCTATTCTTTTTTTGAGCGATTTAACCCTCAACGTTTTGTTTTGGGTCAAAATGACCCATATGCGGATGATAATTGTTAAAAACTGACGATAAATATTTGAAATGACTTGACATAAATCTTAATTTTTTTATTTTCATACTTTATTTGCGATTATATTCTTTATTGTTTCGCCGTTATCATTCATCTCTGGTATATCTCAAATATAACATATGCGGATATTAAAATCGTTGGTTGATGCATATAGGCATTAGCTTTGGATACCGAACCATTCAAGACATTCAACACTAAATGTGTAGTTATGGTACTTGTTGTCGATTAGTACATATATGGTTCAGAAATTATGACTTGTTGTACTCCATTTATTAGGTTCTTCAAACATGTCTTCTTTGCATGCATGTTTTTTACTTCTGATTTCATCTTTTGCTTTGGTACTTTTCCCATACAAGAATCATTTATTTTTTGTTTGATTTCACCTTCTCTGGTTTTTAACCTATTGCAACTGCCCTTGTTTGATCTATTTTCTCATTGTAAGGTGTCCATCGGTTAATATTGTCGCCTAAGTTTGACTCGGCTTAAAAAATTAAATTTTTTGACTCCACATCGAAATGTAATTTTATAAACGCGTTTCGTCTGGAAAAATTTAAATAAAGTTTGAGTTATGAAATAAGACTCAAATAACTCAATTTTTTTAGTAATTAGTAGATCAAATGTCAAGTTCAAGTGAGTCACTCAACTAGTATGAAAGTTGTTTAAATTAAATCAATTAGTATTGTAACATTGTAAATATTTACAAGTAAATTTAAATAGAAACTCGAACAACTCGACTCGAATTTCAACTCTCCCTGATCAATTGCAATTCCCCCTAATTTTGATGATTTAAATTACATTTTAAGCCAGTAACAGTTTTGAAATCATTGCAATTAATCTCTTTGTATTTCTCAATTTTTTTTAGTTTATTATTTTTAGGACTTAGTTTGTTAAAATTATTGAAATTAAACAATGTCCTCTCATTTTTTTGTTTAATTACTTTTCAGGACCTTTCAACTTTAAGATTAATGAAATTAAACATTAACTGCGTTAACTTTTATGATTTAATTACTTTTCAGGATTTTATTCGTTTTAAAATTAATCCTAGCTCCTTCCCGGGATATAACAAAAGCTTTTAAAATTGAGGGTTGATGTTCTACATATAGTAAATAGTGACAAAACGTAAAGATGGATACTTTCCAATATGATTTTCTCACCTTCTGGCAAAGAATTTCATGGCCTGTTTTCTCACTTTAATCACTGAGATTTCCAGCTTTCAGCAACTGAGAAATAGGGTTTCTTTTGTTTCTTCATATTATCTTACACTGTCTTTTCCTTTTGATCTTTACTAGGTTTGACTCATGGAGAAGAACAGTTTCAGCGACAGCTTGAGAGACCAAAGTGTCACCAATAAAACCATTAAAGGCGACAGGCTTAAGGATTCTTCATGGAGCTGTAATAATAATAATAATAATAATAATAAATGTTTTGGAGAAGATTCTCAATGTGGGTTCCCATGGCCGCCGAGATCTTACACTTGCAGTTTCTGCAAGAGGGAATTCAGGTCGGCTCAAGCTTTGGGTGGCCACATGAATGTTCATAGGAGAGAGAGAGCTATGTTATTAAGACACTCACCCCCATCTTTTCTCAACCCTAACCCTAACCCTAATTTACCTTCTTCTTCATCTTCAATGTTTTATGGTTTCCCTTGTGAAATGAAGAAATGGCGAGGCAACGGTTGCTTCGTCGGTGGTTTGAGCTCGAACGGCTCGGATTCGACATACATGGTGAACGGTGCAAAATCATGTTTTGGAGTGGAAGAATTCAAAGATTATGGGTGTGATAATAAGTTCATGAAGAGTTCAAAGTTGAAGATGAATGAGATTGTGATTAGTGAGTCCAAGGAAGATTTGGATTTGGAACTTCGGTTGGGATGCTCTAATTCTATGTAAGAATGTTATATTTTATGTAATAATAAATTTGCTTATATACTTTTAATTATATTAAATGAAGTACTATATGCTTTTTGATTTCATATTTAGCATTGAACATCTCATAGTTAAGACAAAAAATAATTATTGTTTTTCAACTTTTTTTATGAATTGAATAGATTACAATCTTGCATGTTTGGCCTCTTAAACCCTCTAATCTTTAGCCTCATGGTAGTATGCTTCGATCCCCTTGCGGACCTTTTGTTATTGGCCTAGTTATACACTTCACGTGTTTTTAGCGATTCACATGATATCATCAAATGATACAAGTTTTAGATAAAAATTTACAACGCATTAAAACACCCTTGTTGACAATACATTACTCAATATCATCGAGGGTTTCTCGAACAATTGGTAAATCTTTAATCCCTCCCCTCTTACTAAGACTACAAATATTCTTGTTAATTATGATCAATACTATGTATATAAATAGTGATTTTAAACCTAAAAATTTAATTACTCTGATAACTTTATGTAAGGCAGAGTTTGATTTTCGGGATGATAGTGAAAAAATTGACAAATAAGTCACTCTTATTGTCACTCTACATAATCTAAAAAAATATTGTTTTCTCCCAATTTAAACAACTTTGTATTATATATTATATTTTATTTATTTTGGGCCATAATTAGGATTAAGTGGACCATCAAGTTCACTTCCTACAAACAATACAACACTAACAAATGTTGTTGGGCCAATGTGACCCAACCAGCTCTGTGTCCCTCAGCTAATTTCATCTAATGCAAAATTTTGAATAGAAAGAGAGTTTATGAATTTATTTATTTATTTATTTTTAAATTTGCAAATTTTTTCAACAACCTTTAAAAGCATGTGGGCTATTAATAATAAGTGGGTGTTAGGTTCATGGCAACAAGAGATAGGGTGGCTGCCCATTTAATTGACTCATAGGCCTGCTGCCTACCCCAACATAGCTTAACAATGCAATCACTACATGTCATTTTTTATGTACCAAAATACACAACCATCCAAATTCAATTTTCAAACCTCTCATTTAATCTCTTATTCATTTAAAGAAAAAATCAATAGTATAAGAGTATAGTTCGATTGATATCGTTATTAGTACAATATATACGATGATGTAAAATTATGTATGTTTAAACACTCAATACAATTTATTTATGACTGTTGAAGGATCTGAACCCACTATTTAGTGAAAGAGGAGGGTGTCAACTGAAAACTTTAATCACTAGCTCTAGAGATTGTTGACTATTATAAACTAGTAATGTTTTAAAAAAGTATCAAAATCAAATATTTTAAGTACTATTTAATCTCGATCACACATATGATAGAATTAAGCTTGAAATCTTAAAAATTCTCAAAACCTCTTTTTTACCATAAAATTTAGGTCTCTCGAGTAATTGTATTTTATGTCACTGAATACTAGGATGGTAACATGGCGGGTCGGGCTAGATTTTTGGCCGCCTCAAAAGTTTAAAGTTCTAACTCGACCCTACTTAAGTTTGATATATTTTTTTCTCATCCCTACCAAATACAAAAAAATCTTTTTTTTATTATCATTTAATATTTTACCAACAAATTTTAGTTAATTCGAACAACAAATAACCTATAACTTCTAGAATAAAAATCTATAAAACCCTTCTCAAACTGCCTAAAATTACACCACTCACCACTTCCAATTTGGCAAATTTTGGGTCAAACATGTCCTGTCGGCATCGAACATGGACAAACAATTAAACAATGTCAAAACAAGGACATCCCATTTTTGGGCCATAAATTTTGATATATCATATGCTATAATCAAATTAAGGCACCTAAATTTCTTAGCTTTACAACCAAAAAGCAAAAGAAAGTTATTACCAGACAAGAATGCCTCCCCAACAATTGACTTTCTAAATCAAATCCCTTAAAAATGAGCCTTTTATTCAAAGTTTGGATCTTGGCCTTAGATTTCCTTGAACAACATCTTGCCTCCATACCCTAATTTCAATTTGTTGTACAAACAAAAGGCATTTAAAGTCTTGTCGTTCATTGTATTTGCCAAAAATGCATCATTTTAGTGATGTACATGGAATAATTTTGTAATGAAAAGAATAGGGACAAAGAAAATGACTCAAGTTTCCTTCGGTTTGTATTGGTTGTGGTAAACTTGTGGTCTTCAAAGGTTTAGGTTACATCAAATTATATGTTCAAAAAATGTGTAATTCTAGGGTTTCACCTAAGGATGGAAATCTTCTTAACCTTATCGTGCTCACTTTTATGCTCCACTTTAAAATATTGAGTTTAGAGTTTATAGTTAGGGTTTAGGAAATTAGGAGTATGGTGTATTTTTAAGGTACAAGGTTTAGGGTTTAGGATCAAAGGATCAGAGGATTTTTACCCTTCACCTAATGGCTTATGCAAATGTTGAATAATGTTTGACAATTTTCCCGATTCGTCCATTTTACTAGGGGTGAGATCGATTCGGTTTGATTGGTTTTTTTTTGAATCATCTATGATGATTCATTTCAGTCTGATTTCGTTTTTCATATTAATTTTGAATTCTAACGGTTTTTTAAATTTATTTTGACTAAACAAGTTTATTTTATGGTTTTTGACATCATTTGAGAAACATTCGAAGTTTTTTTTATTAAATAGAGATGTATTACATTATCATACCGAAATTTGAACTTGTACAAGATAAGACAATATAAGCATCCTTAACCACTAATCCGATTAGTGGATATCAGAAAAATTCAATGTTTGTCATAAATATTTCTATAAAAAAATATTTTTCCTAGTTAATAAAAACAATTAACAATTATTGTACAATATTCTAAGTTATTTTCACTATTTGAAATATAAAGCTTATTTTTACATAATAAAAGTTTGTATATAAATTAAATAAAAATAGAATATGATTCATTTCGAATAATCACAAATTTTGAACTTGTAAACTGTAAAACATTCAAAATCTACTATTCAATTCATTTTTTTATTTTCTCTTCCATCTTGGATCTTATTGCTTATAACTTAAACTGTGAATAAAGCGTGATAGATCATATCAGCCAACATCTGATAAAACCATAAGAATCAATCGAAATAAAATTCAAATCTCGATTCACATTCTTCGGATTAAGATTTTCGAAGTATATAATCTTAAAGCAAAACAAAATTAAAAAAATGCTAAGAACCAAAAAAGCAAAAGAAATGATGCAAGTAGGGATGTGTATTGTTGGTAAGGGGGTGTGGGGAGGGCAAGGATTTGACCCCTTTTGTCTAGGACACATGGGGTGTATATATAAGCATGTGGGAGATGTTTTGGCAATGCCTCTATTGTGTAGGGAACCCCTCCACCATTAACTTTTGCTAAACAATAACATGTACCATTCACAACATCACGTGGAAGGTTATAACATTATATATGACCCGAAATTCGATTAGAACGAGAATTCACACATACATAAATTTATGTACGTTATGACTCGAATCTGATTCAAAATATTATAGTTTGACACAATGTTTATATTATTCAAGAAAAAATAAACGTTTAAACATGTTCGATTTTATATCTTGTTATAGATTGTATTAATAAAATACCGATCGAAATAAACTTAATCGATGAAATTTAAAATTTTTAAAATTGACCGAATCTAATTATGGAAATCTAATAATTCATATGATTGAACCTCTAAAACAACTTTGAATGAGCTGAAATGATGTATAGCCCACAGAAATTCGAAAACCCTTTATACTAATACAATGTATCAAAGGGGTATTTTATTCCAACCCCTTTCTCTTTTGGAGACCAATTTTCGGGTAACGAATTAAAAGTCAACAATTCCCCATAAAGTGTGTGCTATATCTGTTTTTCACAATAATAATAATTATTTAATTAAAAATGTGGTAAATAATGATTATGTTATTAAATTGAAACATGATGTAATAATAATTTTAGTCTAAAAATTATATATTTTATTAATTTTTTCTTAATACAAAAATAATTCAATAAATTCGTATTTAAAAGTTTTGACGTTGCACCATCCGACCACTTGTTGCACTCTATGCTAATGTTCGTCCGCTCGATAATTGAAAGATGTGATAGTTCAACAGGCACAATCACTTCACTAGTAGACAATTGACAAACTAATGAAATATACTCATTATAACCTTAAAGTAGCCTGTTAGTAGACACAGTCACTTTACTAATGAAATTCTTAAATATATGCTAAATTTACTAAATTATTTTAAATTATGGTCAAATTAATAGAAAATATACATCTTACGACTAAATTTAACAAAGTAGCAATTGAAATGTTATTGTACCTATATCAAAATAACTCTTGATAGAGTACACACATAGTAAAAATTAAAATAAATTTAATTTATATCATAAATTTACACATAATATTTACACCTGATGTGACTTAAACAATAGTGTTAGGATATTTGTTTTGATATGATAATTTGAAAAATGTTTTTTTGACTTGTTTGAATATTTTGAAAACTTATTTAAAGTCCAAACAACTTGAAAATATGTTTGAAATGGTTTCATAGATTTTTAACATGTCTAAAACGCTTTTTAAATGACCAAAATATCATTTTTATAAGGCTCGTATCGATACACTTTGGTCCGTATCGATACCATTTTTGAAAACCATTTCTAGTAAGCAAAACTCGTACCGATATAGCTTTTGCAGTATCAATACAGGGCTGGTGTTATCGAAACCACCTTGCTGGTATCGAAACCAGCCTGGTTTTTTCAGCCTTCAACAGCTATTTCCATAACATGACCGTATCAATACGCCCACACGAGTATCGATACCGAAGGCACCAGAAGTAGAAAATTTGCATGGAAATCAATCCCCAACGACTCAAATTCATCCCCAACGGTCACCAACGGCTAGAATCAAGATTGAGAAGATAAAAGGGACCTCCAAACATCTATGAAAGTCCAATGATCCTCAAGTCAACAATATTATGATGCAAAATTGTCTTAGTGCTTAAATTTTCATTCCTTGTATAGACAAACACTTGTGAGCTCAAATTGTCAATGTATGCTCTAGTGTTCTAGGATTTAGGTGAGTTCTTTAGTGTGCAAACATCAACTTTTAGAGAGGGATTTGTGTTTGCTAAGTTTTCTCTTGTTTGAGAATATTCTCAAAGCTCGTTTTGTGAGCTTTGGATGCTAGACTTGGGTTGTAAGTCTAGGTTGTAAAAAATTGCCTCTTAAGCCTAGAAAGGGAAGAATTCTTAGTAAATTGGTGAAAGCTTTGGTGAGGAGCTAAGGTAGTGGATGTAGAGCTTGTTAGAAGCTTGAACCACTCTAAATCTTGTGTCAAGTTTGTCTATGCTTCCACCACAAACACCCAAAATTCTACTTTTTCACCACTTGGCAAGCAAACGGTTGAAGGGAATCGAGTCTATCAAATAGTACTTGAAATAATTTATTTGCTTTCGACATACATACCAATACCATAAATTAAGAATATTAATTTATAATTTATAGTACTTGAAATAATTTAAGAATATTAATTTATATTAAGAATAAATTTGTTTTCAGAATATTAATTTGTGGTCTGTGGTTAATCAAATAAATAAGCTTTCGGAATTTTTTTACAAATAAATTTGATAAAGAATTAATTTTATATTAAGAATAAACCCAATAATTAATGTTAAATCATTTTTAATGTACTTACTATTCGAAAAATGGGAGTAAATTTTCGTACACTAAACAACTAACATAAGAATTAGTTCATTGAATCATGCAAATGGGAAATTTTTTAAAAAGTATATCAATATTTAAAAAAATACAAAAACTAATTTCTTTGAACTTGTGAAATTATGGGAATGGGGAAGATGCTTTGAACAAATTGTGATTTGATTGCCAAAAGAAAAGGTGACTTAACATTCATACAGAAAGAGGGACAGCATATCTAGCAATTTAAAATCTTTTGATGTTCATGAACCTTCTTTGATTAACCTTTTATATATACGGTTTCTTTGATTTACTTTATTTTGTAAAAATTTTAAGATTAAATTTAGCTCGATTGATATATCAATGGTACAATAGACAAAAAATGTTCGATAGACATAATATAATCAGGTAATAAAACAATATGATAATTATAAATAAGATTAATATTTAATGTATGGTGATATAAATTAATATATGGATCGAATGATATTATATCATTAAAGTAAATATAATTTTAATATATTTTGATAATGTGTTATCATTTAATTCACTAACAATTGATGAAATATAAAACATATCGAATATAACATAAATATGAAAACTTAAATGGTTAATTTCACCAAACAACCCCCCCCCCCCCCCCATTATAAATTGTGTTTTAAATTGGTCCCTATAGTTCAAATGTTATATTTGAGTCTCTAAAGTATCAATATCTCATCATCCAGATTTTTTTGAATATGGTTACTGAATTTTTATTATAACCATAGAACATATCACAATTACAACGCATTCAGGAAGAAAAATAATGGGATTAATCTACTCAAATTATTAAAACCCAAAAATAAAGAAAAGTGATTTATGGAGATAAACATGCCATCAAAATTCAGAAGCTTCCTGTATCTTCTTCTTTCTATCCAATCAGGACGCATAACAGATGAAAATAGAGTGGTGAGCGATCCAAACTATCACGCAGAATGTTCTGCTACCCAGGACTGGTTACATCGGCAAACAACCATCAACCGAGTGAGGATCTAACTTTGCGTGACCACAAAAAAATCATAATCATAAATTAGCCCCGATTAAAAACTCTATGCGAGCAACGATCGACCGCTAGGGTATGATGAATCATGCCACAAGGACAGATGAAACAAAACTAGAAAAATAAAGAAAACATGTCACAAGGACAAAAGAAAACGTGTGTCACAAGGACAGAGAAAACGCGTGCCATAAAGACAAAAATTCTTATTAAAAATAAAACAAAAGAGAGAAAACAAAAAAAAATAAACACTAACGATCGACAGCTAAAAGCTAGATGATTGCCGATCATCGACTAATGCAGAAAAATTAAAGAAACTTGGAAGCGGCGCAGAGTTGTTAGAGAGAGAAAAAACTAGGATAGGCTTTATTTTAACATCATTGTCTATCATCCAATTTTTTTGATCTACGCAAATAGTTTGATTCATTCGATGTTTTAAATATGCTTCACATCATGTTCGAATTGATATTACATGAGTGGTTAATCTGGATCTCACATGCGAAAAAATTAATATCATTAAAATTTCAGAGGACTAGTTTTTTTAACACCTTAACTCGAAATTGTCTGTGTGACAGATACAAACGTATTTAAAATTTGTTTCACTTATTTTTAATATATTGTAAGTTATATTCGAGTTAACATTTAATGGTCAATATAATAATAATGGATGAGGATGAAACTATTTGCATAGAACCAAGACTCATCGCTTGTAAAATTGATTCAAAATTATTGATTGAATAAGCCACCAATGAAGCATATACATAAAGTTTGATTGGATATTTGGATTAAGGTAAAGCCACAAATATTGTTTTTAAAATAATATTTTTTTGGGTTCTTAGATTTGATTATAAGCAAAAGGGATTTGGACAAATGGATTGGGGAATGGAGGAATTTAATGACAAGCAATGATTCCAATACAGTTCAAGGATAAATTTTCAAATTTGAGATGATATTATAGCAACTTAATTTAAATTTATTTTTAATTTAATATTTAGTTGGTTACAACGCATCACACATTCTCAAATTATAACACTCATTATAAATTGGTACCCTAAACTTTTAAGAATTTTGATTCCTTTCTCAAACTATGACCCATTCTAAATTGTCTCTCAGACTTTTAAACATTTCAATTACATCTCTAAACTATGGACTCTTGTTATAAATTGGTCCCTAAACTTTTGGACGTTCTAATTTCATCCCAGAATACTTGAATATGCTAATCACATCACATGTTAATAAAATTATATAAAAAATTTAATTGTTGTGTAAACGCTGATATGTATTATGTAATAATATGGTATGACATAAACGATAATTTGAGGATGAAATTAGAACATTTTAAACTTTGGGGGGCAATTTAGTATGAGTGTAATAGTTTGAGGATGAAACTGAAACATTCAAAAGGTTAAGGACCAACTTAAAATGAGAGCTATAGTTTCATGATGAAATTTAAACATTCAAAAGTTTAAAGACCAATTTAAAATAAAGATTATAGTCTAAAAACGTGTGATGCAAATATAAAAAGATTCTTTAACTAAATTACTTAAACGGTTATTCGACGTTTTGGTCATCTAAAAAAATCTTTTCAATTTAGTTATTATCATTAATAAAATTTGTCATTTTGACCACTCAAACATTAAACCTCTAACAATAATCGAATGTACATGTACACACACTGTATATATTCCATGTACTACTAATTTATTTTCATTGAAATTTATTATTTTGATCACCTGAACGTTAAACCAAACCTATTGAGCCGGCCGGCCATCTACAAAACTATTCTCATTGAAGTCAATTTTGGGGCATAGAAGTTAACCATTCAGACTGTTGAATTTCAAAAACAAGGGGTGGTTTGCCCCGGTTTTTGTAGACCGGGACAAAAGACAAGAAGTTCGATATTGGGACATAAATCATTTCCACTTCTTTCTTATTATTTTATTATTTTTCAATTCTTTTAGAAAATAGAAAGGAGTGATTGGATTGTTTAAGTTTTCAATATTCAATTTCACACTTTAACATAGTCCATCAAGGACTAATTAAGCTATTATAGATTAAATTATAATTTTCGTCTTTATATCTCATTGTAATATCTGTTTATTTTTTTAATTATTCGATAAGTTATCTCATAGAGATAACACCATTTTTTTCTCACTGAAACCACTTGAGCTAAAATTAGAGTTTTGAAGCATTTTTAGAGGTTTAACCGGTCAAATCTGCTAATGTGAATGTTTGGTAAATAGAGGATAAAAAACTTGTAAAGACTATTTTGTCCTTGATAATTATAAAAAAAATTCTTTAAATAACATAATTTGATTAACTAATAAAATTTAAAAAATAATTTCATAAATAAGAAATTAATATATAAATTAATAAATATATATATTTAATAATTAATAAAATTATATTCAAAATATAATTTCATAGATAAAAATTAATATATACATCTAAATTTAATAACTATTAAAATTATATTAAAAATTATAATTTCACAAATAAAAATTTAACATGTACATCCTCACATATGTTCAGCAATGATATTAAAAAATTAATTTTCATAATTTAATTAATATTAATAGATGTAAAATATTAATAACTATTAAATTATTCAAACAAATATCAAATATAAGCATGTCTTTATATGTCATTTTACTTGTTCAAATAGTCAAACATCTATCAGTTAATTTTACCAAATACTTTTATACAATTAGCTAATGTAATTCGCTAGTCAAATCAGCTAATGCAATCAGCTATCCGCTATCAGCTAATGTAATCCGCTATCCGCTATCAGCTAATGTAACTCATGGAAATGCCCTGCTCCTTTTGTAAATTTGGTACATAGCTGCTTACAAAGCGGTGGAGGCTTGGATTGGAAGCTTTCGTTGGTGCCCAGGGAAATGAACGTAATGGCAGATTTACTAGCAAAGCGTGGAATTGGAACTGAAGTGGCAAAGGTATGGGTGAGAGCAGTCTGTAGCTGATTCGTGCTATTATGTGCCTTCTGTTCTCAAATGCAGGTGCAAGGGGTTGGTAAAACACAAGCCACTATAGAGGTTTATGGTGCATTGCCTAGTGTTTGCCTCTGTGGTTTTGATTAATGGAGTTTTATTCAAGGTTGCGGAGTGTGCGTTGTATTCACATGGAACTTCCATGATATACCAGTAGTGTGCGACCAGATCGCGTATATTGTAATTACGGAACAAAGTACTCTTTTTCCTCTATTTAGGATTAGAGAGGTTTTTTTTTTGATAAATATAGAGGCCTCGTTAAAAACCCCCTTCGTGCCGATGAGCATAAACTCACCGGTAGCGGAAGGAGGAAAAGAGTGCCAAGGGAATTTTATTCATGAAGGAGAGATAATACACTGTGAGAGAATCATACAAGGGTTCATACAACAATCTTACAAGCAATCAAAAGGACTCTCAACCAATACCCTCCTTTGCGAGCTTGTCAGCATCGCAATTTGCGGCTCTCGATATATGTCTGAAAATAACTGAATTAGAGGAACCGAGAGAGGCAATCTCATTGACTATTGGGCAGAATCTTGGAGGACAAATGGAGGGGTTAGCAATCCAATCTATGGCAGTTTTGCAATCACATTCCAATATTAATCTAGCATAACTGCAGTGATCTAAGGATCTTGAGATAATGAGACCAAATCTAATAGCAAGCAGTTCCACCAAGGTTACTGGTCCGGCGCCGACTGGTTCTGAGAAGGAGAAGAGGACGCCACCGCTATGGTCACGGAAAAGACCCCCAATTCCCCCTGCTTTTCGATTGCCAAGCAACGCACCATCTACATTCAGTTTCAAGAAGCCCGGAGGTGGAGGTTTCCATAGAGAACTAGCAGACTTTATCCGAGCAGGTTTACGGTGATGGTCTGCTAGCGAGGGGTCCGCCGATAAATCAGAGAGAGGGATGCTGATCGAAGGGTTTTTTGCTATAAACCATGAAGCCAATCTGAATTTGGCAATGAAGAACAAGTTGCAAACATCAAGAGGGCTATGTCTGAAGATAATCTCATTTCTTGTGACCCAAATTGTCCAAATAACTGCTGCCGGAATGAGGTGCCAAATCGAGTCACGTGAAGAAGAAGGGGAAGCAGCATGCCAATGAAGAAGAAAGGATTTCGGATCATTGTGGAAGGGCAAAGATAGATTCCAAAAAGCAGTGAACCTCTTCCATAATTTCCAGGATATGCTACACGAAAATAGAAGATGATTGATTGTTTCCAAATCTGTTTTACAGAGGGGGCATGAGGGATCGGTAACCAATTTACAACCACGTTTTAGTAGCTCAGCTCTGACAGGAATACTATTCCGAGAAGCCATCCAAATAAAAAATTCAACTTTGGGGGGGGCTTGCCCCAACCAAACGCAACTCATCCAATAGGAATCCGTATGCTTGAAATGTAGAGGTTATCAACACAGGATTTAATAGAGAATAAGCCGTCGCCGGAGCTAATCCAAAATAAGCAGTCTTGAGACACCCCGACTGTGGAAACAGTTTGGAGAAGGCTAAGCAACGAGGACCATTGAGATGATTCCCAATCAAACAGCCTCCTTCTCAGAGGGATTTTCCACGACCAAGAATTACCAACTTTAGTACCAAAGTCAACGATTTTACCGTCTTTGTTGGATGAGAGGGCGTAAATTCTAGGGAAATTTACACAAAGAGGAGCATCGCCTATCCAAGAGTCATGCCAAAACATAATAGATCGTCCATCGCCCACAAGAGGCTTAAGATTGTTTTGAAGATGACAACCAATAGTGTCTTTTTTGAAGGAGTTTAAGACTCCTTTCCAAATCCAAGAGGCCTTACCAACCGAGGAGAAGTCGGGGAGAAGATCAAGTGGGTTTAGATTGTACCTGCAACAAATAATGGACTTCCATATGCTGTCGCGTTCATTAGAAAATTTCCATATCCATTTACATAAAAAAGCCCTGTTTTGAATTTCCAGATCCCGAATACCAAGACCTCCCATATCGCGCGGCAAACAAGCTGAATGCCAATTAATCCAGTGATATTTTCTTTGATTTTCCGAACAGCCCCAAAGAAAGTTTGCCATGATGGAGTTTAGTTTACGGTAGATATTAGCTGGCATCTTAAAGACTGAAAGATAGTACAGTGGAAGAGAAGAGAGGACCGATTTGATGAGCACTAGTCTGCCATTGTAAGAGAGGTTATTAGCTTTCCAGCTTGCCAAAGAATTATGAAATTTGGTGAGAATAGGAGCCCATAAAGCCGAAGAATTCCTTGTTGGACCAAGTGGTAAACCCAGATATTCGGTAGGGAAAGAGCCCACAGTACAACCAATAATATTTGCCCAAGACAAGAGCGATGCATCATCAACATTTATACCGTAGAGCCTACTTTTGATAAGATTAAGCTGCAAACCGGAGGCTATTTCGAAGATTCTTAGCACTCGCTTGACATTTCTAACTTCACCCAGCGAAGCACCGCAGAAGATCATGAGATCGTCTGCAAATTGTAGGTGGGAGATGTTTAATGTTTGATCCTCGGACCCGATAGTGAAACCATTAAAGCAACCGACTTGAGTAGCCTTCTCTAGCATGCAGTGTAAAGCCTCCCCTACAATGTTAAAGAGAAGGGGCGAGAGGGGGCAACCTTGACGAAGGCCCCTAGAGATGGAGAAGCGAGGTGTAGGAACACCATTTACTAGGACAGAAATGGTGGCAGTGGAGATGCATTGCAGAATCCACTTGCGCCAACGAACACCGAAACCCATTTCCTTAAGAACACGAATTAAGAATGACCAGTCGATTGAGTCAAAAGCTCTCTTGAAGTCAATCTTGAAGGCGACTCCTTTTAGCCCCTTCTTTTTGAGGAAATCGATACTTTCATTTGCGATGAAGGAACAGTCCAAAATCTGTCTTCCGGGAATAAATGCAAACTGGGTTTTGCTGATTATAGAATCAGCGCAGGAAGATAGTCGACGCGATAAGACTTTAGCGAGAATTTTGTATATACCTCCCACAAGGCTGATCGGACGGTAGTCGTCAATGGATTCAGGGCTGAGCTTCTTAGCAATAAGTGTTATGAAGGAGTGGTTGACACCATTATCCCAAGCTTTTCCTTGATAAAAATCATCAAAGAATTTCATGAAGTCCGATTTTAATAGGTGCCAACATTTCTTGAAAAAGCCTATGTTCAGCCCGTCCGGACCCGGAGCTTTCGAGCTGTCCATAGAACAAATTGCCTGCCACACTTCATCCTCCGAAAACATTTTTTCCAAATCCTTGGATTGCACCGCTGATAATGTAGGAAACTCCAATGATAGAACTTCAATTTCCAGCGTGTTTTTGATATTATAAGATTTGGAAAAAGAGTTGAAGATGGACAATTTCACACTGCAGGGGTCCATAAGTACAGAGCCCTCATGAAGTAACGATAGAATGGAATTGGATCTGCGACGGTTTGAAGCAACCAGGTGGAAGAACCGGGTATTGCGGTCGCCCTCATTGAACCATTTTAACCGGGAGTTTTGAAGCCATATGCTCTCTTCCTTTCTTAGACAGTGCCAAAGTTTTGATCGAAGAAGATTTAGTGATTTAACATAATCAGGGGGGGCAGACCCATGTTGAATTTTTAATTCCAAAGACGAAATATCACGCTCCAGATTTGGAATATCATCTTTGAGGAGCCTCTTCTGATCGGACCACTTCTTAATAGATAATTTAGACTCCTTTAATAAGCCAGGGAGGCTAACCTTGCTGTGCTTCAATTTGCATTGTCGGATGGCAGAAGCAACCAAATCGGTGAAGTCCTTCTCTTGCATAAGGTAATTAAAAAGCTTGAAAGGTTTATACCCCCAGTTATCTTTGACTTCATCCAATAGAACCGGATTGTGATCCGATATAGACTTTGGTAGTAGAGATTGCGTGAGATCCGGAAATGAAGTGAGAAATGAAGAACTCAGAAGGAATCTGTCGAGTCTCACGAACGTTGGTGGGTCTCTATTATTTGACCAGGTGAAGGATCCTCCTTTGAGAGGCAAGTCTACTAAGCTTGAATCTTGAATAAAGTTTTGGAACGATTCTATAGAGGATAGGTTCAGAGAAAATCCCAGTTTTTCTTCAGCACATACAAAGGAGTTGAAATCTCCCCCTAAGCACCAGGGGATATCGTAACTTGATAAGAATTGCTGTAGTTCCGAGAAGAAAATCCTTTTCTCAGCTTCGATGGAAGGAGCGTAAATATTTAAAAATCCACACTTGAACTTATTCTTCTTGATTATACCAATAAGTGCGATGAAGCGGTGAGTAATAATTTGATCAGAGACTTCGAAAAAATCTGAATCCCATAAACAGAGAAGACCCCCAGCAGATTCAATGGAAGGAGAGAAGCAGTTATCAAAAATTCCTCCGCCTCCCAATCTTCTTAGCAAGGAGGGATTAAATGTTTGCAATTTCGTTTCCTGAAGAAAGAGCAATCTCGGCTTCCTGCTGCGAGAAAGGTTTCTGATAGCCCTAACTTTTTCAAATTTACCAAGACCTCTAATATTCCAAATGATGATTGACAAATTCATGACAAAATAGAGAAAGTACCCAGATCAAAGAATTCAATAACTGCGCTGGAGCAATTAACCAGACTTACCCTCAATCTCAACGACTTTGTCGATAAAGGCTTGTTTCCCACCGGCGAAGGAGACGCCCAGAGTTTTGCTAACCCCCCAGATAGCCAGAGCTTCTTCAATGAGATTAAGGTGGATAGAATCCTTCGAAGAGAAAGAATCAGCTGAAGATGTGGAGTGAGGGTCTTGATCCAGAGAGTCCCGAATTAACTTTCTTGCCGCTCTTCTATAGTCAGCCTTGAGGAAATCTTTTGAATTATAGAAGGATACAGAGAGGCAAAGATGGGAATGGGAATTAATTGAATTGTTTCTGTTCAGACCGAAATCAACCTGGGAACCAAGATCACCACTGTCCGGAACAATATCTGGAGAATTGAGGAGGGAGGGATTGGGATCCACCGAATCCTGTACAACCAATTTATTTAGATCTGGGCTTGATGAGTTACGGTCCACATTATTTTCTTCAGAAATAGTTGTGGCAGGCCTGAGGACCGCTGGGCCCAAAAATTGAGAATCAAGTGGATTAATATCTTGGTTGACTGGAAGAGAAGAGGGGCCTGCATGATGAGGAGTGTTAATTTCTGATACAGGGGACCCACTGCCAGAAGAGGTATCTAAATCCTTTGCACCGTTAGCCTCTAAATGGGAATTATTATTGGGAACAGAGCCCGGGTCTGGAGACACGTGCGAATTAATTCCATGATGGAATTGAGGGGTCGGATCAGCAGCATTCTCCTGCATGCTAGCATGGGTGTTCTGATGATCCAAAATATCCTCCGGAGGCTGTTCCGGCCACTCAGCATCGAAGATAGGATCGTCCTCTGACTGAATATCATCCAATTCCTCGGAAAGCTCAAGGTTTGTTTTGATGGCTATGAAGAAAGATCTACCCGAAACCTTGACGGATATAGATTTTGGGATGTCAAATAAGCTGGCAACCCGGATCACCATTTTGGCTTGATGTAAGTCCGATTTATTTGTGGTTGACTTATGAAGTGAGATGAACTGACCCCACCTTTGAGCTAACTGAATGAAGAAGTCATCAACCCAGCAATGGAGTGGGACTCCAATGAGAGAAACCGAGCAGTACATAAGAGGAATTCCATTCGCCATTGTGTTGATATCCAGATGTTCAAACCAAAATGAAAGCTCTTCTTTTTTATTGCTCCAGACCTCATCTAAATCAGCTTTTGAATCAAAGGTGATAATGCAAGAATTTTGCATGTTGCCCCATGAAGCAATCTTGACTTTAATACCATCACTAAGGAGGGCTTTCTGAACGAATTTTCTGTCAAAGCTTTTCTTCAGAATACCCACAATGGAAAGATTAATCCAGGAAGTATTCTCCTTCGAAATATAGATGTCCATCAAACTATTAGAATCCATTTGATCCTTGGGTTCTGAGTTGTCTGCTCTAGTAGGTGCAGGAGCGGTAGTCTCTCTAACGGTTTTATTTAACAGAGCCTCTCTGTAAGATCTTGAGTCTTTGAGCGGGGTTTTGTTTAACACCGGCACCCGTGGAGCATGAGCCGCTCTGTCCTTTCTTTGGGGTGGGGTAGTAGACCAGTTTGAATGATGCGACGGGGGGGGGCGCCAATTCTGGAAGGCTGGGTATTTAGCTTTCGAAACAGATACAATCAGGCCATCTATTTTGGTGTTGTTGATCGCCAAAATAGCTCTCTGTAAATCCCGGTGACTGGCGAAGTAGACGAAAGCGAAAGTGTTTTGACGGTACCTGGGTTTCCTGTTGTTTGCGGGAATGAAGACCTTGAGAACCTTACCGTAGTGGTTAAACAGCTCCCGGAGCGTGCCTCTTGATATTCTTCTGCTCAGGTTGTCCACAAATGCCGTCCAAGTGCTGCCGAGGGGGGGAGACCGATGGGCGTTTGCTGGAGAGAACGCCATGTATTCCTTCTATAGGATTAGAGAGGTTTTTTAACGAGGCTTTGTTTCCGTAAGGTTGTTTGACTTAGGAAGGCCAATAAATCTAACTTTCAAAAAAAAGTAATCCGCTATCAGCTATCCAATAATTGTAAAATATGGCCAATATTTGTGATTTGGACTAATGCATAACATTAATAATAGCGGGTGTGTCAAAATATATTAAAACAAAGTATATGGACTAAATCCTCAAATTAATTATAAGACAGGGAAAACCTTTTTTTGTTTTTCAAGGTATTCACTGAAACAAATCTAATGACTAATTCTTCGTATTTTGTTGGCTCGTATAATTATAGACTTTGATCACAAGTTTTAAAACTACACTGCACATGAGACGAGGATCGAGTTAAAACAGACTATAACCAAAAAGTGAAGTGAGATTCTTTGCATCAAGTTCATATCGAAAATGCAATTGGGATAATGATAACCATCTCCAATGAAATTAGGTTGGTGGGTATGTCATATATAACCAACGACCAAGAAAACAAAAAAAAAAACATGTAGAAGCCAGAAATTCAATGGAAAACACACACATTAACTTTGGTTTGGTCAGAGTAATTTCCAAGAAAAGAAAGAAAAAAATGATTAAGACAAATATGTGATAGGTGCATGAGTTGTCTTCTATGCTTTCTTTATGTACATGCCCTTAATTCTCACTTTTGGGAATATCAAAGTGATGAAATCCCTTTGTTTTTTTATTATTATTATAAAAAAAATTAAAAAAAGAATAGGTTGTAAAGTGATGTAATAATATTTGATGAGAACGATGATATCATGCTTTAAATTTGTGTACAATATTCCTTGTTCTAACCTAACATAACACTTAACTTTTATCCCTTGTGTCTGCAATTATATTCTATCTCTTTATGTAAAATTGTTGTTTATGTAATAATTTGGAGATATTGTATTCCAAGTTCATTGAATTCTATCTTGGGGTTCCCCAAAGGTTTTAATAACTTATTTTGACTTTCTTTCTGATATATAAAGAAAAAGCATGGTTATTATTTGCAATCAAGAATATAAAATATTTTTAAATATTGATATATGACTTATTGGCTGACTAATCTCGATTGGATATTGTAGAGGTCTAATATGGGGGCAATTAGGTCCGTAATTGAGACGAGACAGATCGCGAGCTACTCGAGTTCGACTCGGTCAAAACTCGACTCGATTACACTCAACTCGAGCTCGAACTCAGCTCGAGTTCTTAACGAGCCGAGCCGAATTACTTGATACCAAACTCGAAAAGCTCGCGATCTACTCGAAAATACAATATACTATTTTTTTTTTATAATTTTAAAATAAATTACTAAACTTAAAACCTTAAAATATAAACCCTAAACATAAGTCTCAAACCCTAAAGTCTAAACCCAACAACCTAAACCATTAAACCTTAAACCAACACCCAATAATAACAAGCTTGAGTTTATAAAACTTGTGTATCAAAGTTTTTTTTTTGATAGGGCTTTAAATGAGATATGACATATGGCGAGCTATTCAAGTCCGACAAGGTCAAAGATTGGTCAACACTTGACTCGATTGAGCTCGAATTAAGCTCGAACCCGACTCAAGTTCTTAACGAGTCGAGTCGAGTTCAGATTTCTCGGGCTCATTTAAAATTACTTAAGCTTGAACTCGACTCGAAATCTTAACGAGTCGAGTCGAGCTCAACCCTACTTGAGTTGGACTCGGCTCGTTTACACTCCTAGGGGTAACTCTCCCAACTCAGTTTTTTCCATTCATAATTCCAGGATTCAAACTCTTAACCTTATTTAAAGTACATAATATCTAATCCCACTAGACCAACCGGTTGTTGGTAAGAATATAAAATAATTTAATAAAATATTTAGTTCAAACCTTAGAAATTAAGGTCAATTGGCCCAAAAGTCCTTCTGCCGTCCAAAAATTAAATTGATCTCTAAATTTTAAGGTGTTTTAATTAAGTCTTCAATGTACCAATTAAGTCTCGACAATCTAACAATCAGTTTAGGTGTAAAATGCATGTTCGAATCTAACATGGAGTCGTGGAATGTGTTTAAAATATATGAATCAAATCCTAAGCACATGTATACATACCGTATCCGTATGGATAATTCGAATATAATGTGTTTAAAAACATACAGTACTACTCAGGGGCGATTCAAAGGTTTACCGTTTACAGGGCTCTGTGCAGTTAATTAAAATTAGACTCTTTAATTTATAATCTCAAAGATATGCTACAAATTTTTTAAATATATTTTTATCTTAGTAAAAAATATATTATGAGGCCCTTTAAAGTTATTTTTTTTTTCTTCTTGTAATTTATTAAACTAAAATTTTACTTTCCTATATAAATATTTAATTCAACTTATTTGGGGTCATCTTTTCTTGGGACGTTGTGCGGTCGCTCATCTCGCATATGTCCAAAACCCTGCCGGTATCACTAAAAAATAAAAAGGGATTATTTTTATTTTATCACGTCGAATATAAAGTCGTTAATGCGGTAGATACAAAATTATAATTGAACTTCAATTTGTTTTAAAACATTAATGTTTTTGTCAAAAATAAATTATTTTATTTTATGCTTTATAAGGAAGGAAATAATAAAAAAATTAGAATATGCTGGTGTGATGCAAGAGTAACATCTATTCAACTTTCTTTTAGCCTTTTTTCAAGGAAGGTACACACAGCATGCAATACTTGTGCTCGATCCCGGGTCCCAAGGATGATGAACATCAACCTTTGCTATCAGGACACAAGGGGATGAGCAGAAATAATAAATTTTTTTCTCGGTAATACAGAAAATATATGAATCTAGTGATGCAGATCCACCTCTAAAAGAGGTCTAATAAAATCCGGAGGCTCCATGAAGGACTGCTCCTGAATAGTGGCCCTTTGCCCCAAGGAAGCGAGCGCGTCAGCAACCATGTTTCCTTCACGTCGAATATGCCGAAAACGTATCTCCCAATCCCAATCAAGCATCAATAAGATTGCCGCAATCAAACCATGGCCATGCAAGACGGCAGAGGCCTTCGTCACTATCCGGATAGCTTCCAAGCTATCCGACTCAACCTCCACTCGTCGAAATCCAAGTCTCCAGGCATGTATCAACACATCATGGATGCCCCAGAGTTCCGATATCAAGGCAGTATAGCTTCCTACTTTGCGAAAAAAACCTAGTATCCAATGTCCGGCACACGACCGCAGCACACCACCAACTGACGCCCGTCCACTAGATAGATTCGCAGCACCATCAGTGTTGGCTTTGATCCAGTCAGGTGGCGGGCAACTCCAATTAAACGCCGGCCTTTCCTCCTTCTGTCGTCTCTGTTTACTACAGCAAGCTTGAGCAAACTCAACCGCAAGTAGCTTACACTGCACATCCATATTCTGTTTTCCCACATAATTTGTATCAAAGATACGACTGCAGCGATCTTTCCAAAGGAGCCAACACGTCGTGGCGAAAACCACCCCCCACGGCTCATTGTGCTGCATCCCTACTGCGCTCGAAGCCAGATTCCCAAGCATCCACTCCTGAAAGGGGGCCATCCTGAATATGTTCCTATCCTGCACATGAACCAGGTTCATCCAAGTCTCTTCTGCTCGTTTACATTTTCGTAGGACATGATCAATGTCTTCCTCAGCCACTCCACAAAAGCTGCAGAGGGGGGACGTTGCAATGTGCCGACGAACCCTCTCCACATTCGTGAGTAGCCGTTCATGCGCCATGAGCCATAAGAAGGTTTGTACACGTTTGGGAACGTTTAGAGACCAAATAACCTTCCATACATTCATATCCTCTCCCCCTTGTCTAGGTAGCAACGCTTGATACGCCGACTTAGTGCTAAAACACCTCGACGTCTCCCATCGCCAAGCTGGATTATCGTCCCCAAGGTGAACATTAGGTGGGGGTACCGCTGCCATCTTCAACAACACCCTTTCCGACAGTAGCTGGGCAAGGGACTGCCAATCCCACTCCCCAATGGCAGTGACCATTCCAACCACCGGGGTTGGACTCATAACATGCGGATTCAAGCAAAACGCGGCAAGAGGGCCTTCTTCGTCCAGCCAAGTATCATGGCAAAAGTCTGTAAGCAGTCCATTACGGACATTCCAGCAGATGCCACAACGTACTTCATCTCAAACACTCGATAAACCCTTCCACACACGAGAGCACCGCGTCCTTCGAAGATGCAAAGGCATAACACCAAACCACCGATACTTGGCCTTTAGAATTTTGACCCATAGTCTGTCATCATCACGTACTAGTTGGAACCCCAGCTTCATCAAAAATGCTTAATTCTGTTTGCCCACATCTCGAAATCCCAATCCACCACAATCCACCGGTTGTTGCATCACCTCCCATTTAACCAATGGAACCGCACTAGTGCTATTACTTGCACCCCATACAAACCTACGGATAAGTCGCCCAAGTTCATTGCAAAGACCTTTTGGTAACCAAGTTGATTGCATGGTATACACAGGTATTGCCTGAAGTACTGCCTTCGCGAGGGTGATGCGACCAGCAAGGGTTAAGGCTTTCGATGTCCAACCCGACAGCCTCTTTTGAACCATGTTGAGAAGGTAGGCATAAGTTGCCTTTGTGACTCTAGAGTGAAGGCCACTACTATATTATCTATAATGCTTCTCCCAGGCACAAAGCTTGCTTGTGTAGGAGCTATCCATTTCGGGAGGAAGGGTTTAAGACGACAAACAAGTAACCGCGTGATTATTTTATACATCACGGTACACAAACTTATAGGCCGAAACTGGCTCATCAGTGTAGGCCGCTCCACTTTTGGGATTAAAACAAGCAAAATATGGTTGATTGAAGGGTCCAAAGTACCTGTGTCAAAGAAGTTCCGAACCATGCGATACACCGATTCACCCACAACCTTCCAATTATGTTGGAAGAACGCCACCGGCAACCCATCACATCCCGACGCTTTAAGTGGTGGCATACTAAAAACCACCTCTCGCACCTCTTCCATTGTCACCTCTGCCACCATCGGGCGTATCTCCTCCATCCTAAATCTATGGAACTTCCCCATCGGACCCATGGAGCTTAGTCGGGGTTCACTTGTGTACAAGTTCTCAAAAAACTCAACCGCGAATGTCTTAAGCCTCTCCGCATCGTCGCACCACAGCCCAACATTGTCCTTAAGAACACGAACAGTATTACGGCGTCTCTTTGCTAGTGTGACAGCATGGAAATATTGCGTATTGCGATCACCTTTTTCAATCCACGTGGCTCGTGATTTTTGGTGCCAAAGGCTCTCCTCTTGATCAAGAACCCGCGCCAATTCTAACTTAAGCTCTTCCTCAAGAGAAATCAGAAAATCCGAATTCGAATTCTCCAAAGCTTTCTCCACACCCCGGATCCGAGCAAGTAATAAACATTTTCGCTTGCCTATATGACCAAATACGTTCCAATTCCACGCCCGACTTTCATCACAGAAATTCGAAATGTTTTCCACCACTGTGCGTGAAGCATCCCATGACCGTTGCACAAGGTTGGCAAAATCCGGGTGTTCACTCCATGCATGAATGTACCAAAATGGATGTGTATTGCTTGACGCATTATGCACCATATCCGTAACCAAAAGAACAGGTCGATGATCCGACCCAAGGCGTTGCAAATGGTAGACCTCCGATGAAGGAAAATAAGAATACCAATTTGAACTACATAGACAGCGGTCCAGACGTTGTGCCAAATTCCCCCTACGCCATGTAAACATCGGTCCATGGAAGCTCATATCAAGTAGCCCAGTATCAAAAAGAAAATCCGTAAACCGCGTACAAACACCGGAGCGAGCTTGGGAGCCACCGCTTCTCTCCGAGGGATTACCAATTACGTTAAAATCACCGCCAAGTACCCATGGGCTCAAATCCGTAGGTTCCAACGCCCGAAGCTGCACCCAAACCCCCTGTCGGATACACCTAGTAGGACTTGCATACACAAAAGTGATGTGGAAACGACTGTTACTCGAGGTGTCAGCACATATAGCATGTATAAATTGGTCTGAGACAGCAATAATATCAACTTGTAAATTATCCTTCCAAAGGACCCACATACCTCCAAAAAAACCCGTCGCCTCAACTCTAAAAGACGAAGTAAAACCCGATCGACGAATGAAATCATCCGCCTTAGAACCACTGATACAAGGTTCCATTATTGCTACTACCTCAGGCTTGTGAGTCCTAACAAACAGCTGGAAATAATGATTAAATTCGGAGTCCAACGCTCCTTGTACATTCCAAAACATTATCTTAACCATTAAAATAATTATTGAGTAAGTAGCCAAACCCTCAATTCCGCACTGCAGGCTCATTCAACTTAGCGAAAGTAAGGTTTTCTCTCCACTGAACATCACTGGACGATGCTCCCTGCCCTTTACTGATACGGACCTGCGTACCCACACCCGCAGCCGCACGATTTAGTTCCAACGATATGTCCTGGATCCAATCGGAACTAGAAATGCGGTCGTCTTTTTTATTCGTCTTCAGCCCCCTACGAGCTGATCCCTTACCCGCCGCTAAGGCCTTTGTCGACCCCTTCGACTGATTAGTTCTGTTTAGAGTTAGAGAGCCACGACCGTTTTGGTCCTTCAGCACAGGTCGGCGATCCTAGTGCCCTACTTGCACCGCTGCATGTTTGTCTTTAGGTAGAGTCGTAGGCACCTGTACTACCCTGGTCGGTGCTGCCACATTAGCAACTTCCACTGGTGCAATCACCTCTTGTACTGCAGCATCCAACTTATTCCCGGCGTCCAACCCAACCACGACTCCCCCTGCACCATTCCGGCGTACATCACCTCCAGATTCTACTTGCCCTGCACCATTCTGACCCTCACTATTCGTTGGCGAGGCCATTACTCCCTCTGGGGAATTTACTGCCATCACGGAAGATACTGGACCAGCACGCTTCTCCTGCACTACAGGCACAGCAGGTGCGGGCAGCGGTGCCATGCAGCTTGCACCAACATTTTCCAATTCCTCTTGCGAACTTGCAGCAAGCACATCAAACCGAGAACCAGCGTCCATCTTACTTCTGATCGAGGCATCCCCACCCTTACGATGGGCCATCGTCGCACTCGCTCCTTTCCGTCGACAGTTTGTGACTTGCATCCAAGGTCCATAAAGCTCCTCCGGGCTCTCGGGGGCATCATTTTGAACCGCCTCAACCCTATCAGACTGCAACTCTTGTCCACAAACATCCCTTGAGTGGCCATACTTCCCACATCCGAAGCAAATAGCGGGAAGTCCCTCATACTCCACAGTTTGGCGACGCCCATCTATAATCAACCCCGGAATGAGTGGTTTATCGAGGTCAACCACTATAGCTAGTCTTGCAAATTGACCCCTCTTCCCTTCCGTAGTATTGTAGTCAATTCGTACAACTTGTCCCAACAAAGCTGCGATTGAACGGAATAAGATTTTTGTATAATAACAGTAGGGTAAACCTGGTAATCTTACCCACACCATGATCCGCGAAGGATACCCTTTCGACGTCGAGAAGGAGCGGCTCCATGGTTGTACCGTTAAGTAGCTTCCATAGATAACCCACGGTCCACCACTCAATACGGCATTATAATCCTCTTCACTAGCAAACCGGACCAAGTAGTAGTCGTTATCTAAGTCGACAAGACAAATCTCACCTTTAGGGTTCCACAACGCTTCTATGCGATTGAGGAGAGCCCGATACCCAATAGATTTCCTTAACAATCGCACCACTAACGAAAAAGCCAGCTTTTCATCAATTGCCGCATGCACTCTATCCGAAAATCGAATCTCCGGTAACGGTCCATCCAACATAACCCTAACGTCCGAATCACCCACAATCACATCCAGTTCACTCAACGATCCCCTAGGGTTCTGCTGAGAATTCTCCCCCATCATGATGTCACGGAATGAGGGCTACCCCCTGCTGCATGCCGAGCGGGATCCTCCCCCCGCTGGCCCCCATCTTCTGCTGGGATCGATTCCTGCATGGGGGCATCCACGATAACCCCTTCCACCCTCTGTTCAGAAGCCTGGTTTTCCAGCGAATATTGTTCCTCATTGCGCCCTTTCTTAACTTGCCTTTGCAGATCGTCATGGAGTGGAGACGCGGGTCTTTCTAACGCCGGTGCTACCACCACGGGATCAGAACTTTTCGGTGGGCGGCCGCTAGGGTTTTCAAACGGGTTAAGACTAGGGTTTCCAGAGAGTTGCGTCATGTTTTAGAAATAATAAATTTTTAACTATTACATAATGTGTTAATGCATTATTATTATTACAAATAATATATCAACTAAAATAAGCGTTATAATTTACGTGAAACATTTCGCCTTCATATTTTTGAAGAAGAAATGAAATTGAAAGTGTAACCATAAATTTTATAATTTGATTGATAAAATAAATAATTTCCTTTATATTTTATAGGAATATCAACAAAAATCTACAACATAATGATAAATATTGAAATATTCAGATAAAATTAAAGGTTTTGGATACATACGAACACGTCTATGATATAGAACAAAAATTAAAGCTCATATAAATGTAGCATTTGAAAATATTGCATGTAATATGCTATAGCAAAAAATGATATAAACTCGAGTTTGTAGTGGCTCGTTTTCTTGAATTTAAATTAATACATTAGGTTTTTTAATGTCTGATGGGAGGAATTTTTCAAGATTCGAATGGTAGAAATTTTATCGGCATAAGAGAAGCACTATATCGAGAAATGAGTTCCAGCTGATGGCGGAAGAGGAAGATCGGCAAGAGAAAAATTAAAAATTTTTTGCTCGATTCGTAGACTTCGAGGTACTTTCTTGCTAAATAGAAGTTATATTCGGACTCAAAGGATTGAGTCGAATCATTTGGTGTCCGATGACGGTGAACGGAATTCACGTCATAACGCTATAAAAAGTGAACGGAGGAGTGATAAAAAGCGTTCAGTATCTAAACCTCAGTGAATAAATTGAACGTTTTGAAATTTCAGTGACCGAAATAAATTTGCGAGCAAAGTTCAGTGATAATTTACAGAATTTACCCTAAATTAAAAAACCAAATCCACGCGCGTGTAAGTAAACTCATTGAGGTCGGTGAATCACGTGCCTCACGTTTGGATATTTCCCACCAATCTTGACTGTAAGTACTGTGGAAAATACATTACATTGACTTCCTTGCCATCCGTACGATTTGGTATGGATTTTCCCAAGGCTTCTAATTAAATTTATTTGTTTAATTTTCATATTTTTGAATAAAATGAAAACTTTTGTTTGATAAATAATATATATGATTAATGTGCTAATTAAAAACATGTACTGATATAAAAAAAACAAGCATGAACTAAAATTTCAATTACATTTGTATTTTCTTAATCATGAAGGAGAAGATTTTCTAGGGTAAGAGTGTGCAAAATCGGATTCAGTTATCTGTTAGTGAATTATTTTGATTAAACAATGAATTCAGGTTGCTCAATTCTTAATCGTAAAATGTATCAAATAAATCAAATAATCGTAATTAACTAGAATATTTAGTTGGGGCAATGGTTCTTACTAAAAATATTAAATGTAATAATATGGTAAATTTAATATTGGTTCAATTATGATAAAAGTGCAAAAATAACAAAAATTAAAGAATTGGGGCACATCATCATTTTAATCTTGTTTGTGAAAAAAAACTTTCAACAAAGTTGACTATATTTTTAAAAAATAAATATTTTGAAATAGTTTTAAATTTTTAAAGATAAATGATCAATGTTGTATGACACATTTTTTTTATGAAAGCTAAAGTGATTACAAGTAGTATCTGTTCTAAATATACTCTCAACCATTTGACAATGAACGCTCAATTACCCTGCTACAGCTGTTGGTGCTCGAACCTGTGACCTCTAGGAACAACAACCATTCCCTTAACCACTAAATCAAGTTGGTTCGTGTTGTTGTATGACACATTTTGATTGATTAAAAATGTCATATTGCGTATTCCGAGACTGTGTCACGTTTCATTCGGATGAATTTAACACCATAAAACATTAGAGTGAATTGATTAACAAAATAATACTTCAAATATTAAACTAAGACAAATATTGTTTAAGTACTGAAATGAAAAATGAGATATAATTCATGAGGTAAAATGTACATTAAACCTTATTTAATTCATAAAACTATCCACTTCAACTATAACTTCCTAATTTTCCCACTTTCAGTTCACCTATAATTTCCTAATTTCACTTTCTTCTCATTTTCAAAATCTCACAAATATCGATTTATAAGTATTTACAAAAAAAAAATCACCTCATTTGCCGACTTTTATGTAAACTACACATGATACCACTAAACTTTAGGCAATATATTGTTTATATCATTTAACATTCAATTTGTTCAATTAACATAACACTAAACTTTAATTTTGACTTCAATTATATCATTGGACTGTTAAATCTTTAACCGGATAATGCTGACGATGATCTCACTTGGATGTTATACCAAAACGACGTCGTTTTGTATAATAAACATAACAGCAAACATATTATATCGTATTGCAATTAGGGGTGGTAACGAGCCGAGCTAAGCCCGAGCCTGGCCAGGCTCGGCTCGGGCTCGAGGCTCGCTGAGCTCGGAATTTTAGGCTCGAGCTTGGCTCGAAAACAATACTATTGGGCTCGGCTCGGGCTCAAAGCTCGTCAGGCTCGACTCGGCTCAAAGTGAAAAATTTTGCTATAGCCTATTTATAAAAGATTCGTTAAAAGTCTCTTTCATAATCAACACTGAAACAAAATTCAATGACCATTAAGGGAAAAAAGTGCCAAAATTAGATTAATCCAAATAATCAATAAATATTCTTATAATGCAAACACATAGTTAAAGAAAATACAAAATCAAACAACAACCAACTAAAGAAAATGTCCACTCGAGCCATTGTTTATTATTTTTTCCGAAAAGCAATAAAATAATAATATTTTTTCCGAAAAGCAATAAAAATAATATTGTTTATATCATTTAACATGTTTCCGAATGGTCATCCAAAATAATATGTAGATTCCGATCATGTTCACGAGCTTTTCGAGCCGAGCCTGAGTAGGCTCGGCTCTGCTTGTTAAGGTTTCGAGCCGATCTCCAGCCCGAGTCGAGTTCACTCGAGTTGAGCTTTGACCGAGCCCGAGTAGCTCACGAGCCGGTCATGCTCGTTATCACCCCTAATTGCAATTAGATCAATCAAATTTAATAATAGGCAAATAAAGTGAATTTCCAAAATTATCAAAATGATTTTTCAAGTATTTATCTTTAATCCATCCAAATAAAGAAACTCTACAACTTGAAGTACATGTTGTCAACACCTAATATGTGCAACGAATCTGCCCATAAATTGCTAGCTTTGTTCATGCACGCAATGAATGACTCAAATATTTGATATAAGAAACCTTCCGATCATGTCCTTTCTTTTATAGGAAAATAAAATTAAATTTAGAAGATCAAAACTTGACTATTAGTTTGTCAATAACTATATAAATTTGATATTGTTTTTAGTTTTGATAAATATATTATTAGTGAATAAGATTATATAATCTTTCTAAAAGTCAAAATATTATATACACACATTAGTTCATTAGTTTATAAATACACTAGAGTAAATACATCTCAATATATATATATATATATATATATATATATATATATATATATATTAGTTTACTATGTCAATGGTATAACATGTACTTACTTTTGTTGCATGAATTTGTTCAAGTGTCATTATCCCATGAGATTTTTTTTTAATAAGCAAAAATGTAATGCAGTTCAAAGATTTTGAGGGCCTTGTGCAATTTATTAAAATATGGCTCTTAATTTATAACCAATAAGAGATATATTTTTTTTTAAAAATACCTTAATAGAAAATATATAATTATATTATCCTCTTGAGTAACAAAAAAATGACTTATAAACATCTAAAAATCAAACATTTCCATTAAAAAGGTGTCATTCTTTTTTGCATGTTTTAAGTTTTAGATAATTGTTATACATACACACACAATAATGTATATGTAAATTTATAATTTTTTACAAATATATAATTTAAGTTCTCTATTTTAGGCCCCTTTATCTCTGGGGCCCTGTGCAATCGCTCATATCGCGCCTGTCTAGAACCCTATTGCAAAGCTGAATTGGGCTTTGATTAAATTTAATGAAAATAAGTTGTTAGGAACATCACATAATATTGTGCCCCCATTCGTACCCGTGTTCGTGTTTAAAGTATTATGAATTTATATATTTTTAACAATGATATCTGAATTTTATTAATCACCATGGAAGATAATGCAATACAATACATCAAAAAGAGAAATAAATGGACAAGTCTATTAAAGGTCTCTTACAATGGTGCAAAGAAAATAAGACATTTTAATCGAGATTATCATACTAAAATCCAGAAACCTTCCTGAATCTCCGTGTCTCTATCCAAACGAGACACTTTACGGGATAGAAAAGGAATGGTGAACGAACCAAGCTATCTGACAGATTGCTCCGCTACCTAGGTCTGATTACATCGACAACCAACCATCAACCGGGTATACATCCATCTTTCTAAGACCACTGTCAGAACCATAATCAGAGATTAGCATCGTGAAGATCTCTGTACGAGCACCAACCAACCGCTAAGGTATGCTGAAATCATGCCACAATGACAGATGAAACGAACCACAAAAAATCAAAAAAATCGTGTTACAAGGTCAGAGAAAATGTGTGCAACAAAAGTAAAAGTTCTTATTAAAATATATATAAAAAAATAAAATAGACTCGATGGTCAACAACCAATACTAAGAATGGTTGTCGACCACCAACTAAAGGAAGAAAAACAAAGTTTAAGGCGTTTTTATATTTTTTTACGTTAATAACTTGATTTATGTATTCAAATAAAATAGTAATGTTTTATTATGTTAATGCAATTTTTAATATGGTGTTAATAGTACTATATTTATATATATTAATAATTCTTTTTGAATGGATTTTAATATTTTTGAATAGTCGTAAGGTGATTACAAAGTAGTATATGTTTATACGTATTCTTAACCATCTGACAAGCGCGCACACCTTGCAGACAAAGCGATTTGAACTTGGGTCTCTTAAGATGAACATCTTTTGTTTTTTTACTGGGACCACTTGTTGGGTTCCATCTCGTATTTTACTTACTTTATGATCATGATCCAATTTTAAATTGTGCCAATTTACCTGATAATTAAATTAGAACCCAACAAGTGGTCCCAATGGAAAAGCGGATAATGTTCCTCCTAGGAGATCCAGATTTAAATTGCTTTGTCTTACAAGGTGTTTGTACATTGTTAAAGGGTTAAGAAAATGTATAAACAGACATTGCATTGTAATCATCTTCAGACTATTAAAAAAACCTAATAGTTAAATTACTACACCTACATATGTATTTTGGATCGAACATGACGGGACGAGTTAGGAATTGAGGGACAAAATACAAATTCTAAAAATTGGAGGGAAAATTTATAACTAATCAATTTTTTTTAAAATCAAAATAATTAAAAATAAAAAATTTTGGTGAGTGGAGGGGCAAAAACCCTTCCTAATGTAAACATGAATATACTCTCAACTATTTGACAATACATGTTCAATCATCCTGCTGCAGTTGTTGGTGCTCGAACTTGTGATCTCTAGAAACAACAATTGTTCCCTTAATTACCGAGGTAAATTGATTTTTGCGAAGAAACATAATTTAAATTCAAACAAGAATAAATTGGACATGTTTTATATTGATATAATATCATATTTATAATCTGATTTTCCAAAGGGAAATATTATAATTCCAAATAAATATCTTGGCATGTTGCAAAATTATCCATTTCGCTTTCGTTTTGGTCATGGAAACGGCCGGTCCAGATATTTTTTTCCTTAGTCCGTGCAAGTTTTTATTTTATTATATTTTATTATTATTAATTAAATAAATTGGATGGCAGGTTAATTAATTGGCAATTTAATTAAATTTCGCAAACAATAAATGCTTAAGGCAAATGCAAATCGCAACTCCTTTATAAGCGCGTATAAAACACTCCGTTTCGCTAATTGGAATGTTTTAGTTATGTTAAAAAAAAATTGGAATGTTTTACTAACAATTGGTGTCCAAATTAGAGTTGGATTAGAAATTTATAATTCTTTCCGTAACGAGAGATAAAAGATTAATCATGAAATATCAATAATTAATTATTTTAGTGGGACAGTGCATTAGAATTAGGACTCCTTAAGCAAGATTAGTTGTTCAAATTCTGACGTCGTAAATGGAGCAAATTGAGTTGGAGGAATGCTCCCATAGTGAGCCTCTCCAATACTTGATATGTGTTTAGATTAATCAGCCAATAAATTAGAAATCATTGGTTAAACAAAAAAAAAAACTGGTCATGAAATACACTTCATTCTTATAAGTGAAAATAAAACCCGATCTTATAATCGAGGATAAAGTAAACAAGTACTACACCACATCTCATAGTTACTTGATTCGAAACTTTGAATTATTACCCTTTTAAACAAGGATACTAACCATTAGTTCCAATCGAGGTTGCTTTAATTTGGTGGAATACTTGTATATAATTTTGCTCTTAAATAATAAAAAAGGTAAGCATTTTTAGATTAATTCAGGGTATACTACATTCAAGGTCACTTAACTATGAGTTTAGTGACAAACGTGTCACTCTTCTTCTAAAAGTTACAGACACATCACCCAGTTAATAAATTGTTACAAACATATCATTTAATTTAAAATTTGTTACAAACATGTAATTCAATTAACACGTTGTGATGATCAAGTCACTTTATATCTAATAGAACATGGTATAATAACATTTCTGGTCATCAAAATTTATGTAATCTATTAGTTTGATTCTAATTCAAAAGATAAAGACTAAGACTAAATCAACAAAACTTGTGCAATCTATTAATTTGATTCTGATTCAAAAGATTAAGACTAAATCAACAAAATATATAAACATTGTAAGTTAAATTTGTTATTATGTTTTATAACTTAACCTTAATTTTTCTTGTTTTTGCAACTTTCAAGATTCTAATAGTATTTTTTTTATCTAAATGATCATGGTTTCAATAATATAATTATATTTGTTCTACATATAAAGTTTTGAATTGCTTCGGTATTTATATTGATGGAGAAGGTTGTAAGTTTTTTTTTAAATAATACAAATATCTCAAATTTTGACCGGCATGGTTTACATAATTAGAATATAAAATATAATGATTGGAATAAAATTAGAAATACTTTTTAAATGTATTTAAATTTACAAGATTATTAATATATTATTTTTTATTCAATATCTAAACTAGATCTAAATATAATTTTCTTAATCACCTAAATCAGAAGATTATTGCGCATTTGAACATGCTCAAATCCCGTAACCTACAAGATGGTGTAGAGGTAGTACTTAGTCGAATAATATATAATTCTTTATATATAAAAAAATAAACCAATTGTCAATTAATTTAGTAAGATGCGACACTAGGCCGTTTAAATAAATGCTTGTAGCTCAATGCCGGTTGTATATAGAGCAAGTTGATTTGATAGAGTTTTCCTTTTATGAAACTTTACGATACTTGATTTAGATTAGTCGACCAACCGGTCAAATATTTGTGGTTATAAAAAGGTGAAGTAGACCGCAACTCATTGTATTATAAGTATGTTTATAATTGGAGCGCCATATTTTTAGTAAGTCACAATTCAATCATTCTATTTACTAATTGTAACAATCTATTCATTTTATTTTTTAATTATGAATACATTATTCTATTTACTGATTGTAACAACCAGGTCGCTCAAGGTAACTAAAGACTAGTTTTTCATTTTTTGAGTGGCTTAATAGGCAAATAAGTGCCTAAACTACGCTTTTTTCCCCAGTTATGTGTCTACACTATTTTTCGGGCTAATTTGGGACCTAAAGTTTCACTCCGTAACTCATTTAAGGTTCGCCGTTATTTTTTTTCGTTAAAGGACACATGTCATCTCCAGAAAATTCTAAAAATTATATTAAAAATAAAATTAATAAAACAAAATAAAAATATATCCTGAAATTTTTAAATATTCCCAAAACAGTCCCCAAATCCCTAAACTTTCAAATTCGACCACCCCTACCGGTGGTGGCCACCTTGCTGGCGGCGGAATGAAACGCCCTCCTCTTGCCGAACAACCCACACGTTGTTCGTCGCCCCTCGTGCTGCCATTCGTCGCGAATCGTTCGAAAGAACCATTCGACAATTTCATTGATTCGCACGGCGTTAGCCGATTTTTGGCGACAGAATGGTGGGGAAATGGACGTGATGGTCTGACGACCGATGTGGTGGTGGGCGGCGGAATCGGCCCAAATCGGGATTTAAGTTTTGGGGGTTTATGGATTTAAAATTTGGGGACTATTTTGTAAAATCTAGAAAAATTAGAGATTTTTTTTGAAATTAATTAATTTTATTTACAATATAATTTTCTGGAGGTGTCACTTGGCATTTAATGGTGAAAATTAACGACGAACCTTAAATGAGTCACGAAATGAAATTTTAGATCGTAATTTGACCCGAAAAATAGTTTCGGTACCTAACTAAAAAAGGTATAGTTTGAGTACCTATTTGACGATTAAGCTCTTTTGGTATATTATATCACATATCATTATATTACGAGTAAGTTTACAATTAAGTCAACTTATTTCAAATAGTCACGGTCAGACCACTCTATTGAGGCCTGCCAAACAAGGGATTAGGTATTTGAACCATGTTGGAAATTTAGAAAGAAAAATAAAATGACAGTTACCGCACGCGCCTTATAATGAAAATGAAACGCAGGCAATTGTGGCAACAAACGTCCAATTTAATTTAAAAAATAAAAATATAAAAAAGACTGCAGAGATTAGATTGGATTTCAGCAAAATGATAAAAAAAATCAAAACTTTAAAATAAATAAATAAATGGAAAGGAAAATAAAACAAATCTTTTTGGGTATGAGAAGGACGTTTTGGTTCAAAAGGGCGTCTAAGTTCTCTTCATGTAAGAAAGTGGGTCCCCTCTGTTTCTCTCTCTTCCCCTTCTTCTTCTTCTTCTCCTCTTTCTCTCTCTTCATTTTTTGTTTGCTTAGCTTTGTTATAAAACCAAGGGGCTGCTTGTTTGGTGAAAAAACCTTAAAAAGAGACCCCAAAACCAGACACACTTGACTCTAAACCAGTGTTGTTTCTGTTGTTTTTTGGTCTCTGGTGTTGTTGGTTTTGTTTCAGTTGTTGAAAAAAAGAAAAGTTACAGGAAAAGATTCCAAATTTATATACATTTCTTTGGGTTTTTTTGAAACCTGTTAAAGTGATTGAATTTGGAACGCTTAAAAAGATTTGAGCTTTGGGGAGTTTTCAAAATCTGTGTTTTTGTTGGCTTTGCATGTTGTAGAAAATCAAAAGATCTGAAAGGCGGTTTCTTTTTACTGCCCTTCTTCTGGTTTCTGGTAAGTTTCTGGGTTTTCTGTTCTCCTTCTTTTTGTTTCATTTCTGGGCTTGATTCTCAGCCTGCATTTCTGGGTTGTTTTTGTTTTGGTTTCTGGGTTTTTTTCCTGGGAAAGGTTGTTCTTTTATTATTATTATTTTTGAGTGAAGGAAATGTCGTGTTCTTTTTTATTACAGTACTATTTGATGATTCATATGATATGAAACTAATAAAAAGTATGAAATTTGAGGTTTTGGATTAGATTGTTTTTTTATTGTTAGTATGCTAATTCTGGGATGTGCAGTTTGTTTAGATCTTAATTCAATGCTATAAATTTCGTATTTTGGTGTTTTTTTCTGAGAGTACTAAGTTGTCTTTCCATTACAGGCAATGAGAATTGAAGTTTGGGATTATAGTGTTGTAGCTCGAGGGAGCTGTGTTTCGAATAGAGGCGAAAATTGTTTCGAAATTACTGGGAATTTGTATGAGTAAATGGTTTGAATGAACAGGTAGAAGCAGTTCATTTGGATGCAATGTTGAAGGCATTAGCTCCCGGGTTGTTGATCTCTTCGCTCCTGATATCGGTTTCCGCCGCCGATACCGGCTTTCCGAGGTGTAATTGCGACGACGAGGGGAGTTTCTGGAGCATCGAGAGCATCTTAGAGACACAAAGAGTGAGCGATTTCTTGATTGCAGTGGCGTATTTCTCGATCCCGATTGAACTGCTTTACTTTGTTAGTTGTTCGAATGTGCCGTTCAAATGGGTCCTGTTTCAGTTCATTGCCTTCATTGTGCTCTGCGGATTGACCCATTTGCTCAATGGCTGGACCTATGGTCCCCATCCGTTTCAACTCATGTTGGCTCTCACCGTGTTCAAGATTCTCACCGCGTTGGTCTCGTGTGCGACCGCGATCACGCTTATTACCCTCATTCCCTTGCTTCTCAAGGTGAAGGTGAGGGAGCTTATGCTGAAGAAAAAGGCTTGGGACCTCGGGCGGGAAGTCGGTCTTATAATGAAACAGAAGGAGACCGGTGCACACGTCCGTATGCTAACACAAGAAATCCGTAAATCGTTGGATAGGCATACCATTTTGTACACAACAATGGTGGAGTTGTCCAAGACATTAGGTTTGCAAAATTGTGCTGTATGGATGCCTAATGAGATCAAGTCCGAGATGAATCTGACTCATGAACTCAAAGGGAGGAACTATTCGTATAATTTTACCATTCCGATTTCTGATCCGGATGTTGCAAGGATTAAAGCAAGTGATGGAGTGAACATTCTTGATTCTGACTCGGCCCTTGCCACTGCAAGCAATGGGGAGTCTGGTGAGCCAGGACCCGTGGCTGCTATTCGTATGCCAATGCTTCGCGTATCCAATTTTAAAGGGGGAACTCCCGAGCTAGTTCAGACATGTTACGCGATATTGGTATGTGTTCTTCCGAGCGAAGAAAATAGATCGTGGAGTAACCAGGAACTAGATATAGTTAAGGTTGTTGCAGATCAAGTTGCTGTTGCGCTGTCTCATGCTGCTGTTCTTGAAGAGTCTCAACTCATGAGGGACCAATTGGTCGAGCAAAACCGAGCATTACAATTGGCACGGCAGAATGCTATGAGGGCAAGCCAAGTTAGGAATGCATTTCAGAAGGTAATGAGTGATGGAATGAGGAGGCCAATGCACTCGATTTTAGGCTTGCTTTCGATGATGCAGGATGGAAATCTGAATAATGATCAACGGATTATCGTTGATTCTATGTTGAAGACCAGTAATGTGCTATCGACCTTGATAAATGATGTGATGGATATTTCAACAATGGATAGTGGAAGATCCCCATTGGTGAAGAGATCTCTTCGATTGCATTCCATGATAAAAGAAGCCGCTTGTCTTGCCAAGTGCTTGTCTGTTTATAGGGGTTTCGGTTTTTCGATTGAGGTTGATAAATCGTTGCCCGATCTTGTTTATGGTGATGATAGGAGAGTTTTTCAGGTGATACTGCATATGGTTGGGAATCTATTAGATGGCAACAGTGAAGGCGGAACGGTAGTGCTTCGGGTGTTCTCCGAGAATGGCAGTCAGGAACTGAATGATCAGAGACGGGCTGCATGGAGGCACAGCTCTTTGGATGGAGATGTACATATCAGGTTCGAGATTAGGATCGACAATAGCAACTCTCTGTCAGAGGGTGGCTCGACTTCGGAGGTACAGATCAGTGGGAGAAAATATAGCAGCCACAGAGCCGAGGAACGGTTGAGCTTCAGCATTTGCCAAAAGCTAGTGCAGGTAAGAATGCTAAATTGTTTACCGAGTCTGCATCGTTTTTCTATGACTAGACTATTGCATGTTTGGTATGTTATACTTGTGCTATGTAATGCTAAGGCTTTTGATGCTTAGAACATCTGAAACTGAGGTTGATTTCGTTTCGAACATTTTACGGGGTTGATAGTTTTATAAGAAGTTGCTATGCTAGAGGTGTTAATTGTTTCTACGACCGATTAGTGTAAATTTTTCATGATTTCGGGATTAATTTATTTTTCGTGATTTCGAACAAACATGTAGCTGATGCATGGGAACATCTGGGTGGTACAAAATCCTCAAGGTTCTGCTCAAAGCATGGCGCTTGTTATTCGGTTTCAAGTCCGACCATCCATCAGTATAACAATAAACGAGTCCGGAGAATCTTCAGACCAGCCGTGCTCTAACTCTCTTTTCAAGGGCCTGCAAGTTTTACTTGCTGATGACGACGATGTGAACCGTGCTGTGACTCGAAAACTTCTCGAGAAGTTGGGATGCAGTGTTTCTGCCGTGTCATCCGGATTCGATTGCCTCAGTTCTATCGGGCCAGCCTCATCTCCTTTCCAAATCGTCTTTTTGGAGCTTCAGATGCCCGAGTTAGATGGATACGAAGTTGCAATGAGAATCCGGAAATTCCGAAGTCGTAGTTGGCCTCTGATTGTTGCCATGACCGCTAGCGCCGAAGAAGATATATGGGAAAAATGTTCGCAGATCGGGATGAACGGAGTCATTCGAAAACCAGTGCTGTTACAAGAAATCGCCCTTGAGCTCCGGAAAGTCCTGATGCAGGCCAACAAAGTTTAAACCACCAAATCGCTGCAGCCTCGAATCTTCAATTCCTCACCATGCTTACTGCATCGACATGTTACAGCACACATCGTTTAAGATCGAAATGGTATACAAAGCTCCCTTTTCTCCCCGGCATAATGTGCTTGATTTCATGTCCGAAATTGCATAGATAGTTTCCGTATCTAATCGATAGCTTTCGTTAGAATTCTCTACTACACAATCACATGCACAGTGCAGAAAACTAGATTAAAGATTAAAGTTATTGCAGATCTTAAAACAGTTGCCTTGAACCGTGTTTCCGATTTCGTATACGTCTCGTACTCATGTCCGAATATGTTTTGCCGGGATATTATATACACAAACAGCCTAGCAATGTCATTTGCCTTGTACCTTACGCGTCAGCCAACTTTGTTTTAATGCATGAACCTGCAATCTACCTAGAGCTGGAGAAGAAACATAACTATTATCCGAATTCGGATAGGATCGGATATGAATATATGTTCGATACGAATGTTCATATCGAATGTAACCATCTTAAACCTAAAATCCCAGAATGCAGACAAAACTTAATTCACAAGATATGATTGAGAAAGTGGGAGAGAATGTGGCCATTTATAGCTATAGCTTTTGGTGTTGTTTTCGTCTGCAAATTCATGCATGAACCCCTCATACTTTTGGTACGTATGATATGGACCCATTATTTTTCCTTTTTTTATTCAATCATGTCATGCCATGTGGACCACTTTCTTATTCTAGTAATATATTTTTTTTATCGAGACCACTTCTTATTCATAAATCAGATGATATCGAGCGTTTAAACATATTTAATCTCACACTCTGTTGTATATTGCACCAGTGAAATATCAACCGAACTAAAATTGACCCGAATCTAATATTAGTGTCAATGGTATATACATCATATATAATAAAATGGTATATTGAAGCAAGTTGACCAATGGAATAAATTTGAGCATTGGAATTGTCGCATTTGCTAGCCGTCGCTTTTGCTCCCATCAACTTCTGCAAGTTCTAGGAATTGTGTTCATTATTAGGTAAAAGACAAATATTGGGTTGCTTCATTTCCACCACCAACTTGATTTCTTCACCTTATTTATATCAAAAATATTATTTACTAATAAAAATTAATTTTTATTAAAACATAAAATATTTATTCATTTACAAATAACGATTTAAATTTCTAAATTGATTGAATTTAACTCAGATAATCGAGGTTTGATCTCTGATTTTAAAAAGGGTCAATATCAAAATAAGTGTCCAAATTATGTCATTTTTTTCTTATGTGCTTAATTTTTTTTGTCATTTTAAGTGTCTAAACTATCGTTTTTTTGTCAAAACAGATGCCTTAATTGACCTTAAAAAGGAGAAAAATATGATAGTTTGAACAGTTAAAAAAAAGGTTAGACACCTAAAAAAACGAGATACTATGAACAATTATTTTAATATTAAATCTTTCAAAAATTTAAACATTCTATCAACACATCACATAACTATTAGACAAATTCAAATCACATTTAATATAGAAATGTGAAAACTTTTAAGCTATAACTCGACACAATTCATGAATCCGCGATTTACAAATTCTTACCAGTAAACTGATGGTTCAGTAGGACGAGACGCTAGATTTTTAAATAAAATCAGAGATTCAATTTTAATGTTGTGAATGTAGCAATTTGAGTTAGAAGGGTCTTCTTAATTCCTAATATACTATTAGGATTCAGATTAGTCATCAATAAACTTAATACCGGTGATCACAAAAAATTAGGTAAATGTATATATTATATATAATGATTTCATGGTCAAAATAAAGAACATATATAATGAATCTAAGGAGAAAACTATGGCACAACTTGCTTCAATATTTATTGGTTAAAAACCAAGTTGGGGGAATATGATTTTGTACTATTAATGGAGAAAGGTGTAGAGCTAGGGGCTCTGAACCTTCTTATTTTCCAAATAAAAAAATGAAGCTAGGGGTTCTTTTCATGGAATGGAAGCTTAATCTCTGTATGAAGCAAAGCTGTACTGTCAATTAAATAATACAACTTTTAATTTTTTTTTCTTTCATTGGGTTTTGGTTGTAAGGATTGGCACCATTCTCTAATTAGGAATTTTTAGATCTTATGCACGCAATTGTATTTATTTAAATTAATTGTAAACATTTTTTATTTGGTTCGAGTTTTTATTTAAATTTAATTGTAAACATTTACAATCTTATAGCACTGTTTAGTTCCAAATAAAACGGCTTTATATAACTATATACAATATACATATATATTTCGCCACTTTTTTTTTTTCATATGTGATACATATATCAAGTAAGGCTGGGGGACTTGACTCGAACTTAAAATCTAATCTATTAATCGAATCGAATTTTACTAACCTGTGTTAGTATATGTATTTACTTCAAAGGGTAATTATATTATTCAAAGGGGATTAGATTTGAAAGTCCTTTAGAATATAGGGAGCGATCCATAAAGTAAATTTGGAGTTTGCTGTCTCCATGTGGCTTCAATTTAATTATTTATTAACGAACATCACGGCTAGGATCTAGGGGCTATGTTTGCAATAAAAAATTGGAAAAATATTATTTAATTACTATTTTAATTATGATTAATCAGTGGGAATCGAAAAGTTTTTAGTTAAAACGTGAGAATAGTGGCATGGATTTGCCCATAGTTTTTTGGGGGGGTTTGATTAATCTGTGTCTATAAATACAGGTAAAATTCATTTAAATAGTATTTTAATTTATTTAAATTAATTTTACTGAATTCATTTAATTACTCTCAACATCATTTAAAAATGTTAATAATAGTAAAAACTTAAATCACTTTTTAAATGAAAAGTTTTGTGCGTTTTAATTCAACGATAAGATATCTTCATTCGTAAAGCGCATAGTTTCTTTGATGTTAGACCTTTTTAAGACATTTAGGATTTGTTTTTAGTTGAGTTTTACAACTCAACGTAGGTTGAAGCCTGCCTCCGGATGGAACTCTTTCAGACAAACAAGAATTACGTTTTCGCATTTTCTGATTCGAAGTCATTTTGTGGCGGATATTTCTTTTGCTTTGATTGGTTTTTGCTTTACCGTGAGGGCCTGCGTGCCCCGGTCTTAGTTAGGCTCTATGCCTTCGTTGTTTTGTATCCCTTCTGCATTGCTCGACTTTGCATGGATATCGTGTTCTGCCGCTTGTTTGCCTCTTGGCTTACGTCTGTTATTCTCTCTATGTTTCCTGCACTCCCAGTGCATGGAGTCGAGCCCCTTTTATTTTAATCGAAGTTAATTACCCTTTTGATAAAAAAACGTCGGTTGCCGTCGTGATTTTGGTGCCAAACAGAGATTCTGTAACCAGTGACAGATTCAAAGATATATTTGAGGGTGGACACATGTAAAATCTTAAAATTTCAGACTGGGCACAAATTATAAATATTATAGAGTTAAAGACTAATTTATAAAAATTAAAAATAAATGTGTAAATTTTAAAAAGTTAATAGTGGACACGGGCTAAAATTTAATATATAGATCCACCATTTCCTGTAGCGTTCTCCAGAGTGTGGAGTTTTTCTAGTGTCGAGAAGTCTCCGCTCTAAAGTTTAATAGATTGATGTAATATGTGAACAACTCCAAATAATTTGTGGCCCAAATATGTCAATCTTTTAGATATTTTACATTGCTTAATTGGGCCAAAGGAGGGATGTTAGCAACCCAATTTAACGTGGGCCATGAAGTTTCTCTGTACTGGGCTTTGTTTTAGCCCACTAGGAAAATCAAGAAAAACTCCTAATTAGGGGTGATAATGAGCCTGACCGGCTCGTGAGTTATTCGGGCTCGGCTTGGTCAAAGCTTGGTTCGAGTGAGTTCGACTCGGGCTCGGCTCAAAACCTTAACAAGCCGAGCTGAGCCTACCCATGCTCGGCTCGTGAACAGGCTCGGAATCTACATATGCACTAAAATAAATTATGTGTTTGTATTTTCTTTCATTAGTTGATTGTTGTTTGATTTTGTATTTTCTTTAATTATGTGTTTGTATTATAAGAATATTTATTGATTATTTAAATTAATCTAATTTTTAGCACTTTTTTCTTTTTTCCGGTCATTGAATTTCGTTTTAGTGTTGGTTATGAAAGAGATTTTTAACGAATATTTTATATATAAAAAAAACTATAGCAAAATTTATCATTTCGAGCTGAGCCGAAACTGACGAGCTTCGAGCCCGAGCCAAGCCCAATAAAATTATTTTTGAGCCGAGTTCAAGCCTAAAATTCTGAGCTCGGCAAGCCTCGAGCCCGAGCCGAGCCCAATTACACTGTTTTCGGGCCGAGTCGAGCCTGGCCAGGCTCGGGCTCAGCTCGGCTCGTTATCACCCCTACTCCTAATAAACATGCTCATTTACTAATTATAAGTAATTTATTAATTTTTTTGTGGTAAAATAGGGATATGCAGACGGGCATCATTAAAAATCTCCCTAAACTTAAATAGAAGAAAAGAGTACCCATAATTATATTACAAGATAGAGGTTAAAAATAAAAAAGTAAGGGAAACATCAAAATAGCTAAGGTCATACGGAAGAAAAAACACCATGGTGACCAACTAATATCCAGGTAAACCAACAATACCGATCGAGTCTGCCTACAACATTTCATCCACGCAAGTAGGTGTTGAATGGAAAATTCGTACCGAAAGTGGGCTGAAATCGTGCATTTTGGCAAGGGTATCCGCTACCATGTTACGGATCGTAAGACATGCTGAAAACGAATAGTCCAAGCCTATGATTACATCATACATATATTTTCCAGCAAAGCGCCATCCATGTGTTCCTGTCGATAGTCCAAGATCAACGATAGGGCCTCAAGGTTATCCATCTCGAAGATGACGTTGCGCCACCCCCATTCCATGCACATAACATACCCTGAAACATGTCCCAAATCTCTACAATAATAGGAGAGCATATGCCTAACGATTTGTTAAAACCCAAGAGCCATTGACTTATGATAAATTTATTAATATATTTTATTTTATTTTGATATACCTTACTATAAATGTAACACATTTGTAATTTTATTGATGAAAGTGTGTGATCTCAGTCGCGGTAAAATTAAATCTTGGAGGGTTAAAGGTATAAATCTTGTAGTAAAAGACTCAAATTTAATTAGAATTTTTTGAAAGGACTATAACTGTAATTTTACCATTCGAATCAAAGGGGTAAAACTTCTTCTTACCCATATATTTGCCCCTAAATGAAAGTTAGAAGTCTAAAATATATGTATGAACTAATTCGTTATTTTTAATGACGGAATTGAATAAACTTAATTACTACAAAATCCGAAAATAAACTAAATTTAATAAAGTTAAAATAAATAAAATCCCAATAAATACTATAATTCGAATCAATTTTAGATTTTCTCTATTTATCTCAACCGACCCTAAGAAATATTATTAGCTCTTGTAATTACAAATAAAAAATAGCCAAAACTCCGGCTATGAAATGTCATACAGTGATGAAAAAATTGTATTGAAGAATAAAAAAACACCATTTAATTACCGGCTACCAATTATTATAGTGAAATGAGACGTTAATTTTTTTAAAACAATTGAGGTATTTGAATTGTGACGTTATAAATAAAATAATTTAGATTAAAAACACTACTTCAAATAAACTTCTATCTCGAACTTTTATTAATGTTTATAAAAACAACCTTTTAATTATATAACAGAACCATGATTTTATTTTAAGAAACATGGGAAAATAAATTGATATTATTGATTCACAATTGGAGTTCACAAACGGGTTATTCGGTTTGATTTTGGTACGAGTCATTTCAGGTCTGATTATATTCGGTTTAAATTCAGGTATGGTTCGATTTTAGTTCGAGTCAATGGTGATTTCGGTTCGAGTATCGAGTCAAGACGTTAGTTCGGTTGACTTTCAGTTCGGTTGATTTTGGGTCAGTTGTTTTCAGGTCGGCTGATTTCGGGTCGATAGGAGCTTGATCGATTTTAGTCGAGTTTTCAAGTCTTCCACCTCATATATGACTTTATATAACATGTATATTGACTTTTTGGTGAGTTGTGCAACAATTCACATCTCATCTTTATTTATTTATTTTAATATATTTTCTTTATTACGAGTTGCCTTTGATTCGGGTTGCTTTCGGTTCGATTAAAAATTGGTTCAGGTTCATTTTCGGTTCAATTGAAATTCAGTTCGATTTATTTTGATTTTCAGATCAAATTCAGGTCATCTTGTTCGGGTCAATTTTAAGTTTTGATTCGGATAAATCAGTTCAATTCTCGAATCTAGGGTCAAGTTTACCAAATCTATTCACAATCTCCAAGCCAACGTTCAAAGTTATTATCAATAATGATATTGTTTATAATAATATTTTATTTGGGAGGATTTTGAAATGTGGAAAATGTGACTTAATTATTTGGTAATGATCAAGGTCAAATGTGTAAGATTAAGACATTACCAACTTTATTACATTTCAACATTGAACGGAAACATGTATCATGTTGGTGCTATTTATATGATATTAAATCATTATTTTTTGTGTGATTTTATATTTTAATTGAATTTGATAGTTATTTGACTTTTATTTTTCTTGTTAAAAATATTTATCTATATTCAAATGCATAGTATATGATTGCTTGCATGATGCAACTTTTAAACTATATAAATTACAAAATATAATCCATTCATGTTAGCTTAATTAATTGACTCAATCTACTCATCCCCTTGTGTCCTGGTGATAAAGGTAAATGTTCATCATTCCTTGGGACTCGGGTTCGAGCACCAATAATACATGTTGTGCGTACCGTCTTTAAAAAGACTAAAAAATTTAAACGGATGCTACCATTACACCACACCAGCATATTAAAAAAAATTAATTCCCTCAATCCCTCTATTATTATTTTTTAATTATTGATTAAAACAAGCCCAATAATTAATCATTTGCGTATTTAGTTCATATAAAAGTAGACGTTCACCACAAATTTTAAAGTTGTTCAATGTCAAAAGCAATGATCGAAACCACAAACAGTGACAGAACTACATTGTCCTTTGGGGACTATGACCCCAATTTTTTTATATAAGACATAATATTGTTATTTATCTAATTAGACCTCAATTTTCAATTCATTTACACTTTGCCCTTCTCATTTTTATGGTTAATTATACATTGGCCACCTCAATTTGGTTTTCTCTAGTTAAGCATATAATTAAGATTTTATTATTTATTTTTAAAAGTACATATGATGACATTTGGGATTGTTATAATTAATCCTAGCCCTTCATTTGATATGTCCGGTTTCAATTCCCTGGTGGTAGTGCATGCTTTTTATTTGTTTTCTTATTATCAATGATTATTTTTTGTCGGAAATATAATTTCTTTTTCTAGAGAACGGAAATAATTGTTTTTGAAAGAATTTTTTTCTTCCTCCCGCATTTCAATGGCCAGTAAAAGAAGTACACGTTGAAGAATATGAAAACCTGACCAGTCAACATCTAAAAAAATATATGACAAAGTACACAAATGGTTAATAAACTATCCTAAAAATACAAAATGGTCACCAAACTTTAGTTACATAATCGACTTTAAACTTTAGTTTTTGTTACAAGATGATCACTAAGCCGTTAATTGTCGTTAAGAAAATGACGTGGCATTTACGAAAATTTAATAATAACACATTTAATCATTTATATTTACACAATCAATCAATTTAATCCTAATTTAACCCTCATTTTATGCATAAATTGATTGAATGTGTAATAATGAGGATTAAATGCGTTGTTATACAATTTTTCGTAATTTCCATGCCACCTAGTTAACAACAGTTAACAGCTCAATGACCATTATGTAACTTTTAAAAGTTTGGTGACCATTTTGTATTTTTAGAATAGTTTAGTGACCATTTATGTATATTACCTAAAATATATTTTGTGAACATATTAATCACGTCATTCATGATCTCGGCTTGTGAAAATCATTCACTTTATTTTTTAGATATTATTTTTTCAGTATAAATTTTATTATTTTTTTTCAAGGATAAATTTTGATTTTTTTTTGCATGAAAACATGAAATTGATATCAACAACCCAGTTGGTCTACCGGGATGAGGCGTTATGTTCCTTAAACAATGTTAGAAATTCGAATCTTGATGTTGTGAATGGTAAAAAGTAGGTTGAGAGTCTTCCTCATATTAGGCATATGCAAAATCCTACTTTTGATTATGTATTACCGGCCCAAAATTTAGGGTAAAAACTTGTCTCCGACTTGACACAAATAAAATAAATTAACTTTCTCATTTTGTTCGATAACATAAAGAGTTAATTAAAAATAAAGAAATGAGACATTATAATAATTATCTCAATTTTATTCGACAATATAAAAATATAATTGAATATATATAGACATTATAATAATTATCCAAAAATATTTAGAAAAGAATTATACTACTATCCTTATACTCGAATCCACTCCAACTTCATCCTCAAAAGACATGACCCAATCCGACTCTGAATTTTCAAAATAAAAAACTCTGATCTTATATAGTCGGGATCAAAACCTGTCGAATTTGAGTTAAATGATCATCCCTAAATACACTGTATATGCAAAAATAATCTTCAGAAACAGGATTGAGATGATAACATATATCCCTTAAAAATCTAAAAAAATGTGCCATATGTTATCCCAACAGTGCTTGTGAATTTGTTTTTCTTTCTAGTGACCTTACACCCGATAATAATCTATATAAATAAATTATTATTCGACACACTGTTAACAGAAAAATAATTTTTAAAGTGGTGTTAAGATGATAAATATTCCATTTATTTTTAAAATTTCAAAAATAATTAAAAATACACATGACATTATCTGAACACTACTTGTGAAATATTTTTCATTGATGATGTATCAAATCGTTGCGCTCGTACTTTCGACAATGACCAACTGCGCATCCGAGATGTTATGCGTTTTGCTGTGCGTATGAGGGATGAGTGTGCAGCTGCTCTTTTGGTGAATCGAAGACCTCCACAGCTGTGTGCTGGTGTGCTGGAAACCACAGACCTTAGCTGGACCAAACATGGCTGAGACGTGTGAAGATCAACTCTGACGACGCTGTTGATGGTGTGAATGGCATGGCTGACATCGGGGGTGTTATTCGCGATGATACGAGCAAGTGGTTATTTGGGTTCTCAAAGAGTATTGGCTTTTGTTTGGTGATTATGGCCGAGTTATGGGCAGCGCATGAGGCTCTTAAATATGCTTGGGATCTTGGATATCGCCATGTTGATTTAGATGTTGATAATGTTTCCGTGGTTAAGATTATTGGCAACACCTCTTTGTGCCTCCATGATAATGCTTTGGTGGTGAGCATTAAGAATTATGTAAGTCGAGACTGGGATATCACTGTGAATCATGTCTCTCAGAAGGCGAATATGGTTGCGGATAAGTTGGCGAACTTGGTTCGGGGGCAACCGGGGGAGAATGGACTTTCACGATACCTCCGCCCACGGTTGAGGTACTTGTTACTCGTGATCGTATGTGAGTACCCTTTTGTTTTTCATGTAACGCTTTTGCGCAAGTCGCTTCTTCTCTTATGATGTATATACCACCATGTGTACTCTTTTTCCACATTTAGGTTTAAGGAATTTTTAACGAGGCACGTGGGATATTTTTTTTCAATCAAAAAATAATAACAACTCTATTACCAACAAGAGTTAGTGTAATGGAAAGACACATTACTCTTCTAAGGGGAGAACTCGGGTTTGAACTTTGAAGACGACATTATAGTAGGAAGACCCATAAATTTTAAACATGGATCATAAAAAAAAATTTAAGACTATATCCCAAATTAAATTAAGGGAACTCTTTGATTCATAGTCCTCACAAGGATGACGTGTACTCCACGACAAAGGGAATGGGTGCCAATGAATATCAGCATCAAACATGGACTTGAAAGAAAGCATATATAAATAAATTGCACAACAAACACATAAATAAAAAGTTACAAAATCAAAACTTTTTTTTTGGATTTCTCTTGAATGATGTTTGCTGCTGCCCCACGATTAAATCTTATATTAGATTTAATCACTCAGTTAAAATAATAAAATATGTGGGTGGTCTACATTTCATTAATGCAAAGACTTGATTAGTGGATTCCCTTTCAAATTACAATAAGCTAATTTGGCTTTTAATTATTTCACGGTTTAAAAAAAATCCAATCCAACTTAAGTAATCTTAGTGAATAAGAAAATAATATTTTTTATGAAATTTAAATTCGAATAATTCTATTCGTAAGATTTATATAAATTTTTATCAAAAGATTAAAAACAGAACATATACTATTATAGAACCAAAAGGAGAATATATATTTGTTTCAATTGGTTCTTTGGTTAATTAATATTTTAATAATGTAATTATTGAGTAAGAATGGGGTCCATTTGATGTTGTGGCTTTAGTGTTGGAATGTTGTGCTTGTTCAAATCAGGGTTTTTTTTTTTTAATTAGGGATTATTAAGTGTGACATGTGAATTCATGTGAAGAGGGGCCTCTATGTTTTTTGATTTGTTCTTTATATATATATATATATATATCATGTTATGATCCTCTGAGCGTGTTGATAAAAACGTTATGATCTTAAACATTATTTTATAGATTTAATATACAATTTATTTTTTATATATGTAATTAATATGTACGAAAATCTGCCCATTCTCTTGTGTGCTGGTGGCAAAGGTTGATGTTTATCATTCCTTGGGACCCGGAATCGAGCACCAGTATTGCATGATGTGTGTGCCTTCGTTGAAAAAAAGCTAAAAGGAAAGTTGAACAGATGCTACACTTGCATCACACCAACATATTCTAAAAAAAATGTACGAAAATCTGCTAGGGTTAACTTTTCTCTCAAATTTAGTGTCGCCTTCACTTTTTTTGTTTAATTTTTTATGACCGAAGGTGGCATTAGTTTTAGGGTTGATCGTCGACAGTCGGTCACTCTCTTTTTATTTATTTGTTTTGTTCTTTTGTTTTTAGTTCTTTTAATTCAATAAATCTATCTTTACGACACGCTTTTCTCTACGTTTTGGTACGTTTTCTGCTTCTTAGCATACTTTTCTGCCTCTTGGCACGCTTTTTTGTTTTTTGTTTTTTTTGTCAGTGTTGGATTTAACGTCGCCACAACTCATCAAGATGGCGCTCTTCTGATTATCATGTCGATCTCCCTGTTTTGGACCCTCGATTCGGATCTCGATGCAAGTTTCGTCACTGCTCTTGTTCGCGATTGAGTTGTGGTGATAAACGTGTTGTCAACGTGCCTCAATTTTGTAATATGCATTTTTTAATGTCGTTTGTTGATGGTTTTTACCTTCATCGTCGAGCTTTGGTGATGTGTATCTATTTTTTTTCGAGTCTTTAATTTAGGTTTTATCTTTTCTTTTTTGGGTCATGTCTATAATCTAAAGATGATAATTTTCATGTTTTTAAGATTATGTCCAGATCATATTTGTTTACCTACATTATAATCTTTTATCTTAAATTTTTTCTTTATTAATAAAACTGACGTACTCATATTCAAAAAAATATGTACATCGCACGAGTATTTAAACTAGTATAAAAATATTTAAACATTTATGTTCTGTCAATCAGTCATATAATATTTCAATGGTATGATTACATCATATGGATTTTATCAATTAGGAATATCAATTACATCCATAATCGCTCAAAAGCTATCGACATAAGTTAAGGAGTCACCAAAATTAAAACCAAAGAAATCCTTGGGGGGACCAAAATGATAAGTTTTCATATTTTAGTGGCAAGGTAAAAAGATCAAATAAAATTAAATGACAAATCCCATAATTAGCCCTAAAAGGGTGGTCGACTCCTCTCGTACTCCTATTTTAGAGCAATCTACATGCTTCTAAATTAATTGCCTTTGACTACACAATCAAATGTTCTGTCTGTCTTTCGTTTCTGTTTTTGTTCTGTAATTTGCCCTAAAATATGGCCTAATGAATTACTTATCGTATAATTTTCTTAAGGATTAATATCCTATACACTGGCGGTGTAAACTGAAAGTTTCCACAAGCGCCTTAGTTGTAGGGTATAGGGACTTAGTTTAGGGTACAAGGTTTAGGGGTTTAGGTGTAGTGGTTTAGAATTTAGGGGTAGTTGTTTTAATTTAAGATTTAAGGTTATAATTTAGGGCTTATATGTTAGGGTTTAGCTTTTAGGGTAATATGGTGAGGATTTAGGTTTTAACCTATAAACCCTAAAATATAACCCTAAAACTTAAATTGAAACAACTATCCCTAAATTCTAACCCCTACACCTAAACCCCTAAACTATATACCCTAAACTAACTTCTTATACCCTAAAACTAAGGCGCTTGTGGAAACTTTTAGTTTCCACCGCCTGTGTATAAAAAATTTATCCTTTTCTTAATATATTAATGCGATTACACGATAATATCTGTTTATATGTTTTTTTATTTTTAATAACGCACACACCTTTTATATACACCAAATTAGATTAAATTATCCTGTTAAAAAGTTAGTATATATTTTTGAGATAATATGAATATTGACCCGAAAAATGCACTTATATCAATATGGGTTCAAATAAGTGCATCAATTTTTTTGTCAAATTCTTTTATTAATTTATGTACTATATGAACTTAACAAGTGTTTCAGTAGAAAAGCAGATGATGTCCATTCTAAGAAATACTGATTTAAATTGTTTTGTCTATAAAGTATATGCGCATTATAAAAGGATTAAAAATAAATATGAACAAATCGTCTTGCACTAAATAAACTATACAAACTTCAAGGTAAGACAAATACACACACGCTTCTCTTTAACATTAAAAAAACTAATTCAAATTAAAACTCCCAGAAAAGATGTTATTATATGCATTGCACATTCTACTAATAGCATAAAATGATAATATTATTGAGCTTGTTTTTACTTTACTACAAATTTAATTGTATAAGACATGAAGACCCAGACAAACATATATATATATATATATATATATATATTAAACCAAAAGAAAGAAAGAAGAAAGGCATCAAAATTAGGACAAGTCCTTCAAAGTTCAAAGCAGTTCATCACCTGTGGTAATAAGTGAGATTAACCAAACCATAAAGAAGATATTAAGAAAGAGTGTGTAATTTCATCTAGTTTATTCAAGTAATCAACTTTAAATCCTAATATCAAATAAGTTTAGAGTTTAAATCTCAACGTCTGCAACTCAATATTAATATAAAAAAATAAAAAGTATCTAAAAAACAATTTAAAAATAGTGTCTGAATTCATCTTTTATTCATGATTGCAAACATAACATATGCAAAGGCAAAGAGAGAGATAAGGTTCTAATATACAATGAGATCACCAAGTTTCTTTTATCTCCTTTCACATGCTTTTTCTCCGTTCAAATCTCTCTATTATTTTTTTACAACCACAATATCTGATTTATTGATTGACTAATTCAAATCAGATACTGTATATACTTATTATGGGAGCAATCCTTTTAATTCAATTTGCTCCGTTCACAATACTAAAATCAAACCTCTAATCTAAATTAAAGGCCTAATAACTTATCACGCTGGACCAGTTGATAATTAATTCAAACCTCTCTATTTTAAATACAAATTAGACACTATTTTAAGATGATGGTCTTCCATATTTATTAGTAAGGTGGTCTCCCATGTGCCCAACCATAGGGTTCATGCCCTAGTTGCCCTCCATTGGAGAGTACATTCGGAGGCAAATTGTATATCGGAAGTGAAGATGAATCGGGCATACCCATGTGCGAGCCGCCGCTACTTCCGATTGTCGGCGGTGAGTCAGTTGCTCCTCCGCCTTGGATCTGTCCTCCATGTCCGGCGCTGACGACTTCTTCTTCATCTTCTAAGGGCAAGCGTTCGTAAGTTGCATTGGAAAACGTCGCCGCAATGACCATAACCGGACCTGCTGCGATAAGTGAACCTACGACACTTCCTCCAACGACTTGTCCTTGACCACCGGCTAGGTACACGGTGAGCCCCGTCGAGCCGGGAGGAGCCGGTCCAGGAAGAAAAGCACCGCATAAAGATAAAATTTCGAACCTTCCATGAAGAGCAACCACCGCACCGGGTGCTGCAGGTTGTCTTAGGGTAACGTTCGCGACCAAGCCGCTGCCGCTAAGCACGCAAACCCCGCGCTGTCGTCTCCGAGCGAATTGTGCTATGCTCTCGGCTACGTCGGTACCACTCGCAACTTCCATGACATGACTACGGAGCGCGTTGGGGCTGTCCCTGGTCACGAAAATAGGCGGTTTAAGCTTGTTCTTGGAGCCCGGAGGACGGCCTCGAGGTCTTCGGTTACCGACCTCGACCGCTCCTTCTTTAGGCTCGTCGCCGGTGTCTCTATCTTCATCATCATCATCATTCCCTCTATTTTTTCTGGCGTCGTTCATGGAGATTTCCAGGTCACGTTTGTTCAAGGCTGGTGAGTTGCCTGCCGGGTCCATGCCCGGCAGACCCACCTGGTTACCCCACCACGGATTCGCCAGCGTTGCGAATCCGAATTCAACACAGAGAAAACCAGAACGTGGAATCGAACTTTTTAAAAGAGTTACAGATCAGAGAGCTAAATTCAGCAAGAAGAAAAATAGGGTTTGATGTTTGAACATTGAAGCATTAAACGAAAGGAGAATTAGAAGCAAATTTCAAACTGGGAATCAAGTAAAGATAGAAGAGAACGAATTAAGCTGCGTGATGAAGATGAATCAAACACAGAGAAAGTAAGAAGAGAGAGAAAAAGGAAAGAGAAAGAATAAACTAAAGCATTGAGAGTTTAAAAAATTTGCAGTCTTTAAAATAAGAGAAGGGAAAAAAGATTATTACAAAAACTTAAGACAAGATTGGATCAAATGTTCCTTTCTTCCCTATCTTGGTCGAAAACTGTGTTGTGTTCCAATATTGTTTTTTTATTATATAGGGTTAATTATATTCTCAAGATAAATATCAGAATTTGAATTCATATAATATGTGATAACTTTAAATAATAATAGATGTCTAATGATACTCTAATTCGAATTCATAAATATCAAGTATAGATTTTGTAATGTGTGTGCATACGAGGGTCTCGACCAGTGAAACGTGTTGTTTGGCGCCATTATTTGGTACATATTGAAGCAAAGGCTTGGGTTTTTTCAGGCAAGGTTGTCCGACCGAAGGAGATTATTGCGCAAGCTAAAGGTATGGCACGGTCATGAGATTTGGCTCGTCGAGGGGTGCAGCGTGGGAAGTCGACTGCTGGGATTGTTGCGCCTAGAGTGCCGGCTGTTTGGTGTTGCCCGCCGTTGGATTGGGTAAAGCTCAATTTCGATGGGGCTCATCGTTCGGTGCCCGGCGAATCAGCCTGTGGAGGAGTTCTCCGATCATCGATGGGTGAGTGGATTCTAGGTTTTTCTAAATTTGTGGGTATTTATTCGGTTTTTGAAGCGGAATTGTGAGGAGTATTGAAGGGGCTGCAACGAGCATGGTCTTTAGGTTTGCGGCAAGTGTGGATTGAAGTTGATAATGCCGATGTGGTTAGGATTTTGAAGGACAATGATAGGCGACACCGGTATTGGTCGATTGTGTATAATATTGGGCGGTTATTACGCTTGGATTGGGAGATTCGCTTGACTCATATTTGTAAGGAGGCGAACTTGGTAGCTGATGCTTTGGCGAAATATGGCTTAGACCTCGATGGTGGTGAGATTTGGTTTGCGGCACCGCCGGTTATTGCATGTCAGGTGTTTCAGTTGGATTGTTGCAAAAAAAAAAGGGGTGACATTTTACTGAGTCCATTGAAATAAACTCGTAAATGTATGTTCAACAACCATCAATGAGATGAATAAGATAAAATTTTGCTTCGGTTATAAGCCCCTCTTAAAACTGCTTTCATCAACGCAGTGTATTTAGGATTTATTAAAACAATGCTAAAGATCCAATCTTAGTTGGTAAAAAAGAATATGATGTGATGCTGAATGATGCAAGCTCTTATCAACAACAAAGGCAAAAAATGACATAAAAATTGGAATTCTTAATCCCAAAGCACGTTTTCGTTTCTAAAACACCAAGAAAATCCATCTCTAATAAGAATTAGATTTTGTATAACAACAAAAAAGCACTAATTCTGGCATACAACAGTGAGAACTAAGATTATTGAGTACACATTTGGATAAGGCAAATAAATTTGAAGGAGGCTGAGTATTGCTAATGTTATATACATTTTGCATGAGATAAGTATATGTTAGCAATTTCATTAGTTTTTAACGAAGGGGACCAAAACAGGAGAACTATGTAACAGAAGGGACGGTTTTGTCAGAAAAATAGTTTTGGGACCAAAATAGGAAGACAATAATAGTTTGGGGACCACCGATGCAGTTTTCCCTATTTTAAAAGTATTATTTTCTTCCTTCTGCTATTTGGACTTGGTATTTATTTATTTTTTAAACAATTAATACCTATAAGTAGGAGAGGGAAAATTTGCTATTAACCTTAGTCATTAGCAATGTATGTAGTCAAAGATAGAATGATAATAGATCATTAAATAGGTTTTTTCAATAGCAACATCATTGGTTTGATCCCAAAAATGGGAATCATATTAGGTAGAAAATGAAATTTAAACTTAAACACTAATGAGTTAAATAATCACAATTTTGAATATAAATAGTAAAATAAATATAAAAAATACTGAAAAATAAATAAATAAATAGATTTTTTTTCATTGCCTCCATTTCTTTCACATTTTAGATCAAAAATTTGTCTGCTGAAATCAACATTAACACTCAAATATGGGGCTGCCTTACTATTCGGAATTTCTTACGACGGGCAACCGTACCAGCCGACGGCGAGCAGCATTCGATTCTCAAGAAAAGAAACAGGATTCCGAAGCCTTGACTGAGTCGATCGTTGTACAAAAACTGAATATTTCTCTAACAAAGTATATGATTGTAAGCCTATGTTGTAATAAAACAAGAATTGGTTATACTAAAAATTGCATTGGCAGGTGATAGTCGAAAATGTCCGTCTTCATTCGATGTTCGGCCTTTTAGCTTTTACTATCCCCGAAGGGACCGGACATTTTCGACATCACCGGCCAATGTCGATCCAATCCGTGCAGACACGGACCACCCTGTGTTATGGATAGAGCTATGGCCTTTGCATGGAACAAAAAGAGACGCTTTGGTTAGCAAGGACCACTGTTAATGTTGCTTTATGCTTTTAGAACTCAACAGCTTAGATCTAGAAGACCAAAGCAAAATCTTCGGAATTATCGACCGACTGAGTAGATTGCGAGTTTGAGTAGATTCAGGTGCAATATCTGTTCAAGTCAGTTAGTTAGGGTTCGGATTCGAAGGAATCCAACTAAATTCGACCTGACCCGCCGGATAATTCAGTGCAAAAAAGCAGGCACTCAGAGATAAAGAAAGCATGCAATTTTCAGGAGTGCTTAAAACCAATGATGCTATGCGTCATGCATGCTTCAGACACTTTCATGTTTCCTTCCTTTCTTTAAGGTACAGCATGCTAATTTGATGCCAACTTTTCAGAAACAGCATTCTATAGTTGATGTTCAAGCCTTTCGTGTCATCGAGTCGAATGTCGTATCGGAAATAACTAGGAATACGAGGAAATGTCTGTATCGACTAAAACATCAATCATGCACCATCAGTCCTCAGAAAAGTATTTCAATCAGGACTGTAAGTTAATCGAGTTCGTTAGTCTATAGTATACGGAATCGAAACTAGTAAAGAAGGAACAGAAAGAACATATACACAATCTGTAGAGAAGGGACATACTTTTTCTTTTATAGATTAATCGAAATTATATACTTCGGAAAGGATGACATTTCATACCTAAAATACTGCAGGCTTCGATTACGAAACGCCTTTCATGAGTGAGTATTTTGTTGAACCTCCGTCCGTCTTCACGGGACTACGAGGATCAAAGAAAATACCCTACATGGCACTACAATTGTAATATCTAAACAATGTAATCAATCAAGATAAGAATTTCTGCACTGCAATTGCCACTCCACACAGTCCTCGAAATCGAAACTGCTGGCACAATCCAGCAACACGTTTTGCTGATGTTCGTAGCGGCATATATAATTCAACCCGACTAGAAGCTCGCAGATGGCTGCTTCGGTCTTTTCCCTATCAGCAAAGTACAACGTCTGGAGAAGAAGAACGTTAGTCCGAGTAACGATTTGCTGCTGCTCAAAATTCCGCTCGCTTTGCCATCGAATCATGTTATGTGCCAGTGGTGCGAGCCAACTTAATATCCCGTCAAGAGTTTCTTTCCAATCGTGAGCCAACGGAGCATCGTATATCGCCAAGTTTTTGACATAGGACTTGAGATTAGTCCTCAGAGACAGTCTCAAACTTGTTGGCAACATCTGATACAAATCGTCTCGAGCTTCTTCACCGACCAAATGAGGGTAACGCAGCAACTTCTCGATGACAATTATTACATTCGCATAATGCAAGGCAAGAGCCGAACCTCCCACAGTCGAGGGTGTAGCATATAGAGCTAACCTACTTTTAGGACCAAATTGTGCATTACTCAACACACCACAATTGGATCGTCTGTGATCTCCGTCTGTGATCTCCGGCCGCTCTCTCTTCAGCTGCTCATTTGCAACACTACAACAACCTGAAATCCGACTACCTCGGTCATCATACTCAACGCTCCGATCATCATCGTCATTGTACCTCGAAGTTGAACTACTCAAACTAAGGCAATCAGTGAAAAGTCTTCCGGGGATAGTCCCACAAGGAAAACCGAAATCCTCCATCCTACTCAACCCAATTTCACCCTTCCGAAAATCGATCCCCCGGTGCTTCAAACTCACTCCCCTTTTCTCCACCACACCTACATTCCCCAACTGACCACTCCCAACACTACTACTCTTACTAAGAACCCGTTTCGACTGCCTAGAAACAACATTGACTCGATCCGAAAAGTGCCCATTAACCCTCCCAAATTCACCATCCTTTCTCAAAGCAGATTCCCCAAAAACAGCAAGAATCCTAGCAAAAATAGTACAAACAGTCCTAGCCAACAACTCAACAACCTTATCAAATGTTTGGTTCCAAAGTGAAACATCCTTAAGATGCCTAACATCTTGTCTCTGCCAAATCAATTTCTGCTCAAAAGCTCTCTTACTTTCCTCATGTGGATTTGCTTGAAACTTCTTAGTACCTTGTTCTAATTCATTCAAAACCTCCATTTCATTATACAACTTTGCAGTCAAATGAACATACCTTTCCAATTTCCTAACCATTCCCTCCATGTCTTTAACTAAAAACCCCAATGTTCTAACATCAATAACCCCATTCATAACATCTCCAAAAACATGTTCGAAACCTTGCAAAGCCGGTTCATTACATTTTTTGCCTAGTCTAGACACAACACTGGCAACCCTGTTTAAGTCATCTAGTTTTTCAGCTAAAGCAAGTGAAAGAAGGTAATTCTCATCAGCTGAAACCAACTTGGAAATGCCTGGGGATTTCAAGATCTCGGATTTAAGCTTCGAGATCTCGGGTTCAGACAAGGATTTGTGGAAGTGGACGGTTTTGAACATGACATTAGCAACTTCAAACGACAAGATTCCAACAGTTTGGGGTTTTTTGGATGTGGGGTTGGTTTTTTTGGAAGCATGGTCGAGAAGAAAGGCGTGTTTGAGATTGGAACTTACCTGGTTTCCCATTTTGAGTATCCAAGTTTCTGCTACCATTGCTGAAGAAGCTTGGGCTGCTTTAAAGATTCTGACTTTGGGGTTTCAATGGCTTCAAACAGGGAATTTGATTGAGAATTAAAAATGGGGTTTTTCTAAACAACAAGAATTGAATGAAAAAGGAGAAGACTTTGCTGTTTTTAAGTTTCATTTGAAAAAGACCAGATGATGGATAGTAGTATTTGAACGATCCTCTTGGTTTTACCATATTTTATTCCGGATTATTTTTTTATATTTTTTTTAAATATTTTTAAGAAAAAAAAGTCATTCACTTACCTTTCTAGAGGTTCTCATAAAAGAAAAATACTACTCTATTTCATAAAATAAAAAGTCTAACAATAATATTATCTTGAAATATTACCCACAAACAGGGGTAGACCGATGGGGGCTGGCGGGGGCGGTCGCCCTTTAAAAATTTGAAATTTTTATACGATTTTAAAATTTTTTGAAATTTTTCTATGTATTTTTTTTAAATCTATTTTCGTCCTCCTCCAATTTTTATAAGTTCGACCCTCAAAAAATTTATAGATTCACCTCTCAACCTAAAGTCCTACGTCTGTCATTACGGCCACAAAGTTGTTGTTATTATTATTATTATTATTATTATTATTATTATTATTATTATTATTATTATTATTATTATTATTATTATTATTATTATTTCTTTTTTACTATTTTTTAAAAAATAAAATTAGTTTTCCATAATGAATGAGACAAAAGAAAGTGATTCTAATACCATATAATAAATAGCTTGAGATATGCATTCATTGCGTTGAGGGCTCACTTTTATGTATTTTGGTTGATAAGACCACCTAAAAGATAAAGAATTAATGAGGGAGTAGATTTAACCACAATTATTTTTTAAAAAAAGATTGGCAATTTTTAATTTGAAAAAAAATATATTATAACTTTAATGTTGTAGTTGTTAATATTTGAATTTAAATTTACTAATACACGAATTAATTAGATTAAATTTTATTTATTTCAAAATCTTTTGAGTGGGTGAAAACAAAAGTGAAGCAAAGTACACCGAAACCAACACATCTAGAAAGTAGTTGGACTTAATTCTAACCAAAAAAAAATATTACAAATATTTTCAAACAAAGAGCCAAAGAGCATGAATGCTTTGATGTAGCCACATATAAAGGTATGTGCATTAGATTTGTCATAAATGATTAGTTAGTTTGTATATTATCAGTATTTGATTTATTGGTCGACTAATTTAAATATGATATTGTAGAGGTTCATTATAAGAACGATTCTCTCAATCTAATTATCTTCATCCACAACGCCAAGATTTAAACATATACTTTGCTTGAGAGACCTAATACTTCACCTTGCTAGAACGACTAATAATTAGGAGTTATTTTTTAAAATCGAACCCAAATAATTTATTTGATTATCTAAACATTGTCCAAAAGGAAAAAAAGATTAAAAATAATAATCATCCAAAAAGTCAATTTATGAGCAAATTTCTATATGCATACACACCAATGGAGGGAAATGTAGGGCAAGAGAAATGTTGATTGTGGGACCTTTTAAAAGAAAACTTTCAATTGCAAGTTTGAAAACTATGGGATTGTCCAATTGTTAGAAGATTTAGGTGTTTACTTGCTCCTCATAAATGGTATTAGTTTACCAAAATTGATAAAAACTTGATGGTGATTTGTTAAATTAAGTTGTTCTAAACAAATTTAAATCAATGAAGTTATTGGTACAATCAAGAATGGTCTATGTTGTTTAAAATTTTATTGACACTAAATTTCATACTCAAATTTGGCAATCCCTTGAGCAAACACATTTATCTGGTTGGTAAAGTTGATTATTTATGTTCCTTCATAATTTTTTAGGTTGTGAGTTCTAGACCCACCAGGAGCACCACTTTACTTCCCCTTAGAGTTCCTTCATGAGTTCTAGACCCACCAGGAGCACCCCTTTCCTTCCCCTAGAGTTCCCCTTTCCTTAGGATTATGATTAAAATTAAGATTTATCAAAAAAAGGCAATCCCTTTTTTCCATACTTAACTATGTTAAAAAAATCTTATATTGTAGTAATAAGATAATGGGTAAAATACACAAACGACATTAAACTATCTTAAAATAATCCTTTTTCCACCAAACTTTAAAAGATTACGAAATGATCATTAAAATTTTGATTTGGTAAGCTTAAGGATCATTTTATAACAATTCAGTAAGCCTATATAACAATTTTGTATATTTGAAAGAAAAAAAATCTAATGACAATCTCATAAATGAATCAAAAGTTTAATGATCATTTTGTAACATTTGAAAGTTCAATGACAAAAAAACCATTTTAACATAGTTAGTGATCATTTATGTACTTTACCATTTAAAAATTAATGTGATGATTTAAATCAATAATCCATATAATCAAAAGATTAAAATGGAAGAATTAAGAACTAATCTCTTCTTTTGGCATTCAAGCTACTTTTGATAAAAGCACAAAGAACACCTTCTTTGTAACACCGTGTGTACTCTTTTCTCATTTCTCCCATTTAGGTGTAGGGGGTTTTTAACGAGGCACGCGGTGTTACACTATCTCTTATATATAAAAGAAAAAGAACACCCTTCTTTTCCCCATCTTTTATCTTTTTATTTTCCCCTATGTTATCCTTAATCACATGCTTACATTGGGAAATAAGAAAGATCATTCAATGTAAAGTTTAGTATAGCAACATTTGTGTCTTGTACTTGAAAAAAGAGAGACAATTTTAGGTAAATTTTACTTATTATTTAATAACTCGATTCAGTTTAATTTCGTATATAATCAGAATCATGTGTCTAACCGATAACAAGAGTTTAAATAAAAATAAAATAACTGTATAATGAAATGACCCTTAATTTAACTTGTGTCCTTGTTAATTCATACAATTAAAAAGCACTTAAATGAAGTACTCCTTTTTCAAATTATAACTTCTAGTAAAGCACAATGATTAGAATCTTGGGTCTAAGCTTTTAAAAGGAAAAAATGGATGAAAAATGATCATAAACAAAAGGGGGTGGGGGGGGGAATTGTCAAAAGTTAACCAATAGTGGAGTTGTTAGCTTATTTAGGACCACAAAAACTAGCCACGTGGGTTAGCCAACCTAACAAAACGGGTCAATTTAAACTATATTTAACGTATGATATTGTCACAGACATATTTAATAAATATAAGGTAACATAAACAAATTATTAAATAGTCCGGCTCACGACATATGTAATTTCAATTCAAAAATTCATTTATCTTACAATAACTTCTAAATAATTATTTACTCTTTATTTACACGTAAGAAAAAGTGAAAATTCACTTTGAAAAAATTGAGATGAATAAACTTTATTGGTTGAGACTACGGATGATGTGGTGAGTCGGACTCGTTAATTTTCAATACATTAATTATTATCATTTGTATAGGATTTAAACTGATTGAGTCTTAATATGATTAATAGTGTTGTTATTATAACATTTAATAAGACATTGATTCGAACATACTTAAACACATAATATTATATATATATATATATATATATATATGAAATTAAGGCAACAATTAAGAAAGGCTTCCCATGTTTCTTCCACTAATATAATTACATGCCTAACTAACATATAGACTGGCTCCTTGTTTATGACCATAAAGTTGAGAATCATGTTGCTTTTCTTTTTGTACTTTGTTGGGAATTGTTGCTAGGGTCCCAAGAACATTAAGTTGAAGAAATTGGACCATTTTTCTTCTTTCTATTATCGATTCGATTATTTATATTTTTTATAATCACTAGCATTCAATTCATTAATTAATTAATCCGAATCGAATGCTGCAAATATTTATTATAGAGGTGACCTTCATAACTTAATTTAGTTCATTCACAATGTTACCTCAGGCCCTGCTTAAGAAATTCGATAATCTATATATTTATATTGTAATTATGCTTAAGGAATTCATGTTGTGTAAATTTCAACGTGTCCAATACAATTAGATAGCCTTTTAAAATTTTATGTTATGGTCCTTCTCTTTCTTTCTTCTTAAAAATGAAAATATAAAATCATTTAATTTACTACCCAAGAAAGGGACTAAAAACAATATCAACAAAATCATGGGTAATTTTTTTTTTAACAAAAATAAAATTTACATGAAAAAAGAAAATCTTTCTCGAATTTCAATCACAACATTTAGTTCAATTTAACCCTTTTTAAATGAATTTTTTTTACTTTAACCCCAAAATTTTACACTTCTATTAATTCGGCCCTTAAACCCTAGAAATTAATGTCATTCTTTGATCGAAAAGGGGACCCTTTTTTCTCAACCTATCCATTCAACGTGTGAGAAAAGAACAAAATTTAGTGGAGAAGATACGTTACGTACTCTCCACTGCTTTTCGCCTGTATTTTTGTGTTTGGATTTGGACTCTTTTTGTAATGTGTAAGGAATTTTAATGGAGAATTTATCAAACATTTTGATGCAAAAGTAATAGTGACTGTCCCTTTCATGGATGTTGATGGTAATTTTTCATTTTTGAACTCAATGAGTAGTCTCGATGGAAAAGAAAATGATGTTTATTTTAGGAGACCCGAATTTAAGCAGTTTTATCTACAACAGCCAATATGTGTGTGTCTTATCAAATGCGTAAGAAAAAATATGAATAGATAAATATAAGGATTATTATCTTATACACTGGCGGTGAAAACTAAATGTTTTCACAAGCGCCTTAGTTTTAAGGTTTAGGGGCTTAGTTTAGGTTGTAGGGTTTAGGGTTTTAGGTGTAGGGATTTAGAATTTAGAGATAGTGGTTAGGATTTAGAGTTTATGGTTAGAATTTAGGGTTTAGAGGTTAGGGTTTAGTTTCTAGGTTAATATGGTGAGGATTTATGTTTTAATATATATACCCTAAACTATAAATTTCAAACACAATCCCTAAATTCAAAACCCATACACCTAAACCCCTAAACCATACCCCCTAAATTAAGTCCCTAAAACTAAGGCGCCTGTGAAAATTTTTAGTTTCCACCGCCGATATATTAAATAATTACCCTAAATATAATATTTTATAATCACCTTAAAATTATTCGGGAGTTCGACCGGAGATTATTTGATACATGAAAGGATCTAATATCACATTTTATTATACAACAAAATTAAGAGGGTCAGAAAAGGACTTCAAGCCCCATAAGTAATCAAGCCCAAGTCCCGGCCCAAACTTTTACAATAAAAAAGAAAATAATAATAATAATAATAAGGTCGATAAAACTTTATCTTAATTCACATCCTTATTATTCAATATTTTGAAAGTTCCTTAAACGTACAATTGTCTCCTACTTAAGAGTTTAAATTATGATTACTTTTTTTTTAACAACACAAATTAGATTAAGAAATCACCATATATCTGATTTATTTACATTTTTAAAATATTAATTAATGACAAAAATGAAGCGATCGAGCAAACTCTGGTATATTTTACTCAGGAATTTAAATTACGGTCTCGATTCTCGAACATAATTTTAATCGAATCGTGTTCGTCGTGGTTAAAAATAAATCTTATTATAATTTTGGGTAAAGTACACAGACGGTCACTGAACTTTGATGCAAAAAACAAAATGGTAACCAACCTTTCAAAAATCACGAAGTAGCAATTAAACTTTAGATTTTGAAACAAAACGGTAACTGGGGCGTTAAACCCCGTTAACCCCTAACGGAAATCTGACTGGGTATGCCACATCTCACCCAGTTTCCACATCATATCTAAAAAATAATAAAATTATAATCCACGTCATATTTAAAAATTAAAAATAAATTATTTTTAATCACATTTAAAAAACAAAAAAAAACCTAAATAATCAAACCCCCATTCTCTGCCGAGGTTTGGTCATGAACAACACCACAATTCACCAACAGTTCGACTCTTTTTCTCCCTTTCAAGAGACCCTTTCTTCTACTATCCACTCCCAAGTCCTTACCGGACAATGGCGTCGGGGTTTCGGCTTCAGTTGTCGCCGTTGAAGACCCAACACCCAAGCAAAAAGACCCTCTACTCGAAAAATTCTCTGCTGAGTCTAACGGAGCGGCTATGAGCATGACCTCTGCTGCAGAAATTGAGGTTTTGACCAAGTTTGAGGAGCCTAGGTGGATTGGAGGAACTTGGGACTTGAAACAGTTTCAGAAAGATGGTTCCACTGACTAGGATGCTTTTATTGATGTTGGTGAGATTTTTACTTTTCGAAACATCCATTTCTGACAGAGAAGAGTGGTGGCGGAGTGGGGAGCGGAAGGATGGTGGGGCAGCGGCAGCGGCTGTGGGGTTGTTCATGACCAAACCTCCATCTACGGCAGAGAATGGGGGTTTGATTATTTGGGTTTTTTTTTTGTTTTTTAAATGTGATTAAAAATAATTTATTTTTAATTTTTAAATATGACGTGGATTATAATTTTATTATTTTTTAGATATGATGTGGAAAACTGGGTGGGATGTGGCATACCCAGTCAGATTTTCGTTAGGGGTTAACGGGGTTTAACGCCCCAGTTACCGTTTTGTTTCAAAATCTAAAGTTTAATTGGTACTTCGTGATTTTTGAAAGGTTGGTTACCATTTTGTTTTTTGCATCAAAGTTCAGTGACCGTCTGTGTACTTTACCCTATAATTTATGATGGTGATATTAACAACTAATTGAAATTTAGGGCTGTAAATGAACCGAACGTTCAGTGAAACGCTCGTGAACAGATCGACGAGAAGTTCCTTTATTTATTAAACAAACGAATGTGAACAAGATTTATTGTTCGTTTAATTAAATGAACGAACAGGAACAAAGGACTTGTTTGTTCATTTATGTTCGTGAACGTTCGGTAATTTGTTCGTTAAATGTTCATTTGTGTTCGTTAAATGTTCATTTAAGTTTATTCACATATGTCTAGGGGTGTTCATTGTTCGGTTAAACTAAACTAACCCGACCGAACCAAAACAAAATTAGTTAATCTATTAGATAATTTTAAATTTCGGTCAATGATTAATAGTTTTTCAAATTTCAACTGTCGAATAATTTAGTTTAAAATTAGTTAATTAACTGAATGAACCAAAATATTATATATATATTCCTTTGTGTTAGTTCAAAGTTAAATGAATGAACGAATCGCATCACATCCAACACGACAGACAAATATTAAGATAATGATTTCTATATAATTTGAAGAACAATAATTTTCCAATTTCCAACTAATTTTGATTATTATAGCCTTGACCATTCAAACCAGATCTGGTCATGGCAATACTAAACCCAGAAAACAAATCAAGTCGGCACCTAATCCATTTTACCATTTCTCTTATTTATTATTGTCTCCTTTGAATTGAAATGTCAATTCCGTTTGTTACCTTTCATTTTCCGTCATTTTCTCACTTCCCAAACAGAATAAAAGAACATGCTAAACGAAATCGAATGGAAAAAAATGCAAAACTGTGTCGAATCGATCCGTTTGAAATTTAAAAAAGAAATATAATACTTAATATGAACAGATTATACAAAAATGGTGACGTGTTGTACGTTGAACGAAAACACGCTCAACAGACGCCGTTAGATCTAACTACTTTTTTTTCTTCGTCTTCGTATATGCAACTAAACCGGCACAAACGACGGGACCAACGGTGACGGCTCGTAACAAAACGGCGCCGCTGGATGCTGCCACATCTTGAACACAAGCTTCTCAGGCTCCGTTTTCTGGATCTGTCGCGGCTTCTGATCTTGACGAGGTGGCTCTTCCCTCGGCCTCCGATCAATCGAGGGAGGCGAAGAAGCGAGCGGAGATAAGAAAGGGATCGCAATGTTCCAGCTCGAAACCGGACTGATCTGTAAGGAAGCCGGAGCACGACGTTGAATTCGGCTGGGCTGCCGCATAGCTCCACCGTTGGTGGCGGTGATTTTCCTCGGTGTGGTTGACATGGACGGGAATCTAGGGTTTCTGGCGAGAGTAAATTGTGAGAGTTCCAATTGAAGAAGCGTGGCTTTTGGAGGGTTTTTATAGGAAGAAGAGGGGCGAGTGGAGCGCACGTGACAAGGATTAGCTTAGCTGGCTGTTTACCCTTTACGGCTTGTGTTTGGCTCAATTTTTTTTCTTACTTTGACTGAATATTTCTAGAATATTCCCTTTACTTGCCTTATAGTTTTTTTCTATTTATTTTTTTAAAAATAATTTCTATTGATATATAAAATTTAGCAAGAAAACTCATGACAATTTAAATTCTGACATTTACCTCGAGAATGTAATACTTCTCTTTAAAACAACACAATAAAACGGCTCGTTGGGTTACGATTAAGCCTAACCCCACAGCTCGCAACTAAATACCGATAGGAGCGTAAGGTCAATGTTCTCCACACGCCACTAGATTTGGACCACCCAATAAAGATGAGCAAAACTCGATTTACTCGGAAAAAAAATCAACTTAACTTTTAAAAAAAATCTTTGATTTAACTCAAATTGTAATTTCAATAAGAACTTAACAAGACTAGACTCAAATTTTATAAATTTAACTTTAAAAACTTTTAAATAGAATTGGTAAATTTAACTAACTCGAAACTTTTTAACTCAATCCTACCGCCCAACACCTACCTAGACCATATATAATGCTTAAAATAGACGTTGCCACAAATATTTCATCATGATATTGTTTCTTTCATTGTTTAATTTTGAATTTCACCCCTCTAGTATACAAAAACAGAAGTTAGTCCCTTTAGGGGCTATATTAGTATATTAAAATCCTTGGGGAGTTAAATGTTAATTTTCCAAAATTGGTGGTAAAACCGCTATTTCAGAACCTTTCAAAGAAGACTAATTGCCATTTGATAATATAACCAAAATTTACAAAAATGGGCTTCAAAAGGACTGTACTAAGAAGAAGCCCCCCACCCCCCTAAAAGCAGTTTTTTTTTTTCATTTTAGTCCCTCTTAATTCACAAAATTAAAGGAATAAATCATCTGAAAAGCATTTTGAGCTCTTCAATCCTAGCTGATCTGACTTCTTCATCAGTTAAAGCACCTGCAATCATCCTCTCCTTCCTTGCCTGAACTTGTTGCATCCTTTCTTCCACTGTTTCCTGGGATTATCATCATCATCGTCGTCGTCATTTGTCCGATTCGATGAATTTTACCAAGAAAATAAGAACATGTCAAAGTTGACAGAAACTCACCTTAACAATGAACCTTCTAACAGAAACTGTTCTCTTTTGTCCGATTCGATGAATTCGCATGATTGCTTGTTCCTCAACTGCAGGATTCCACCAGGGATCCTACAAAGGGTTGAACATAAGAATTTGATTCTCTTGTTTTACATGTTTCAAAAATAATGTTGAATTTTACCATTAAGAAGACATTAGATGCTGCAGTTAAGTTCAGGCCTACACCACCAGCTCTCAAAGACATCAGCAGAACCTACAAACATGAAAAAGAAAGTTAAAAGAATCGATTCGGTTTCTAATCAGAATTCTTCAGTTGGGGATTTACCATTTTCTCTTTTGTGTCATTGAACTCTTTCAGAACTCTCTCCCTTTGTTTTTGAACCAGCTTCCCATCGAACCTTAAGAATCCAATTCCTCTCCTCTTTAATGGGATCTCCAAGAGGTCTAGAAACGATGTCCATTGGCTGAACACGATGCTCTTTTCACCAGAGCCTGACCGGCGAATGCGTTCTAAGCACTCTAGAAGCTTTGAAACCTTTGATGACTCTTTCCACTTGTTCTCAACATCGACACGGAACTTGTTTTCGGTTGGACATGTTATGAGATCAGTTTTCTTCAGCACTGTCCTGCAGATTGGACATAATCCGACTACTGGTGTCCGCCAACTCGAGAGGAGACATTCCCTGCACATCCTGTGTGCACAAGGTGTGAGGACAGGATCATCTGCAGACTCCAAGCATATTGGACATTCTGTGTTTTCACCCCTCCGGATACCGTCCACAACTTCTTCAATGTATGCTTTGGTTGGGGCATTTTGATTTGGAGCGACAGAATCAGAGTGAGTTTCAAGGAACCTTCTTGCAAGTTTGTTCAAGTCCGAATACTGCTGCGAATCAGCTCGACTGCATACATCCCGAAGCCAAAAAGAAAGGTTAGAAAGGGTGATTACAGCATTGTCTCGGTCGAAGCTCATGAAATGCATTGCTTACCTCATAACAAGAAAAGGGTGGTTGCAACATTGCCTCAATCGAAGTAATAGCTCGAGAATGGATGCATAATTGTGAAGAACCTTGCCTTGAGCAACAAATTGATCAAATTGAACCTGTTTAAATCAAACAGATATATTTTAGCTTCAAAAATCAAGAAATTGTTCAGATATATGGTGCAAAAGATGTTTGTACACATACTTTAGATCTTTTGAATAGAGCATCATAGAAATCGCGCTCAGCTTCTGACTGCTCACACTCAATGACTTGGATATCAGTAGGAGGAAGAACAAGAATTGGCCTAAAAACATCAAATGCATGAAACAATGAAACATCGAGATTCTAAATGATGATTTTCGGTCAGCGGAAACTAAGAACCAAAGGTTGAATGGAGCTGAGAGGTGCTCACCTTCCTTCTTTATCCTTCGTTTCCTTTGTTCTTCGCAACATCAGCAGCCTTAATATAGCTTTGATCCATTTCAATCCTGTTGGATTACCATTCTCATAAGGCCCTTGAATCTTCGCCTTCCACCTATATAAATGCAGATGACATCACGAACGGAGAAATATATAGGACTATTGCAATCATAACGTGCCAAGTCGAAAGAACTTGTTTATACCATGCCCAATTGCACCATGGTTCCACATGCAAGAAGCATAGAAGGCTATAGAGATCTTCCAAATTGTTCTGCAAGAAACAAGGACAAAGAAAAAAATTAACCACATGGCTATCATGGAAGAGTAATGCATTAAGGGCTAAAGCAAACCTGAAGCGGGGTTCCGGTGAGACACCAACGGCAGTGTGCAGACAATGCAAAGCAAGATCGAGCTCCTACTGTTTTTGAGGATTTAATTGTATGAGCTTCATCTAAAACCACCCTATACCAGTCGATCCTATGGTAAATGCTGTTCTCGGCATCCTATATCAAAATGTCCACATAATCAATCTTAAAAGCAACTTAGAATTTAAGACCATCAAAATAAGTATTCTCTTACACTTTTATAAGCAGCGGTTAGGACACCATATGTCGTCAAGACCACATCATGCTCGGAGATCACGCTGGGATCATTGGTTCTATCACCGCCATAGTGAACAAAAATAGATAGCGTTTCAGGCCTTGAGTGAGTTTCAAGTTCATCCTGGAATTTCACTAGAACACATTAGATACCGCATAAGGCGCATAACATTGAACCGACTATTAAAAATGATAACAATGTAGCATCCTTTAACGCTCAATGAATAAGAAATCACCTTCCACTGGCTTAACAAAGCCATGGGACAAACTATAAGAGTGCCTCCCTTTGCTCTGCGTGGAGCATTTCCATAAGCATCTTTCTTGTATGTGATTCTGCTACCATCAGCTTTTCCCGAAACAGCTTTTTCAGTATCAGGATTTCCTTTACCGAGCCTTGAAAGGATTAGAGCAATTGTCATCACAGTCTTTCCAAGTCCCATTGCATCCGCTAGAATCTGCGAATATACTAGTCTAGTTAGAGCTGAAAATACTATCATCACCAGGACAATCCCAATCTAATGTGATAAATTTTGTGCGGAGTAACTTACTCCTCCTCTCGCCATCTGCCTAGCACTCGGGAAATGAACCGTGGCTTCTCCGGAGAAGACATTTACATAGATTGAGGAAGCCCTTCTGCAAGAAAGCATGCACACATTCATGTTACAGATTACCTCACTAAATGGCTAAATGTTTTTATCAAAGTTCACAATTCAAACAACATACGTACTCGTCACATATGCGATATGCAGACCAGCATGGATGAAGAGTTTGTGCAGCTTTCTCAGCATCGATTCCTTTCTCCCACTGAGACATCCAGTAGAGAGCTTGTTTCTGATACGGCCTCAAGTTACACGTGAGTGTATGCGGAGGCTCCATTTCCTAAAAGATTACAAAAGAATAAGAAAACATAGACTCATAGAGCAGAACTTTGTTAGTAAATTCCCAAACCAGATGCTTCGGAGTCCCTTACCTCCAAATTGTATGTGTCTGCAGCACCAACAATCTTATTCAATGATTTTTCCGAAATTGCTTGTTCATCTTTACCCTGCTGTTGACAACCCCTCATTCGCTTTGCCGCAGGCAAAGCTGCTGCCACATCACCATCCTGTCATAATCAACAAATGTTGTCAATTTTATGTCTGTCAAGCTCAATCACCGGTGACGAAAGCCAATGTGCAACTATGTGCATCAACTAAATACACATGAACTTCCATGTAGAACCTATACATAGACACATGCTAAACCAAGAACCTATACATACACATCAACTAACATGCAAAGTTAAGACAAAATTAAACATACTTCTATACGGAGAACACGCTTCCCAGAATTCAATTCCTCTGGAGTGAAGTCAGCCTGATAGTGAAGCAACAAAAATAATTTCACACATGATAAACCACAACAATGTTATAGCAAGAACCATAAAGTATCACCAAACCAGATAATCGGGGGAATGTTAATGCACCTTCTGATATGGTTTTATTTTAAGGTATCTGAATAGATTAAGCAAAGGGCTAAGCATAGACTCCATGTTCCAAGGTGCATCAAACATCCAGGGAGACTGATCACCCGATGCGAATACCGAACTGTGAATGTAGAAGCTGCCAAACATGATAAAACAGGACAACATAATTAGCCATCAGTCCATCACCCAACATTATTACAATCAGTAAGAAAAAAGATAAATCAAAATCTCACCTCACAAATAGCATGATTTCTTGCATTATACTAAGTGTTGCCGGAGCAGCTACACATCGGCCGATAACTTTAACCTTAGTCGAATATACAAGGGGATTCACCCATTTTGCCCAATCCATTGGAAGCCGACCAATCTAAAAAATTGACTACCAAAATTAGATTAAACAAACATTACTCCTTAATCTCTCAATTAAGTGGTTGTGAAATAATTAAATAAACTAACCTCTCCACAACGCTTAGTGGAAAACCGAACAATGGACTGAAGCTTGTGGCTGGCTCCTGGAGAAGGGAAAGTGAAGTAAACAATCTCATTATCCAACAATTTGTTGTTCCCTTTTGTTGTCGAAACAGCACTAACTATTGTCCTTCCGACCAAAAACCAGTCTGGTTCATCGGGGAAATCCCCATCTTCCACTAAAACACCATTCACTCTCGTCTCTTTCTTTACATCAATCTGTTTCTGTAAACACTCAGAATCAGGTTCCTTTTTCAACGATGGAGGGTCTTCAAAAACCTCTTCTTTAATCTGGGTTTTGCGAATCTGGTCCAAAGATTGAACCTTTGGCCATAAATGTTCCTTCTTGGCCGCTACTTCCGCCGTGGGACTCAAACCCAAACCTGGCTCCTCCTTCACTTTAACCTCCATTGGAGCGCCACTCTCGAGACCCAAACCGGGCTCTACCTTCACTTTCAAAAGAGGCTCGTGCTTCAGTCCAGCTAGAACCGGCTCGGATTCTTCAGACGGACCATCGGGGCCGATCAGGGCGGTGGAAACACGAAACCCGGTCGCAGTTACCATTCGATTAACAGTATTTGCTCGGAGACTTGAATCAGGGCCGTCGGGGTGCAATTTAACGACGGAAACAACGTTGTTGTCCATGGCTGATTGGACTTGTTGAATCTTTTTGGCTTCTACAGAGTCTATATCCATGGCCTCCATATCTGATTAACTTAATACAGATATGAAGAGGAAAACGAAGAAGCAATATAGCTGAGAAAGCTGGAATTTTGGGGGGTTAAAATTGTGGGAAAATGAGGGGTTTGGGAGGGTTTAGTATTACATGGAAACTAAGTTTGGCGCGAAACCTTTCTACCGCGCTGGGATTTTCGCGGTAAAGTTTTTTTAATGAAGTTTCAGGCGCCAAAGGAGGTGGGTTAAAAAGGGTAAGAAAGTTTTATTTATGATTTTACCAAATAGAGCTTACTTTTTTATCTAATTAAAATTTTATGATAAACATGTTACATTCTTTTAAAAGAAATAATTTAGTCATTTTATTAAATTTTTGTGACAAACATATTATCATTGTTAGTGAGGTATATATTTTGGCTAATTTATATTTGTTTATTTGTTTAAATTAAAATCTCTAGCTTTATTCATCTTGGGATTAAAAATTGAAAATGGGTTGTTGGGTTGTTGGATTTTAATTGAATTTTACTTGTTGAAATTTGTGTAGTAAAAATGGTATATTTTTAGAGGATTTATTAAGGATTTGGTTGTAAATTAGAAATTGATTTGCTTTAGCTTATTCAGGATTTTAATTTTGTTCATATAAAAAATTCTAATTTTGTTATGTTTTTTACATTCTATTGGAAATTAGCACATTTTCTATGTGTGTGTTTATGGAGAATTTGAATAGAATGAGAAAAAATGATTTGTTTTAGTTTCAGGGTTGAAAAATGAATTTTTAAAAATTCAATGGTGAAATTAGAAATAAACATGTTTAGTAATGACCATAATATTTAATTTTTAAAATCAGGGATCAAAAATGTACATGGGATAAACGTAAGTGGCTATTGCAGTAGTCTACCTTTATTTTTTCTGCTTCTAAATCAGCAAGCCGTCAACGTTTAACGGCAACAAACGGTTGATTGGCCAAAAGTTTATACAAAAAATATAAGTGGCCTTAATGGCCGTTTTTCAAAATCGGTGACAAACGATGTACTGAAGGAAACATAAGTAACTATTTCAGTTGTTAACCCTTGTTTAATAGTAAGAATCGATCCTAAACTTGCAACTCAACTTAACATAAAGTTTCGATTATAAACTTTGTAATTTCATATACTTTACCTTATTTCCAAGATTTGGAGGAACACCAAGTTGTGTATAAAAACCATAGTCTGTTGCCTCTCAAAAACCATTCTCTGCTAATCTCAGACACATAATCACATTTAGAGTTGAAACAGAAAGAAAAGAAAAATGGAGATGGAGGCTCGCATCTTTGGGCACATGCATCCTTATTGTTGGCCCAGTCATTGTAAGGGGTGCGAACTATTACGAAATTATATTATAAATATAGAGGGTGAAGTTGCTCCAGCATCCTCTGTGTCCGTCCCTGCTAGCACCCCTCTGTAAATATTTTCTACTTTGATTTAACTTTGTAGTTCCAAAAATGCCTCATCAACAATATTAATTCTGTTTTTTATTTGTTCCATTTTCTACAATGTTCAATGGGGATGGATCCAAGTAGCAGATCCAATTAAACGGGCCCATATAAACATAGTTGGGCTTAACCAATCAAAGAAAGACCCAAATCTAGCTTGTGTGGACTAGATCAGGTTTCTCCCCTTTTAAAACGGTGACGTTTCATGGTCTCTTCCCAAAGTTGCATTTAGGGATGGGCACGGAACCCGGGCCTGACGGGTTCCGACCCGAACCGGCCCGATCGGTTCGGGTATTTTTATAAAAAAAATCGGGTTCGGGTCGGGTCGGGTTTTTGTATAGGGTGAGGTCGGGTCGGGTCGGGTTCGGGTTTTGGGGTGAAAAATCCGACCCAACCCGACCCGGGACTAATAGTGTAATTTTCCCCTAATTTTTTTAGGGATATTTATAATAATACCCCTTTTTTATATATTTTTTATAATTAGGTCCTTAAAATTGATTTTTTATTTACAATTTAGTCCTTAAATTTATTATTTTTTACAATTAAGTCTCTTAAAATTATTTTTTACAATTTAATCCCTAAAATTGATTTTTTATATAGGTTGGGTCGGGTCGGGTCGGATTCGAATTTAAGGTATTTATTTTTGGGTCGGGTCGGTCGGGTTTTTTAAAAAATATGGTCGGGTCGGGTTTAGGGTTAATATTTTCGGGTCGAGTTCGGGTGGGCCAAAAACCCGACCCGACCCGTGCCCATCCCTAGTTGCATTATTTTCAAAGGTTCCACTTAGGGGTGATAATGAGCTGAGCACGAGCCTGCCAGGCTCGGCTCGGAAACATTGTAATTGGGATCGACTCGCAAACAATATTATTGGACTCGGCTCGGGCTCGAAGGTCGTCAGGCTCGGCTCGAAATATAAATTTTTGCTATATTTTTTAATAAAAGATTTGTTAAAAGTCAATTTCATAACTAACACTGAAATGAAATTAAATGATCGGAAAGGAAAAAAATTGCCAAAAATTAGATTAATCCAAATAACCAATAAATATTCTTATAATACAAACACATAATTAAATAAAATACAAAATCAAACAACAACCAACTAAAAAAATGTCTAATTTATTTTAGTTAATTTACTTTTAGTTGATTTTTCCTAATTTATTTTGTTGTTTTTCTTTTGCTAAACATATTACTTGTGCATATGTAGATTTCGAGCATGTACACGAGCCGAGCCCAAGCCCAAGAGCCCGAGCCCAAGTCGAGCTCACTCAAACCGAGTTTTGATCGAACTGAGCCCGAGTAGCTCGCGAGCCGGTAAGACTCATTATCACCTCTAGTTACACTCTACTAATGTAAAATTGAATTAATTTTGGGATTCTGGGTTTCAAAATCCATAGCTCGATTTCTATATCTCACTATATTAAATATGAAAATAGCATGTTAAAACCTTTTAAGCGTTTTGAATTGTTAAGATAATCCCCAAATATGTTATACATGATAATTTAGTCCTCTCACCATGCATGGATGAAAGTTTTGGTGCAATATTTGCGTGTATGATTCGTTTTAGTTTCGATTTCGAATAATATTAGTCTCTGATTAATCGATTTGACATATTCATTTCGATTTAAGTTTGAGTCGGATTTAAAATGTTATACTTATTGGTGTCTTAGTTAGGTTTAGTTGATTATAACACTAAATCAAAATTTAATATTTTATCATAAGTCAATACATGTCACCTAAAAATTTAATTTCAGTATTCATTATGTACATAAAACTTCAAATATATCTCAATTATAACACGTGATCCTAAATATTATATTTATTAATATTAATCAATAATTATAACCTAAAAACTTAGGCGAGTCAAACGTACAACAAGTATAGGGTACGGCTAAAAGACGTCAAGATTTGATACTTGTCCAAAAATTTAAAATATTTAACTTTTTGATAATATTTTAGTTTGATATTTTAGTTTTTTTACAAGTATCGAAACTTATTTTGTAAGTATCAATACTTGTCGAAAAACTTAAATGTTATAAAAAAAATTAAGTATCGAAGCTTATGTTGTAATTATCGAAACTTGTCAAAAAAACACAAAAAATTCAACCTAAAAATATTATCAAAAAGTCTAATACTTTAAGTTATTGGAAAAATATCGAAACTTGTCGTCTTTTAGCTGCACCCTAAACATGTCGCACTTCATACCTACCTTAAAAACATATAAAAAGTCTACGGAAAACTAATTTATTAATTTCTTTCAATAAATTTTGGATCCCAAAATCCCAATTGATTATAAAAATAAAAAGTGCTTAGCTAAGATCTATTTGTCATGTTTTGTTGTTGTTGGCTTTTTAAGTGGGAATTATGCCCTGGTTTCATGCTATTTTTTAATAAAGAAAACTGAAAAGGGGCTATGTGCACTTATATTATTCACTCCTTTTCAACACATTCAAAATTTAATATTTAAATGACTCAAACAATGAACTCACCAAGTGATTCAGGTTTCACGTGATAAAGAATAATATGTTATTTTTAAGTGATTCGAACAGAAGTAACGTAGACCATAAGTGTATGTGAAATTATTTAAATTTAAAATCAGACTAAAATACTACTTTATAAATAAATTAAAAAGCTCATAGCAATAACCCAAAGAATGGTTCTAGGAAAGAAATGTTATTTTTTTAGAATACTCAAATTGAAAATGTTTTGTTTGCAATGGGTGCATGATTTTTTTTAAGGAAGTGACGTATACTATCACGAAATCATATTAAAAATATTTTTAAAAAATAATATTAAAATTACAAAATAAAACTTAAAAGAATTATATGAATCTATTAATTAAGTGCAATATGTTAAGCGTGGTATTTCTGTCCTTTAGGGAAAAAAATATTACCACTTTCCCGTCAAATGTTTTTTTTTATAACAATTGATATCTAATTTGATACTATAAAGGTTAATTACTTAATTATAAGAGCGATATTCTTAATTCATTATGAGATGACTTTTTAAATCTAATTTGCTTCATTTAAAACGTCAAATTACTATAATTTCACTTTCAAATTCTAGTCGTTCTCCACTACCAAAGTTTTTTCAACCCTAGTCGTTCTCTACTTTGATCAATCCCTTTGATCGGTGGTCGGCAATCAATTTTAGTATTAGTTGTCGACCGCCGAATCTATTAGTTTTTTTGTTTTTATTTTAATAAGAATCTCTTTCTATGTACTTGTGACATATCTTTATTTTATGGTTTGATTCATATGTCTTTGTGGCATGTTTCAGCATACCATAGCGATCGGTTGTTGTTCGCACAGAGATTCAATCGACGCTAGTTTCTAATTTATGTTTTTATCGGTGGTCACTTGGAAAGTTATATCTCCACTCGGTTGATGGTTGTTTGCCGATGAAATCAGTCATGAGTAGCGGTACTTTTTGCTTGATAGTTTGGATCGCGCACCACTCCTTCTTCCTTCTTTATGTGTCTCGTTTGGACAGAGACAAAGAGATTCAGGAGACTGCTAAATTTTGTTGGTATGCTTGTCTCTATAAAAAAATTCATTTTTCTTTACCTTTTGGGTTGCAAAGATTTTTTTAGTTGTTTAATCCAAATATTCTTCTTTTTAGATGAATTATAATCGTGATTTTTCTATAAATTTAATAAAAATTGAGTGATTTCTATAAAAAAAAAAGACGTTAAACTACTCAATTAACTTTTTTTTAATTGAATAAATTAACTTATTATTAGTTCCTACCAAATATGTGTAATTTAATGGTTATGGGGGAAAATTTTATATTCAAATCAATAACATGCTTCTAGAATACATGGAAAATGCCAAAATGGATTCACGTGGTTTCACTTTTCGAGGATATCTTTTCACACTTTAAAATTTCAAAAACACTAATTTTAAATTATTTCAATTTAATTGGATTTGTTATAAAAAATGAATAAAAGAGTCCTCATGTATTCCATGATAGACCAATATAATAAAATTATATTTATTTTAATATTTATATTCAAACTTTATGATTATATTAAATTATTAAGAACAACAAAAATTTACCCTTTTCAACATAAAAGTAAATACGTTAAAGGGGGAAACTAATCATTCAGTCTTACCAATATTTTAAATCAAATGTTTAAAACTCGATTCGACTCGAATAATATAAGAGTTTAGTAGGTAGTATTATATGTATAGCCATCGGAGTTGTTGTCGTTGGCTTTTAATCTTTATACTTAATTGATTTGTAGCTACCAACCTCACCCTCCGGATCAAGGAAAAAGATTCTTATTCTTATTTTTTAGGGTCAAAAGGAAAATTATGTGAATATGTGATCATCATTTGATTAAAAATAATTAAAGAAAAATCTTAAAAGGTCCCATTATTACATATTTCCATATTATGGGGGGGGGGGGGGTTGAAATTGCATATTAAGTGAAATTATTTAAAAGAAAGTTTTATAGACAAAACAATAACTAATTTAGAAATGAAATTTAATTTTGATGTAGCAAATAAAAGGATGAAAATTCTCTACCCCTTTTCGGCGTTCTTACATATGCCCTCACGCTTAAAATTAACTTTAGGATGTAGGGTTTAAGATTTAAAATTTAGGGTTAGGGCTGAGAATTTAATTTTGTAGTGTTTTTTAGTGTTGGGGCATATGTAGGGGCACCGAAAAGGGGCAGACGAATTTTATCCCACATAAAGTATGAATTCCAAATTTTAAATTTATATTTAGGAATGGAATTTCGGGAGACATGCTACATTAATTCTTGGGTAAACTACATATTTGATATTCATCTATTCTTGTGATTATGTTTTGGTTATACAACTTGTTTTTAGTAAAATTATATCTAATGTTACATTTTGCTTCTATTTTAATACTTCATCGTTAAGTTTATGTTAAAAATTGACAAAAGTTACAACATAGCATGGTATAATAACAATTTTAGTTGTAAAATTTATACATTTTAACAATTACATATCTTAGATACATTTCGATCCGACGATTGGAATCCTAGATTGGAGAGAGCAAAGTGCTACAACTCGTCGATGGTCGAGGAAACATGAAGCACGCAGGTGGTTTGCAGCGACGACGGTGACTATGTAGGTGCTCGACCTCGCTTTGGATGAATTAAACTGTGAAAAGAGAAGAAAGAAAGGCAATCTGGTGTTCCTTACAATCGGATCGATAAAGAAGCCATATGAAAATTTAGAGGTAGCTATGAGCAGTTGTGGTGGTTTCTCAAGAGAGAGGGAGCATAGGTTGATCAAATTGATAGAATTTTAAAAACTAATGGTTGGTTTTATTACTTTAATAAAAATTAGATCTCGTTAAAAAACTTTTCATAATCAAACTCTAAAAAGTAGAGTTCGACCATTAGAAGGAGGAAAAAATATCCTTATTGATAGAGCATATAAATTATACGACTAAAACTACTATTATATCATGCCATGTTATAATTTTTAATAAATTTTAATAAAAATTTAATGGTGAAATACCAGAATAGAAACAAAAGGTGTGCTATATATGATTTTGCAACAAAAAAAATCAAAACGGAAACACAATAACCAGTAAAATATTAAATAGATAATTCACTTATTTTTTCTTTTAATAATGAAGGGTGCAAATAATCATTTCAAGTTTGTATTACATGGGATCCACTTGATGTTAACGAACCACAATTTTCTTCCGTATGAAATTAGACTATAATAAATGCATTTTTTCAAATATAGTATTATTTTCGACTTGCACGAATTAACTTGCCTCAATAGTTAAGGAAATAGTTGGTGTTCGAACTCGTGACTTCTAAGAACAACAACTGTTTCTTTAACTATTGAGGCAAGTTGTTGTTCTTAGAAGTCACGAGTTCGAACACCAACAGTTGTAGTAGGGTGATTGAACATGTATTGTCAAATGATTGCGAGTATATTATCAGAACAAATACTACTTATAATTACCTTAGCTTTCAAAAACATGTACTATTTTCGACTTGATGGAAAGTAGTTGAGATTAGACTTCATAAATTATATATATATATATATATATATATATATATATATATATAATTAACATCCGATGTGATTTATATATGTATATATAATATAATTGACCTCCTATGTGATTTTATATTAGTATATGTTTATTTTTAAAACCTTTTAATAATATATGCAAATCAAATATTGTATTTTTTTATTAAGACCACTCAAGAAGAAGAAAAAGAGTATTTTTTTGGGTTAACTATTAGGATAGTCACTTATGTTTCTCCCAGTATATAGTTGGCCACCGATTCTGAAAAACGACCAGTAAGGTCACTTACGTTTTTGAGGCGTAAACTTTTGGTTACTTTGCCGTTTGTTGACGTTAACCTTTGATGGGATGTTGATCTGAAACGAGAAAAAAGGATAAATTACCTAAACAGTCTGTATAATTACACATTTAATTCTTCACATTTACATTTTTTTGTTTCTTCTTCAACTAACTCAATCTTTATTTTCTATTATATTAATCATCAATTCACACCTTATATTATAATCCATCACCGTATATATCCATGTTTCAAATAATGTTTGTAATCCTCAACTCAAATTTTTTAATCTTTCAAAAAATCCCAAAATTTTGAAAAATTTACAAAGTTGTCCTCAAATCCCTAAATTACCCAAACCCAAATCCCTAAATCATCACCGCTTCCACCGTCGATCGTCGCCCCTGACTACACCCCTTTGGTTTCCAGAGCATGGCAATCATTGACAAGCGTCGTGAATTGTCAAATAAATATCCATAAACTCAATTAAAGAAATAATTAAAGTAGAATAGTGAGAGTAAGGGTCGATTCGCAGGGAGTAAGGAGTTCCTAATATAGATTTGAGTTGATCTTTATCAAGCAATCTACAAGTGACAAAAATGGGGTGATTTTAGTGAAATAATTCGAGAATATTTTAAATAAACAAAGTAAAAGAAATAATTGAAATCGATTATGATGAGAGTTAGCCTCCAGCTTTGCTTCGCCTCAACTTGTCTCGATCACTAAAAGGGATACTACTTCATGTTCTTGTAAGTTACAATCTATAAGGCCCAACCCTTATAACTTGCTTCTCTATGGTAAACTAAATTCCAAGGCCAATCCTTAGAATTCAGTTTTTGTTTGATTAGCTTCGTCAATCGATGCTAACGCAAATTTTGCGCTTAGTGCAGGAAAAGCCCATGCTCGGATGATTTATCTCGGTGAGAATCGTATCTGATCCTGATTTCCCTTAGTGGATTGCCACTAAGTTTGTCCTTAATGAGTTAAATCTGCAACAAGCCTATTCTCGTCCCCAACGATGGATCAAAACCACGTTCAACTCGATGCACGCTTTTAGAATGAAGTAATCGTGATGCCTAAAGGAAATGCATAGCTTGCGAAGAAACCATACTTAGAGTTTTTGAACAAAGGGAATGTGAAAGAAAATTAAAGTGGAGAGAAAAGGAATATATTAAACTCCAAAGTGAAAATGAAAACAAGAACAAATGATAATTTTAGTATCATCTCAAAGGGGTATTTATAGCATCCTAAAACCCTGAAAAAGATAGAAGATAATTCCTAAATTATTTAAATAAAATACAAAAGATAAATCCCAAATTTAAACTTCAAATTTCGGCTGATAAGTTATCCTATCTTGGATGATAAGCTATCAACTGTTGATGACGTAGCATCTTCTAGAAGGCGCTGACGTGTCGTCCAGTCAGCATGTTCATGCCCTAATTCATGCCTACTAATCCAGCCATGAATCCATAAAACGTGCAGAATCCAGCCTTTTCTAATCTGTTTTCCAGCCATAAAGTCCTGCACAGAAAAGCACACAATAGACCACAATTCAGCACCACAAACCAACCATTTAAGCGTAATTAACACTAAAATATTGACCAAACTAGCTACTCATCAGTCATTTCCCCCAACACGACATCACCAAAAATAGAAAACGACATATAACCGAACGTCATACAATGATCGACAATGAAAGCGGTGGTAATTTTAGGGTTTGGGTTTGGGTAATTTTAGGAATTTGATGACTATTTTATAAAATTTCCAAAATTTCTAGATTAAAGATTAAAAATTATGTTTTTTTTCTTCATTAGATTGATTTTAAAAAATAAAAATAGTGCCACATAACGAGCATTGATTGATTGATATTTTTTTAACATCCCTTTAATGGTCTGACACCTAAAATTATAACGGTTGAAATTTTGGGCATCTATTTAAAAAAACAAACTTTAGGCACCTAAAGTTCAAAAATGTATACTTTAGGCACCTATTTTCATTTAAGCCTTTCGAATATGCTATGTAAACATTGTTGCATGTAAATTGGGCTTTATTTTATACTGAACCATATTAAGAATTACAAACATTATTTGAAACATAGATATATACGTTGATGAATTATAATATACGGTGTGAATTGATGATTAATATAATATAAAATTAAAGATTGAGTTAGTTGAAGAAGAATATGGAAGATGATGAAGGAGAGAAGAAATAAAAATGTAAATGTGGAGGATTAAATGTGTAATTATACAAATTATTTTTATTTCGGTGGTCAAAATAAGAGTGAAGTAATAGTTTATGGACTGTCTAGGTAATTTATCATTTTTTATTATCTCATATCAACATCCCGTCAACATTTAGCGGCAACAAACGACTGAGTGGCCAAAAGTTTACATCCCGAAAACGTAAATGATCTTACTGGTCGTTTTTCATAATCGATGACCAACTTTATACTGTGAGAAACATAAGTGATCATCCTAGTAGTTAACTCTATTTTTTTACATATCTACAATAATAATCATAATGCTTTAAAACGTGGTATGACAAATTTTAAACATGAATATATTTTTTTAATAGTCTCAAGGTGATTACAAGTTAGTATGTATTCATATTTTTTTAATCTATTTAGTACATATCTTTCAGACAAAGCTAGTTGAATTCAAATCTTTAAGCTAAACAAAGTTCACAATGAAAAATGAATTAAGTGGCTTAAAAAGAGACAATATTTTATATATTTTAATTGGGGCAAAATGACAATTTTCTTTTATGGAAAGCCAAGTTGGTGTGATGGAATCAATTGACACTTAACTTAGTCGGTCCATTATTGATTATACTAGAAAAAAAAGTAAATTAAATTTATTATTCAAGTAAAAACTTTGAATTGGTCTATATTTCTATCGTTCCAATTGGAAATATTATCTTTAATATATATATATATATATAAATAATTGTTTTACATCACAATTACACATTTTTTAAATTTATTCCAAACTTAACATAAATAACTTATAAAAAATAAAATATATAATTTCCCCCTTCTAGTCAATCTCATAATTCGTCTTAATTTCATTTTTCTTCAAAATAAATAATCAATATTTGATTTCACAGTCATGTTGTAGAAAAAAGAAAAGATTATATTTAATGTTATATTAAATTATATGTGAAACAAAATCAAAATGAGGTGGGTGCAGGTAGCTTGGGGATATAATGCGTTTTGAGGAAATTTGGAACCCAATTAACAATAATAATAATAATTATAGATGACGAAACACATGGACGAATCTTGATAAAATAAATTAAAGAGATCTATTTAAATTTTTCAAGAACTTTGAAAGGTTTAATTTAAAATTCTAGAGGTTTGACCAAAAAATTTAAAATTTTTGAGATTTTATAAGAAATTTTCAAAATTTTTGAAGGACCAAAATATTTAAAAAAGAATTAAGAGGCCAAATGTGAATTGTCCAAAATTTGAGGAGGCATGACCCCTCTGGACCTCACCAGCATTGCCTCTAGTGAAATATAATATTATTTATTGAGGGATTATTCAGAAAAAAAAATCTCTAAATTCAGGAGCAATATGTTTTGGAGGGGTTTAAAAATAATTTAACAATTGTGTAATTTTATGTGATTTTTCTCAGATTCAATTTATCAAATTTATTTACAGTAGAACTACTATTTAATCTCTTTTTTTTGTTTAGATATCAATATTCATCTCATGAATAGACTAATTTTGATATAATACTGTAAACACTTATTATAAAAACGATCATTTCAATTTACTTTATACTATTCACAACAACAAGATTTGAAGCTCGATATATTCCGTTTACTTTTCTTTGGGAAGCAACAAGAAGCATGGGAAATTGTCGGCCTCCATAGAAGTGGTTCATTAGGGCCAGGATCCAGAAGAAAATGTGTAATGACGTTCATTAATTAGACTCCAATGAAAAAGACATGCTTTTATTATTATTATTATTTAGAAGAAAATGACAACAATCAATCAACTAGCCGCTTGTGACGAAATTACTTTGATACAATTGCCACTAATTCCAAAAAGTAGGTTAACGTATCTTCACCAATATTATTTTATTTCATTTGTTTATGAGTAATTATTTTATACATCGACGGTGAAAACTAAAAATTTTCATAAATAACTTAATTTTAGGGTTTATAAATTTAATTTAAGGTACAAGCTTTAGAAGTTTAGGTTTAGTAGTTTATAATTTCGTGAGTGTAAATAGAATTTATGGTTTAGTGTTAGAATTCAAGGTTTACATGTTAAAACTTAAATCTTCACTATATTACTTTAAACCTTAAATCTTAACCATAACTCCTAAAGTCTAACAATTACCCCTAAATTATAAACACATACATATACCTAATATTGACCATAATTCACAAGAACATTCTGTAGTCTTAGTAAGAGGGGGGAAGGGTTAAGGATTTACCCGGTGTGAGATATCAATTGTTCGAGAAACCCTAGATGTTGTCGGAGTACAAGATCGTCAACAAGGGCGTTCTAGTGCGTTGTAGATTCTTATCCAAGACTTGTATCGTTTGATGATGCGATGTGAATCGCTAGAAACATGTGAAGTGTATGGCTAACCCAATAACGAAAGTTTCGTAAGGGGACTGGAGCAGGCTACCATGAGACAAAAGATATTCTTTCTAAAGATATTCTTTCCAAGGTCCAATATTGAAATAATTTTGGAGGTTTTCCCTGACTTTGTCCGTGTCAACAAACAATTCAAAATGCCTTGACTCTTTTAGAACATGTCCGGGTCAAATAGCAATGATTCGAAGCACTTCTTTTTACACTATTTCGAAAACCCAAGGACTCAATCGTATGGATATGTAAAATACAAGATTTCCAATCCTAGCAGGAAAGGGAGAGAAACATATACTTAATTTAACTTTAAACACTATACCCTAAATTGAGCTATTGAATCCTAAAACTTGAGCGTTTGTGGAAACTAAAAGTTTCTATTGCTGATGTATTGGGTACAAATCATTTTATTATATAATTTCTGATCTTTCAAAAAGAGTTAATTATATCTTTAGTTTTTTAAAATAATCAAACAATTGTTTATACGATAGAATTACCGGCTAAAACACTAAATTTTGATGGTGCTAGTATAACATTCTATAAGTATTACGTGCTAAATTATTGTTGATTTGGTATATGAGACAAACAATATCATATTAACATAAAGTAAGTATAAACTGTCACATCAACATCGTTATATTTTTCATGTTCTAATTTAAATTAACAAAAAATACAAACGTTGCGAGATAAAATTACCTAAATTAGTTATTTAATTTGTTTTTCGAATTTTGTTTACAGAACACTCTAGTACAAAATTTAAATCTAATATTTTTTTCCAAGTGACAACTTGTCAATTTTCCTAAATATTTATACCTCAAGGAGGTTTTGAAAAATTTGCTAAACCGTACAATTGGAAGACTTTGCTTATAGAATTTCTTTTTTTATTTGATGTGAACTTTGTGTATACGTAGCATGTGGAATCTGTGGTCTCGAATATGGCCTTGTGTCAGTTTTCATAATTTCTTAATTCAAACCCTTACCTAAACAAATAAATTAACACAATTAGACATGATTTATGTGTAATTAGATTTAAATTATACTAAATTAAACAAATTAAATAACATATTATAAAAGATTTTAAAATTCTTAACTCTTTAATCGTGCTATTCAATTAAAACCTTATTGGAATTAGTGATATTGTCTTAAGTTGATTGGACATCAATTTGGTCGGGACAAGACTAAAATATAGTATTTAAAAAAAAGCTTATATGAGAAAGTGGGCCTTATAATTTAGACGAATTAAGTAATTTTATTCATAAAATAACATCTCAATTGAACTCTTATTTGAAAAATAGAGGATTAAATAAGTTCTTTATTTGAAATAACATCTCAACATAGCTCTTATGTGAATACCATATGTTATGGTATTGAAGGGATAAAAATATTCTATCTTTTTGGTGTTTTTATTTATGTCCTACGTTTAAATTAAGTTTATGGTTAGGGTTTAAGGTTTAAGGTTATGATTTATGGATAGGGTTTAGGAAATTTAGGGTAGGTTGTATTTTTAGGGTATAGGGTGTATGATTTAGAATTTAGAATTTAGGGTTAGATCTTGAAATTTAATTTTATAGTGTTTCTAGTGTTGGGGCATAAATAAGGGCACCGAAAAGGGAAGATAATTTTTATCCGTGTTAAAGCATCTGATTGGCTGAAATTTATTTTTCTTTAAAATAATTAAAAGTCTAAATATATAATTGAAATAACCGTGAATATATAAAATTTCTAAAAATTCCTTAAAATATGAAAAAAATGAAAACAATTTTTTTTTAATGAAAGAGAGGACGTAGCCATTACATTAAATTCCTACTAGCCGGGCGTAGAGAAGGCTAGAAATATCTCTATGTAATAGACCAAGAAGATCAGGATGGGGTGAGGAATAAAGCATGAGAAAGCCATCAGGAGATGTCGCAAATTTGGCCATAAAATCAGCCGACATATTCGCTTCGCGATGGATGAGAGCAAAATTGACCGTCCATGAGTGATCAAGTAAGGAAGATATTATAAAAACTATAACAATTCTAAACAACTTTAAAAAATCTATAAGAAAATCTAAAAATATTAAAACATAAGTATAATTGTCCTTGTTATAATATTTATTATTTGTAATTATTTTTTATAGTCATCGATATTAAATTTATTAAATGACTAATTCAGATCAAGTAATGCAAATTGATTATGACTTATGAAAAAAACCCTTCTAATTCAACTTGCTTTCATTCACAATGTTATGATTCAAACATTGAGCATTGTATAAGTAATTTGATGGATTATAATTTTTTGAATTTCTTATAGGTCTTTATATTTTCTGGTTTACTATGTTTGTATTTTTTTTATTTTCATGTAAATTTTAAAGATTTTTGGAACATTTTTTTGAATTTTTATAATAACTATTATTTAATTATTCATAATGGAAAATAATGTTGTGTTAGTGTATATGTTCGAGTACGACAAAGCTTAGCCAACAACCAACAGAGTCGCAGCCCATGCGAGGCAAGGCTGTAAAAAAAATGGCACGTGTTTTGCTTTATTTAAAGTTAAAGTGAAGTTGGTGACAATAATATATCTATATTGTTATAAAACCCGAAAATAAACTATATACATATTGAATAATTAGAAAAATTGATTTCTAGCACGAACCAATTTGACTCAGGGTTAAGAAAATAATTGTTGTTCTTAAAAGTCACGGGTTCGAGCACCAACATCTGCAGCAGGGTGATTGAGCATGCATCATCAAATGATTGCGAGTATATTTAGAACATATACTACTTATAATCACCTTAGCTTCAAAAAAAAAAATGTTTCTGCATCTCGTATGAATTCGAATTCCGGCATGAGAATATAATACCTCACTGTTTTATAAAAAAAATTTACATGGTATCAAAAAAATGATTCTATGGAATATCCATAAAAATGAGGGCTTATTTATACAAGTTACTGTAATTTAAGGGTTTTTTTTACATATAAGCCAACTACAAATAAATTATGTTGAATATAATTATTTTTTACTGTTCTAATTCAATTATAAAAAATATTTTAGTCCAATTTAAATTTTGATAAATTTACACATAAAGAAAGTTAGAATCAAATATTAAGAAGGACAACTGTATATCAAGTAATTAATAATTAATTTATTAATTAATGGTGGCTGAAAAGGATGAAAATCATCTGCCCCCAAAGTATGCCCCCATTTGTGCCCCCACTTTAAAATAGTAGGTTTAGGGTTTAGGGTTTGGGGTTTAAGGTTGGGGCTTAGGGTTAGGGTGTAGTGAATTAGAGGTAGGGTGTATTTTTTAGGGTTTGAGGTTTGAGATTTAGGATATGAAAATTAGGGTTATGGGGCAAGATTTAATTTTTAAGTATTTTTAGCCATGGAGCATAGAAGGAGACATGGTTAGGGGGCAGGAGATTTTTACTCGGCTGAAAACAGCAAAAATGTGTATATAAAGGGAACAAAGTTCAGACCAAGCATCATTCACTTCCAAATTCAAAGGAACTGTAGAGAGGAGAGTGACATTCATTTTCTCATTGCATTACATTAAGTTTAAGGCAAAAGAAAATGGTTGTCACAGCAAGTGCAGCACCAGCTGAGTCCAATTATGACCGGAAAAGTGAGTTGATGGCGATCGACAGATCGAAATCCGGGATTAAAGGACTCGTTGATGCCGGCTTAGCTAAGCTCCCTCGAGTTTTCGTGCATGATCACTTGGATCTTCAGATCAAATCAGGGCCTCCTCCTGCTGGTGTTCATATCCCGGTTATCGACTTTGCCGGTGTCAACACTGACTCCACTCGACGTGCCGAGATAATCGACGAAATCCGAAATGCTTGCACGAAATGGGGATTCTTCCAGCTCGTTAACCACGGGATCCTCGTTACCACCTTGGAAGAGATGATCAACGGGATCCGACGGTTCAACGAGCAGGATCCCGAGGCCAAAGAGCAACTCTATTCGCGAGAAGAATCGAAAAAGGTGACATTCAACACTAAGATCGACATGTCCCAAGCTTTGGCTGCCTATTGGAGGGATACCCTAACTTGTGTCATGGCCCCTAATCCCCCTGCGCCCGAGGAAATCCCCGAAGCTTGCAGGGACATATTGCTCGACTACACCAACAATGTGATGGACTTGGGGCATACCCTTTTCGAGTTGTTATCCGAATCACTCGGCCTAAATCCGAACCACCTCAAGGACATCGGTTGCACCGAGGGACTCTACGTAATGGGACATTACTCCCCAGCATGCCCCGAACCCGAACTCACAATGGGGACCGGCATCCATACCGACAGTGGCTTCCTCACCGTGCTCCTCCAAGACCAAATCGGCGGCCTCCAAGTCCTACACGACAATCAATGGATCGATGTCACTCCAATTCCCGGAGCTCTTATAATAAACCTCGGAGATCTGCTACAGGTAAGACAATAATTTCCTATTAATGTACTTACAACATGGTATCACCTTGGGAAAGAAAATTAACCATCAACTTGTCTTTTCCCCTGTTTTGCAGGTGATCTCAAACGACAAGTACATCAGCGTGTACCACAGGGTGTTGGCGAGAAACATCGGGCCAAGGATATCGATCGCCAGCTTTTTCCGAACATATATTCAGCCGGAAAACGCATTGAGAATGTACGGTCCGATTAAGGAATTGGTGTCGGAAGATAACCCGCCGATCTACAAGGAGACCAACGTGGTCGATTATTTCAAATTCAAGCACGTAAAGGGTGTCGAAGGGACCTCGGCACTTGCACATTTCAAGCTCTGAAAAACCTTGAAGATTCCATGGATTTAAGGTTTTTTTTTTTCTTCCTGTAGTTGGATCTTAAAGATTTGCTTTCATATGTGTGAATAAATTAAATCCCATTACAGGGAATTAATTACCGAGTCATCGTATCTTTTGTTTTTTGATGTATGTTTGGCCAAAAGATTAATAGAGTTAATTAAAAGATGATTGTTGGACTTTCAACCATTCTTTATGTGTTTTATTTGATCGATATCAGCTTGTATTGTTGCATGTACACACTTGTGACCATGGACGAAGTTAGAATTTAAAATTAGAGACAAAATATAAATATTCGAAAGTGAGATAAATTCATAAATAATTTATTTTTTAACTTTTTTATACATGAAAATAAAAGTTTTTTTTTTGGGTGGGTGGGGGGGTGGGGGGGGGGGGGGGTTGGAGGACAATTGCTCCTCTCACAACCTACATACCTTCGTCCCTGCTTGTAATGATTAGTGTCAGACTCGAATAACTTGACTCGAATAATTTGACTCGAAAAAATTTTAAATAAAATTTAAATGATAAAATATGACTCATTAACTCGACTAATTTAAAATCATTTTACTCAACTAGACTTGATCGAATACTTTTATATTTTTTTGATAAAAGGGGGATTACTCTCATATGCAATCAAACGTCTAAAATTCCTAGAGCATAAAGCCAATAAAACAACTACAAACCTAACAATTCTTATCCAAATCCTTATAAAGAAGCTGTAAAATTGAATCTAGTGGTACAACAAAATGCAACACCTCCAAATTTTTAGGAATAGCGAGTTTGGAAAGGCCATCCACAACCGTATTTGCCTCACGTGGTGTATGGCTCAACTTCACCTCCCAAGACTGCTATCGTCAAATAAGTGCCAAGCCAAAGCACAATTCCAAAGCAAATTTTTATCGATCCGTAGAATACAAAAAGCATCCAAACTATCAATCTTAAGAATGATTCTTCGAAAACCATGAGTCCATGCGATCAGTAAACCTAAATAAGCACACCATAGTTCAGCTTCAAGAACCGAACAAATGCCGATAAATTTCGAAAATTCAAATTTTCATAAACCATTTTGATCACGCGCAACACCTCCACACGAGGCAAAATCATTCGTTGTACACCGAGCACCGTCCGTATTGATCTTAATCCATCCATCCTCCGGCAACGACCATGCAACACGACTACTCAATCTCGCCATAGGATATGCATGGATCCTCCGGGAATTAGAAATCGGCTCCAAGAAAAGTGCAACCAAACGTCTACTACGTTCTAAGACGGGATCTGGATCCTCTAAAGGGCTATCAAAAGCTACGACATTTCGACTCAACCAAATATTCCAAATCACAGCACCGAAGAATAGATTCTAATCTTGTCGCTCACCACCAAAATACTTCGGATGCGACAAATTCATAACAATCCACTCTCTGATAGGTAAACACATAAACTCATTTAATTTATCTTGCTCAATAATCGCTACCCATACCTGACAAGCATCGGGGAAAAATCTCAATACATGATCAATATCCTCTACATCGTGGCCACAACTACGTCATTTACTATCAGAAGAATAATGTCGTTGGACTCGTTCCGCATTCGTCATAATTTTATTACAACACACCAACCAAAAAAAGATACGAATTTTTTGTAAACGCCTAAAGCGATGCACAACACTCCATGTTTTATTCACAACCATCGAACCATTACCCAAACGAACCTTATAAGTGGATTTGATCGTGAATGCCCCAGAGCACCGTCCGTATTGATCTTAATCCATCCATCCTCCGGCAACGACCATGCAACACGACTACTCGATCTCGCCATAGGATATGCATGGATCCTCCGGGAATTAGAAATCGGCTCCAAAAAAAGTGCATCCAAACGTCTACTACGTTCTAAGACGGGATCTGGATCCTCTAAAGGGCTATCAAAAGCTACGACATTTCGACTCAACCAAATATTCCAAATCACAGCACCGAAGAATAGATTCTAATCTTGTTGCTCACCACCAAAATACTTCGGATGCGACAAATTCATAACAATCCACTCTCTGATAGGTAAAGACATAAACTCATTTAATTTATCTTGCTCAATAATCGCTACCCATACCTGACAAGCATCGGGGAAAAATCTCAATACATGATCAATATCCTCCACATCGTGGCCACAACTACGTCATTTACTATCAGAAGAATAATGTCGTTGGACTCGTTCCGCATTCGTCATAATTTTATTACAACACACCAACCAAAAAAAGATACGAATTTTTTTGTAAACGCCTAAAGCGATGCACAACACTCCATGTTTTATTCACAACCATCGAACCATTACCCAAACGAACCTTATTCGTGGATTTGATCGTGAATGCCCCAGAGACCTCACCCGACCATGCTACCGTGTCTGCAGGGAAACACCATCGCGGCACAGGCACATCGGCCAGGTGCAGCGTTACCGAAGCAAGGAGTATCGATTGCAATGCTTCCTAGTTCTACGAACCATTTGAGTTAACCAAAGAAGCCACCGATTGGCGCATAATGCTTGGACCAGCAGACTCGGATACATATTGAATCAAAGGACCAAGCCCCTTGATCCATGGTTCATACCAAAAATCAACCCCTTGCCCATTGCTGATATTCCAATGCACATTGTTGCGCACGTCGTCCCAAATCAAGCTAAAACCCTTCCACAACTTTGAGCTACAACGTCGAGATAACTTAGTTGGGATTTTCTCCATGCATTTGTATTTACACCGCAACAACCGAACCCAAAGGGCATTCTCACGTACAATTAATTGGAAGGCTAGCTTCATTAAAAAAACCTCGTTTTGTGTCTGAATACGACGTAGGCCAAGACCTCCACTGTCAATCGAATGACACACATCAGACCATTTGACAAGATGTACCCCGCCTTGGTTCGAAGTGATGCCCCAAATAAAGCGACGAATTATCCGCTCAATCATGTCACACGTCTTCTTAGGCATAACCGCTGATTGCATAGTGTAAGAGGAATAGTCGTCAAAACAGCCTTAGCTAAAGTAATCTGACTAGCTAAGGATAAAGATTTCACCTTCCACCCACATAGTTTTCTCTGTAGTATATGTATCAAATACTCATAGGAAGCATGAGTAACACGTTTATGTAAAAGCGGCACCCCTAAATATTTACCCAAATTACCAACTTACAGAAAACCGAATCCATCAAATATCACCCTTCGGACGCTAGGAATCACGTTTTTTTGAGAAAAATATAGTAGTCTTAGCATCACCCACCTATGTCCCGATGCTTGGCTAAACTCATCCAGAACTTGCCGAATCACCTCCATTTGATCAACCGAAGCTTCAACAAATAAAAGCATATCATCGACGAAAAAGAGATGTGAGATTTGCGGTCCAGATTTTCTGACCATAAACGACTTTCATTTTTTCTGATTAATAGACAATTGGATAGCTTGTGCAAGCCTTTCCATACATAGAACAAACAAATATGGGGATAACGGATCACCTTAACGCACGCCACAAGATGTGTGAAAAGACTCCGTTAGAGAATCATTCCAAATGATTTGCATGGACACCGAGGACACACACTGCATAATTAGAGCTTTTAAATTAATCGAAATACCCAAATCACTCAACGTATCCGCAATGAAGCTCCACTCCAATTTATCATATGCCTTCTCCAAATCTATTTTCATGGCCATCCACCCTACTTTACCAGTCATTGAATCTGATAAAGAATATATATTTATTAAACAAATGATATCTTATTAAAAAAGCCATTGAATAAAAATTTAATAAAAATATCTATTAACATTATGATGCTTGACAATTTTATTCCCAATATTTGAGAATTTTAAAAATTATCTAAGCCTCGGAAAATGTAAAACATTGTTTGTCAAACGATGGCTAGCCTTATGTCGGCTTTCTCATTAATGAAATCAAATTAGAATGCACTACTAACTATTTTCTTTTTAATGATTATATTCGCCATGTTTGATGAAAAGAGATTTGAGCTAAAATTAAAATTTTGAGTTAAAATTAAAAGCTTGACTGGTCAAATTTGTTAATTTAGATGTTTGGTAAAGAACGAATTAAAATAGCGAATTTGAGTGAAACTTCTAATTTTGAAAAAAGCTGCTAATATGAGCTTTTTGAAATTAAAAGTTTTGACATAAGAGTTATAAATACCCTTAACAATTATAAAAAAATCTCTAAATAATATAAACTTAACCATTTATATTTTAATTCTTTAACACCAGATATTTACATTATGACATTTGTAAACTAATACACCTTTGTTTTTTCTTTTTATTCTCACACATTTATATTGTATTTAAATTTAATAATTAATTAAATTGTATTAAAAATAATTATATAATCAATAAATTAATACATAGATCCTTCAAATATGCTTAGTAATGTTAGATTAAAAATTATTTTTTATAATCTAATTAATATTAATAGATACAAAATATTGATAACTAATAAGCTATTCAAATAATTATCGAATATAATTATGTCCTTATATGTCATTTTACTTGTTTAAATAATCAAACAACTATCAGTTAATTTTACCAAACACTTTAATACAAACCGCTAGTCAAATCAACTAATACAATAAGCTATCAGCTAATGTAATCCGCTATCAACTATCCGCTAATTGTCAAACATGACCATTGTAGGAATGACTTAATCGTTAAATAAGTGCCCAAACTATACTATTTTTTTTTTCAAATAGATGCTCAAACTATATTTTGGGCCAAATAGATACCTAATGTTTCATTCCGTGACCCATTTAAGGTTCGACCGTGACAGACGTTAATTTTTTTTTTCCGTTATCCAATTAAAATTGAACACGTGACAATATTAAACATTTTCTAAATATTATTTTTTTTCAAAAAATAAATTAAAATTTTAATAATATCCTGAAAATTTCAAATAATCTCAAAATAGTCCCCCAACTCCCTAACCCCCCCAAATCCGAGCACTCTTACCCGATGTTAGTCGCGTTTTCGGTGACGGAATGAAGCACCCTCCCCTCCCCAAACGACCTACACACCGTTTATCGTCCGTTATGCCGTCGTTCGTCGCGAATCATTCGAATGAACCATTCGACGATTTGGACGTTTTGCACGGCGTCGGTCGATTTCCGGCGACGAGGTGTTGGGGTAAATGGCCGTGACGGTCTGGCGACGGATGTGATGGGTGGCGGCTAAATCAAGTGAAATTGAGATTTGGGTTTTGTGTGTTAGGGATTTTAAATTTGGGCTATTTTGTGAAATCTGACATTATTTTGTTTTATTAATTTTTATTTATTTTTAAATATAATTTCGGAAATTTAAGAAGATTGCACGTGTCAGACAACATTGAAAATTAACATACAATAACGAATGGGCACCTATTTGAGCAACGTTGAAAACATTAGGCATCTATTTGGTCCAAAACAAAGTTTAGGCACCTAACTGAAAAAAAAATTAGTTTAAGCATTTATTTGACGGTTAAGCCTTTAAGAATTAATTAGTTTAATAACGTGAACTTGTGCCTTTTTTTAAAATAAACTTGTATGCACAAGTAAAAATTAAAATCCAGTAAAACATTATTCAAGAAAAAAACATATATAAAGAATATAAAGACTTGGAAGTATATTTTAACTCTTTATTGTACGTATGAGATGGATATTTTTATATAAATAATATCATTTTTTGACATATAGGGTAAAAGTACGTCATATCGATTGTATTTTTCAAAAGATACGATTGACAAGACATATTTTTGTTTACATGTCATAAAATCAATTAATTTTTTTAAAAGTTTACACTAATGAAAGTCAAAATGAAAATAAAAAATAGTAAGTCAGACAAAGAAGCAAACAATAATATTAGTTTGTATTGTTTCAAATTATAATTATATCGATTATATTTTCTAAAAGATACAGCTGACACACATTTATTTACGTGACATGAAATCAATAATTTTTTTGAAGGTTTATAAATTATAATAATATAGGTCAAAATAAAAATAAGAAAAATTAGTGTCGGAAAAAGAAGCAAACAATGATATTAGCTTGTATTGTTTCAAATTATAATTATATTGTAAATTTTTGAAAGACTACAATTATGTGCTCCGATGTTTGATTGAGGTTAATTATTTTTTGAGATATGTGCGCTTGTTAGCATGAGAGAACGACTTTGCATTAAAATTCTCAGGAGTCATCTCCCAATGAGTGAAAAAGAAGAAAAAAAAATTATGAGACAAAGTGGTTGGCAACAGGGACGAAATTAATATTTGAAGTTAGAAGGGATAAACTATAAATATTTAAAAAGTAGGGAATTAAATTTATAAATAAATTAATTTTTTTAAAATTAAATAAAAAACAAAAGTATTTTTTTTCAAAAGTAAGGGAAGGCGATTGGCCCTTTTTCACCCCATGTAAATCCGTGCAACGGGTGAATAATGAGAGTAAAAATCTCCTGCCCCTAACTATGCCTCCTTCTATGCTCCTGCCTAAAAATATTTAAAAATTAAATCTTGCCCCATAACCTTAATTTTTATATCCTAAACCTCAAACCCTAAACCCTAAAAATACACCATACCCCTAATTCCCTACACCCTAAACCTAAGCCCTAACCTTAAACCCCAAAACCTAAACCCTAAACCTACTATTTTAAAGTGGAGGCACAAATGAGGGCATACTTTGGGGGCAGATGATTTCCATCCGAATAATGATTACTTTCCCTCATTCCAACCAGCTTTGGTTCGCCTTGGCTGCTGGAGGAGAAGGTTGAAAAATAGGGGATAAAAGATGTGAAGAAGAAAAAAAAATGAGTTGAAATTGTGAACAAGAAAAAATAGTAAGAAAATATACAAAATTTATTCAAAACACCCACGACATGATAAATGTAAAAGGTTGCATATTATTAATGATATTTGTTCTTCATTTTTCACTTGGATATTACTGATTCGTTTATTTTTAATCTTGTTTTTTTTATTAGAAACTTCATTGGATTATGTCAGTCAAAAACCAACAATTGAAGGCATAATATAATTGTTCATCAGAAGTTATGATAAATATTTATCCCTTATTTTATCTTCGGTTCAAGAAATTTGTTATTTTATTTCTTTAAGATCCTTGGGCATAAATACCCTTCTAGGTTTAACATTTAGCGAACGTATTAAAATTTGTTATTCCTTGGTTATTTTTATAGAAATTTTATTTTCTTTTTGTCTTTTTACTTTCCTTTTCATTTATTTTTTGCATACCAAAATGCTAAGTATGATCCAATCCATGCTAAGTTAAACTACACTTAGCCTAAAGCTTTGTGATGACTCAATTATAAATTGATAGAATTGGGTTTACACTTCTGTTTTGGTGTAACGGCGATAATTAAACGTGGTTAGACCTGCAAGAACCGAATTCCGGAGAATGACTTGAATATTTCGGTTAACTGAAGAAAAGAGTTAACTGAATGATCGATCAAAATTGAGACTAGTAAAACTTAAGGCTAAACCATCACAATTGAATTCTTTGTTTATAATTTACTGCTTTTATTCAATTTTTATTTTTACTTAATTATTTATTCTAATCTCCCTATTTTTATACAGTAAAATTTCCTAAGCCTATGTGGATCGACCCTACTTTTTTATACTACCTTTCAATATTTAATTGAGAATAAGATTATTTTTATTTGACAATTTCGAAATTTGTCATGACACGAGCACAAACATGAATCTAAATTGGTATGTTTTTCAATTTTTTCTCAATTTCTCATAACCCTACTTTTCCGAATATTTTTTTGACCATTTCCCCGTAATTAAGGCGTGCTAGATGAGTATCTGGTTATCAAATTTCCCTATCACATGGGCAAAGGGAAAGAAAAAAAAGAAGGAAAATACTTTGATGCACAAGCATGTGTAAACTTTAGTTTACACAAGCCCTTTAATTTTAGGATTTAGGGTTTAGGATTTTAGGTTAGGGTTTAAGGGTTTAGTATGTAGGGTATATAATTTAAGGTTTATTGTTATAATTTAGAGTTTAGGGTTTAGGGCTTAAGGTTTAGGTTTTAGGTTGCTAGGGTTTGTGATTTAGATTTTAAATTTTATAAAAAGATTGTGTAAAAAAAATTTACACAGCTTGTGCATCAAAATAAAACTAAAAAAAAAAAAGAAAAAACATGTGCCTTTGGAAAACAATAAATGGCATCTCATATGATTTTCCACAGTATGTTTTAATACTATTCATTTTACCTTCTTGAGGCAGGATTCAAGATTTAGGGTCCGTTCGACGTGGTTTTTTTATTAAATTTTTGAATAAATTCTATCAAATTACTAATTTTTACATTTTACTAATTTGGTCTCAAACGCAACTTTTGAAAAAATTAGATATTTTTAATTTCTCCCCAAATAGAGCTTCTTTAGCCAAATTAGGGTTTCAAAAACTTGATTGAACGAAGCCTTGGTGTTAGAGCAATGTCAAATATAAAAGAATGTCTAAAATAAATATTTTATTTACTTTAAAATGTTTTTCGACAGCAATACCAAACATTCCTATCATAAATCAAACAATCTAAAATTATTTTTTCGCCGCATTTTTTAAAAGCAATATCAAACACCTACCAAATCGTCGAATCGTATGCTATTAATTTCTACTTTTTGTGTGCTTTGATAAAAAGGTTTGTCAGCAATCTGTTTTCCAAAAAGTTATGGAAATTTCAAATATGCATTTGTATATATGGCCAAAAGGTAAAGGTACAAAGTTGCATGTATGTAAAATGCACATAAGTTTGTCAGATTTAGGGTAAAGGTACAAAGTCGTGAAATCTTATGTTAGTACTATTTGTTGGAGAAAAAAATTTGATATGCATGTGTAAAATGCACATATATTTGTCAGATTTAAGGTTTAAACATTTTTTAAATTTTAGAGATTTAGAGTATAGATATTTAAATTTTAGATTGTATAGTTTAGATATGGAGTATCTGTGTTTTTTTTACACATATGTACATCGAAATATAACCTTATTTGTTGATATGTATTGTTTCAGCAAAATTGAATGCATATTTTTTTTTTTAGAATTATCTAGAAAAACAACCCATCAAAGATTATGTTGAAAAATACCCTTACAGCTCACGTAAAGTAACCTCGTATTTAGCTAAAAGCAAGTTTTAAACTCGCGCTTAGCTAAAGTCAAGTTTTGTATAAAAAACTTAATAAATTAATTTTTTATTCCTTACATACCCACTCAACATAAAATCCGCGTTTAAACTCGCATGAAATCGTCAATAATCACTACCTTCAACTATTATTATTTTTTGAAGTAATAAGCTGTCGTAATGATACAGTTATGCATACCAACGTGCTAGTGATTATTTTCTTTTCCACGATTAGATGTCTATTAATTTAATTAAATAGCTTAGTAATCTAATTTTTTAATATGTTCGTACGTACAAATAAAAATTAAAAAACAATAAACATTATTCAAGATAAAATAAACCCAAGGAACTAATAAAAGTAAATAATTTGGCGACATAAATATTTATCAAATCTACTAAACGTGTGGTTTCTAAAGCGTTCTGGACCACTTAGTGATTTTTAAAAGTGGTTAAGGTCATTCATACTAATTAATACTTCCCATGTCTCAATCAATATATGTCTAGTATTGATTATTTAAAATTTAAAAAATTTAATTTTTGATTATAATTATTTTAAATATTTTAATTAATTAAAATTTATAAAATATATATTTTAAACTACTTGATTTAAGATTTCTAAAACATATTTTTTTATATTTTTATTAATAATAAATTTAAAATAATAATGAGTTAAAGTTAAAAAGAAATTTAACAAAAAAAAATCAATACTATATATATTAAATGAGATGGATGAGTACTAGATTTCTTTATAATTATGTTTACTTGATTTTTTGATAAAATTCTTAATCCTTTTCTCTCTCCCTTATGTTTATTCTATTTTCAAATAATTTATTTCAAAATTAAATATATTCATTAAATTAAAAACAGTTAAACGTGTTTTAATTGGAAATTTTGAATGGTAAATATTAGGTTTATATATATATATATATATAGGGTTAGGATCAACTTACACCGTGTAAAACTCTTTAAGTTTTACACCTTTTTTGGATCGTTGGATGGGGGAAATGGATGGTTGAGATTAACTCCGTGTTTTTAATTCCCAAGTGATAATCTTCACATATTTTACTGTTAATCTTATCCATCCGTTTCACTCATCCAACGATCCAAAAAAGGTGTAAAACTTATAGAATTTTACACCGTGTAATTTGATCCTATCCCATATATATATATATATATATTAGGTATCTTTTCTCAAAAGTTTGTATTAATAAAAAAATTCTCCCAAGCTAATATACATATTAAATACTTTCTCTTAAAATAGTATCAAAATTTATATATTTTTATCAATTTTGGGTCTTAAATCGAAACAATTCAATAAATTTAACTCTCTCTATATTTTAAAATTCTATCAATTTACTCTTTGTTATTCTCTTAAATTGTTTGTTTTTCTGTCATAAATGTATTACTTTCGTGGTATAATAAAAGTTTAAGAGTACCTTGTTGTTTTGTAGTATAATGCAGTTATCCAACTGCTGATTTGATCCGATAAACTCACTTGACTTGACAATGTAAAAATACTAAAAATAATCGATGGAGTTAAGGTTCAGATTCCAACTTGAGAACAAAAATATTTTTACTTAGCAATCAATATGACTTTTATCGAAGAAAAAACGTGATCACTATATTTCTTGTTAAAAAAACTCCTCCACATTGAAAGGGAAGCAAATTTTTTTAGATACCAACTTAAGAAAAAGATGTCTAGTTCAGATATCAAATATATGTTTAAGTCTGAATATTATAATTTCTATGTGTGTAGACATATTATTGAAGCACGTCATATGCATGGGGATTCTAGTAGTAAGTGGCGGAGCCACATGTTTGATTCGGTGGATACATGCCTACCATGAACTTTTTAAGATTTACATATTTGACTTTATTTTTATGAATTAATTTTTAATTTTATGATTTGTACCCACCTTAAAATTTAGAAATTTTTATGATTTGTGCCGACCCTCAAAAAAATTTCTAGATTTACCACCGCTAGTAGTGGTTGTTGGAACTTGGAGGTATTGATTTGAGATAAAGATCTAAATTTATAATATCAAAATCCAATTCTATTTATTTTCCATGGGGGGAGGTAGGTAGGAATAGTATGAGTGGAGTATAAATCCTTAAACTAATGGGACCAAATTATAAAATTCCAATATTTATTGTTTCCTATCACATGGGAAAATGGGGAAGGTGAAAATCAAAGTACTAAATCCAAAACTAAGCCACCTACCCCTTTGAACTATGTGGATGAATGTCCACATGAATCAATTATGCAAGCCACGTGATTATTTTTTAATGGGTAGTGGCCATTGCTTTGAATGTCAAGATCTTGATCCTACGACTTTGTAGTTGGAAAGTATGATACAAATTTAATGTAGTATACGAATACGATGGTATCTCGGTATCTGATTTGTTGGTCGACTAATTTGGATCGAATATATTGATGACTAGAATTCTATATAAAGTGAGCAAGTTTAGTCAGTCCAAGCATCATTCACTTCCAAAATCAAAGTGTTTAGTCATTGTTGAGAGGAAAGTGACATTCATTTTTCAGGGGAAAGAAAATGGTTGTCACAGCAAGTGCAGCACCAGCTGAGTCCAATTATGACCGGAAAAGTGAGTTGATGGCGATCGACAGATCGAAATCCGGGATTAAAGGACTCGTTGATGCCGGCTTAGCTAAGTTGCCTCGAGTTTTCGTGCATGATCACTTGGATCTTCAGATCAAATCAGGGCCTCCCCCTGCTGGTGTTCATATCCCGGTTATCGACTTTGCTAGTGTCAACACTGACTCCAGTCGACGTGCCGAGATAATCGACGAAATCCGAAATGCTTGCACGAAATGGGGATTCTTCCAGCTCGTTAACCACGGGATCCCCGTTACCACCTTGGAAGAGATGATCAACGGGATCCGACGGTTCAACGAGCAGGATCCCGAGGCCAAAGAACAACTCTATTCGCGAGAAGAGTCGAAAAAGGTGACATTCAACACTAAGATCGACATGTCCCAAGCTTTGGCTGCCTATTGGAGGGATACCCTCACTTGTGTCATGGCCCCTAATCCCCCTGCGCCCGAGGAAATCCCCGAAGCTTGCAGGGACATATTGCTCGACTACACCAACAATGTGATGGACTTGGGGCATACCCTTTTCGAGTTGTTATCCGAATCACTCGGCCTAAATCCGAACCACCTCAAGGACATCGGTTGCACCGAGGGACTCTACGTAATGGGACATTACTCCCCGGCATGCCCCGAACCCGAACTCACGATGGGGACCGGCATCCATACCGACAGCGGCTTCCTCACCGTGCTTCTCCAAGATCAAATCGGTGGCCTACAAGTCCTACACGACAACCAATGGATCGATGTCACCCCAATTCCCGGAGCTCTTATAATAAACCTTGGAGATCTACTACAAGTAAGTCAATAATTTCCTATTAATTAATCATCAACTTGTCCAAATTGCAGTTATTTATATATCAACCTGTTTTTGCAGCTGATCTCAAACGACAAGTACATAAGCGTGTACCACAGGGTATTGGCGAGAAACGTCGGTCCGAGGATATCGATTGCTAGCTTCTTCCGAACATATATTCAACCGGAGAACGCTTTGACAATGTACGGTCCGATTAAGGAATTGGTGTCGGAAGACAACCCGCCGATCTACAAGGAGACGAACGTGGTCGATTATTTCAAATTCAAGCATGTTAAAGGTGTGGAAGGGACCTCAGCTCTTGCACATTTCAAGCTCTGAAAAACTTCGAAGATTTGAATGTATCTAAGTATTTTTTTTGTGTCAATAATTTAATTCCCATCTTAGGGAATTAATGGAATTAACTACCTAGTCACTGTATCTTGTGTTTTTTTGTTTCTATTTTCTGTACTACATTATAAATCTGTGTTTGCTTGGCAATCTATTTTTCAATTTTGGATGGAATTTTACTTTTGGTTGATTTTAATTATTTTTGACACGCGTCACAATCTTAGTTTTAATTCACTCGATTATTAAGTCGTACAACACTCAAAAAAGACTATTTATGATCAAGTCAGTTCTATTCTCGAATGATTTGGTCAAAACACGCAAATAATATATATGTTGATATACGTAAGGCACAAACTTTAAGGGATCCATAAAGTTATGGTCCCTAAAAATATTAATTTTCTTGAATGATCAGTATTTGTTTATATATATTCTTATCATTTTGACAATAGGCACACACCTTGCAGACAAAGTGATTTAAACCCGTGTCTCTTATGATGAATATCATCCGCTTTTCCATCGGAACACTTGTCGGATTCACTAAAAAGAACTTTTAATGTGTATATATATATATTGAATTGTTTAATTTGATCTTATAAACTTAATTTTTTAAACAATCCTAACAAATAATATTTGCAATTCGCTATAATTTATATTTATTTATGTCTTCAGCATGTATTCTGATACACGATATTATATTGCTTTATTAAATGAATTGGGCACCAGCCATTATTCAAGTGTCCAAATTAATTCACATGTTTATATGAAATTAAATTCTTTGTTTAAATTTGAATCCTACCTAACTCGCTTCAGTATTTAAAAATAATATATTACTAACATTTATAATATAAGCGAATTGAAATAAAATAAAACACTTTTATTTCTGAAAAGAATATTTCAGATCCAATTGTTTCTTTTTTAATTTCTCAGGAAATTTATCGGAATAAACCCGATACTAATTCTCAGTGTTTTGTTAATCCATATAGGATGTATACTTTTACTACAAATTAAAGTAAAAGTCATTATCATATCACTTAAGTCTCGTGATTCGAGTCGAGTCTAGTTAATTGTCATAAAGATGATGGACTTTTTAAGCAAATTTGCCTACTTTCATTATTTTATTTAAAGAAAAACATGATTAGAGCCACCGGTGTCTGCCCTTCCACAGCAATGACTTAAATGATTAAAGTTGATATGTCGAACCCACAGCCAACTGTTCTTGACTCGATGCTTATGGAATCCACAATTACGTGAAATGTATAGGTCTAGGCCTGAAAATGGGCCTGCTTGATAAGCCATTCGGGCCAATCGAAGAGCTGATATCGGACCCGAATCCTCCTCGATACAAAGAATTCTTGCTAGAGAATTCAGATCCGAGCACCTGTGTGTCATGTTAAAGAGTTAAGAAAAAATATAAACAAATACTACCATGTCAGTTTGACGAGCTGTTCGGGTCAATGAAAAAGCTGATATTGAAGGCGAATCCTTCTCAACAGAGACGAACTAAAAATTTTATATTAGAGGTGCGGAGTTTTATTTTCTCAATTATGTTATCTTTATATAATATTTATTCATCCAAATGAATCCCAACATCCCACAATCCCCCAAGGTTTTGCCTCAGTTATCTCAATCTTTGCCCATACTTACAAGCACATGGGTGAAAAAAACAAAGGCTTGGGTGATATGTTATTTCTCCATTTTAAATAGTATAGGGATTAATAGAAGAATTTGACCATCAAAACAATGGTTTTTTTTTATATATTTTTGAACCGTCTTAAGGTGATTACAGTGTAATATCTGCTCATACAAATTATTAACCCTTTAACAATGCACACACACCTTATAAACAAAACGATTTAAACTCGAGTCTCATATGAACACCATTCGCTTTTTATATTTTATTACTTATTTTATGAATCTATTTGCATTTGTTTTTTCAACAGTCTGTCACCAGAAATGTTGAAACATTGAGCTGCTGAAGTTTAAAATTTTCCTGGTTATGGAAAACAAGTAGAAAACCCTCTGACTTGACCAGGTGAAAGACATTGAAAGCAATCCCCCATTTCATTTACAGTTTGTTCGATACAATATCTAAACATTATCCAGATCTTTCTCCACTCATAAATCGAAAGATAATTTACCGTTCGAACTCACATCTTCTTGTCGATTGCAATAACAAATTAACAACTATGTCAACCGAGTTAAGAAGTATTTGCGCTTGATTAGATAGGGTTTGCTAAATTGGTAGTTTTTACAGGCTGGAATTTCAAGGGTACTTACAAAAACAAGTATTAGGACCATAACCAACTTAAGGGCAAACCATATATTCCTACTTCAACAACCATAACATTATTAGCAATGGAAGTTGGTAGCTGTCGGATTCTCTGTATTAAATTGAATTGAAGACGTTCCTCTTCCGTCATTTTCTTAATGAAGTAATGCATTCTCAATCGCCTTGCTATAACTGCTGGTGTTCGAACCCGTAATCTCTAGGAACAATAACCGTTCCTTTAACCACTGAGACAAATTGGTTCGGGCCTTAATGATGTATTTATGTTCGACATTTTTTTATCATATATGTTTGTAAATATATATACTCGTATTTAATTCTTACACTCCTTAGAATAATATAGTTTTTCAATAACATCCATGTCTCTTGTTTCAAAGCAAAAATGAGACAAAATTAACAAAGAACTTTATGAAATGGAAGGGATTGTTTAAGCAAATAATAATGATGGTTATAAATATAGTTGTATATACATGCAAGTCATTAAAATATATAAACTCTATAAGATTTGTTTGTAAGGTGTGTTTGTATTATCAAAGTGTAAAAAAAATATTACTTTGAGATCACTTCATATACTCAAAAAAATATATACGTATATAAATTCGAGATAGATTCAAATAAAATTTGAACATCTCTATGTCACAATTCACAAATTAGCCTCTATGTTCAAAAAAGAAAGAAAGAAAATGCAGAACCCTAAAACTCTGGTTTTAAGGCTCCAAATAAAAAGGTAAAAGTGCATTTTTGGACCCTCTGCTATGACCAAAAGAGAAAAAGGACCTTTTCACTCTGCTGCTACTGCAACCTTCAATGGGGCTAACCTCGCTCGCTTGCTGCCGGTCCCGGTTCGATCTAATTGCTTCTTGGATGGCTAAAAACAGCTGCCGATCGGCCGATGAATCCATCGAAATAGACCTTCTTATTGGCTGAATTGCAAACTGTTCATCTTTGTCCCTAATGTCAATGCATTCATCTCCCATGCTGGTCCCCTTATGGAACTTCCTTCTTTTCTTGTGCAACAATCTTTGGTCCAACTTGCACGGTGAAGGACTAATCAAACGAGTAGAAAACTCCGTCGAGTTCGTCGTGTTCAATCTTTCTTGCGCACCAAGCAACGTTTGATGAGTGGAACGACTATTATCTATTTCGATAACCACGAAATCTTCATCACCATTTATGATGGTCTCGGTGTATGGATTCGGATCTCGCGGGGTTGAGCTCGGAGCAACGATGGGGGCAACCAGGAACCGACCGTGGCTCGAGACGCTCCTTCGACAAAGCGGACAATTCGCATTGTTTTGAAGCCAAACATCGATGCAATCGATGTGGAAAACATGGCTGCAATTCGGTATCACCCTCAGCTTCTCGTCGTCCTCGAACTCGTTCAAGCAAACAGCGCATTGGCAAATGCTTCTCTCTTTCAAATCCTTATTGAACCGAGATATCGGGATTTGCCTAATGACGGATTCATCAAGCCCTCCGTGTCGTCGTTCCGTTGCCGGCGAGTACGCCATTAAAGGGTCTTCTTGTCGTCTCCGAGACAACGAGAATCGCCTCAAAAGATCAATCCTTTGCCAATTCAGACAACACTTGGTGACGAAGATGTAATAACTTAGTAACAAGAACGCTGTTGCTAGAATCCCCAGAACGGCAATGGCTATAATGGGGAAACTTGTGTCGGATGAATGGGAATGAGACCCCAAGACCGAGTTCCCGGGACTTGTGGTCGGTGAAAGAGCTTGAGAGAAGCTAGTTTTTCTTACAAGATCCATAGGAAAACAAAACAAAACAAAAAAAAAAAACAGTTTTTTTTTTCAGACAATGCAGAGAAAAGGGTTTACTTGGATCTTAAAAATGTGTAAAGAGAAAAACGGTCAACTTTTGTCATTAGTCCTTATAAAATACATAACTTACAGATTTAGTCCTTATACATAGTTTTGTCAATTTTAGTCATGTTATTTTCGAATTTTGAAATTTCAATTCCGACTCAAATAATAAATGGACTCTAAGAATAAAGTAAGGGAAAAACTTTGATATACAAGCTGTGTAAACATTAGTTTATATATGATGGAAATTATCTACCCTTTTTCTGTGCCCCTACTTATGCTTTCATGCTCAAAATTAAGTTTAGGGTTTATGGTTTAGAGTTTTTAGGTTAGGGTTTATAGTTAGCGTTTAGAGAATTTAAGGTATGGTTTATTTTTTAGGGTGTAGGGTTTAGGATTTAGGATTTAGAATTTAGGGTTAAGACTTAAAATTTAATTTTGTAGTGTTTTTAGTGTTGGAGTATAAATAGGGACACTGAAAAGGGGCAAAAAATTTTTATATAGAGCTTGTTAAATTCAATGTCAGGGATTAAATTTAAGATTTTAGAAAAGGGTTTGTAATTTTTTTTACACATAATTGTGTATTCCCATAAACTAAATGAACTTAAAATGATTAAATTAGAGGGGAAAAACCAAATATGCAACTTACACGTAATACAAGTATTGAAGATTTAAAATTTTAAAAGTACAAAGACTAGTAATGGTCCAAATTAGAGTAGTGAGAATAAAATTTATCAAATTAATGTATATAGACTAAAACATGTACATAACTAGAATCAAATTACATCAATTTAAAATGATAGAGATTTATTAAGTATTTAATCTAAAAAATTGGAGGGGTGGCCAAAGTCTAATTCGACTTAAGTTTAAATTGGTAAGAACTTAAAATGTTATTAGAATAAAAAATTCGAGAGGAGCAAAAGCTCCCCCTAACTCTATGTACATCCGTCCCTGGGACTAAATCGATAACTTATGTATAGTACAAAAACCAATATAAGAATTTAACCAGAAAAAAAACTTTATTTCAAAGAAGAAAAAAAACTTGGTTCAGACTTTCGGTGTCTCGATTATTGAAATTATTTTATTAAAAAATATTATTTTGATTTAATTAATTAATCAATGAACAGCAGGTATGGGGGAATAGAAAATTTGGGAGTAAAAATCGAATGGATTGGCCCACTACAATCAATGATAGTTTGATATGAAACGTATGTATCAAGTTTGGGGACCAACTATATCAATTTTTTTACATTTTATTCAAATATAAGATAATATTTATATGGATTAATATCCTATACACTGGCGGTGAAATTTTTTTATTTCTACAAGCGCCTTAATTATAGGGTTTAGGGTTAGGGCTTAGGGTCTAGAGTTTAGGGGTTTTAATGTAAATGTTTACAATTTATGGTTCATGTTTAGAATTTAGAATTTAGGGTTAGAATTTAGGATTTAGGGTTAGGGTTTAGTTTTAGGGTAATATGTGTAGGGATTTAGGTTTTAACCTATAAACCCTAAATTTTAACCCTAAACCCAAAATTTTATCAACAATCCCTAAATTCAAAACTACCACACTTATATCCCTAAATTTTAAACCATAAACGGAGTCTCTAACCCCTAAAATTAAGACGCTTGTGTATAGAACAATTACCCTATTTATATTTAGTTTTGAATTTAAAGAAAGTTAAGTATATTTATATATTAATGTTCAAATTTGAGTAACTTAAGTAGAATACGTCACTTTTTATTACCGTACTATTTTTTGGGTTCATGACCAAAATAATTACTCGGACCAAAACATATAACATTTAGGCTGTGTGTTTTTAACATTGTTACTCGGACCAAACTAAAATGTTATATGCTTATTAACATTTTAGGTTTGCCGTTTTTAGTGGTTTGTAGGCTGTCACACAACAAACTCTCCATTGAACTTATTTGTTTATTTATTTTGTTAACTATTCAAATTATTTAAAATTAATCATGTTTTTTTATAATTATTGGTATCTGATTCATCAGTCGATTAATGTCGAATTTTATAGAAGTTTATTATGGGACGACTATTCCAACCTAATTTTCTCTATTCAAATGATAGATTCAAACCTTTAATCCTAATTAAAGACCTAACGCATTATCTCGCTAGGCCAACTGATTGTTTTTTTTTTAATTTTGATGTTGCTCTTTAAAAATTATTAAAATAAATAAACAAATAAGTAGGGGATGATTAAAAGTACCCAATAATACAAGTAATAATTTAAGTTTGATGAACTATATAAAAAAGTAGAATATTCCTTATGAAATTATATCAACTCAAAACCTAATCTAATGTGAAGACAATTAATAGGAATCAATACAAAAATGTTGGCATCATCCATTGGATGTGTAGGTTTAAGGATTAATGGTTAAAGAAAAGGAAACCTTTTAGACTTTTTTTTCAACAAGTCCTTTTTGACTTTTCATGCATTCATGAATTATAAAATTTATAGAATTAAAATATAATTTCATCAATGTAGTGGTTTTTATTTTATAGTTTCTAAAATGATTAAATATTATTTTTTGGGGGTCAAACTTGTAATTTTAACTATATGTTTTATTTAATAATTGTCAATTAATTTATTGGTTGATTAATCAAGATCAGTTAGGTAGAGTCCATTATATGAGCTATTCTCCAATTCAATTACGCCGTTTACAACTTTAAGGTCTGAATTTTTGCTCACAACTTTAAAGTCTGAATTTTTGCTCTTACTTAGGATTTAGTGTCTCATCCTACTAAATCAACTGATTGTTGTTTAATTTTACCGTATATTAACTTATAGTTTTATAATTTGTTATGAACATAATTTTTTTCTCTCACTTTTATGAGGACTATGACCCCGCCAAACCTTTAACTTTGCATCCATAAACGAATTAGTCCAACTTAAAATTATAGCAAAATAGTAAAAATTATAATTTGGTCCTCCCAAAAATATGATTTTATTATCTAGTCTCTAAACCATAAATTTTAAATTAATATAATATAAAAACATATTTTTGACCTCTTAAAAAGTTAATTTAATTTCATTATAATTTGTCCCAATATTTTAGTCTAGCTTCGTCCTTGAAAGAGGACAAAACGTCTAATTTAAAGTGAGAAACGAGTATCATTCTAAGACTAAATTGAGAATTAATTTAATTTCCCCAATATTTGAACCCTTTGCATTTAAGTCAAAGGAATTTCTGTAAAGATTAAACATACGAGTGATTCTTTCGATCTATTTTTTTATTTATAACTTCAAGATTTGAATTATACGGTTTCTTGGTGGGGTCTTCTTTTACAATAAACTCAAATTTATAAAACTTTGTCATTAATTTAAACGATGAATTTTTATCTTAAAAGATTTTGATTTAAGTGATTTATTTATAAAAATGTATACGTTATCGAAAGATAAAAAGTTACGAAAAAATATAAATAGATATTTTTAAAATAAAACATTATCAAATTGATAATTAAATTAAAATTAAAATTTAAACTCAATATGAACCCATTAAATTCAAATTTAATATCTCAATTTTCAAATTATATATAAAAACACTAGTCAACATTTAACGTGACGAAAAAAGAACAGAACTGACAGTCTATCTTGTATTTGCGTGTATGGAAAAGTTCTCATGTTTTTCCTTTAGTCAACGATTGTGAGCCCCAACAATTTTTTTTTTATCAACGGGAAATATATGATTTTATTAAGGGAAATCATATAATTTGAGGCATGGTCATAAGCCTAATTAAAAATTTCCCTAAGCTTAAATGGAGGAAAAGAGTATCATATGATCATATTATACAACGAAAAAATAAAACACCGAAACAACACTCTGAAACACAAAACGTTCGAACCAAAAGTCAACAACACTCCAATGTCAATTCCAACAACAAACACCCAAAGCCAAAAACAACTCCACTCACCCAACACCCCTCGCAACCGAACCAGACCACCCACGACCACAACCTCTCACAACCCCACACGTTGCAGCAAAATAATACCATGTCGTAGCTGCCAACCATGACGCCCAGCCAAGGCACCCAACAGCCACACAATACTGTGGCAAGCCAAATGTCGTGGCAAGTTAAATACCGAGGCAAGTCAATTGCCGAGACAACTAAGAACCCCACATTGACAAATCCATCCGAGAGTCCAACGTAAATTCAGTTTCCAACATCTCACTCTGTGCCAAAAATGTTTTCCAACCAACGGAACATCAATCAGTCCATCTACTTCAATAAAATCAGCAAAGGTCGCCATCCCTTGCCTACTTCCTTCACAATTATACATTTCCTCGCTCAATCTTACAACGTTAAAGTCCCCCAATTAACCATGGCACATCAACACTTTCAAAAACAGTACGAGCAACCCCCCAAAGTCTAATTGACCCTCTAACATACAAGGCACATACACACAAATCATCCTGCATCGCCACGCCTCACTCACCCAAGAACCCCATATCGTCAGCAAGTTCGAATCCATGAAAGAAGCCTCAAATTTAAATCAATTTTCCTTTCATACAACCATAATGCCTCTCGACCTTCCAACGAAGGGTACAAAAATAAAAACATACTGTTGAGTGGATCGAAAGATTGATAATTACCAAGAGGGGGGGTGAATTGGAAATTTAAAGGATTGTGAGTGGAAATTGGCAAATTAAAAATGATGAACAAGGGATTTAGAGTGGTTCAAGTTCCAAATGAACTCTACATCCACTACCTTAGTCTCACTAAGGATTTGCAACAATTTCACTAAATTGATCTTCCCCTTTTCTAGGACAAGGAGGCAACCCTTTACAATATCGGTTGATTTTTCTACCCAAAAATCAACCCAACCCTCACACAAGAGAACAAAGAAATTTGTAGGCTAATTAAGTATCTCTCAATACAAATGATAGCCCCAATACAAGCACTCAACCCAATTTTACAAAATATGAATGAAGAACACAAATTGGGATTTTTACACAAAGTGGGATTTTTGCTCAATTGCTTGAATTTGATGTTTGGATGTTTGCTTTAGGTTCAATAGTTGTTGCTGATGCTTTTGGATGTCTCTTTTATACCTTCTCATTGATTTCTAGCCGTTTGGGTGGTTGGGAACATAAATGGAGCCGTTGGAACCCTCTCTTGCCACCATAAATGCAGTCTGCACCAACCCGTTTCGGAACACGGGGAACCTGTTTCGGAACGGACTAAAATAGAAAGAGCCGTTGGGGTGCATTTAAGAGCCCGTTTCGAAACGCCTTAGGGCCGTTTCGGAACGGTTTTGCCACTGTAAAAGGGTTGTTTCGGAACGGTTCTAGCCCGTTTTGAAACGCCTTAACGGTTTTCAGAAAATCAGTTAAAACATACAACGGTCATATTTTTCAAAATAAAACCTAGCCCTTGTTTCGGAACGGGATTGATCCGTTTCGAAATGAAATGGCTACTGTCAAAGGGTCGTTTCGGAACGGGCTTGATCCGTTTCGAAACACCCCTTTTATATTTAAAAATTTGAAATATTTGAAATAATTTAGCCCTTTTTAAATCCAACATGAAGAACAGTTTCGAAACGAGTTGTGCCGTTTCGAAACGGTTGCAAGTGTTTCGATACACGTTTCGGAACGGTGGTCGACAGTGGTGAAAATGTTTCGAAACGCCTAAGGACCGTTTCGAAACGGGTACTTGAAAAACACTGCTTTGGCTTGAAACACTTAGAAAAAATATTTGAAAATGTATGTTTTTAACTTGGGCATAATACTAAAATTATATGGGGATATTTTAAGGACTTAAAATTCGTTTTGACTTTTTCGATTTAGTCCTTAGGTTTTTAGTTATATCAAAATTAAAATATTTGTTTCACAATCTCCCCCTTTTTGATATAACAAAACCAAAGTTAGAATTTTTGAGAATTTTGAAAGTTTTGAAAATATTCTAACTCCCCCTGAATTTAAGATAGGTTTTTTTAAAAAAATTTTGATTTGAAGTTTAAGTTTAAAAACCTTTTAAAATTTAAAAACGAATTTTAGTGTTGTGGCTCTTAAATTTCTTCTCCCCCTTTTTGTTAGATCAAAAAGAACAACATAAGCTCATAGAGAAGATAAAAGATTAGTACCAATAAGCAATAATAAGCAACCATAGAATTAATTCATAATAAAAATATCCAAAACATAATTCAAACATGAAGTTCAACATAATTCAAACAATAAAATCCCAAATAAAAAGTCATAAGCATAGGTTCCTAAAAACATGAGAAAGCAAAAAGATGCAATCTTAATCCTAAAAAGCATAAATAATATGATATGATATGAAGTTCCTAGGCCTCGTCATCATCATCCTCGTCATCATCATCATCATCGTTCTTGGTTTGAGAACGGTGAAACTTCGTCCATTGCCCATAAAGAGTGGAGAAGGAGTCCAAGTTGGAATGAGAAGTCTCAAGAGAAAGAAGACGATCCTCGACATTCTTCAACCGATTGCCCATAGTCTCAAAGCCCGAAGCAATGCTAGTGTCCAAAGCATTCATCCGAGTGTCCAAGGCATTGAACCGCTCGGTAAGAAAAGCCGTGAGGGCATCATTGTTTGCGGCTTGAACTTGCGGTGGAGGAGCAACGAGAGGAGGATCCGCTTCTCTATCAATTCTTTCCCAAATACCATCCACATATTGGAATCCGGACTTGCGAAGGGATGACTCACCTATCTTGGTCTTGCGAGGTTCTGGAGAGTCATAGGTACAATCAATTTCAAGATGTTGAAATAGGGCGCTCAAGACAATGCCATAAGTAAAAGACTTTAACTCATTCGTGTCAATAAGCTTGATATTATTGACAATCTCGGCAAAAATAATCTTAGGCACATTTGGGCGCTCACCCTTACGGAAACACTCTAGCCAAAAGTGATCGGTTTGACGGATATGAGAATATTTACCGCCGGAGGGGCGAATAAACCAAGAGACTATCAAGTGAAGAACACGATCATGCACATCCAAATTAAGTGCCTTTCCGGTAAAAGTGCCAAAGTGGCGTTCATCCTCAAGACCCTCATTCTTAAGTTTAAGAGCAGACTCTAAAAGAGCAACATTTATAACAACCTTTTTGCCTAGTAAGGATGACTCAATTCCTATGATCTCGGTTTTGGACTCATCATAAAGAAAACGAGCATTAGAGTAAAAGATGAGTACCATATTTTTGTAGCAAACATCCGGAATGCTCAAGAAATACCAGAGATTCCACTCATCCAAACGGCCGAGATAACGGAAAAGGAATCACTCGGAATTGAGGAACTCAAGATCAATGACACGTTCCTTACGAACCGCGAAATCCTTGACATAAGCAAAGCGAGCACGAGCGTCCGGATTTTTAAGAGATTTTTGAAAAAGCATAGTGATATTCGGACGAATGCTCGAATCACCGGATTGAACGGTCTTCCGCTTCTTGTTCGATTGATCCGCCATCTAAAAATATTAAGCAAGTGTTTTAAAAATAAGTGTATGCATTGATAATTAAAATCAATCCAATAATAAATCCCACTTAGGTTTTTGAAATCAAAATTAAAATAAAAAAAACAGTTTTAAAAAAAATACGATTGAAAAATTTTATATTCGAATCAAAAATTTTGAGATTTGAAATTTTTTTTACAAGATTTTGAAAACCCACAACCAAAAACATATAATTTATACAAAAATAAAATTTTCTATCCTAAGATTCGAACATGAATTGAAAGAAAAAGAAAAATAGAAAAATTACCTTAGTTTGGGATTTTGGATGATTTGAGAAAAATCCTTGCACAAGATTGATGAAACTTGCTTAGACTTGAGTTGTAGAGTAAAACCCCTCACAATTTTGTGAAAATCAAAGAGTTTTAGAGGGTATTTATAGAGAGGGGGTCGGTTTAGGGTTTTAGAGTGTGATAAAAAGTGAGTTTGTATCATTAAAAGCCCTAATTTAAAGCAGTCCGCGATGCCGTTTCGGAACGGTCAAGACCGTTTCGGAACGGGCGGCTAGGGTTTTGACCATTATAAAACCATAAATAGAACGTTTCGATACGGTGTTGACTGTATCGAAACACCCTTTGACCCGTATCGGAACGCGTTCCGATACACCCCTTGGCAGAATCAAAAACGTTTCGGAACGCTTGTGAAGCGTTTCGAAACGCCCTTCTCTCAGAGCTAGATTTAAGGTATCCGTATCGAAACAGGTTCACCCGTTTCGATACACCTGGGCCTGGAAGTGCAGATGAGGCTCTAAAAGTGCAGAAAAATGATCTTTTAAGAGGCCTGACATGCATAAATGTCATGAATGAGCAGCCAAAACATATTTAAGCATAAACATACTCCCCCTAACTATAAGCACGGATGAATTTAGGAGTTTAAACACATCAATATGGCATTTCACAAAATCAAGCATATTTAAGCACAAAAGAGGTCCTAAAAGGTCAAGATAGGCTAGCTAGACCTAACTCTCTCCTAAGGGACCAAAAACGCTCTTTGTCTAAGGGTTTTGTAAAAATGTCCGCTAATTGATTCAAGGTGTCTACATACTCTATAACCACATCTTCCTTAAGGACATGATCTCTAATGAAATGATGCCTTATTTCTATATGTTTGGTTCTAGAGTGTTGGATGGGATTTTTTGTTAAACAAATAGCACTAGTGTTGTCACATTTTAGGGGTATGGTTCCAACTTTAATACCATAATCTAAGAGTTGTTGCTTCATCCAAAGGACTTGGGCACAACAACTCCCTAAGGATATGTACTCGGCTTCGGTGGTAGATAAGGCTACACTATTTTGTTTCTTAGAGAACCAAGATATGAGCATACTACCTAAGAATTGGCAAGTTCCCGAAGTACTTTTCCTATCAATTTTACAACCCCCATAATCCGCATCCGAGTAAGCATGTAGGTTGAAGGTAGAGTCTCTAGGATACCAAAGGCCTAAACAAGGAGTGTCTCTAAGGTATCTAAAGATTCTCTTAACGGCTATAAGGTGAGACTCTCTAGGACTAGCTTGAAACCTAGCACACAAGCAAACACTAAACAAGATATCCGGTCTACTTGCGGTAAGGTAAAGCAAAGATCCAATCATAGAACGATAAAGCTTAGAGTCAACACACTTACCTCCTTCATCTTTGTCAAGCTTTGTAGATGAGCTCATAGGAGTGGCTTGAGGCTTTGCATTCTCCAAGCCAAACTTCTTGAGCATATCCTTTATGTATTTTGCTTGGTTGATGAAGGTGCCATCCTTCTTTTGCTTGATTTGGAGTCCCAAAAAGAATGAGAGCTCCCCCATCATGCTCATCTGAAATTCACCTTGCATTAACTTAACAAACTCTTGACAATGACATTCATTAGTAGAACCAAAAATAATATCATCAACATAAATTTGAACTACTAAGATGTCATTTTTATACATTTTTATGAAAACTGTAGTGTCCACCTTACCTTTTTCAAATCCTTTTTCAATCAAAAAATTTGAAAGCCTTTCATACCAAGCTCTAGGAGCTTGTTTTAAACCATAAAGAGCTTTGGTAAGTTTGAAAACATGATTTGGAAATTTTGAATCTTCAAAACCCGATGGTTGTTCAACATACACTTCTTCATTTATAAAACCATTTAAAAATGCGCTTTTAACATCCATTTGAAAAAGCTTGAAATTATGATAACATGCATATGCAAGCAACATCCTAATGGCTTCCATTCTAGCTACGGGTGCATAGGTTTCATCAAAATCTATTCCCTCTTCTTGAGTGTAACCTTGTGCTACAAGTCTAGCTTTATTTCTCATAATGTTACCACTCTCATCTAGTTTGTTCCTAAAGACCCATTTAGTTCCTATTGTAGATTGATTACTAGGCCTATCAACTAATGTCCATACATTACTTCTCTCAAATTGATTTAGCTCTTCTTGCATAGCCATAATCCAAAAATCATCTTTCAAAGCTTCTTTTATATTTTTAGGCTTTATGCATGAGATAAATGCAACATGGTTCATTAATTTAAGAGAAGAACGAGTGGTTTCCCCCTTGGATGGATCACCCAAGATTTCACCATCTTTGACATAGTTCAACTCCCTTGGGTAGCTCACTTCCTTTTCCTCAATAGCCAAGTCCTTCAAGGCTTCAAGAGGTGGTTCTTGTGTGTCTTCTACTTTTGTTTGAATCTCATCCTCCTTTGAAGTTTGACCTCCATCAAAGGCATTTATGATTCCTACATCATCATCATCACAAGAATCCTTCCTAGGAAGGAGGTTATCATCGAATACAACATGAATAGATTCTTCTACTACTAAAGTTCTTTTGTTAAACACTCGATAGGCTTTAGAGGTTAAAGAGTAACCTATAAAAATAGCTTCATCACTTTTTGCATCAAATTTACCTAAGTTGTCTTTTCCATTATTTAAAACAAAACACTTGCACCCAAAAGGGTGAAAATAGCTAATGTTAGGCTTTTTAGATTTTAAAATCTCATAAGGTGTTTTCTTTAAAATTGGCCTAATCATTACTCGATTTACAATATAACAAGCGGTGTTTGTGGCTTCCGCCCAAAAATATTTAGGTAAATTATTTTCACAAAGCATAGTTCTAGCCATTTCTTGTAAAGTTCTATTTTTCCTCTCAACTACCCCATTTTGTTGAGGAGTTCGAGGAGCCGAAAAATTATGGCTAATACCATTTTCATTCAAAAATTCTTCAAACCCTAAGTTTTGAAACTCGGTTCCATGATCACTTCTAATGTGTGAAATTCTAAGTTCAAGATCATTTTGGGTTAATTTTGAAAATGTGATGAATTTTTCCAAAGCCTCATCTTTAGTACTTAAAAAGAGAACCCAAGTAAATCTAGAAAAATCATCAACTAGCACAAAAGCATACGATTTACCACCCAAGCTCATAGTCCTAATTGGCCCAAATAAATCCATGTGAATTAATTGTAAGCATCTACTAGTAGAAACATCATTAATGGATTTAAATGAAGACTTATGTTGTTTACCCTTTGAGCATGCATCACAAATTTTATCATTTGAAAATTTTATTTTGGGCAAACCTCTAACTAGATTTAGAGAGACTAGTTTTTCCAAAACACTAATGCTAGCATGTCCTAGCTTCCTATGCCACAACCATGCATCATTTTCATTTTGAGCAACTAAACATGCATGAGATGTATGAATGTCATCTAAATGCACCATGTATATGTTTCCTATGCGATGACCTATGAGCATAATACTATTTGATTTAATGTCTACAATTTTACATCCATTTTTATCAAAAAGAACATTAAATCCTTTATCACACAATTGACTTATGCTCAATAAATTATGTTTAAGATCATCGACATATAAGACATTTTCAATGAGAATGGTAGAGTGATTACCTATGGAGCCAATACCTTTAATGTGGCCTTTGGAGTTGTCACCAAAGGTTACTACTCCTTCACTTTTTGGCTTTAAATCCATGAATCGACTCTTGTCTCCGGTCATGTGTCTCGAGCATCCACTATCAAGGTACCATGAGTTTTGACTTTGTGCTTTGGCCTTGAAGCAATGCTCCCCCTACAAACAAAGATATTAAACTTTGGTTTTTGGTACCCAAATCATTTTGGGTCCATGAGTGTTAGCTCCCAAAACCTTGGTTCCCTTAGGAATCCAAGATGGCATAGCAATAATATTATTAGATTTTACAAGTTCCTTAGGAACCCATACACTTCTAATTCTTTTAGCTTTATTATGTCTAGGGTAGCTACCTTGTTTGTAGTAATTAATCCTTTTCTTAGGTTGGTGTGTTCTAGAGGATTCTCCTACTTCATGCTTGACACTACCAACATTTTTAAAGGACTTTTTGAGCTCATTTAGCTCACTTAACACCTTTTGGTGTTCACTATTGCATTGAGACAAAAGATTATTAAGATCAACATTTTCATCTTGAAAGAATTTAAGTTCATCTTTTAATCCTAAAATCTTTTTCTCAAATTTAGAATTAGCTTGAGTAAGTGAGTCATTTTTCTCATTTAGTTCTTGAATAATCTTTTTATTCTTAATGACCGACTCCTTAAATTTCTCAACTAATTCATCATATACCTCTTGTAACTCATCATATGCATCATTTAATTCTTCATATGAAAATTCTAAAGTAGATGAGTTAGAGGTTACCATGGAGGAATCTTCCTCAAGTGCCATGAGACAAAGGTTAGCCACTTCTTGTTCGTCATCCTCCGATGACTCCTCATCACTCCAAGTAGCAAGTTTGGCTTTGAGTTTCTTCTTCTTCTCAAAACCCTTCTTCTTGAGTTGAGGGCACTCCGAACGGATGTGACCGGGTTGTTTGCACTCATAGCAAATGATGAGATCCTTTCCATCTTCTTTGTTCTTCCCTTTGAAGTCCATCTTTCTTTGGATTTTTCTTCCTCGGTTGGACCTCATGAATCGTGAGAACCGTTTGGCTATCATAGCCAATTCTTCAAGTTCGTCCTCATCACTAGATGAGCTCTCATCAAGTTGTGAAGCTTTAGCCTTGAGAGCTATTCCCATCTTCTTCTTCTTTTCAACCTCAAGCTTCTCTACTCTTTTCTCTTCTTTATTTTTCTCATCTTCCCTTCCTTGCTTCATGATCTCATGAGTAAGGAGAGAACCCACAAGCTCATCAAGCTTTAATGTCTTCAAGTTCTTTGCTTCGATGATGGCGGTTCTCTTCCCATCCCAAGCTTCGGGAAGTGAATAGAGTAGCTTCCGGACAAGCTTGTCTTCCGGTATGATTTCTCCATATCCCTTTAGACCGTTGACGATTATGGAGAATCGATCAAACATCTTTGACACCGTCTCATCGGGCTCCATCTTGAAGTTTTCATAACTAAGATTGAGAAGTCCAATCTTAGTTTCTTTGACATCATTGGTGCCTTCATAAGTGGTCTCAAGAGTGTCCCACACTTTCTTGGCACTTTCAATTGATGAGACCTTCGAGTAGATGTCCGGACCGAAAGCACAAAATAGCATGTGGAGAGCTTTATCGTTGACTTGAATCTTCTTCCTCTCCTCTTCACTCATTTCGGCTTTCTTCTTCAACACCATCTTGCCTTCACCATCTTGCTTCAATGGAATGTATGGCCCATCCTCAATGACATCCCATACAAGGTAGTCACTTGACTTGATGAATAGCCTCATTTTGTTCTTCCAAAAGGAGTAGTTGTCACCATTGAATAAAGGAGGCTTGGTGGTTGATTGTGACTCGTACATGCCGGAACCGGAGGTTGAAGCCATCTCTTGATAATTTGATGATCACACTCTTCCAAGGATCTCCTCTTGTGGTTGTTAATCCTCAAAGAGTTAAGCTCTGATACCAATTGTTGAGTGGATCGAAAGATCAATAATTACCAAGAGGGGGGGTGAATTGGAAATTTAAAGGATTGTGAGTGGAAATTGGCAAATTAAAAATGATGAACAAGGGATTTAGAGTGGTTCAAGTTCCAAATGAACTCTACATCCACTACCTTAGTCTCACTAAGGATTTGCAATAATTTCACTAAATTGATCTTCCCCTTTTCTAGGACAAGGAGGCAACCCTTTACAATATCGGTTGATTTTTCTACCCAAAAATCAACCCAACCCTCACACAAGAGAACAAAGAAATTTGTAGGCTAATTAAGTATCTCTCAATACAAATGATAGCCCCAATACAAGCACTCAACCCAATTTTACAAAATATGAATGAAGAACACAAATTGGGATTTTTACACAAAGTGGGATTTTTGCTCAATTGCTTGAATTTGATATTTGGATGTTTGCTTTAGGTTCAATAGTTGTTGCTGATTCTTTTGGATGTCTCTTTTATACCTTCTCATTGATTTCTAGCCGTTTGGGTGGTTGGGAACATAAATAGAGCCGTTGGAACCCTCTCTTGCCACCATAAATGCAGTCTGCACCAACCCGTTTCGGAACACGGGGAACCTGTTTCGGAGCGGACTAAAATAGAAAGAGCCGTTGGGGTGCATTTAAGAGCCCGTTTCGAAACGCCTTAGGGCCGTTTCGGAACGGTTTTGCCACTGTAAAAGGGTCGTTTCGAAACGGTTCTAGACCGTTTCGAAACGCCTTAACGGTTTTCAGAAAATCAGTTAAAACATACAACGGTCATATTTTTCAAAATAAAACCTTGCCCTTGTTTCGGAACGGGATTGATCCGTTTCGAAACGAAATGGCTACTGTCAAAGGGTCGTTTCGGAACGGGCTTGATCCGTTTCGAAACACCCCTTTTATATTTAAAAATCTGAAATATTTGAAATAATTTAGCCCTTTTTAAATCCAACATGAAGAACAGTTTCGAAACGGTTGCAAGTGTTTCGATACACGTTTCGGAATGGTGGTCGACAGTGGTGAAAATGTTTCGAAACGCCTAAGGGCCGTTTCGAAACGGGTACTTGAAAAACACTGCTTTGGCTTGAAACACTTAGAAAAAATATTTGAAAATGTATGTTTTTAACTTGGGCATAATACTAAAATTATATGGGGATATTTTAAGGACTTAAAATTCGTTTTGACTTTTTCGATTTAGTCCTTAGGTTTTTAGTTATATCAAAATTAAAATATTTGTTTCACAATCTCCCCCTTTTTGATATAACAAAACCAAAGTTAGAATTTTTGAGAATTTTGAAAGTTTTGAAAATATTCTAACTCCCTCACATCAAAGTTATATTCTCGAATGTTACCTTCGACTACAGATGTACAAGAATTCCAGAGATTGCTAGCCATACCCTCCGACTCCCACTCTTAATGACAGGCTCCCACTTCAACACTTTAGAGAACCATTTATCCAAATCGAAATTCTCCAACACTGTCGATCACGCCAATCACATAAGAGAAAAACCTACAATCTCTGCATCTTGCAATTCCTTTGCCAATGTCGCAATTTCCATTGACACCTTACACCACGCGATCTCACAATTTCGCATGATCTTAATTTTGCTATCATCTCCACTCCCTGCACCATTCTAAGATTTGCTTGCCTCATTGAAACACTTATCCCGTCCGCATTATCTACCTTATATTGTCTCAAGCGTTCCTTCATCCGCAGTAATAATTTCACGTAGCTCCTCGAGCAAACAACACACTCAGTCGAGCCCCATAAATCTACCCCCATTCAACCTCTAAATCACCCTAATCACCGCACTCTCCGAAGCCATACGCACAAAACCAAATCTATAGCCATTCTTTGCTTTTTTGGATGGTACAAAGACATTAAGAACTTGTCCATGGTGATCAAAACCTGCCAAACATCTTGCCAATGTATACGATCCGATAGGTTTTCCACATAAAGAGTCCAATATCGTCGTTGACTGTTCTTTCTCTCCGACGGCGGCGGCGGCGACATTTCCTTAAAGTTTTAGGTTGTCATATATTATGTTAATAAAGCTGTTATAAAAATTGTTAACTGTTATAAAACATTGATGCGTATTATGTAATAATATGATGTAGTATAAACAATAATTTGAGGATAAAATTGAAATATTCAAAAAGTTTGGGGACTGGCTTAGAATGAGGGCCATAGTTTGGAGACGAAAATGTAACATTCAAAAGTTTGAGGACCAATTTAAAATAAAAATCTTAGTTTGAGGATGTATAGTGCAATCAACTATATATATATATATATATATATATATATATATATATATATATATTCTATACACAGGTAGTGGAAACTGAAAGTTTCCACAAGCGCCTTAGTTTTAGGGTATAGAGATTTAGTTAAGGGTATAAGGTTTAGGGGTTTAGGTGTAAGGGTTTAAAATTAAGCGATAATTGTTTAAATTTAAGGTTTAGGGTTATAATTTAAAGTTTATAGGTTAAAACCTAAATTCTCACCATATTACCCTAAAAACTAAACCCTAACCTATAAACCCTAAATTATAACCTTAAACCTTAAATTGAAACAACTATCCTTAAACCCTAAATTTAAACAACTATCCCTAAATTCTAACATCACACACCTAAACCCCTAAACCTTATACCCTAAACTAACTCCTTATACCCTAAAACTAAGACGCTTGTGAAATATAGGATAAATATTGTATACACAGGCGGTGGAAACTGAAAGTTTTCACAAGCGCCTTAGTTTTAGGGTATATGGAGTTAGTTTAGGGTATAAAGTTTAGGGGTTTAGGTGTATGAGGTTAGATTAAAACCTAAATCCCCACCATAGTATCCTAAAAACTAAACCCTAACCTATAAACCCTAAATTATAACCCCAAACCTTAAATTGAAACAACTATCCCTAAATTCTAAACCCCTACACCTAAACCCCTAAACTCTAAACTAACTCCATATACCCTGAAACTAAGACGCTTGTGAAAACTTTTAGTTTCCACCGTCTGTGTATAAGATATTAATTATATATATATATATAACATTTTCAAAGTTATTTTAGCTCGTACATTTTTTCTTCCATCATTGCTACGCCAAGGTTACCTCAGCCTTTCCTTAAACTTGACCTCTCATTTTTTTCCCATTTTCTTCGCAACAATTTGACCCACTATTTCTAAAGTATAAGACTGGTCCCAAATTTTTTCATGAGAAAAAAAATCTTGTGGTCTCTTTAAATTTTCCAAATATGACTATTCTAATAAAATTATAGGTTCAAATCATAGAATTTATTTATTTATGGTACGTAAATATTTGAAAATGAACTTTTGTATTAAAGGAAATGGATTTAAATTATTAATTAGTCGAGTGATCAATGATATATAGTCATGTTGTCCTCATCTTGCATTAGTTTGAATATCAACATTTACTTTAAAGATAAATATCTCTTTACTTAATAAAAAATGACTACAAATATCTAATTTTTAAAGAAGTAAGCCAATTCAAACCCAAAATGTCTATGTTTTTTTAAGAATTTTTTTCTATTTTTTTTCTCTCGATGGTTTAGGAGGGTAACGCCATCAACCTTTGGCCAAACTTTGCCATAATCCTGTTATATTCTCCTGTTCTCCATCTTTTTTTTCCTTTTAAATCTTTTTAGATTTTTTTTTGCATATTTGAATTTTCTTTGTACTTTGGTTCAAAAAGCCTTTTTCTTATCTAATAAAAATAGTGGATTATTATATTGCCCCTTTTTTAAAAAACTCTTATAATCCGCTTTTTCTGCTCTTATAACATATTTTCTTTCAGGGTTAGATTTAACATTGCCCCTCCAATTGACGGTTATTTGATTATTATATTGATCTACCCCATGTTCTGAACCCTAAGATTGTTCTCTTGTATTGATAGGTGCTTGCAATCACAAAAAATAGTTCGTGATTAAATTGCGGTAAAAACTAATTTTACCAACGTGCTATTATTCTTATATGTATTTTTATGTCGATGTTGATGGTGTTTATTCTCCACCAACGATATTTATATTTGTTTATGTATTATTTCCCCAAGTTGTTTGATTAGATTTTAACCATTTCCTTCCGTTCAAAAAAAGTTTTTAACATTTTCTTATGCTTTAGTGGGTTATTTATGCACTTCCGTAATTTTAAGAAAAATCACCTATTAATATGATTAATCAGCTCTAGTTTTATAAACTCTTATTATAATATTATCGTATTTTTTCCTTATTCACTAAATCTAATGGTTATTATTCGTAAAAAACCAACTCAACTGTTGTAATGGGGGGGGGGGGGGGGGGGGGGTGTGTTAAATTCCTAACTGAACAACATTCGAAAACATGTTGCAATAAATGCAATGTTAATAGAGCACATGGTGGGGCCTGGAAACAACAATTTTAATTTTAACGTAATTTTTTACTGTGAAAATATAAACAAAAACACCAATAAATGGGTTTAAATCGCTCCAAGCGTATGATTTTAATATATTTCCTCCAACAAAATAGCATCGTTTTGGATTAATTTAGGCTTTAAAACAGTTATATCAAAACGTCATCGTTTTGACTTAACGGTGACGTTAAGAGTTAACGATAGAATGACATTTTCGAGTAAAAAACTAATGTTCAGTGTTAAATTTAAATTTTTTTAAAGTTCTGTGATATTTTCGAATCAAAGATCATAATTCAATAGTATTTGTTGTAGTTTACCCTTTAATAAATTAGAAAAGAAACCTTAAATCTTTGATTTGCCCGGTGAATGAGTTACACCATCGAAATATCGATAGAATTCGATACTGGTAACCAACTAAGAATGGGCATTGTTTTAAAGTTAAACCACATATTTTTAATGGAAATCAAACGTGAAAATTTGATGTTTTAGGGCATTTTATTACTAGAACTATGAGTATACATTTCACCGTGTTTAAGATAACAATTGCGTACATTTTATTTTTTGATAAATCCTAATTTTAATCTTAATTTGACCTTGAGAAAAGGAGAAGAGAGTAGTACTCTAAAGATAAGAAGAAAAGTACTCTTAATGAGTCTAAAATTCACGACTTAAAAAATACGAAAAAATAAAGATGAACAGCTTAGCCAACCGCCCAAATATACTTGTTCCAATTGCAAACATTTAATTCTCACCTTTTCCATTTCTTCACATGCTCAATGTTACAATATGATTTTGTTGATAATTTGCTTGAAGACCTTCTTCAAGTTATTTTTGCTTTTTTTGTGTGTGTGTCTTTCTATGCGTTAACACTAATAACTAAACTATATACTTTAATTCTAATTTCTAAACCATAAATTCTACATCATAAACCCAAAAACTATACACTACATCCTAAACTCTATTTTTAGTGTTAGATCATAGAAAAGGCACTAAAAAGACAGCAAGTTTTTTTTTCATTGGCTTCTTAATATGAATAAAATTCATCTCCCCTTCTCTATGTTCCTATGTATATCACACCAATAATTTTATGTCTTATTAATAATTATTATTTTTATTTTATTGATAATATACGTAACATAAAATTATTAGTGATATATATATGGACATAAGAAAAAAAGTACATACAAATTATATTCTCTTGATATAAGTAACTTGAAAGTCTTTCTTGAAATTTAATTTCACTGTCTAAATTATAAAGAAGAAACACATTGAAGTTGTTTGAAATCGCATAATGTTTTCTCCTTTATTAATTGAATAATTTATAATTATAAGTCGAGTTGATAAGTTTTATTTTATAATTCAAATTTTATTTAAATTTTTTTATTTAAATTATTCGAGTCGTCATATCAGTGTGTAGATCTCGAAAAGTTCCGTGAGTTAAAAAAATTCGCATGAATTGAACACACCAACACAAAATTATGTTGTTTCAAAATTTTGGAGTCACCTTATTGTTGGAACATAAAATGATTTAATTTAGTTTTTTTACTTGGCAAGTATAATTTTATTAAGAGATGTCAATGCTATGACCCAAATTTCATACAAAATAGATTATTAATATGATTTAATTGTCTTTCTCAAAACGGTGAGTTTTGTGTCAAATTTTTAAAAATTTCACTTTAACTATTATACTTTTATATTTTTACATTTCAAGTTGTTTATCGTTAGATGACTAACAATTTTCAACCACAAGGAGTCTATTTTGACTCAAAGTAAAATGTTGAGGGTTAAATTATTTCAGAAAAGATCCAAATAGACTATTCATCAGACGTTAGAGACAATTTTTTAGCATTATGCCTATTAATAATAAAAAGTCACTTATCAGTAAATACAAAGACCTAAGTAAAGAAAAACAACTAAGAAAATAAACGCGAAAAAGACCAAAGTGACTATTCATTAGACGTTAGACACATTTTTTGGCATTATACCCATTAGTAATAAAAAAGTCACTTATCAGTAGATACAAAGACACGAGTAAGAGAAAACAACATCATCGGTACCAATGACTAAAAAAATAAACGCGAAAACACACCTTAAAGAACACCATTGAAACAAATAACTCCTCATAATATTGAGAGATAATTGAATTAACATAAGTACTTTTTTCCTTCGTTTAGGATTAGAGAAATTTTTAACAAGACTTATGTCAATAATAACCTGTATGATTCTTCCTAATAAAATCATACATTTTCGAGCAAAAATATAATTGAATTAACATACATATTACATTTCTTTCTTTGAAATCTCTAAATCAAGACTCGAAAGATATAATCTCTAATCAGCTCTTATTTGTACAGTAAACTATCGAGATCGTGGGGCAAAGCTAATGCTCGTAGCCTGATTTGTGCTCGTGCGGAGGCTTGTCTGTTCGTCTCACAACATTTAGAACATTCTTTTCCTTGCCATGGTCTGCTAGAAGGCTGCGCGTGGGGATTTTGCGGTGGCGCGTGATCAGCGGTTGTCGTTCCCGTGGTTTCTCGACGTAGAATATGTCTCCGTCCTTTCGTACCTCCGATTGTTTGAAAACCCTACCTTTGGATGGTTTTATCATGTTGGCGAATGGACTCCTTGTTGGTGGTTTCGCAATGACACTTGCCGGTGGACTTATTCCGAGTTCTTCCAGTGATCTCCCCGGCTTCTCACCGGCGAACGGACTCTCTTCTTCAACGTCTTCTTCCAGTGATCTCCCCAGTTTCTCCCCGGCAAACGGACTCTCTTCTTCAACGTCTTCTTCCAGTGATCTCCCCGCTTCTTCTGGTGCCAGTTTCTCACCGGCGAATGGACTCTCTTCTTCAACGTCTTCCCCTAGTGATCTCCCCGGCTTCCCCCCCGCTTCTTCTGGTGCCAGTTTTTCACCGGCGAACGGACTCTCCTCTTCAACGTCTTCTTCCAGTGATCTCCCTGGCTTCTCACCGGCGAACGGACTCTCTTCTTCAACGTCTTCTTCCAGTGATCTCCCCGGCTTCTCCCCCGCTTCTTCCGGTGCCAGTTTCTCACCGGCGAACGGACTCTCTTCCTCAACGTCTTGTAGAAGGTGCCTCCAACTAGGTTCACGCAGCCGGACCGGGAATGGTTCCCATGGCTTCTCACCAAAATATGGAATCACGTACGGCGGTTCATCGTCATCACGGAATTCATCGGCTAAAGCTGGAACGGCGGCGAAAACAATCACCGTTCCGAGGAAAAACAAATGCAGGCAAGATTTAGACATGCCTAAGATCATTTTGGTTTTGCATTGCAACAGAATTGGTGGAGTTGATTCCCTTTTATAAGGAATTGAATGGCGTTGAAGCCATCTCTTTACCACACATGTATGCATGCAACTCTACCTTTGTCATTCTATTTTGAACCTTTCTCTTTTGATAATCCGTAGGACACGCCTATACCATAAATAGGGTTATTTTCTTTGGGTTAGATTATTTGTATCTGACTTTGCTTAAGAGATCTAGCGTCTAATCTCGCTTGACCAATTGGTTGCTGGTAAAATAGAGTACTTATATTCTGAATTCGATACATGACTACAAAGTTTATACAAGTTTATTAAATTTAGGGTTGTTTGGGGTTTATCGGTTTAATGCTTAGGTTATAGAGTTTAGAATTTAAAATTTAGGATCAGAACTTAGGGCTAGAGTTTAAGGTGATTTAGGATTTAGGGTTAAAGATTTAGATTTTAAATCTTAAAAAAAAGTTGTGTAATTTTTTTTACATATATTGTGTATCAAAACATAACCCTAATAATATTAGGATAATTATTTGATACACTGGCGGTGGAAACTAAAAGTTTCCACAAGCGCCTTAATTTGGGGTTTAGGGACTCAATTTAGAGTGTAGGGTTTATGGGTTTAGGTTTAGTAGTATAGAATTTAAGGATTGTGAATATAATTTAGGATTTAGGGTTTATACGTTAAAACCTAAACCCTCAACATATTACACTAAAACCTAAACTTTAACCTTTAAACCCTAAATCTTAACCTTAACCCTTAAATTCTAACCATTGCCCCTAAATTATAAACCCTTACCCTCAAACCCCTAAACCATACACCTTAAACCAAGTCCTTAAACCCTAAAACTAAGGCGCTTGTGAAAACTTTTAGTTTCTACTGCCAATGTGTTGGATATAAATCCATAATATTATTCATTAGTTTTTTTATTAATACATATGAAATATTATTGAATTTAACAAGTGATCCTACTAAAAAACAGATAACATTATATTAAAAAAAGTTAAATTTAAATTGTTTTATGTGAGAAGTTGTGTGGGCTTATTAATAAACTCTTGCATTTTATATAAATTTACGCATAAACATTCAAAATCTTAAATCATTGTCAATCATTAAAGTCTTATCGACTATTATTAGATAAACTTATATATAATGACGAGCCCCTAATGATCAAACTCAGATAATTTTATTCGACAATTATTGGCGTTGGTATAGTGGTCATTACAATCTACCTTTTTATTAGAAAAGGTCGATGGTCCAATATTATTAGATCTTTTTTATAGTAGTTTATTGTTTATCGATGCAATTAAAACTGTCAGTAAAACAATTTGTATGATTAATTTTTTTTATCTTCAATCGTACATCAATATAACGTCCAGTTAGTAAAGACAATGAGATTTTCATGAGAATGTTCAATCTTTTTTCTTCATGTCATTTGAATTACATGTTTTAATTTTCTTGCTTAGAGTTTTCTTGGTGGACTTGGTCCCAAGGTTCTTTTTATGATTTGAGTGTATTATATTTATTGTACTTTCCTTATTTTTAGTGAAATTTAGTTAAAGTTAATTACACTTAATGTCTAAATGACTAAAATTTTATAAAAAACGAAAACGTAAGTGACTATAATGTTATTTTTTGAATTTAGTAAGTAAAAATGAACACTTATGAAACATAAGTGACCAATAATGTAATTTACCCTATTTTTTAAACATGCCAAAACATAAGGTTAATGATGGTAAACATTCTAGTGACCATAAATTTAGACAACAAAAACATAAGTAACCACAACACTAATTTTTTATAATTGGTGACAAAAATATACATTTATTAAACGTAAAGGATCATCTCAGTAATTTACACTATTTTTTAAAATAAAATAACCCGTTTAACATAAATGGGTTATGCATTCTGTGTATCTTATAGATTTGAGTATATTTTTATTGTAGTGATATGAAAATCTTTTATATCATATATTTTATTTTTGATCTTATTGAATGAAAATTCTAACTCCGTCACTGATTTTTGATAGTATAATCGATAGGTTGCTTGAAGTCTGAAATAATGCAGCTTTGTCTTGTTTCCAGAGATATCTTCTCCAGCCAGCCCACTCTTTTAGAGCTTGAAGCACCCATTAAGATTTGTGGTATCTTCTTTTCCATCTCTCTTCATAATTATGCATGCTTTTGATTCTTTTGAAATGGGTTTCTACCTGTTTATGTGTTGATTGTTGTATACGATGCCAAGATTTATTTCTGAAAAAGGTTTCAAATTTAGTCTTCTTATAGTTTTCTAATTGATAATTAAATTGAATTTTATTGTAATTTTAGTTGTCAAAGAATATTTGGTAATTAAGTTTATATTAGTTAAAAAATTATATAGAATAACCATGGACTGCCGCAAGATTTTATGTAATGGGGTGCGAACTATCATTAAGTTATATTAGAAAGATAGGTGTGCAAAATTACAATATTTTAGGAGTGTAGAATTAGTTTATCAATAGAAAATACAAAGGAAATATATAAAATATAGGGGAACTTAAAATTTTTAGGGGGTGCGGCTGCCCCCAACACCTCTGTGTACGTCTCTAGAAATAAGGTTCATTGGTGACCAAGAATTTGATTCTATAAATATAAATTACGTTACATAGACGTGTATTACATAGATGTAAGAGTGTTCTGGATACATCAAATTTGGGATATATCAGTTTTTGGATACATGTAATTTTGGTTTTCTAAGTTATCCATTGGAGCGAGCCCAGTGACTAATCGTGTTTTGTTGATTCATATAGGAGTAGACGTTAGCCTAGTGACTAATTGTGTTATGTTGATCCATATAGGAGTAGACATTGACCACAAATTTTAAGTTTGCTCCATGCTCAGGGCGAGGATCAAACTCATACTCTTTGTGATCTCTACATGTAGACAAGACCAAACCAAATTAAATCTTGTCTTTTTTGTAGAGTAGAAATGTTTGCCTTTTTTCGGTGTCCCTATTTATACTTATCATTAAAAAAATTGGGTTTAAGATTAGAGTTTAAGGTTATAATTTAGGGTTAGAGTTTGGAGTACGGGGTGTAGTGTACATTTTTAAGATTTTAAGATTTAAAATTTAGAGTTAGAATTAAGATTTAATTTTTTAGTGTTGAGACACAAAAGAATAAAGAATTTTTGTCCCTTTCTTGTGTGCCTTGTTTTATGTTGATATCGTTTTAATTATTTTTTCTTATATAAAATCTTAACATCTTCTAAATGTGTACAAATATACAGGAAAATACAAAGATAAACTGTTGGTGATCGTATCTCAAGATGGTAAAGGAAACATAGTACCACTTGCTTTCACCATCGTTGAGGCAAGACGTGAGAGAGTAAGTCATTTTCTTTGAAGAATTTGCAGCACATTTTCTAGAAATGTGCAAAGTTATTCTAATCTAGTTCGGAATATATTTCGATTATCAGTTTGTTTAAATTACTAAAAAAAACTGACAAACACAAATCAGAATCGAACGTCGTTAGAAGCTTTTAATTTTTTTTCTTTCAAGTTCATAAACTTTCTTTTTTTTTTGAAATAAACTGGATTATATTAAAAGTGATAGGATTACAAAGGATCACCCAAACATTAAAAATTCAATGTATAAAGATAAATACAATAAAACCTAAGGATATGAAAGACATTAAAGAACAAACCTATCACTTTCAGAAGACAACTTCTGAAAAAAAATCCACGAAACTATAGCTTTAACCAGAGTGCTCTATGAAGACAGCAAATTCTTTCACTACTTGTTCTTGGCATATCGGCACAACCACAACAGGGAATCATAAGCATTTATAGATCGGCCTCCTTCGCTGAAAAACGCTCGCTGAAATTCCGTCACTCGAACGCTATACTGTCAAAAGACAGACTAAAACTGCCATAAAAGCAGACGAAGAAACTGCCTTAAAAGCAGACGAAGAAACTGCCATAAAAGCAGACAAAAGAACTGTCATGAAAGCAGATTTGATATGAAACTGACAAAGCAAGGGAAATACAAGAAAAACATAAAAATAAAACATTCATCACCAAAGATGAAAGTTATTTATATACAAAACCAGCAAAACGGCCAAAGGCCGTTACCGGTGAAGAAGAAAATCAACAAAGAAGATGAAGAACTTGCAATGCTTTTGTAACCGCTGCAGAAAAAATGGGGAGAGTGGGTTTTTTAATATAGATAAAATTTTAAAATAAGTTCATAAACTTCCTAAATGGCTACATCCTTAAAGAAAACAAAAACATAGGGATATATTCTTGTGGCTGCCTTTAAAATCCAAGGGACGTCATAAGAATAATTTTTTACAAAGTCAAACTGAAATTAAATGGACTTTAGATCATTTAGTAAAAAATTTAAATTTTCTTTTTTTTGTTTTTCTGATTTTTCAGGACTTTGTCTTGATTAATTCGGACCAATTCATGTCGCACACTTAACTTTAGTGGGTAAGATTCTCACCAGGAATTTTTTGCATATACAAACCTCGAACTCATTGCTTAAGTAATATAAAGTTGCTTATCACTTGAACCAAGAGTGTCAAATAAAGTTTTCTTTCTTAATTTTCATTTCTCATCGATTACATTTTGTTTAAGGATAAATATTCTATACACAAGCGGTGGAAACCAAAAGTTTTCACAAGCGCCTTAGTTTTAGGGTATAGAGAGTTAGTTTAAGGTATATTGTTTAGGAGTTTAGGTGTAGGAGGTTAGAATTTAGGGGTATTTGTTTCAATTTAAAGTTCAGGGCTATAATTTAGGGTTTATAGGTTAAAACCTAAATCCTCACCATATTACCCTAAAAATTAAACCCTAACCTATAAACCCTAAATTATAACCTTAAACTTTAAATTGAAACAATTATCCCTAAATTCTAAACATCTACACCTAAACTCCTAAACCTTATACCCTAAACTAACTCTCTATACCCTAGATGCTTGTGAAAAGTTTCAATTTCCACAACCAGTGCATATGATATTAATCCTTTGTTTAAATGTTAAAATAATTAGATATAAGTGATTATAAAAAGAACATAAGAAAAAAAAACCCCAAATGAACATAAATGAGAAAAATATTCCCTGCGCACCAAGAACGATCAGTCATGCATGTTTAAACAACAATATGAAAATCATAGTATCTCTTTATACTTTTCCCAAAAAAAATATTCTCTTTCACTTCCCCTAGAAGATCAAAGCATGTAAGTTCTTTATTCTTTTATTCTTTCTCTTTTGCTTCATTTATCTTCTTGTCTTTCTCTTCTTCTTTGTTATTTGGTCCAAGGGGTTGATCTTAGCAGCCATGGAAGCTCGAGTTCTTGATGCCATAATCTATAGGTTGCTTGATGTTAAAGGCAAACCAGGGAAACTAGTCCAGCTTTCTGAATCTGAAATAAACCAGCTTTGTCTTGTTTCTAAAGATATCTTCTCCAGGCAGCCCATTCTTTTAGAGCTTGAAGCTCCTATTAAGATTTGTGGTCTCTTCTTTTCCATCTCTATGTTCATAATTCTGCATCAATTTGATTCTTTTGAAATGTTTTTCTACCAGTTTATGTGTAACTTCCTGTATGATGCTATGATTTGTTCATAAGCTGTTTGTAACTTTGTGGATATGTAATTATGTATTCGGTATTCGACATTTACATCCGAGTTTATATCGTTTTCGTGATCCAGGAGACATTCATGGTCAGTATTCTGATCTCCTGAGGCTATTTGAGAATGGTGGTTTCCCTCCTCGTTCCAATTACTTGTTCTTGGGGGACTACGTAGACCGCGGAAAGCAAAGCCTCGAGACGATATGCCTTCTCCTCGCGTACAAGATCAAGTATCCTCGAAACATTTTCCTCCTGCGGGGCAACCATGAATGTGCTTCGGTGAACCGTGTCTACGGATTCTACGACGAGTGTAAACGGAGATTCAACGTGCGGCTCTGGAAAGTGTTCACGGATTGTTTCAACTGCCTGCCTGTGGCAGCTCTGGTTGAAGAAAGGATATTATGCATGCATGGCGGACTTTCACCGGAGCTCCGCTGTATGGATCAGATTAGAAACATAAAGCGGCCTACCGATGTTCCAGAATCTGGATTGCTTTGTGATCTCCTATGGTCTGATCCTAGTAAAGACATCCTGGGATGGGGTCCGAACAATCGGGGAGTTTCCTACATGTTCGGTGCCGATAGGGTGATCGATTGTCTCAAGAGGCTTGATATCGACATAATATGTCGAGCACACCAGGTCTAACTGCGTTTCACATGAAACATATGTTGGATTTCTATGGCTCTGGGTTCCTCTGTCTCATTCTATGATATCCATGCTTGTAGGTCGTTGAAGATGGATATGAATTCTTTGCTAACAAGCAACTTGTAACCATATTTTCGGCGCCGAATTACTGCGGAGAGTTTGACAATGCTGCTGCCATGATGAGCGTGGACGAGAGTTTAACATGTTCTTTCCAGATATTAAAGCCGGCAGATAAGAAATCAAAGTCTTCCGGTTCCGGATTTGGAACCTTAACTCCAACCAAGTCATCTATCACTCCCAGTATAATCAAGGTACATTCAAATCCATGCCATATCCGAATATATGCCAAAAATAGGTGCATTAAAAGCAAAACATATTAGTTTTTTCTGGTTTTATGTTTGCAGGAGCCGGAACCGGAACCAGTGCAGGAAGAGGGGTGTCGTTTGATGTAAGATTTTTAACTCTTTAGGACTGGAATTTGTTGCTTCTTTTGGATCCAAGACCCAACCAGGGTAATAAAGAAACAAGCAATGGACAGAAACTAGAAAAGCCAAGAAAGAAGAGAAAATAAGACCAGAAAAAAATGATACTTCTGAGGTGGGTGGATGAGAATAACAACTGCAACGATCCGAGTCGTCGTTTTTCCGGGATTTTCCATGCTGTTGTTAGGGATAAGAAACTATAATCTTAGTGTAAGTTTTGCTCATTTATTGCAGGAAATTACACATTATTGTTGTTGGTAATAGCTAACCAATATCATCTCATGATCTGGAAAGCTCATGAACATGAAAACACACTAATTCAACATATATATATATATATATATATATATATATATGTATGTATGTATATATATATATGTATGTATGTATATCATGAGCGTAATTCGTGACACCCCGGGCTCTTCGCCGAAGGCTTAGGTTTGCAGGTTGGCTTATGTATTAGACAGATAACTAAATAGCATTACTTACCATTCTTGTTGGAAGTCTGTTCCAAGTTGATCTTTTCTTGCACCGATCGCTTCGTATCAGAAGATTCATACTCCTGCAAAGGCCTGCCATCGGACGAAGAACAAGATTGGGGAACAGAGAATGACATTCTGCTAATACTTTGCCTCTTCGATGCTGAACTTTCGGCTGTCGAGCATAAGTCTTCTTCTCCTCTAGAGGTCCCTGCTTGTTTATTGTGATTATTCAGTTTATCAGCACACAACCTTTCTTCTTCCACAAGTTTTGCTCTCTTCCTATGCAATGAGCCATTATTGTCATTTTGAAATGATGGAACCTTCTGATCGTTAGATGAATATGTCGGACAAGAAGACTTTTCTTTTAGAATAACTTTCGGGATCGGAGACGTTTCAATACCATCGGAATTGTCGAAAACTTCTTCGTTCATCCCATCCAAAGTTGCAGCCTTTGCAGCTGCTTCCGTTTCCCACATTTTAAATATAGCTTCTCTCAGATGTTCTCTAGCTGTATCGATATCTATTACAGGTTTTGGATAGTTTAACCCCAACTCCACTCCGGCAGCTTTAAGTACCGTAAGAGGTGCATCCCAAGGATGATGGATCCACTCCGTCGGCATCCTCGCTAGCTCTGGCAGCCATTGCCTTACATATTCACCTTCAGGGTCAAAATTGGCCCCTTGAATCTGACTCGAAAAATCAACTTCAAATGAGGTTCAAAGATGGCAAAAATACTTGTTACTATGAAGATACCCAGATAACTTATAATGCAAGTTATTTTTAGGGAACTCGACGTACCTGTGGACTGTCTAATCGTTCTAGCTTGTGACCATCAGGTAAGCTGCCAGAGATGTACTGCCAACCGAGAATATCGCATTCTAAATCCGCATCCAAAAGCGTGTCCCAGAAATACTTCATTCCCCATCTCCATGGAAGAAGGAGAACCTTCACCGCAAAACTTGAAACGATAACTCTTATTCTATTGTGTATCCAACCGGTTGCCCAAAGCTCCCTCATTCCAGCATCCACCAACGGATACCCCGTCCGACCTTGTCTCCAAGCCTTAAAACGGTTCGCATCAGCATGCCAAGGAAAGTACTTCAAGTGGCTCAACAACGATCTCTCGTGAGTGAACGGAAAGTTGAAAGTAAGGTACCGGGAGTACTCTCTAAGCCCGATGGCCTTTAGAAAATGTGTTACACTCTCTTCCCCTTGAGCGTTATGTTCTCTTCTCCATAGTAACTGTTTCATCCGTGCACTGTGGAAAACTTTCCTCACACTTAGCTCCCCGAAATGAAGATACGGAGACAAAAGTGATGTGGAGTTGCCCCCGACCTTAAGCCTACTTCTCGAATAGTCGGATAGGTTATGTTCAATAAACTCAGTTAGAGCCTTATCGGCGTTGACCCAACCTGGAGACCATGCTCTTCCTAACAGTGCATTGCTAGCCTTTTCTGTTTCGTTTTCGAGGCCCAAATCTTCAATAGAGCACCTTTCTATTGTTCCTGTCACTAGCAAGGAAACAGTATAGCAAACTGGTTACTCATTTTTGCAACATTCATGTGTTCGTGTGCGTATTTTGTTCAAACCGAACCGGATTATATGTTATTTTGTTCAAATTACCTGCAACTGGCAGCAATCTCCATGGGGGAAGAAGCGGAATGGATTCCATTTGCGTGTTCAAGCACTTGTCCCAATATGCGTCAAACGTCGTAAAAGCTTGCCCCTTCTCATCATATATCTCCCACGGTTCGTATAACAAATCTCCATTATAGCTTTGCACGGAAATGCCGGCCTCTGCCAGTTTCTCTTTGATGTTATGATCTCGAACCAACGAAACCGGATCTGGGAAAGAACAGCAAACATAACACATAAGCATCTGCTAGTAATTAAAATTACATCATCAGAGGAATCAGAATATACCATAAAGACGGTTAAACACGACTTTAGTCGCGCCGGTAGCGTTGATGCAGTCCAAAAGAGCTGAAAGAGTACTATGGGTCTTGATCAACACAAATTCAGAACCAAGGGACTTCAAAGACTGCTCCAAATGAGCAAGAGATTGCTTCAGCCACCATCGCGATACTCGACCGGGATAGAACTGCTCTTCCTCTTTGGGGCACCATATGTAGACCGGAAAAACGCTGCCGTCCTTCGCGGCAGCGGCCAAAGCAGGATTGTCATCAATCCTAAGATCCCTCCTAAACCAGACTATTGTCTTAATACTGCTACTTGTACTCATTTTGAAACTAACAACAAGATCTTTCCGATGAGACCGATTAAGCTTACGAAACAACTCAAACTCGAAACAAAACACAGATTTTCCAAGCAATCCAAATTACCTGCTGTTTATGTATCCAATATATCCAACCAAATCAAACTAAAATTAAGCTTTGCCCTACCTGTCTCAATAATCCCCCAATTCTGCCAATCAAAAACATCAGAAGCTTACAAAATATCTCCAAAACATCAAAAACTAGTGGAATATACAGGCAAAAACTCCACAAAGCAAACAACCTCTGCAAATCCTTAAAAGCAGTACTCTTGAACTTTCCAATATTCTATATATATATATATATATATATAGGGATGGGATCAAGTTACATGGTGTAAAACTCATTTAGTTTTACACCAATCTAGGACCATTGGATGAGTGAAATGTATGGATGAGATTAACAGTAAAAAATGTGAAGATTATCACTTGGGAAAAAAAGATAAGGAAATAATCTGGGCCATTAATTACCATCATCCAACGGTCCAAAAATAGTGTAAAAGTAATTGAGTTTTACACAGTGTAAGTTGATCCTAACCCATATATATATATATATATATCAGATTTTCTAGCAGTAAATATACAGATCTGAGAACCCAAAAAGAGAAAAAGAGTGATTCCCTTACTAATTCTTATTAAAGAATGATATCCACAGACAAAGACAACTAAAGCACACAAGGGTTTGTGTTTGTTTATCTTTTAAGACAACCAAAGTACCAAACCAAGATTAAAAAAACATAAAAATCAAAACTTGACAAGACCCAGTTTTTTTACCCCCATGGAAAAGCAAGAAACTAAGCAAAAACAGACAAAAAATGAATTGAACAAAGGGAATTACCAATGTCTTTATGCCAAAGCAGCTGCCTTTGTGGATCCTTTGTATATGTCAAGATCACGTGGGGACTTCTAATGGTGGAATGGCATATCTTGTCTCAAGATAAGGTTTTTGTTTTTCCTGTCTGTCTCATTCAATTCACACTTTGGCCATGTAATATTTCTAAATGGATTGAGATCATGTAGGAAGAAGAAGCAACTAGCTAGCTAGCAGCCTAAATCCCAAGTTTTGTAAACTGATGTTTTTAGTGGTTTTGAATTCATTTACACGGAACTTGATTGATTGAATCAAAACGTTTCTCACTAGCTGCCATTTTCTGTGATCAGACAAGAAACTAGAACTGTTGAGAACCTTAAATTCAACCTAATTTCTAACCCCTTTTGTCATGATCTGTAACAAAGTTTGATTATTTTCATGCCCGTCTCTCTCATAGTCACAGTTGCAACTATTGTCTACATATGATAAAGTTTAGGTGAGATTCTGTTGTTAGTCCCTATGTTTTGTATAAGTTGTAGATTTAGCCCCTATGCTCTAAATTGGTTCCTATGCTTTTCGAATTTTGAAGTTCAGTCTTGACCATAGTTACCCGGAACGCAATACGATACAAAATGGGGAACGAAAATAGGAACGCAGAATGTTACCTTATCGAATTCGGTATGATGAGATGGGCTACATAATTAATTATACTAATATTAAATCCTTGGATTAAATTGAAAATTTGTAAAACTTTTGGGGTTAATCATAAATTTAAAAAGTTTTGGGCCATTTCTATGAACTCTAAGTGCTCAAGGGCTGAACACCTAATTTTCCCTTTGAATTAAGCCTAAAAGAGAAGGGCCATATATTTGAGTTTGTTTTATGTTTTAAAACTCAATCGCGGTTTGTATGTTTTAAATTTCTGTCCTTTCATAGACCGTCTCTTCTACTTCTTCTTTCTTTCTCGTCACTTTCCTCAAAATCGGTATAATTGTTCTGAATTGCGTCACAAGTCGCGTCTTGCGCCGTTTCGTTCTATTTTTAGGTCGTCGTTCTCGAGTCGTCGATCGGAGGGTCGTTCGGCGTTCCTGGTAACCATGGTCTTGACTCAAACAATGCAAGGATAATATGACTAAGTTACGTAAATTAAAAATTGAAAATTTCAAAAATTAAAGGCCAAAAAATAAATCTTTTTAACGTTTTCAAAAAAATTAAGGGGTTTATTGAAAAGTTTCTAAAATTTTTGGTAGGCTTAATGAGAATTTTCAGAAATTGTAAAGGACATAATTAAAAGCAATCAAACTTTTTTGAGACAATGGAAATTTCTAAAAAATTTGTGGAGATAAATAAAATATTTGGAGGGGAAAGCCCTAGACCCTCATAATGGTAATAGGATCTAATAATAGTAAGATTTAATTCAACAACTTAATGGTTATAGTTTGACTAGAGATTGAAATTTATAATTGAAAAAAAAAACTAGAGATTAAAAATAATCAAATTAGAACCTAAGGACTAAGTATACAACTTACACAAAAGGCAAGGACTAACAACAAAATTTGACCTAAACAAGTCAAGGGTGATCCAATTTATACCCTCATGCTTAGTTTCCACCTAAAACAAAGAGACTTTTAGGCCATCTTTGTGGACTACCAGGGCATCATCCATCATTTTCAGGACGGTAGCAAATATGATATATTCGAGTCCGTATTAAACACAAATAAAATGAAGAGTCGGAACAACATAACTAGCGAATACCGGCTCGTCTGTTTCGGTAGAGTGGTTCTTTTCAACCACCAGAACTCTTCCAATGAAACAAAACCAGTAGATATCAAACAATTTATATTTCAACAGCATAAGGCATAGATGAACATCATGACAAGTGATTGAAATGAAATTTCATTAATTAAGAGTCGGATATTCGTAATAACACCCTATTTTCACCTGAGAAGCATCATGTCAATGAGGAGCCCAAAGTTCCGAACCCCGGTGCTCGAAATCAGCTTCCTCAGGTGTTATTTTAACAACAATAACATGTGTGTATTGTGATACGGATAGATAGCTGCACTTGGTTAGTAACTAACTTAGGCACATGAGTTCCCTAAGCATGCTAAATCAAGTACGGGATTCAACACTTAACGTGCACGCTCTCTAATCACCTCGAGATCCATCTCGGTTGGGTCGGTTGCCTGGATTTCATAATGAATGCCGTCCAATTCCCTTCTGAACTGGGCCTTGGAAGTTGCGTAGAGCATCTTGGAACGGATCCTAGAAATGGAAGGAGACCTACAAGAGAACACTGAGTCAGCCTTGTATACAGAAGACCGGAGACGATCGAATAACATTCACACTCCGGGCTTTATCTTACAATTCAACAAAAACATCTGTCAGTGGTACAAAAGGAAAGCTCATTCCATGATTTTCTGGCCACTGCTTTCCACACTCGTACAACTTGACTTAATGAACCTTAAAGAGAAACCGAAGCAGATATACTTGACTTGATATTCTATTAGATAAGCTAGTAATGCACCAGAAAACAGGACCGGTGATAAAACATGGCGTAATCACACACAACATGGAGAAAGATGTGTTACAATCAAATCAGACTCGCTGAGTTATAATGCGAGTGCAGCACATGATTTTTCACAGAATCGGACTATTATTAAATGGAAAAGGGACACTGACCATGCAATAAAAAAGATTTTGCTCTTCTGGCAATTCTCGGAAGTCACAAAATCAAAGTCATAAACTGCATAGCGGCAATCAGCCTCGGGCAAGGAGGCAGTGAAATCGTCGTAGCTCTCGGATGGACCTCCAGTCTTTTCAACTACAACCTCCTTTTTCTTCTCATCAATCTTAAAGATCACATATCGGAACACCCTCTTCCTCTGCAGCTCCAGGTACGTGCTTTTGCTGTTTTCAGCCACTCCCATGCCAGACGATGCATTTGCCTAAAAACCAGAAACAAATGCTAATTTTTCAATGCTTACTCTACTTCTACTATATAAAAAAAAAGAACATTAATTTTCGGACAACAAAAGCAAGATCTGTTCGATGAACTCTATAAGAACAGGTCCAAGATGCACAAAGCGAGTGATTCGAGCAAAAAGGTTTCACAAATTTTAAGAAAATCAAATCTGGAAGGACACAAAACAATATCTCCCAACACAATCCTTAACTTCCAACTCCATCACTTTCCACAAGTGCTATAAATGCCATAAAAGAGATGAGGATAATGGAATGCAAATACAACAATTTCAAGTTCATAAGTAAACAAAACAATCAAAAATACTTCAAAAGCCTAATCCTGCTACCATTACAATTGGGATGAAGATGCAAAATAATAATAATAATAATAATAATAATAATAAGGATAAATATTCTATACACAGGCGGTGGAAACTAAAAGTTTCCACAAGCGCCTTAGTTTTAAGGTTCAGAGGTTTAGGTGTATGGGGTTTAGAAATTAGGGATAGTTGTTTCAATTTAAGGTTATAATTTAAGGTTTATAGATTAAAATCTAAATCCTCACCATATTACTTAAAAACTAAACCCTAACCTATAAGTCCTAAATTATAACCCTAAACCTTAAATTGAAACAACTATCCCTAAATTCTAAACCCCTACACCTAAACTCCTAAACCCTATACCCTAAACTAACCCTTATACCCTAAAACTAAAGGGCTTTTGCAAACTTTCAGTTCACACCGCCAATGTACAAGATATTAATTCTAATAATAATAAACTTTTTAAGCACAAAATCAAATCTTTTGCTGTTGAGATAACTTCACTAGAACTAAGATTCGCTTGTTTAACATTCTCATTGGTCTAATTACTGAAACTGTAAAACAAATACAATCTAATAGTCTATTATTTCATTAACCCAAAATGAAATACTAAAAACTAAGATATTCAAAATTCAATCTCACCCCAAAAACAAATTATACCCATATAATAAAAAACTTAACTTTGTTTAAGCTCCAGCATGAAAAACAGAAATCAGCTAGTTTTTAAGCTAAAACAAATTATACCCATATAATAAAAAACTTAACTTTGTTTAAGTTTCAGCATGAAAAACAGAAATCAACAAGTTTTTAAGCTAAAACAAAGAGAATCAAAAGAACCCAAACAAGATCAGATCTAAAAGAGTCATAAGAAAAGGGAACTTACTCCGGTGAAAGACATGGCCGCCTGAAAAATGAAGATAATAGATGGGGAAGGAGAGAGAGTTCTTATGGAGAAAAAAATTAGTACAAGTAAAAATAAGCAGCCATCGGAAAGAAACTATTTTGAAATTTTAAAGGAATAATCTTTCTTTTAAGATTAAAATGGAAAATGATTTAAAAGAAAAGAGTGGCGTGGCGTCTCGATATTTTTTTTGACAATGACAGCAGGTGACTAAATTATTATTTATTACCACTTTCATCTTTTGGTCGTTTTACAAATTCATCACATATTATATTTTTATTTTAAATTAGTCATCAACTATTATACATAAAGTAAAAAAAACCTATAAAAAAAAAGATTCGTTATACAATTTATTTTTTATTAATACAAATTATTTTTTTAATTCTCAGAAAATATAAAACGTTTTAAAAATTTGAAACCAAAATTTTATGGGTGAATTACTTAGTAATTCACTGAACTTTTCCAGAATTTTTATATAGTATTTAATTTTCTTAGAACATAAATTTTTAAGATAGCCACCAAAAAATCATAAAAGACTTTATAAATAAAATAACGAGTTGCTCATAAATTTATCAAGTCGAGTTGGGCCTTGCTCGACTTGACTCGCTAATATCTCGAGTCGAGCTCGATTTGAGTCAAGTCAACTCGAGTTGAGCGTTAACTGAGTTTTGACCGAGTCGAGCTCGAGTTGTTTACGAGCTGCTCAACTCAATAAACACCCCTACTCTAGGGGAAGGAAGAGAAGTGCTCCTAGTGGGTTTCAAACCCATGACTAGGGGTGCTTATCGAGCGAGTCGGTCGCGAGTTGAGTAGTACTCGACTTGTGCTCGTTAAAAAATCTCGTTGCTCGACTCGACTCGTATCTCGTTAAGCTCAATAAAATTTTACTCGACTTGTGCTCGTTAAAAAATTTCGTTACTCGACTCAACTCGTTGCTCGTTAAGCTCGCCAAAATTTTTACCTTGATTTTTTTAAATATAGGTAAAATCTAGTGATACTATTAGAGATTAATATAAACATAGAAACTCACAAAAAACATGAGATATGAGGAGATAAATAAACGAACTTGTCATGACCGAGTTAGAGGTAAAGTTAACTTTTGAGTGTGAGACTCTTTTTTTATTAAATAGAGATATTACATTTCCATATCGATATTCAAACTCATACAAGATGAGCCAATATAATCATCCTCAGTCATTAGGCCAATCAGTGGATCTTAGTGTGAGGCTCTTTTTAGTTTCTCAACAATCTTCAATACACAACAAAAGAGAGAATAGCTTAAAAATTTTTAAGTTTTAACTTTTAATCGTATTTTTTATATAAAAAGTGAAAACTGATTATTTTTCTTCTTTTGTCCTTTTATACATAATGTAATAATAAAAGAAAAAATGAAGACTTTAATAGAAAAATTAATTTAAATTCTTACTAATACAAATTAATTTTTTAATTATCGAGAATATAAAATGTTTTGGAAATTTGAAACTAAAATTTTATGGGTAAATTATCTAGCAATTCATTGAACTTTTTAAAATTTTTGACTAATATTTAAACTTCTTGGAACATAATTTTTTAAGGTGACCACCAAAAAATCATAAAATTATTTAGAAAAAAACATGAAGATCTGCTCACGAACTTATCGGGTCGAGTTGGACCTTGCTCGACTTGACTCGCTAAAATCTCGAGTCGAGCGTTAATCAAATTTTGACTGAGTCGAGCTCAAGTTGTTTGTGAGCTGCTTAACTCAATAAGCACCCATGCCCATAAGGCCATAACCTAAAGAAATATAAAAGACAATGATAAGCATATCGACCAACCGACCACTATTTTTTTCTAAAAATAGTATTAAACCTTAGAGAGCTACCTTCCTATATTTTTATACTATCTTGCAATAAACAGAAGATGGAAAAGAATCTTTCCTTTTCTAACATCAAATTTTAAAAACAAAAACCACCAACCATGAAGACCAAGAGATGACTTGGTGCCACCATCAAACCCTTCCACATGGAATCTTCAAATATTAAACAGATCTTTCTTCAAAACATTATGTTCCATGAAATTCATCATCTTCAGCCAACAAAACCATATACAAAACAGAAATAAAGGATGAAATTCCATCAATTTATCTGCAAATAACACAATCAAACATTCATTGTATAAACCAGACATGAAACATCCTCTGTCTGTGTATGTAAGAAACACAAAAGGAACAAAAGAACACAATCTCAATCCAATCTATACAAATATCAAAACCCCATTTTTAGTACCATAACAAGTAACAACACACCCCGTTTCAAATTTCAATCATATCAGTAATCAAACAACCTGCAAAAACCTCACCATGTCTTGCATTTAAAAAGACAACAAGATCAGTTCATCCCCTTGTGTTCTGGTGGTAAAGGTAGATGTTTATTATCTTTTGAGACTCGAGTTCGAACATCAGTAATACATATTGTGTGTGACGTCATGTACTTCGAGCCAACATCTCCTGGTAATCGAGATCGCTTCGTTCCTTCTCGAGCTTCCTATCTTCACGAAACTTGTATATGAACTCGTCGGCTCGTTCATCGACTCCCCTTAAATGCGGCGATTTCGCAACCACGGCTTTCCATGCATCTTCAATACTATCGACACCGCTACTCTCTTCCACTACTTGGCTTCGTCTGCTCGTCTCCGCCGCCTGCGGTGGCTCCTTGTGCTTTGCTTGCAATTGCATTGACATAGGCTCACCATAAAGCTGGTCTATGTATATAACTTTTCTGTTCCTAGGCTGGTTTTGGTAGTGTTGGTATGTGTAAAGGTAGTCATAGTTAAACCGGCGACGCCGGCCCAAAAGGAACCGTTTCTTGAAAGGAACAAAGAGATGGAACGAGCAGAACTCGAGGAGGCGACGAGTCGTGGATTTGATCGAATTCACGATGTCGAGGGCTTCGATTTTCGACTTCACTTTCACGGTGAAGCTCCTCCAGGCCTTTCTGGCTGGTTTTAGCTTCTTTGCCAAGTTCAAAGGAGGCATTTAGATTGTTTTAAAACGTTGAAACAGCAATGATGGGTTTAGAAAAAGGTTTATCAGTGTTTTAATGGAAGAAAAAGAGGGATTGGTTCATCTTTGGGTGGGGTTGAAATGGACTTTTTTTTTTTTGCTTTTTCTTGTGCTGGAAGGAACACCACTTTTGAAAGCGTGGGAGACAATGCGATTGAGTTGGGGGAGAGGTTTCTTTTATTCTTTACAATGGCATAGGCAGAGCAAAGGGATTCTTCTTTGAACTTTCGGTGGTATTTGGAGGCCAAACTTGTTGGGGGGAGCAGCCTTGGGACCTAAGTTTTGAGTGAAAATGTTGATTGAAAGCAATGGCTTTTCATTGGTTTAGTTTAATCCCATTTGGTATGGTTTATCTTATTGGCTATTGACCATTAGGTTACAATTAGACTATTGACTATGAGTCTATTGGAATATCGTGGACGGAAATCTTCTGTCCCTTTTCGGTGCCTTTACTTATGTTCTTAGGCTCAAAATTAGGTTTAGAGTTTAGGATTTAGAGTTTATTGTATGATGTATTTTTAGAGTATATGATGTAGGGTATGATTTAGAATTTAGGGTTGGAGTTTAAAAATTAATTTTATAGTGTTTTTTAGTGTTAGGGCATAAGTAGGGGCACTAAAAAAGGGGCAAATGATTTTTATCGAAATATCCTAAGTTTGTTTCAAACAAATAGAAAATTTATAATGATATGTTACTTGAAGGGTAAGATTTGTGTTCGAAAAACTTTAATGTGGTTTAAGTCTTATATACATATGTATGAGTTTTCATTTTAAATTTTATTCTAGTTTAATTTCATCTTACGTAAATTCAATTATACTAATTCATTTGTACATGGAATCTAACAAGTGATTTTAGTAAAAAAATTGATAATGTTCGTCCTATAAGATTCAGGTTTAATCGATTTATCTATAAAGTGTGTGCATTGTTAAAATACTAAAAATGTCTGAATGTAAAAAGTACATTATAATGATCTTTGGACTATTAAAAGAACTAATTCATTTGTACCATGTAACTTCAAAAGAAAATTCATAATGAGATTGAAAAGTTTTATTTTTAAAAAACCTTTCCGATGGAAAAGTTGAAATCCAGCTAAATTGATTCACTACGTGTAGTTTCCCCCTGGTTGAAGCAACTTGCTTTGATTTAATAATCATGGAAAAGTTTAATCCATGGTAAAAAGGGGAAAGATTTGAGATTGTTTAATCATAGGGTTTAAAAATAAGTTCTTATTTCTAACCACCCTTTATTTTATTTTATTGGTCAATTTCTTCTATTACTCCTTGTCCTATACATAAATTTTTGGATTTAGTCCCTATACTCTAATTTGATTAATTTTAATCCATGTACTTTTCAAATTCTAAAATTTCAGTTTTAACTCAAACAATACCCATGAAATCAGTTAAAATCAATCTATTAGTCTTTATGTCATGCGTAAGTTGTATATCTGATTTCTGTTCTCTAATTCGATCATTTAAAACCTCTTTGAGACTTAAATTTCAAAATTCAAAAAACAAAAGGATTATAATTGACCAAATTAAAGTATAAAGACTAAACTCATAACTTATGTATAGTATAAGGACTAGAATTTAAAAATATACAAAAGATCCCCACAATCTATTGCTGCCGTAAGCCAATAATCCAATCCCCAACCGCCCTTTTTATTACCAACTGCAGTGCCTTGCTGTGGAAGCTTGCTATTTGTTTAATTATAGCACTTAATTAAGGCCCCTAATTAACAATTAGATGAGGAAATGGATAACATAATCCGGATTTACGTGTAGCTTTTAGGACAGTTTTTGGTTGATTAGATAAACTCCCTCCATCTTTTTCAAAAACTTTTTTAATAGAAAAGAGATCAAAATCGAAGGTAAAATATAAGATAGGATTATTATCCTATACACCGGCGCCACAAGCGTTTTAGTTTTAAGATTTAGGGTGTAGGGTGCAGGTTTAGGTGTAGGGGTTTAGAATTTAGGAATAGTGGCTAAAATTTAGAGTTTAGGGTTTATAAGTTAAAACCTAAATCTTAACCATATTACCCTAAAAACAAAACACCACCCTCTATACCCTAAATTCTAAACATAAATAGTAAATTCTAACCACCATCCCTAAATTCTAAATCCCAACACCTAAACCCCTAAAGTTTACACCTTAAACTAAGACCCTAAACCCTAAAATTAAGACGCCTGTGGAAACTAAAAGTTTCCACCGCCACTGTATTGAATATAAATCCTATAAGATATTGAACTTGAATATTTAATTTATGAATTAATATTCTATACACTGGTTGTGGAAACAAGCGCCTTAGTTTTAGGGTATAAGGTTTAGGGGTTTAGGTGTAGGGGTTTAGAATTTAGGGATAGTTGTTTAAATTTAAGAGTTAGGGTTATAATTTAGGGTTTATATGTTAGGGTTTAGGGTAATATGGTGAGGGTTTAGGTTTTAACCAATAAACCCTAAATTATAACCTTAAATCTTAAATTGAAACAACTATCTCTAAATTCTAACCCTCCTACACCTAAACCCCTAAATCCTATACCCTAAACTAACTCTCTATACCCTAAAACTAAGGCGCTTGTGGAAACTTTCAGTTTCCACCGCCTATGTATAGAATATTTATCCTTAATTTATTTTTACCTAGGATAATTATTCCATGCACAAGCGCTTGTGGAGATTTTATTTACACAAGCACCTAAGTTTTAGGGTTTAGGGACTCTATTTAGGGTAAATTGTTTAGTGGTTTAAGTATAATAGTTTTGAATTTTCGGTTTATAAGTTAAAACCTTAATCCCTAACTATATTACCTAAACCTTAATCCCTAACTCTAAATCCTAAATTATAAATTATAATTATGAACCCTAAATTCTAAACTCATATTCTAAAACCCCTAAATTTTAAACCCTAAACTTAAAAATTAAGGCGCTTTTAGAAATAAAAAAATTCTACCACCTGTATAAGTGTAACGGATAATAATCCTTTTACCTATACTATATTAATAAAGGAGATTATTTTAATCTTAATTGACATTAAATCAGATCCCAGCCTTTTTCTTATAAAAAAATAAATTGATTGACGAGACTTGACCACACAAACTTTGATTAATTGGTTTATTCGTTAATAACTATTAAAAAAAACTATCTCGAATAATCCACAACCAGTAGTTGTTAGGTTTTAATCAAGCAATAACAACCTTCCACCGATAAAAAAAATTGTAATAATGATAACGGTAAAGATAAAATTGTATAACAGAAAAAATGTGAAGATTTACGTCGAAAATATTTTCGAGAAAAATTAGGAAGGAACAAAATAAAATACATCATTTATAGAGTAAATAACTCGATTACAAAAGAGTTGCGTAACAAGAAATATATAATGAAATTAAGTTTCTAATTATAAACTAAAGTCTTTTGTTATGGTGCTAGAACCTACTAATTAGACCGTACGGCCTTAAGTAAAGCTTTCCTGACAAACGCCTAAATCAGTTCAGATTCTCACTTGGTTCAAACTGCCTTGGAACATCGCGTGCTAAGACGCCACTTGGTACATCACCAACGTAGGAACTCTTTTTCACAAACTCTGATTTACCTCAACTCGAATCTTTTTAATTACGCGGTAAAGACTTAGAAGCCGTCACGGATGAAGTAATTTATACCGTACCGTGAGGGCTTATTTTTATAATTATGGAGATTGTAATTTTAATTACTCAAGAACTTCATGATTTTGTCCTGAGAATTGGTATCCCCAAGCTTAAAAATTGTATGGTAAAAAGAAAGTGTTTATGAAATGGAGGAGCCAATTTTGATTGAAAAATGGAACATTTGTTAGTTGAGGATGGACCCATGAAAGTGGTATTAAAATAGACCACTCCATATTCCAAGTCCAACCCATGTGAGATGTCCTAAATTGATTTAAAACGTTTGTCATGGGACCAACTTGTCCTAAACTTTGTTGTATAGTTCATGTCTGGTATTGGTTTGGGGAATTTGGATATGCTTTTCCAACTTGTAAAGATTGCTAATAACTTGTAGCTTTTGGGAAATAACATCCATTCTCTTTTCAAGCTTTGCTTTACAGCTCTTAGAAAAATCTTAGTACTCACTTTGAGAATCTACAAAAGTCAAAATTTAATTTTTGGACGGAGTGTTCGATCGAATCGAATCGAATTTTATTCATTTTTATTGACTTTAGAAGTAATTTGTTTGATTAGTTTTTTATACAGTTTGTGTACATTTTGTAGTTCATGTTTGAAATACGTGATTTTTTCTCCTAACAAAATTATCTTCAAGGTTCGAACTAATTTTTTTTTTTTAAGAGTAGAATGTGACTTATCAAGTTATCATTGCACCCAACACTTATTAACGTTTGGTAAGTTTATTTAATTTCAGATGATAAGTATACTTGATAAATGATGACCCTTTTCTTCTTTCTTTGGTGAATGAAATGAAGATTTTTTGTTGTTGAATAGAATGAAATGAAGATTTAGAATATTAATTCCAAAGATAAACAATAAGACCACGTCGATATTCATAATTGTTTGGTAAATTACATCATAAGTTATTCGATATTAGTAAGATTACAAATGGATCATTTAATTTAAAAAAATTTATAAACTAATCATTCAATTAATTGATTGTTACAAACTTGTCACTACGACATTAAAAATGGAACGGACACTATAAGGTATGGATAAAATTTGTCTGCCCCTTTTCGGTGCTCCTGCTCAAACACTAAAAAACACTACAAAATTAAATTTTAAGCCCTAATCCTAAATTCTAAATCCTAAACCCTACACCCTATACCCTAAAAAATACACTATACCCTAAATTCTCTAAACCCTAACCACAACCATTAACCTAAAACCCCAAACCTTAAAGTTAATTTTGAGCGTGAGAGCATATGTAGAGGCACCGAAAAGGGTAAAGAATTTCCATCTATAAGGTATAATTAGAAAACATTTTTAAAAATTAATTTCAATAAAAAAGAAAAATATTTTTATATGATCCAAATTCGAACAATTTTATTTATAAAAGATAACACCCTTCTAATTTTTTTTTTTACAAATCCCTCCTAGAAATTACAAAACATGAACACCAATAAGCCATTTTAACTTAAAAGCTCGCTTATATTTTCCCGCGCATAAAAACAAAGCAAGCTGCCAGAAACATTTCCATGGCCGCCGAGGCTTTCTTTTCTTCCAGATCTTTTTAGCATCCGCTATCGGAGTTACATCCGCCGTAAGTGCTTAGCTTATTACGGTGACAGCAACCGCTGGCTTGGGCTCAACACCGACATCTTCGCCTTGCACTTTGAGTGCAACGAGTCGAAAACATTCACTCTGAGTTGATCATCGGATATATTTCTTAAAAACATTTGTACCATAAACATTTGCTCATAGATTTAGACATGTGGCAATGAAATAGAAGTTTTTGAAAGGATTGGTTGAAAGTTGAAGGTGGAAAAACAATGAAAATACCCCCCGGAAATAACTCTCCTTGAAAACATTTCCTCTCGTTTCGCCTCTTCTTCTGATCTGCAGAAACAAACAAACAAATCATAACCCTTTTTTCATTTTCCAATTTGGAACTCTGGGTTTCTTTTCTTTTTTCAATTTGGTAATCAGGGAAAGGAGATTTGATTGATTTGTTGATGAGAGGCCGAAGCAGAAAGCTCATGAATCTATGGAGATTAGGAGAAGTACATTATGTGATTCGAGTTTTCGACGCCTGATGCTTGTTGTTGTGCCTCTTCGAGTTTTCGATTTTCTTAAATGGAATGGCAGATCTTGTTCGTTCTGGCAATTCTGAACGTGACATTGAGCAAGTAATTGTTTCTCCCCTATATGTACTTGCATACACAATCGAACTGACAATCGAATATACGAATGAATTGTACATGTTAAGATTCGAATCGAAATAGTTGGATTAAGCTAATGGGGTACATACATTTTTGCATGTGGTTAGCTACAATAAGATGATACAAGGCTATTAGTAATGTGACACTTTGAGAGGAAACTCAGAACTTGGGTTCATGTATGTACATTGGTACTATGATATTCTTTGATTCTTTTAATTTCTTACCCTTTGTTTTGAAGGCACTTATTGCTTTGAAAAAGGGTGCTCAACTTATCAAGTATAGCCGGAAAGGAAAACCGAAGCTTCGTTCGTTTAGACTCTCTCCGGTGAGTTACTTTCAGTCTCTCATGTTCTAAATGTTCAAAATCTATTACATCTCAGTGTGTTCTTTAGGCTCAAACCGAATCAAACATCGCCTATATATGTTTATCACTTGGCATTTCTGATGATCATCGGGTTTAAATTGTGGTTTTGAAACTATAATGTTGATGTACATATGGTTTCAATATTAGCTTCATTAAACAGGATGAAACAGCACTGATCTGGTTATCACATGGGGAAGAGAAGGCTCTGAAATTAAGCTTGGTGTCTCGTATCGTTCTCGGACAACGAACTGTGAGTTCAATTTCAGCTTTTTATTTTGTTGGTTAATCTCATATGTTTCAGTTTAATTAGCCTTTCTTGTGTATGTTAAACCATTGAAATTTCTGAAACAGAGGGGAAAATAATATTAACTATTGTTTTGCCAACTTCTACAGGCTGTTTTTAAAAGATATTTGCGCCCAGAAAAGGACCAATTGTCTTTTTCACTTATATACAATAATGGTGATAGATCTCTCGACCTGGTTCGTGTTGGTTATTGTCTATATTGTCTCGATTCTTCATTTTTTTAAAGTACTCGTGTGTTCATCGTATATTATACGACGGATGTGAGCCTCCAAGTTTAGAGTAACATAAATTATTATGCTATTTATTAGTATTCAGCTGAATGGGAAATTTCAGTATTTACCTGTTCATTGTTGCATTTGCTTACATCTATAGATATGCAAGGATAAAGTTGAGGCAGAAGTGTGGTTAGCAGGGCTCAAGGCATTGACCGGACAGAACCGTAAAAGACGAACCGCTAGTGATATAAGCGATGTGAGTGCACCTTTCTGCATACACATCGCTCAAGGATATTTCACTTGCTAACTTGAGTGTCTTTATGACAGCTCCAAGAAGGATTCTTTCGGAATAGCCACCCAGCTCTAGATTTCACCAGTAGTATTGCTTCCAGCAAGGCGTCTATAGATTTCAGAGGCTCAGATGTGGGGTCGGAACGGGCAAATATGCATCTGAGGACTAATGGTGGAGATGGTTCCCGAGTTAGTGTTTCAAGCGCACCTAGCTGTGTGAGCAGTGGATCTGCAGGTCCAGATGATATAGAATCATTAGGTGACCTTTATGTATGGGGAGCAGTTTGGTCCGATGGACTTATGCCGGATGGGTCCCCGAGCTCAGTCCCTGCAAAAGTTGATGTGCTAACTCCGAAGCCCTTGGAATCAAATGTAGTACTTGATGTTCTTCAGATAGCTTGCGGGGCAAGGCACGTGACACTTTTAACAAAGCAAGGTGAAGTTTTTACTCTGGGTGAGGAATCTGGTGGGAGGCTTGGTCATGGAATTGAAAAAGACTTTAGCTGTCCCCGGTTAGTCGAGTTCCTGGCGCTAACTAATGTGGAATTTGTTGCATCCGGAGAGCATCATACATGTGTTGTATCTGCTTCTGGTGATTTATTCACTTGGGGTGATGGTACTCATAATGCTGGAATCCTCGGTCATGGAACGGACGTGAGCCACTGGATTCCAAGAAGAGTTTCGGGTGCAATAGAAGGTCTACAAGTCTTATCGATTGCATGTGGCACATGGCATTCAGCTCTGGCAACTGCTGACGGGAAGCTATTTACATTTGGTGATGGAAAATTTGGTGTTTTGGGACATGGAGATCGACAAAATGTTGCATATCCGAAGGAAGTTAAAATGTTGAGTGGACTAAAGACTGTTAAGGTTGCCTGTGGTGTATGGCACACGGCAGCCATTGTAGAGGTTATGGGCCAGACCGGCACTAACAAATCATCAAGAAAGTTGTTCACCTGGGGCGATGGCGACAAACACCGACTAGGTCATGGAAGTAAGGAAACTTATCTACTTCCGACCTGTGTCTCATCGCTAATTGATTACAATTTCCACCAGCTAGCTTGCGGACATACCATAACCGTCGCACTTACTACATCAGGGCATGTCTTTACCATGGGTGGCACTGCATATGGTCAACTAGGCAACCCAAGCTCTGATGGAAAGCTACCATGCCTGGTGCAAGAAAAACTGGTTGGTGAATTTGTTGAAGAAATTTCTTGTGGGGCATATCATGTCGCCGTCTTGACATCGAGAAGCGAAGTATTCACTTGGGGAAAAGGTGCCAATGGAAGACTAGGACATGGTGATGTAGAAGATAGAAAAACTCCAACATTGGTTGAAGGATTGAAGGATATGCATGTCAAGAATATCTCATGTGGCTTGAATTTCACTTCCAGCATATGCATCCATAAATGGGTAGCCGGTCCTGACCAGTCGGTTTGCCACGGCTGCCGGCAAGCATTCGGCTATACTAAAAAGAGACACAATTGTTATAACTGTGGGATGGTGCATTGCCATGCTTGTAGTTCCAAGAAAGCATTGAAAGCAGCATTGGCTCCGACACCAGGAAAACCGCACCGTGTTTGTGATTCTTGCTATGCAAAACTTAAAGCTGCAGAAGCCGGTAATACTTCAACCGCAAGTCTAAAACTGGCCGGTCCCCGCTCCTCCATAGACGGTAGGGAAAGATCAGGTAGGATCGAAGCAAGGCCTTCTAGGATCTTGCTATATCCCAAAACAGAACCAGTCAAGTACTTCGAGATCAAGTCGGGAAAATCGGGGTCCAAATTCCATTCTACCTCTCTAGTCCGAGCTTCACAAGTTCCATCACTTTTACAGCTTAAAGATATTTCATTTCCAAGTTCAATCACTGCAATTCAAAGTGTTTTCAAACCTGCTGCTCATTCTCCTCCACTGTCACCAACACCGCTTTCCCCCATTAACTCGAGATCTACTTCACCGTACTCAAGCAGACCAAGCCCTCCGCGGTCTTCCACGACTTCCTTTTCGAAGAATGTTATTGAAAGCCTCAGGAGATCAAATGAACTTTTGAACCAAGAAGTGGCTAAACTGCAAAATCAAGTACACAATGATCTACCCTTTTGCTATTCCATTATGTTCATTTGCAGTCCAACATAAAAAACACTTATTTTTTCTCTACTTTCGATCGATTTCAGATCAAAAGTATGAAGCAGAAATCCGATTCACAAGAGGCAGAGATTCTGAAACTACAAAATTTTGCTCAACAATCCACTTCATATGCTGCAAAAGAATCATCCAAATCTAAAGATGCCAAGGCACTTGTGAAATTCATCAAGGATCAGGTACCATTTAGTTCACTTAACATTTCACTTTTGCCATTATATATAAACCACTGATTATACAATTCAAAATGGTTCAACAGTTGATGGAAATAAAAGAGAAGTTGCCTCCTGAAGTCTCCGAAAGTGACACCTTTAAAGATATGCAAACTCGAGCTGAGGCCTACTTAAACCGACTCGAACCATCTGAAGCTTCTTCTTTGCCTGCAAGCTCTGAGTCTTCAGCTATGAAAGGTAACATGGATGCATTGAGATCATCAGGAGGTGGAAAAGAAACTACCGAGCAATTCGAACCCGGAGTCTATATCACTTACGATTATCACAATAATGGTGTAAAGATCTTCAAACGAGTTAGATTCAGGTATTTGAAGAATGAACAAGTTTCCACAGCTTATTATGTTCATCCTTTGAACATAAAATTTCTGTTGTTTCATGTGAATATGGACTACATTACTCGAACTCGAGTCAGTGTTCGATATGCATGAAAAGCAGCTAATAATCTCACTGCCTTATATTGACTCTCAACATATTTCTTGCAGCAAAAGGAAGTTTAATGAACAACAGGCAGGAGAATGGTGGAGCAAAAATAAAGATAGAGTGTTTATGAGGTACAATCCGAATGCGATAAAATCGGCTTCGGTTGCTTCATCCCCTACTCGACCACCGGCAGCCGACGAAACCGGTGAGACAGCGCCTTCTCAAACTTAGTCATCCAGCAATGTAGACCTGTGGTACCCGGACAAAGGTATGATCCCAAACATATGAAAAAAAAAACAAATCTTTTATAAGAAAAATTGAATATATTCGTGTCAGATACATATACCGGGATGTGACACATATCCGAGTGAAGATCAAGGGGCTATGTTGCAGCAATAAGATACAAGGTTATGGCTAAACAATTAGGGAATTTATTTGTTTTTAGAAGAAAAGGGTTAGGTATGGATATATTAATATTAATATTAATATTATTATTATTCATAAAATTAGAATATAAGAATTTTCCATCACTTTACCTTAACAAGGCAAAGGCAAGAGGAAAACTACATGTAACTTCTTTTCTTCCTTATGTTCTTTTGGGAATTTGATTTCTGGACAGTGTTTTTATAGGTTAAATTATACTTTTGGTATATCTATTTTTGCTAAAATTTAGGAGTAGTCCCTATGTTATTATTTTTGCATAATTTGGTTTTGCCACTTTTATATTGTTAGAATAAATTGTTCACACTGTTAATAATTCCAGTTAAAGGGTTAATGTGAAGCCATTTTAAAATAAATTGCATGTTAGCCAAATGCTTTAAGGTGTTTTTTTCCCTTTAAAATTAAACAATTTTTTTAAAAGAAGAGTCTAAAGGTGTTATAAGAGAGTATCTGTTCATATATATTCTTAACATTTTGACAATGCACATATCTTACAGGTAAAACAATTAAACTCGTGTCTTCTAAGATGAAGATCATCTATTTTGTACTGGGACCACTTGTTGGGTTCGAATATAAATTTTAAAGATAATATAAAATGTGTATTGAAATAATAAAAAATGTAACATTCACTATTATTTCTCAAATCCACATTCAATACCTATTTAGTAATGAATTAAAAATTCATGATATGTTTGCACTTGATAAATCCATATTTGTATGCTTTCCAGCTACATTTTATATTAAATAATAAATAGTCAAATTTGAATTTTTCACCGTCAAAATTAAAAATAAAAGTGACAAATTCATTAAGATAAAAGGAGTAATAATTTACCAAATAATTTTACAATATAGATTTAGGAAAATTCTACGACGAGCATCGAATATTGTTGAACAACACTAACGTTGAATATCGCTAAACACCGTTAAATTGATTAATAAAAATAAAAAACTTTAAGGATTTATCATACAACTATAAATTATTTAAAATAAAATTTCAATTAAAATATTATATATATAATGTTCTTTTAAATAATTAGATCAAATATCAATCATAGTCAATCCTTAAATTAAAAAACTTTAAATATTTTTCTCCAAATTAGAACCTTAATTCTCAAATTAAAACTCAAAATTTTAAATTTAAACCTTAAATTAATACCCTAAATTTCTTAATTGGGAAGAACTAATCCTAAATTTTAATCCTAAATTGATACCCTTATCTCACTTTATATCTTAAGCACTCCTTTCCAACTCTTTCAATACCACCGAATTCGAATACCCTTAATGATTAAGAAAATGTCAAAGTTGGAATCTTGAAATGAGTAGGACCTTAGCATTAGCATCCTTCAACTCCGCAATCACTCTATCTGTTTGCTCACTAACCTCACCAGCTTCTCCTCGATTCCCTCCTTTACTTTTCTCCTCTCAACGCCGCCTCTCACACTTCAATTCCACTCCCTTTTCTCACTACATGTAAGCTCTCTCTCTCCACCATTTTCACAATGTTTTTTTTTCCTTTTCTAAAGTGATGGTTTTGTTGTTGTTTTGATGGTAAACTGCTTGATGGGTATCTTTTGTTCAGTCTCTTTTTAAACCTTTTTGATTTGGTTGGAGTGAATTATCAAGTTTAAATTTTTGGTTTTGAGTATTCATCTGTTACTGACTGTTCGATACAAACCAAGTTGGATTTTTTATTTCTTAATTGATAGTAAGTGAAAATATCTTGAAATGATTGATTTTGGGTATTCGGATTTGCTTTAGAAATCTATTGTTTCTAACCTGGAAGACCTGTGTTATTGAGAGGTTGTATAGTTCAGATTTAATGCAAAGATGATTGCAAAAGGTGGAACTTGATCCATTCCCAGTGAACTTTTGAATTGAAATCATTTCAGGTTTGCTACCATATGCCTGTTTCTGGGACTTGTTTGTGATTTTAATCTGTAGTCAAGTTAGCATTAGGTAAAGTAATAAGATGACTCGAAACTGGAACTGAAATCATATCTGTTGTTCAAATGTTTCACATCCACTCTCTGGTGCTTCATTGGATCTATTCTTGTGAGCTAATGGTATTTTGGATATTATGTTGTATGCTGTGCTTTTTGAAACCTGATTGATGAATTTCAAATTTAGTACCGTATCGGCATATCCTATTGTTTCTTTTTGGATAAGATGGTGGAGTGGAATAAAATGGGTGTTTCTTAATGTTATAACAGTGCCAGTTATTATTGAGTTACATGTAATGGGGGTGGTTTTTTGTATAATGGATTATAATTTATATCAATTGACAATTTTGTTCTTTTTCCCCCTTTAATATGTAAAGCACAACCTATTGTCAACATTTCTGCTTAGTTTCTTGTAGGATCTTTCCTTATGATTTTTTTATCCATCCTACATGTAGAAAACATCTGCCATCTGTTTTGGCCATGGATTCTTCCAAAGCTGGTCCAGTGAAGGAATTGCCGGTGGGGCTAGATGAAGCCACTGAAGAAGAGTATGCTTCCCAGTCTAAATTACTACAAGAGTTTACTAGTCTCTCCAGCATTGACAAGGCATGGGTTTTTAAGTCCGAAAGTGGTAGGAAGGCTAATGTTTCTTTATATTCTGTATCCTCTTTTTATTTGAAACCAAAAGACTATCTTTGATCCTTATACTTGTGAAATTATTGCAGGAAAAGGGTCTCAGGCAATGTTTTCAATTAGCCAACCTAATCTTTTGGCAAACAAGAAACGAAAGTATATGCTGTCCTCTAGTATTTCGAAAGATAGTAACAATAACGTCAACTTCCAATGGGCCCCATTTCCTGTTGAGATGACAGGAGTGTCTATAACTGTTCCTTCACCATCAGGTTCAAAGCTTCTTGTGATTCGAAATCCTGAAAATGAATCTCCCACACAATTTGAAATATGGAGTTCATCTCAGTTAGAGAAGGAGTTCCAGATTCCCCAGTCGACTCATGGCTCGGTTTATGCTGATGGATGGTAAATGATTTAATTAATCTTTCGGTTTTCTTTTCTCCAACCGTAAAGTTTTGGAAGTAATATTTAACATAGTCGTTGATCCAGTAGTAAATTGTTTAAGTAACTTAAGCTGCACTTTCACCTTCTTGAATTTGAATATAGTAGGAACTCTAGAACTGGTTGTAAGAGCATCATTGCTTGGTTGTAGTAGCATTTGCAGCTACAGCAGGATTGTTATATGTAACTTTACCGGTAGCTATTATCCCTGCAAACTTAGCAAGGTTGAAATCTTTCTTAATGGTATAGGTTTGAGGGAATCTCTTGGAACTGTGATGAATCTCTTATCGCTTATGTTGCTGAAGAGCCATCTCCCTGCAAGCCTTCGTTTGATTCTCAGGGTTACAAGCAAGGTGCTACAAAAGATAAGGAATGCACAAGCTGGAAAGGTCAAGGAGATTGGGAGGAAGAATGGGGGGAATGCTATGCAGGAAAAAGGCAGCCTGCTCTCTTTGTGATCAATCTTAACAGGTTTCATTTTCATTTATAGTTTTCTATTTTAATCAATGCTACGGCACGGTAAAGAGCTTTTGTGCAGTGGAAGAACCCTCACTAAACTTCCCTGCATATCTCAGTGGCAAGGTACATGCTGTTAAAGGAATCGAGAAGTCTTTGAGTGTAGGACAGGTGGTTTGGGCTCCACCAGTGGAAGGCATCGATCAACATTTAGTTTTTGTGGGGTGGTCAGCTGATCCGAGAAAGCTTGGCATAAAATACTGCTATAACAGGCCCTGCGCATTGTATGTGGTGAAGGCGCCACTTTATAAATCAGAAGCTGCTGAGTCTGATATCAAGTGGGTTAATTGCTTTTGGTTTCTGAAAGTTTTATTCAGTCATACTTTCATGTTGGAACTTTTCCGTGCTACATTTAATCACAATATATAATTGTTATGGGGACAGATCATTGGAGGAATTAACTGTAGTCAACTTAACGCAAAGCATAAGTAGTGCATTCTTTCCACGATTCAGGTATGCAATTTAACTCTTACCCTCAGTTTTTGGGCTTGTGCCTAAGGTGTGCGGTCTTTCTTAATCCTATTTGCCCCTTTTTTAAAAAATTTCATATGATAGGATGAGCCAACTTTATTTCCTTGCGCTGTTTCCCTTCATTCAACTATGCCATATCTTTGTTGTGTTTATTTAGTTCAAATAAATTTATTGATGTAAAACATGAGTTTGGTAAATAGATTGCTGCCCTTGATTTCATTTTCTTCTAATATCTTGGGTTAAGTTCAAATCAGTTTCTTTATCCGCAAGTTTGGAAAATAGTTCATTGCCATTGAACTTTCTATTTCTCTTCTTCTAATTGCTTGGGTAGCTGTGTAATGGTATATGATATTTGTGATTCTGTTCCCTTTTTTCAGTAGTCAAGACAGGAATGAAGAGTACTCTCTCCATCTCTTGTTCTTATGGTGCAAATGAGGCTATTTTTTTATGTTGAGTACCCGCTTTTTGGTTCAATGTTTATGTTGCTTATCTTCAGAGAATGCAAGTAAATCTTTGCTTGGAAGTCTTTGAATGGCTGTCCAGAAGTGCATGTTTTTCCTCGAAATTCTTCCATCTACTAGGCTAATATTAATGTTCCATTACATATACTGGGAACCTTTATTTAGCAGCTGCCTAAATGGTTAAAAAGGGCCTCTCTTTTCATAAAAGCTACATCTTTGGAGTTTGCTGATTATATGTGAATTATGATTCTTTTCCCTCAGCCCCGATGGAAAATTCCTTGTGTTTCTGTCTGCAAAAACCTCAGTGGATTCTGGAGCGCACTCTGCAACTAATTCTCTTCACCGAATTGATTGGCCTACTGATGGCAAGCTGAGCTCCTCTACAAAGCTCGTTGATGTGGTAAGCCCTCCACTTGTCTATGCTTAAGTTGACTGTGATGAGTTCAGTTTAGAGCATGCAATTTATGATATTTATTTGGATTCTTTGGGGTCTAGTTGGTTCTTTCTTTCCTCTACGTTTTCTCATTCGCCTCAACTTGATTTTACCATATTTTACTGACTACTGTTTTAGAATATAACAAAAACAAAATTAGGTCATTGTGATGATTCTTTTTCAGGAATACATACACACTGCTACCATATCTTATTTTTAGTCTGTACTTAGGTCCACATATGACAGGTTAATCTGTTCGTTATATTAAATCTTTGCAGATTCCTGTTGTGAACTGTGCTGAGGATGGTCAGTTTCCGGGTCTTTACTGTTCAAGTTTCCTTAGTAAGCCGTGGCTTTCTGATGGATGCACTATGATTTTACCATCCTATTGGCACAGCTGTCAAGTAATACTTTCTGTTAATGTGTTAAGGTGACTATTGGTTATATGTCTGTTTGTCTTGTGCATAGACTTTTATATTCTTGCTTCATTACTTGATGATATTATTTTTGTATTACAGCGGTGAAGTATCACGCATCAGCCCTGCCGACTCAGGTTTTTCATGGAATATGCTTACACTAGACGGGGACAATGTCATTGCTGGTAAAATTATTTTTCTTTCTTAACCAATGATCTCTCCCTGCTTTTCAGACAAAGAGAAATGAAATTTGTAGTTGTTGTTTCCTCGTATCAAAGTGTGTAGCAGTCCAGTAGATGTTCCTCAAATCAAATACGGCTGCCTTGTGGACAAAGCAAATAATACAACCGGATGGCATTGGTTAAATATCTCAAGCCCCATTTTCAAATATTCGGAGAAGGTTTATTTTGCTTGCTTTTGTTTCATTTGATCTGCATTTCTTTTATACCGAGGTTTTTTAAAAATATATATATGTTTACATCTGATGCTACAGGTTATGTCTCTGCTTTCACATCTTCAGTTTGGTATTCTGCAAATTCAGGTGCAAAATGTTTCTGATTGCTTGACAAAAGGTACTACAAATCAGTTTGGCTCGGTTCTGTTCGTTTTTGTATCTTAGTATGCTCCAATAACTACTAACTGCTGAAAAAAGTTAAATAAAAACTTGAAAGCTGACACCAAAAAACTTCCCTCAACGACATTGAAAACGATAAATGCAAAGAAAAAACATGATTCTATGTTTGCAACAATTACCCTCTGATTTTAGTTGATTAATATAACAAATACAGAGTAGCATGTTTCGCACAGGATAAGGAGCCATAAATATATGATCTATTTGAAGGCTAAACTAATCGTTTTCATTGCTATGGTGTTCCGTTGGCCTCTAATTACTATCGGAGGTACTGAAATTATGAAAAAGAAATAAGGTTTTGATGATGGAATTTGTCCAACTCATTCAGGCGCTGCTAAATCTTTTGAGGCAATATTTGTATCTTCCAAAGTAAGTGATGCACCCGATCCTCTAATAGCGGTCCTTCATGGGGGGCCCCATGCCGTCTCCTTGTCAAGCTTCTCAAAGTCATTGGCATTTCTTTCTTCAATTGGTTTCAGCCTATTAATTGTAAATTATAGGTAATGTCTTTACTTCTTCGGAATGTTTAACACGAGAAAGGAATTGTGTTGTTTTAATGTTCAAGTATTTAAAGCTAATGCTCTTCTTTTTCTTGCCATTTCATTTTCGCTATACTGCTTTAAATTTCCTTCTATAAGATGCTTTAATTTCATATTTGCTTCCCAAAGTACTTCATCAAGGTGAGAGTACCGTCAACCGTGCAGATTTTTTATCAAGTACGCCCGGCATCGTATTGCTAACAGTTAAATAGCTTTGTGATCTTTGCTTTCACATGTTTAAGGATTTTCCTTTTAAATTAGCTTCCGTGATTTATCAACATCAAATGGCTGGCACAACCTTTATCTTCATCCAACATTGCTAAATTTATTTCAGAGGTTCACTGGGATTTGGCGAGGAAGCATTGCAATCTCTTCCTGGGAAAATCGGGTCTCAGGTGCTTATTCTTGATATAAATGTGCTCAAGTCATTAACTTATTATCTCAGGTGTAACCATTCGAATCGTCATTGTGCTGGAACATGGACAGGATGTCAATGATGTACTTACAGCAATAGATCATGTCATAGAGAAAGGGCTTGTCAACCCGTCTAAAATAACCGTTCTTGGCGGTTCCCATGGTGGCTTTCTAACCACGCACTTGATCGGTCAGGTTAGGTTTTCTCTTGAAGTAATGTAAATGTTTTTTTTTACATTACGGGTATCTCTCCGTGATCAAGTAGTTGTGAAACATATTCCTTAATTTTTACAGGCACCAGATAAGTTTGTTGCAGCTGCCGCGAGGAATCCAGTTTGTAATCTTTCATCCATGGTTGGCATAACAGATATCCCTGATTGGTGTTATGTGGAAGCTTACGGAACCAATGGAAAAACTATCTTTACCGAAGCACCTACGGCTGAACACTTGACTCACTTTTACAACAAGTCTCCTATATCGCATATCTCGAAGGTATACTTTAAATGAAAGACTAATTTTCTGGTATGATGCCAGTAACCGTGATGCCAATTGAACTAATTAGCTTTGTGCACAGTGCTTCGGCTCCGATAGTATAAACATGCATGGCATTCTACAACTTGCATTGCTTTCCCTTCAAAAGGGATGTCATTTGAACAAACAGATGGGATGAAATCATTTATTTTTTCTCTTTGCAGGTTAAAACTCCGACCATCTTTCTTTTAGGTGCTCAGGATCTTCGAGTTCCGGTTTCCAATGGATTGCAAGTACGATAAGTTTCCTTTCTATACCATGAACTATGATGAATATGTAATACATTTTTAATTATATTACTTGGACTCGGAGGTGAGTGTAAGATACAGATATGTGTGGATATCCGTACTGCTGTAGGAGATCGACTCTATTAAGCTACTACCATATTGTCTCTCCCATGTGAACACTTCTTTTTTCTGATCCGGAAGTTGACACGATCCGAGTTCTGATCACATATGATAATTGTTGTTTGAAACTCGTAGTATGCACGAGCATTAAAGGAGAGAGGAGTTGAGACCAAGGTGATCCTGTTTCCCAATGACATCCATGGAATTGAGAGGTAAACGCCTGCTCCGATGAAGAAACTTCTGATCTTGCTTGGTTTAATCCCCTCGTCGAAACTTAAAGACGATTCCAAACCCTTGATATCTGATACATACATACATATACTCGTGTTTTTGCAGGCCACAATCCGACTTCGAAAGCTTTATTAACATCGGTGTTTGGTTCAAGAAGTATTGCAAATGAAATGAACAGGCGAGTTCATGTTGGCTAATGAACAGGCCACAATCTGGCCTCTTGTAAGCAAGAATTTAACCATCATAATAATCTTGGTCAAGTGTAAGATGGTTAATTTGTCCCTTGCAATACATTCAATAATGTAATGATATATTGTTGAAACACGAATTTTTGTAGTATCTGATTCGGATTTTATTTGTAACAATGAATGGAAGTGATGAATGTGACTGTGTTTGGGGCAATATTTGCCTGATTGATTTGGATAAAAATCATCTGGTCTTTTCCGGTGTCTTTTTTATGCCCAACATTGAAAAACACCAAAAAATTAAATTTCAGCCCTAACCCTAAATTCCTCAGACCCTATTATATTTTAATATGTAAGGTGTGTAAAAAAATTACACAACTCTTCATATTTAAGCTATAAAATTTAAAACCTAAATCTCTATCCCTAAGCCCCTACAGCTTAAACCTTACACTTTTAACCCTAAACTTTAAATTCTAACCGTAAATCTTAAATTCTAAACCCTAAATTACAACTTAAATCTCTAAACCCTAAATTAAAAGGTTTGTGTAAACTAAAATTTACACAATCTTATATATCAAAGTATTTTTCATTTAAATTTTAGATATAAATTAAATTTTTAACCCAAATTTAACAAACATGTGTAATTTAAAGTTTACACAAACTTACATATCAGAGTTTTTCTCATTTATTTAGGTCTATTAATTTCAAACAATATTTATAAATATAATTACTTGAAAAATTACACATTTATTTTTTACACAAACACCTTAGTTTTAGGTGATTAGGGACTTCGTTTAAGGGTTTAAGTATATCACTTTTGAATTTAGGGGTTGTTAATAGAATTTTCAGTTTAGGGTTAAAATATAAATCCCTACTCATATTACCCTAAAACTTAAACTCTAACAGTAAACCCTAAATTCTAAGCCTAAACCTTACATTCTAACCATGAACTCTAAATTCTAAACACATACACTAAAACCCCTAAATTCTAAAGCCTAAACCCTAAAATTAAGGTACTTGTAAAAACAAAAAAAATTCACCATCTGTATATAGGATAATAATCCTTATATCACCAAGTGTATTGAAAATGTTGTTAAAAGTATAAATAAAAAAAATGTTGTTAAAAGTAGTAAAAATAATATGCGGTAATTTTTATAAATCTTTAACAATATGTCAACGAGTTGAGATGGCCGAGTTGGTCTAAGGCGCCAGATTAAGGTTCTGGTCCGAAAGGGCGTGGGTTCAAATCCCACTCTCAACATTACCTTTTATTTTACCTTAGCATTTGCATCCTTCCAACAGCACCAGCAATCTAGTTTCAGTCTTCATACTTGTTAAGCAAGTAATTAAAAACAAAGTCTCCAACTAAGGAAAGACTTGTCAATAACCAAATGTGTTTTACTGATCCTTTAATCAGGGGAAATCTATGTTTTTGATATTACTGGTATCTCTCGGCGATCGATCGAGAAGTTGTGAACTTATTCTTATGTTTTACAGACACCAGATAAGTTTGTTGCAGCTGCTGTAAGGAATCCAGCTTGTAATCTTTCTTCCATGGTTGGCGTAACAGATATACCGGATCGGTGTTATGTTGAATCATACGAAACCTGTGGAAAAACCATCTTTACCGAAGCACCTTCGGCCGAACACTTGACTGACTTCTACAACAAGTCTCCCATATTGCATATCTCTAAGGTACATCAAACAAAAGACTAATGTTCTAGTATGATGCGTACAGCAGTGATGCCTTTGTCTTTGTAGGTTAAAGCTCCAACCCTCTTTCTTTTTGGTGCTCAAGATCTCCGTGTCCCGGTTTCACTCGATTTTTTTTCGTGAACATGTTCTTTTTCTTAAACGAAACTTGACATGATCGAATTCGATCACGTATGATAATTTCTGTTCGAATCTCAGTATGCAGGAGCACTAAAGGAGCGAGGAGTTGAGACCAAAGTTATCATGTTTCCAAATGACATCCATGCAATTGAGAGGTAAATACCTGCTCCGATGAAGAAACTTCTGATATTTGCTGCAGACCACAATACACATACATTACATACATACATACATACATACATACATACATACATACATACATACATACGTACACATATATATTGATACATATACATATACATATATTGATACATATACATATACATACTTCTGATATTTGCTGCAGACCACAAGAAGTACTGCATGTAAAGTTAGTGTCAAACATGTTATGGATTGTCTGAAACTAAAGTCCAACATTGCTGCAGACCACAATACATACATACATACATACACATATATACTGTCCTTGAGTTCAATGTACGAGGATGAAGATGAAGACGGAAATCATGACGATGATGTTGATGACTATGCTTAGATTGTCTCTTCGTAACTGAAGTTTTCGGTTCGAGTTCACCGCGAAATTGGTGTATAGCTTAGAGATGGCAATCAAAGGTCTTACTGGTAGAGCAAACACAGCTTCATTGAGCAATATGTAAATCCAGTTGTGCTACTGATTGGTTCCAGAGAAAATTTTCAACCTGAGATTCTTCTGTTTGTGAACATCAAAATTCTGGGAATTTATTAGAACTTGCTAAGAAAATTAACAGAGAAACTTATGTCCAGCTGCTAAGATTTAGTCACTAAAAATCCCATCATTTACATTGATTCACACTAGAATAAGCCTCCCCCAACAACACTAAATAATTGACCAAAAAACAAAAGAGAAAGAAACAAAGAACTTCCATACATTACAATCATTCACCCCACAAAATGATTTTCCCAGGAAACAAACATGTCTCCAAGGCCGGCTTCTAAATCCAACCACCGCCCTTCCTCGAACTCCACCGTACCTTCCACCACCTTCACCTCCACCAAAACAAACAACTCCGCAATCTCCACCACCTCCACCGTCAGCACCACCCTCCCTTTCCCCAACCCCAACACCCCTCTTTTCCCTTTCTCCACTCTGTACCCCAATCTCTCCCCAGCCTCCTTCATCCTCTCCATCACCAATTCCAACTCCATTGACGTTGTATACCTCTTCTCCTTCACTCCTTCAAAAAGACCAGACAAATCCAACCCCGACGACAGAGATATTATGTCGAAAGCATTAACACCATTACAAACCATGTCATGTTTCAACTTCCTGCCGTGTAACAAACTGTCTTGTTCCTTGTTCGAAGATGTATAAGCACTTAAACTCCGCTTAAGCCATGGCGTTTCCATTAACTTCACCAAGCACATTCTCGTGTCAGGATTCGGATCCAGAAGCTGCCATATGATAGATTTTACTTGCTTTGATATCCAACATGGAAACTGAAACTCCCTCCGGTGAATCTTTTTGTACATGCCGACCAAGTTACTATCATCGAAGGGTAGTTTTCCGGCCAACAGAACAAACAATATCACCCCACAAGACCAAGCATCGGCCTTGGAACCGTCGTACCCTTTCCTCCGAACAACCTCCGGAGCGGTAAAAGCCGGTGTTCCACAAGCTGTATGTAAAAGCCCGTTGCTTAGCTGCTCGGGGAGAGCCGAGAGACCAAAGTCTGAAACTTTGAGGTTTCCGTTTTGGTCTAAAAGAAGGTTTTGTGGCTTCACGTCACGGTGTGCGACGCCGTTTTGGTGGCAGAAATGGAGGGCGGAGACGAGTTGGGTAAAGTATCTACGAGCGGTGGTTTCAGTTAATCGGCCACGGCGTAATACTTTGGTGAAAAGTTCGCCACCGGAGGCGAATTCCATTACAAGGTAGATCTTTGTCTTCGTGGCCATAACTTCGTGGATTTTAAGGATGTTGGGATGATGTTGTAGGCGGCGCATAGCTGAAACTTCACTGATTATCCTCGGTTCCATGGCGGCGTCGACCGTTTTCGTCTTGTCTATGATCTTGATCGCCACCACGTTGTTGCTGTCGTCGATCGATGTTGCCTCGTGAACCTTGGCAAAGCTTCCATGTCCCAACAAACGACCCAATTGATATTTGCCCAAGAGTATGCCGCCGATGGGTGTTTTGGTTCGGGTGATGCTTATCGGTGGTGGTGGTGGTGGTGGAGCTTGCTGCGACGGTGTTGATGGTGGCGGTGGAAGTGGCGGAGGAGCCCCTGATGGCATAGTTAATTGTGGGGGTTTGAAAATAGAGAATTTGAGTCCAAAAGGTAGCGTTCCACAAGGGTCGAATGAGAGCGTGAGTTGGGTTATATAGAGATTTATTGGCTTCTTTCAGGTTTTCCTTAACTACCCTTTATTTTTGTATATTAGTCGGTATCGAATTAATTGATCGACTAATTTAAATAAGTTATTGTAAAAGTTTATAGTCATTTCTTTAACTCAATTTGTTTCATTTACAGCGTTAAACTTTAAAATTTTATCCTTCATCCCGATAGATAAACTAGTTGTTTGAATTTATCTTTATTTGTTGCTTGATTTAATTTGGTTTTTTTTACACTTAATTGATGATTTTGTTCATGTAGTAATCTCAAATCAACGATATTGTTCTTCTTCTTTTTTTTCGAATTGAAAGAGAGTTGTAAATAAGGTTACAGTAAATTCAAAGCATCATAGTCTAAAAGCTGCAGATGAGAAGCTGGAGGTATCGCAAAGATGGTCATGGTGTAGCAAGGAAGGTTGGTGAATTTGGCAGGCATGTCGGCAGGCTTATTCGCAGCTCGAAAAATTCATTGAGTGGATGTTGCCCATACCAAGATGGTCATGGTATCGAACCAATTCCTGTGCTTTGTGATACAACATCATCTGTATTCAAACAAACCCACCCTACATTCGGTCTTGGCCAATGTATTGCAGACGGGACAGTCGAAGAAATGGGGGATAACACATATGCAACCTCAGAGTAATATTGTGCCCAAGTCACGCTACGTTGGAGAATTTGTTCAACGCTACAAGGGGATCTATTGAAGACCACTTTATTCCTATTTTTCCAAATTTACCAGATTGCAGAGGCAAAAAGGGTTTGCCACGCGAGCCCCCTAGAAGCATGTATTGAAACTCGGTCATATTCCTATGAAACCACGACTGGGAGTCACTGACAAGTCGTCGTTTAACCGGTCAAAAATAATAAGTGTTTAACCTCTTTCTACAATAAATAAAATAAAGAAATTGAGTAGATATAGGGAAAGAGGGTCGATCCACGAGGAGATTAGCTGGAATTATTGACTGAAAACTGCTTCGATTAGTACTTCCAGGAATATCTGCAGAGTAATTAAATAAAATGGGGGGTGATTTGATTTTGAGTGAAGTAATAAAATAAAATGCAAGAATTAAAAATAATAAGAAAAACCATATATGCAAATTAGCCTCGAGCTAGCCTTGTCAATTCCTTCGATCATTGAAATAGATTTTTACTTCGGGGATCATGTCGGTTACAGTCTGCGAGGCCCAACCCGTCGCAACTTGCTTCTCTCTCGAGTAACCAATCCTCCCAAGACTATCTTCGAAGGTTGATTCTTAAACAAATTAACCACATCTATCGCCGTTAAAGTGTTTAGTTTTAAAAGCAGAAAAAGCCCGACTCAGAAATTGTCTTAAAAAGAATCGCTTCTGATTTTATCTTTCCTTAGCGGACCGCCGCTAAGAGTGTTCACAGGAAGTCGAAATTGCCACAGGCCGATCCTTCCTCCCAACTATGTCTTTAAACGATTCCAGACCAACGAGCTCTTTTTGATTTGAAAAACGATTAAAAACTTTAGTAAGGCCGATTGCCAAACTATCTAAACAGAAAGATAAAAATGTATTCCCGAAGGAATTTAGGCAATGCTCAATTCTCACGATTAGAATTGATTTGGCTAGCTCTTGGCTCAAGAAATTTAGCTAAGCATGATATTAATTATCATACTTAACTTGTTTTTAGAAAAGTAATTAAATAGCATAAAACAAATGGAACAAGAAAAATAAAGGAAAAGAACTTTTATTAAAGCTAAAAACTATTTACAAAGGAAAAGCTAAAAAAATACTCAAAGCTAAGAAGATGATCACTAAAATGATTGATTATCTAAGCCTTTACCAAGGGTGGTATTAATAGGCTTAGATTTACAAAGATAAAGTGATGAGATAATTTAAAATAATAAACAAAAGATAAAACAATTCAAATGTTTGAAATTTAAATGCAGGAATCTAATCGGATAAGCTGATAAGATCTCTCAGAACGTTCCATAAGCTTCTAGAAGTCGTCACGTCATTGCCACGTCACTGCCACGTCAGACGCGTCGTGCCCGGTGTCGTGCCCATGATGCCAGTCATGACAGAATTATAATAAAAACTGCAGAAATGTCCCATTTTCACTACTATTTTCAGAATTGGATCCCTGCACAAAATATAACGAAAACAACATGTATTAAGCAACAAGAAGTCCAAATAACTAGAAAAATAGCAAATGAAATATGTCATATTTGAGAACTCATCAGTCACCATGGAAGAACGAAGTATGGAGCTGCGATGTAAGGTGTGTATGCATTATTAAAGGATTAAGAATACGTATGAGCATATATTAGCTTGTAATCACCTTAAGCCTATTAAAAAATCAGCAATGTTCTATCCCCTTTTTAATTTAATCAATTTAACCCTCAAACTCTTGAATTGCATCAATCTCGTCCTTCAACTATTATTGACTAGCAAAATCGTTATCACTCGTCATTCTATGTCATGGCAGACACTTCATCATTAAATAATTAACAACGTCGAAGTTAACATGTCCATATGTTATTTTTTTAATAAATATACATTTTCTCATAAGACGATGACGAGTCATTTTGATAACATAGTAATACAGTTGACGTGAATTTTAATATATATATATATATATATATATATAATTTTAAAATAATTAATTAATTATAAAACATTTTATATGTAGTCATTATTCATATGGCTAAACAGTTGGCTATAACGATTGATGTGAAAGCATATAGTAATTATATACATAGGATTTTAAGACACTGTCAATCTACGATGATCAGAGGACGATATTGATACAATTCAAAATTTTGATAGTTAAACTGTTGAAATTATAAGTCTAGTCTTTAGAATTTTTAATATTTATTAATTAATTTAATTGTGTTTATCGGTGTTTAATATTAGTGATATTCAGTGGTGTGCGACGCCCGTTGTAGAATTTTTCAATTAATTATCAACCAAATTAAAAGGAAGAAGCAAAATCATAATGAGACTTTCATAGATAAAATTTTTTAACCCTTTTTGGTGTCCTTATATATGTCTCAACACTAAAAATTACTAAAAAATTAAATTTCAAATCTTAACCCTAAATTCTAAATCTTATACTTATACCTAAAAATATATTGTACCCTAATTCTTTAAACCCTAACCATAAATCTTAAACGCTTAACTTAATTTTGAGTGTAAAGCATAAGTAAAGACATCGAAAAAGAGCAGAGAATTTCAATCCGACTTTTATTGTGTTGTTTTATTTGATTTTGCCTTCATTAAAAACCAACGGTAGTGCGTACAATAATTAGTGTTAATTAATCCCAAACGTTTGTTTAATTATTTTTTTAATTCTATTGACTTCTCTCTCTTTTTTATCTATATTTAATTTGAGCAATATTTTATTTTCTTTAATGTCGATTATTAGGCACATGATCATTGATTTTGCTAAAATCATTTCAATTTTGAAACACGTTTATGCTCCACATTCATGTATCTTAATATATTTGAAACGTAGCTATTTTATTTATTTTATTTTTCGAAAGTTTAAACTCTTTATATCTTCAATTTATAAACTTAAATTTAATTGTTAATACCGTTAAAATAAATATATTAGTTTGACTTAATCGTGTCCAATTATTAATACTTGGACTTAGCTATTGAATTAGAAATCTCTCAAAATATTATTTGCCGAACACTTCAATATAAATTTATCAATGTTAATAATTGGATTTGGATTTAACGAAGTTAACAAATAATTATATCTAATTTTTAAAACTAAAAAAAGAGACACTAATTTTTAAAAAATAAATTCTAAAAGGTAAAAATGTACTTAGAACATATTTATAAAAGAAAGAAAATCAAGTTTTGATTATGTGTCTTATACTGCACAGATTGATAGATACATTGCATGAACCAACGGTAGCAAAATTTCATAGCAAAAAATAATGAATAAATGTATAAAAAATTTACTACTATGTTTTGGCAATTTCTCTCGTCATTTTGTTGGTAAAAATAAATATTTTGATGATTTAATTTGCTATCACAAAGTAGGGTCGTCGAGATCAAACAATACATGAAAAAGCCAAATGATTTGATTTGCTATGAAAATGTGCTTCCACTAAAAATCAAAATTAATTACCTTAATTAAATGTTGATCCATGTCCCCACACCACTAGATGAAAATCGTCTACTCGAATTGTGTCTCTTTTAGTGTCTCAATTTTAAAATATTTTTTAGTGCGGGACATAGAAGAGTATACTTTTTAGATTTTGAGATTTAGGACATGAAAATTAGGGTTAGAATTTAAAATTTAATTTTAAAATATTTTTTAGTGCGGGACATAGAAAAAGGGAACATGCATGGTTAAGGGGTCGAGGATTTTTGTTCCCACACTACCGTAAGATAAAATAATATATTATATATATATATATATATATAATATCTTCATGTGCCTCGAACCCCCATTAAGTTATTTTTTATTAAATAAATAGATAGATATTATATTTTTAAGATAAATATTAGGATTCAAATTTATATTAGATGAAATTATATGAGTATATTTAACCATTCGGTCAATTAATGGATCTCAAAGCCAGTTAAATTATTAAATCAAAGTCTTTTATTTGTTTGAAATTTTTTAATGTGTTCGGTAATTATAAAGATCTTTGTAATATATGAAGTCGAGTATAATTATAAAAAAATTGATAAGAAAGGGTATCGTTATTATGTGTCTCATTAAAAAACTCTCTAAACCTAATGGAGTAAAAAAAAGTGCACATGATAAAATATGCAAAATATATGAGGATTACATCTTAGGAGTAACTAAGTCCTCGCGTAATAGATCAACAACAAAAGTCGGAACAGAATCCAAAAAAATTAAGTCGCGATTCGAGAGACTTGCACATTTTGCTAAAATATCTACAACTTGATTACACTTCTTAAAAATAGCACGAATCGAGATCCGTCAATCTAATTATTATTATAAGCCTCGTGCACGCTCCAACACCGGTAACGAGTCGATCTCCTCCCCTTCATTAATGTCTTCAAAAGAGACTTTAATTTCCTATAACAGATTATTATAAGCCGGGAATATTCGGATCCAAAATTTTAATAGCGATTTTATGCTTGTCATAATAATTAGGTTCAAACTTCAAACATTACCACCCGTAGGTCTATAAACGAACCGAACGTTTAGCGAATCGTTCGTGAACCGTTCGGCGGGAAGTTCGTTTATTTATTAAACGAACGAACATGAACAAGATTTTTTGTTCGTTTAATTAAATGAACGAACACGAACAAAGGGCTTGTTCGTTTATTTATGTTCGTGAACGTTCGGTAATCCGTCCGTTTATGTTCATTTATGTTCGTTCGTTTATGTTCGTTTATGTTCATTTAAATTTATTCAGATATGTCTAGGGGTGTTCATTATTCGGTTAAACCGAACTAACCGACCGAACCAAAATAAAATTGGTTAATCTATTAGATAATTTTAGGTTCGGCTAATGATTAAGAGTTTTTTCAAATTTCAATTATCGATTAATTCGGTTTAAAGTTGGTTAATTAACTGAATTAATCGAACTAACCAAAATATTAAATATTTAACAAATTATATATGTTCGTCTGTGTTCGTTTATGTTCATTTATGTTCGTTTACCATTTAAACGAACGAACGTGAACGAACACGAACAAGCTACATTCCTTAATGAACGAACATGAACAAGAAATTTTGTATTCGTTTACGTTCGTGTTCGTTCATTTGTTCGGTTAAAGTTAAACGAACAAACATGAACACACCTTCGTTCGTGTTCGTTCGGTTCATTTACAGCCCTAATCCACCCGTCTATATATTTTAATAAAATTCTCTGTATTTATAAAGTGATACTATTTTTCGATTTTAAAGTCCTAATCTAATTATTAACACTGTAAGTACTTTTCATAAAAAAAAATATCAACTTCATTAGAAACAGAAAAATCTAAATTTATATAGACTGATTTCACATTGAAACATTTTCGAGTGAAATAATAGTTTTAAAGTGAACGCGGCACAAATAAAGCAGACATTTCTTAAGAAATAAATATATGTAAACTGTGAAGCGATAATAGGTTTAAATTTGACAAAATCATTAGTTTAAAATTTTAACGGTATTAACTGTCGGATTAATCGTATTTGATTTGAAACTTACAAAATGATATTGTATGATAAAAATAATATCAATTAAATACACATCTTCTTATGTGTTACGATAAAAATAATATCAATTAAATTAAGACTCAATTTACGATTAATCATAATATTTATCTACGGTATAGTAGATTATGTGCTTAAAATATGTGTATCATTTTAACTGGCTAGTCGGCCGCTATTATATTTTATTGTATGATAAGATCAAGTTGATTTTTTTATTGCTTCCAAGGTGGGAGAGTGGCAGTCAAAAGTGATGAGCCGTGTTTTAATCAGCTGTTTTCTGAATAAAAATTCTCTGTATTTTTTCAGTGTTATTATTTATGCTCTAACAATAAAAAATATTATAAAATTAAATTTTAAGCCTTAATTTTAAATTTTAAATCTTAAACATTATACCCTATACCCTAAAAATATACCATACCCTAAATTCCCTAAACCCTAAACCTTGAATCCTAAGCTTATTTTAAGTGTAAGAATATATGTAAAGACACCGAAAAGAGACATGAAATTTTCATCAAAATTTTCCAAGCATTTATGTTGACTTGTTGGATGTAATCATTTTTTTAGAAATTCTGATTCATGAATTTGTAATCACTTTTGTTATATAGAAAGAGGTTATGATCTAGTTGCATAATATAAAAATTTAAAAACAGAAAAGTTTAAAGAACGCCATGCTTAAACTTAAAAACGGTAAAAAAAAATACGCAACTGGAAATATCATCAAAAGATATAATATTTTTGGTTATGCGTGGGTAACATTTTAAAAAATACATAACTTAAAATGTGATCAAAATGCATAATATTTTAGGTTGTGTGGGTAACATTTTCAGTTTAATTTTTTTCATTTATATAACAACCTAAAATGTTATCCGAACCAACTTAAAATATTACATCTTTTTATAATACGTGTATGTGTGCGTAGAGACTTCAGTGAAGTAAGCGTCTGTGGTGTGCGGTCGGAAAAAAATTAGCAACCGCTCCGATTGATTTAATTGAAAACTGAAATTTTGTTTTTATTTGATTTAATACTTTAAAATCGATTTATTTATACATGTTTTTTTCATAAACGATAAGATTTTGAATATATTAATATTTTAACACGCATGATGGGTTACGCCAGCGCCCCCAGCTCACAGCCACAGGAATAATAAATAATTTTCATTTAGTACAAAGTTGGAATTATATTGTTTAATCATTTTATTAAAGAAGAAATCAACGGTGGGTTTCGAATTTTCAATAGAGTTGATAATTCTGAACGTGATATAATTACATAAATCAATTTGAGTTGAAGTTCAAATGTAGACGGAACTGCAAAAAGAAGATTCAGCAGTGTTCTACTGTTCTTACGTACTGCAGCCAATGCTGGCCTAGATGTAGCACAGGTGTAAGAGACGAGATTTAATGTCATTTGGTCTTGTTTATTTCTACAGATTAAAAAATACAAAAAAATTTATAAAAATATAGAGACCGTGAATAATACAAATATTTAATATTTCATGTATTCTATAACCCATAACCTATAATATGTATAACCGTTAAATTTTATCGGTTAATTAATCTACCGTTAAAGCTTAAACGGTTTTGGTCAACCAACCATTAAAAATGGTGGTTAATGGAATGGTTAACCGTTATGAAATTATTTAGACATAAAATGAAGTTTGTGATTAGAAACTCTTTACTTAAATTTGTTTTTCTGAAAATTTTAATATAATATTTATCGGAGAGATAATTTCATTATTCTCAAAAGAATTAGTGAACATTTGAAGAAAAAAACTGTGATAAGTTACAGGTTAACCTGTAACCAAACCGTTAAGTAGCGGTTAACCGCTATTAATGGTTAACAGTTTAAAATTTTAATAGTTAACTATTTCTTAATAGTAGGTTACAGTTTAATAACCACTATAACGATTAACTAACCGTTTATATTAAATAGTACGATTAACCTAGCATGAACACCCCTAAATTATATATATATATATATATGTGTGTGTGATAAATATTCTATACACAGGCGTTGGAAACTGAAAGTTTCCACAAGCGCCTTAGTTTTAGGGTATATGTTTAGGGGTTTAGGTGTAAGGGGTTAGAATTTAGAGATAATTGTTTCAATCTAAGGTTTAGGGTTTATAGGTTAAAACCTAAATCCTCACCATATTACTCTAAAAACTAAACCCTAACCACCTTAAATTGAAACAACTATCCCTGAATTTTAAACTCATTCACCTAAACCCCTAAACCATGTACCCTAAACTAACTCCCTATACCCTAAAACTAAGGCGCTTGTGGAAACTTTCAATTTCTACCGCCAATGTATAAGATATATATTCAAGTCTATGTATAGATAAGATCAAACCAATTGAAATTTATTCAATTATTAGTCATAAAAGCCAACTAATTTTGCAAATAAATACAAAAAATTGCACATTTATCATGCCAATTAATTTACACAACAAAGAAGAATAAATATTTAGCAACAAAAGTCGTGCAATGAACTTTTTTCTATGACGTATTGGTACCTAAAAATTCCATTATTTTGCCAAATAATAGAGTTAGTAGCTACTAATCAATTATATAATCATGGAATATGAATTTAAAATAATTAAAGTCCACTCAAATTTTAATCTAATAAGCTTTTAAAATCTATAATTATCGTACAAATTATTTTACGCAAAATGTAGCAACAAAAGTCGTGCAATCCATCGTTTTTTCTTTGTTATTTTGTTTTTTTTAAGAGAGTTGATATTTAATACACAGACAGTGAATTTTTTTATAAACGTATTTATTAAACTTTACAAATCTAAACTCTAAATTTTTAATTTTTAAAATATCACTATTTTATTTTTCTGTTACGTTATTATATTACTGTAATATCATTATTATTTTTGATAAGATAGAGAATACGACTACATGCCTCGTTAAAAAATCTTTTGATAAGGTAATTGTAAGGTTGTAGTTTTCCATACTTTTTCTTAACGTTTTGATAAATTATACACCTTGTAGACAAAATTAGTCGAATCTAAATATTTTAAGACGAACATCATCATCTTTTTCACTGAAATTAATCGTTAGTCCTTGTTATGATAATTATTTGAACATGGAAATGGTTAGATTGGATGTATGCATTGAGTAAATCTGTTGGTTCGATTTTTATTTGTTTTTTTTTATTTTTAATGGTTTATCTACTTTTTATTGTTTTGTGCTTATCGGTTATCGATACGGCTCTGAGCTTTTATTTATTAAAAAACTTTTGATAGTCCAATTTGGAAGGAAATCTATAGAAAAGCAGACGATGACTTTTTTATTATTTTAGTCAAGTTTTAACCAGAAAACAAAAACACGTGTGCGGCCATTTTACTTACAAGTCGGATGGCAGAATTTGACATTTTCTCTTGTGACTAATTCAAATATGGTATTGTAGATATTCATTATAATGAATTCTTTCAACTTAATTTATTTCATTCACAGCATTAAGATTCGAACTCTTAAATTTATGAGTAGATTACACAGATCATCATTCAACAATCTTCTTACTCTTGTTTTGGTCACTCAACTTTCAAAATTTTCTATTTAATAACTAAACTTTATAAATTGAACGTTTTTTGTCACTCACAAATATTTTATTATTATTTTTAAATTTTTTAATATTATTAAATATAAAAATAATTTAAAATAAAAAATACTTTATTATTATTAAATTTTAAAAAATTGAAAATAATCGCCACCGCTTGTCATCACCGGCGACCACCGGCGGCCTTCAAAATCGGTAGCCGTTTGACCTCAAATTGCACCGAGCGACTCGTTTTGACACGTTGAGTCCAAATCCGATAGTTGTTTCATCGAAAAATGTCCTGAAACTCACGAATCTCGATATAAACGTTTTAATTTCCTCATTTCGATCTCATCTTCGTGAATTTCGAAGCACTTTCTGGAAAAATAGAGGTCGGATTCGTACTCAGAGGAGTGAGACGAAGTGACCGGTGATATATGGCACCGAACGGCTACCATCTACGACCGACGGCGGTGGCGACGAATGGTGGCCAGCGGACAATTTAAATTTTTTTTATTTTTTATTTTAAATTTATTTTTACATTAAATAATAATAATAGTAGTAATAATAATAAATAGCATGCTAAAATAATAATAAAATGTTCGTGAGTGATAAAAACGTTTAATATATAAAATTCAGTTATTAAATAAAAAAATTGAAAGTTAAGTGACCAAAATAAAAATGAAAAGATTGTTGAGTGATGATCTGTGCAATTTACCCTAAATTTATTTAAGAAAGCTAATACCTCGTCTTGGTAGACTAACTATTTGTAGGTGAATTCGACAAATTTTTAATCAACGTTGTTATCATAGTCGTGTGAAATAGAGTTTCTTGTTTATTTCATTTGGTCTAATTTCGCTGCTACTCCCTGAAATCTTTGTTCATTTGAAATTTAATCCATCTACTTCAATCCTAGGAATTTAATCCCTCTACGCTTTCAATTTAATAATTGAAGTTCCATTGATACCATCATTTGTAAAAAGTGTTTCCGTACTGATTTTAAATATAAAAAAAGGTAGAAATATTAATTTTACGATTAAAAGTGGAGGTCGAAATGCTCAAATAAGAGTAACATTTTAGGATTTGTTTAATTATCACGTCAGTAGTTTCATTAACCAATAACGGCCCGTGACTTGATTGAATTCAAATTAAAAGATTAATAACCTAATTAATTTTTATATTTGGTGAACAAAATAAAATCGAATCAATAATTTAGTGATCTTAGAAGTAGTTTACCTAACAAATAACAGTTAATAGTTACAATGCCAACCTCTTTCTTTAGGTACACAATGGAAAGAGAATTCAAACTACTCAAGGCCAACTCCAATGCCAAATTTGTCTTCACATCCGTCGTCATATGCGTGCTTCGCTCCAACACTCCACTATTTTTGACATGCCAACCTTTCATACATAGGGACAATACTACCGGAATCGGGATGGTTTTAGATATATACAATAAAATTGACCGTACATAATGTTTAAGGATAAATATTCTATACACGGGCGGTGAAAACTGGAAGTTTTCACAAACGTCTTAGTTTTAAGGTATAAGAAGTTAATTTATGGTATAGGGTTTAGAGGTTTAGGTGTATGGGGTTAGAATTTAGGGATAATTGTTTCAATTTAAGGTTTAAGGTTATAATTTAGGGTTTATAGGTTAAAACCCAAATCCTCACCATATTACTCTAAAAACTAAACCCTAACCTATGAACCCTAAATTATAACCATAAACCTTAAATTGAAACAACTATCCCTAAATTCTAAGCCCTTACGCATAAATCCCTAAACTCTATACTCTAAACTAACTCCATGTACCCTAAAACTAAGACGCTTGTGAAAACTTTCAGTTTTCACCGCCAGTGTATAAGATATTAATCCAATGTTTAAAAGGCGAGGGTGGATGACTAGTGACAAAACATCACGAACTTGAGTGAGGAGAATGTCATGCTCTAAAGAGACGAGACATTAATCCCATTTTAAAAAGTAAAGAAGAGAGGGATCTTGAGATATGAATACGATATCCAAAAAATTTCCACAACATCAGCGATGCAAGGCGGTAGGGGAGGAATCGTCACGATGTTCGTCAACAATCTTCCAACAAAACTCCATTGGAGCGGATTAAGACAAACATTTGGCAGACATGGAGACTTGATAGATTCGTTTATCGCTAAGAAACTGGATAAGGCAGGGAGGCGTTTTGGTTTCGTAAGATTTTCAAACAGAAAGGATGCAAATAGAGCTCTGGAAAGATTGGATGGATTCAGACTATACGGATTCCGGCTATCAGTGTCAATAGCAAGATACAAGGGGAGAACTTCTTATTGGAGAAAAGCTAGGAGTCAAAATAGTACAGGAGAGGAAAGATGGAATGGCAGAAACAACACAGCTGCACAAAAAACAAATAAGGAGCAAAGACCAACGGAACAAAATTCAAATAAGGTAAAAGAACAGTTAGAAAAGAATGACGAGAGCGACAATACTCTGAACCAAAAATTCAGAAAAGTGGAGGGCCATGTGGACGACGAAGATCTCAGGAGACTTAGCAAATGTCTCATTGGGTCGACGACAACAGTGTGTTTGACAGAATCAGTAAAACAAAGACTTCTAAGCTGGGGTCTTGGAGAGTTAGAGGTGAGAAGTATTGGTGGCCATAAGTTCCTTATTGAAATTAAAGATGAGGAGTTACTGAAGCTGCTAGAAGAACAAAAATGGGCTCTACTGGAGGAAGTATTCTCAGAAATAGAAAATTGGTCCGAATCTTTCAGACTAGCAGAAAGAATAACCTGGGTGGAGGTACAAGGAATACCACTCCATGCTTGGAACCAAGAGACCTTCAAGCGCATTGCAAATTTATGGGGCTCACTCGTGGCGTTGGGGAAAATGCAAACCAGTTTCTTGGCGGAGATAAGTTATCCATTCTGATATCAACGAGCCAAGTCCAGAAAGTAGAAGAAATTATAGAAGTTGAGGTTGGGAGAGACATCTTTCTTGCTAGAGTTACAGAACTAGGAGTGAAGATGGTGCAGGATGAGAAGAAAATAGAAAAACCTGCAGAAAAAACAGTTTCGTCAACTGAGTCGACGGCGATCGGATCCTCATCGGAAAAATTAAATAATTACGAAGAAATCAGGAAGACTAACAGTTCAAGAGACAAAAACACCGAGAAGAGAACCACATTAAATGAGGAATATATCGAGATTATCTCAAATAATTTTGTCGGCGAAAGCAAAAAAGAAGATTCTAGGTATGTAGGAGAATTTGAAATCTTGGGGGAGTCGTTACAGAAACGTGTGGAAAATGCAAGGTGTAATGAAGACAAAGTGGACTCAGGGCTGGAAAAAGAATTACAAGGGAATGGGCTAAGTTGGGCTCATGGAGAAACGAGTGAATTAAATGAAAAAAGCAACACAGAAGAGAATCCCTATAGATCAAGAATTATGGAGGATATGGGTCATATGGGCTTCCAAAAAAATGAATTGGGGGATAAGGAGGTTGATGGAACAGACTCAGATGTGGAAATGGTCAATCGGGAAAAGACAATTGAGGAAACAATACCAGCGGCAAACAAAGGAAATAGCGTGGAAAATCAAAGGGAAATGCGACAGGAACCAGAAGAAGTGAGCGAAGAAGATTCGAGTTCAGAGGCGAGCAGCGTCGGAAGCAGGTGTGATAAGTTCAGATTATCGGAATTCCCAAGTAAGGGTAACTTTTCAAAGGAAAAACGATACGCGTCTCTTCAAGATATTCAAGACAAAGCGTTAAACGAAGTGGAGAAGAGGAAAAGGGATCGCACGAGGAGAAGATACAAAAAGAAGTCAAAATCCCTTGACCAGACTGAGGTGGACGGAAGATCTTTGTCGAACTCAGACCTGAAAACTAGATGGAAGATTTTAACGAAGGAGGCGAAGAAGACACTTAAAGCAGGGAAGGAATTGGGTATTGAAATTCAAGGCGATGAAGAAGCGGTTGTTATGGAGTTAGCCAGGTTAGAAGAATTGGAGTAATCGGAGATGGGTCAGAAGCAGTAACAGAAAAAATATAGAGAAGATGCGGATTCTAACATGGAACATTAGAGGGCTGGGTTCAAAGTTAAAAGTGTCCGCGGTGAACAAGATAATTAGAGACAATAAGGTGGAAATGGCATTTATACCGGAGACAAAGAAGGAAAGCTTCAGTGTACAGGAGGTAGGGAGGTTGTGGTATGATGATGAATTTGAGTTCCAATTTGCCAAAACAACGGGTCGATCTGGGGGTGTATTGACTATTTGGGACAAGAACAAATTTGAAGCAGAAAAGAGTTTTGTGGCATCCAGGTATGTTATTATCTCTGGAAAATGGGTTGCTGATAACTGTTATTTTACCTTTATAAACATATACGCACTATGTGAAAAATTGGGGAAACAAATTTTATGGGATGAAATCGTGACCTTAAGATCAAGTTGGCAGTACCCATGGATAATGGGAGGCGACGCAATTAGAGCAAGAAAGGAAAGAAAGGGGAGCGGTGTGAAATATCCAGGAATTGAAGACTTTAATAGTTTCATTGAGAGATGCAAGCTGCTTGAAATACCCCTCAGTGGGAGGAATTTCACCTAGATTGGGCCAGGAAATAAGAGAAGTAAACTCGACAGGTTCTTAGTGGAAGAGCACTGGTATTTGGAGAAGGATGACATCCCAGCTCGGGGTCTGCCTAGAAAGGTGTCGGACCATATCCCCTTGCTTATGGCTAGCGATATTGTAAACTGGGGTCCAAGACCGTTTAAAGCGTTTGATGTTTGGTTCTACAAAGATGATTGTCTAAAGGTGATAAAAGAGGCTCTGGAAGAATTAAAGTTGGAAGGGAAATCACTGCTAGAAAAATTGAGAAGGGTTAAAGAAGTAATTAAGTGCTGGAATGCGACACAAGAAAATACAAATAGTAAGGTGGAGAGATTGGAGAAGTGCATCAACATTATTGAGAAAAAAGGGGATGTTCATAGTCTGGATTCTTACCAATTAAATGAGTTGAAAATGTTGAAGATGGAGTTGTGGGATAGCCTTAAAGCTCAAGAGGATCTTTGGAGACAAAAATCAAGGATAAATTGGTTGAAGAAAAGAGACCTAAATACAAAATTATTCCACAGAGCGGTCAAGATACGTGCAAAGAAAAATATGATCCTGGGCTCGAACCTTGGGGAAAGTGGGATAGAGAACCCGAGAAAGCTGAAGCAAATTTTTTTTGAGCATTTCCTAAAACAATTTAGCTGCAAGAGGCGAAGTTGGGCGGCAATATTCAATGTGGAATTCTGCAGACTTTTAGTGATAGAAGCAGAAGCACTGGAGAGGCCTTTTAGTCTGGAGGAAATAAAAGATGCAGTATGGGATTGCGAAGACTCGAAAGCCCCTGGCTCAGACGGTTTTAACGCTACATTTTATAAAAAGTGTTGGGAGTTAGTGAAGGATGATTTGATGAAGATGCTGGAGATTTTCTATAAGTTAGGTAATTTGCCAAAAAATTCAAACTCTTCTTTTATTGCGCTTATACTGAAAAAAGACCAGCCACGTGATCTATCTGAATACAGACCTATAAGCTTGGTTAGTTCTATCTATAAGATTGTGGCTAAGGTGTTATCCAAAAGATTGAGTATGGTAATGGGCAAATTAATCAGCGAAACTCAATGTGCTTTCTTAAAGGGACGACAAATCTTCGACGGTATTTTGATAGCAAATGAGGTTATTCACTCACTACAATTCGAAGCAAATAGGAGAGGAGGGGTGGTATTAAAACTTGATTTCTCAAAAGCGTACGACTGCGTGAGATGGGATTTCTTGCTGATGGTTTTAGACAGGATCGGTTTTGGGAAGAAATGGTGTATGTGGATTTTGGAGTGTTTATCTACGGCGAAGGTCTCGATCTTGTTGAACGACTCTCCAACGAAGGAATTTAAAATGAATAAGGGATTGAGGCAAGGGGATCCTTTGTCCCCCTTCCTTTTTATCCTTGTTACTGAATCTCTTCACCAATTAATTAAAAGGGCAGTAAGTAGAAGACAAATTGAAGGGATCCAAATTGGCGATCAGCAGATGATCACGCACCTCCAACTCGCGAACGACACAATTTTCTTCTTGCGAGCCAAGGAAGACCATCTGAAGCTTCTGAAAAACATTCTTAGGTGCTTTGAATTATGTTCGGGCCTTAGCATAAATTTCCACAAATCTTGCTTAACAGGTATAAATGTGGATGAGAAGATCCTGGACTCATTAGCAGTGTTATTTGGTTGTGAAAAGGGGAAACTCCCATTCAACTATTTGGGAATCCCATTGGGGGCCGATCCAAGAAAAACAGCAACTTGGGAACCAGTGGTAGATAAAATAAGACGAAAGCTAGCGGGTTAGAAATGCAGATCACTCACCTTTGTTGGAAGAATCACACTTATTAACTCAGTCCTCTCCTCGATGCCATTATATTACATGTCTATGTTCCAAGTCCCAAAGTCAGTTTTGCTAAAGATTGATAAATTAAGAAGACAGTTTTTGTGGGGTAGTTTGTTTGGAGATAAAAAACTAGCCAAGGTAAATTGGGGGAGAATTTGTCTACCAAAGAAAAAAGAAGGTGCAGGAGTATGCAACATTTCAATCAAGAATAAGGTGTTGTTAGCAAAATGGGGGTGAAGATTTATTTTAGAAAAAGATGTTTTGTGGCATAAAATAGCTTGCAGTAAATATGGCGAGACGATACATAGAACAATCCCACCCCAAGGCAGATTGAAAAATGTTTCTTTAGTGTGGGGAGAGATTGTGAGAAACATGTTCGACAGTGAAGTAGAACCTTGGATGAGTCATTCGGCGTTTAGATGGAAGTTGGGGGATGGAAAAACAACTCTCTTTTGGGAAGATCATTGGTGTGGAGAGAAGCCACTTTGTAATTCATTCCCAAGATTCTATAGACTAGCCATTCGGAAAGGGTGTGTTGTAGCGTCATGTGTTCAAAGTAACAGTTTAAAAGACATCGAGTGGATTTCCATGTTCTCAAGAACACTGCTAGACAGAGAAGAGAATTTACTTTCCTTGGTGAAAGCTACTGTCGAAGGGGAGCAGATTAACACCGACACAGAGGATAGAATAATCTGGGTGTATGATAGTGCTGGGACTTTTTCAGTGGCAAAACTCTCTGAATTGCTGGCGAGTAACAACATTGTAGATACCTTGTTCAATTTTGATAACATATGGAAATTAAAGGTTCCACCAAAAGTAAGAAGTTTCCTATGATTTTTGAAAATTGGAAGGCTACCAACTATTGACTTCCTGATGAGGAGGGGGTAAATATTGATATAGCAGCAACTGGTTGCCCTTGGTGCGAACAAGGAGTAGAAAACGCGTTGCATTTAATGTTGTTGTGCAGATTCACAAACTGTTTTTGGAGGAAAATTTGCGATTGGTGGAAAATTTGTTGGCCAAACTTGGTAAGCATGTATGACTTTTTTGTTTCTGTTTTAATGCCAATTGGACAGGGAAAGCAAGATTGTTGTGGCTCATTTCGGTTGCTTCAGCTCTTTGGAGTCTTTGGGTGGCAAGAAATGTAAAGAAATTTGAGGAAAAAATAACCAAGATGAAGGACTTAATTTTTTTCACAAAAATGAGAGCGTACATTTGGATCAAAGCTGTGAACGAAGATCTTTTGCTTAATGAACAGGACTGGTGGAATACTCATGCAGAGTGTCTAAAACTAAAGGAAGAATTAGAATGGTGCCCCCCTGCGGATGATGAAATTAAATTCAACACCGATGGTGCCTTTAAAGACAAATACGCAGGGTGTGGGGGGGGGGGGGGTGTTGAGAACTGCTTCAGGAGATATAAGAGCCTTATTTTCTGGACCTGTTCAACCCATCAGTGCTGACTTTGCAGAGCTGATAGCATTAAGAACAGCCCTGAAAATTTTTATCGAAGCAGGATGGTTGGGGAGAGCAAAATTGGTGGTTGAATCTGACTCTCAAACGGTGCTAAACTGGGTAGCGATTAGAAGCTTTCGACCTTGACGATGGTGGTCCGTGTTCGAAGAAATAGATAATTTGCGCAGCCAAATCAATCACTGCACGTTTGTTCATGTCTCAAGAAACTTGAACCAGATTGCTGATCACCTTACAAAGGAGGGTATGCACAGACCAATGATATTTAAAGCATGGTGGTAAAGTTTAGTTTTGTATTGCGTAGTGTACTGCTTTGTGTAATGGGGAGATTTGATTGAATTGTAAAGTTTAGTTTTGTATTGCGTAGTGTACTGCTTTCGACCTTGACGATGGTACTCTTTTTCTCCGTTTAGGATTAGGGAAGTTTTTAACGAGGCTTTCGACTTGGACAAAAATCAATAAAATTGATGCTTTACCAAAAAAAAGATATGAATACGATGGCATTGTCATTATATTAGACATGTTTTTTTAGAGAAGAATAGAAATCCTATGCCTTTTTCGGTCCCTTATTTATGCTCCCACGCTAAAAGATTAAAGTTGTGGTTAAGGAGTTAGTGGTAGGATGTATTTTTAAGGTTTAGGGTTTATAGTTTAAGATTTATAATTTAAAGTTATGACTTAAAATTTAATTTTTTAGTGCTGAAGCATAGAAAGAGTCATCGGAAAGGAGCAAAAATTTTTTTGTTCGAAACATAATAGTCTCGTGACAATAAGTTATTTAACAATTACGGTTTGTCATTCATCATTAAATATATTAGTACTTATTTATTATTGAATTTAGTATTACCGGACAATTCAGTTGCTTAGAGAATCAAATGTCGTTTATGCTTTTATTTTACTTGTTGACTTATTGTCCATAATTTCAGTTAGGTAAGATGTAAACAAACAAGAGAGCAAACTTGTTTTTTTAAGTACGAATAAAATCATATCGAACACCGATTATAAAAACAAGACATTCAAATCCCTGCAAGTAAAATTGATTATTATAAAGCACGAAGCAAACATAAAAAGACATATTAAGAGAACTAAATCGAAAAAAATCTAAATAAAATATAAATGTGATTTTCACACGATAAAACTCGAATATAAACTATAACGGTCTTAAAACTATTTCGGTCAAAATTTCAATAACATATCCAAAAGTTAGATTTTAGGTATTAAATTCACCAAAATTCAGATCCTCCAGCCCAAAACTTAAACTCAACGGAAGTCATGGAAAAGAGATTAACAACTGAAAACAAGACAAGTGGTTATATGCTCACCTATGTAGAATGTGTCATGTGTGAATAATGTTGGTTATATATATATATATATATATATATATATATATATATATATATATATATATATATATATATATATATATATATATATGAGATGATCCTCTTATACCATGTAAAATTTAAAAATTTTATATTTTCCCGTTAGATGGTATAAACAAATTTTATCTCAGTCATCCATTAACCTTCATCCAATAATCTCAGGCATGTGTGTGTCTATATATATGGGATATGATCCAATTACACCGTATAAGAGTTTTTAACTTTTACACATTTTTTGAATTGTTAGATGGGTGAAATAGATGGCTGAGATTAACAGTAGGCTATGTGGAGATGATTGCTTAAAAAAATAGAAAGTTAATCTCAGCCATCAATTTTACCCATCAAACGATCAAAAAACGTGCAAAACTATAAATTTTACATTGTGTAAATAGATCATATATATATATATATATATTAGTAATTTGATATTAATACAATTTGAGTTAAAATCATATATATGATGAAATGAAATTGATGTTGTTTGAATTTACATGAAGAAATGTTATGATAAAATATTTTGACCATTGCTTAAGGAAAGGAGATATTGATATGGAATTCAATAATGAAAAAGAGATTAACAATTGAAAACAAGAGAAGTAGTTACATGCTCACCCGTATAAAATCTTAAAACTTAAATTCTTAACTATTACCTTAAAACTCAAAATTTAATATATAGACCATAAATTATAACTTCTAGACCCTAAATTCTAACCACAACCTTTAAATTTTAAACCTCTAAACCTAAATTTTTGAACAATAAATTCTAAACTAAATCTCTAAACCCTAAAAATAAGACACTTGTAGAAACTTTGTGTTTCTATCGTCAGTACATATAATATTTTTCATATATACATATATAATATTAGTAATTTGATATTAGTGCATTTTTTTGTAAAAAAAATCATATACTATATGATGAAATGAAATTGATATTTGAATTTACATGAAGAAACATTATGATAAAATATTTTGACCATTGCTCAAGGAAATGAGATATTGATATGGAATTCAATAATGAAATGGTATATAAAATCATATATACATATATCACCGACCGGTGATGTTGGATGGTATATTAGTTAATCAGTCTTCTCGTCAATAGCTATGTTCCATTCCAACCGTGAAAATATTTTAAATAATTACCATTTTATTTAAATAAAAGAGTAAGTGATTTTATAAGTATAATAATTAATTATTGTTATTAAAATATATTAATTTTTAGCTAAAAATAACTAGTTTTATTGAAAATTGGTTAAACTATTCTAGTGCGCATGCTAGTTACTAAGTAATAGAATATATCATACAATGAAATGATTAAAAATACAATCAAATAACTCGATAAAAAATATAGACGAAACATTAGTATCGGCGGTGAAGAATAACCACTATTAACACTAACATAAAAATATATGTAATAATGACAGCACGTTGATATATTAGCTTTAGCACAACTCAACTACCATCTATCTGGGTGATTGAAGCGACTATCAATGTAAAAGAACCAACTCGAGCGTTCAAAGTAGAGATAACTCAACAAGATAATCAAATGGACAGTAACTAGAGAGACGACATTAAGTCCAACCTTAAAAAATGAAAAGACGTGTTGCGGGAATAGACAAAACCATCCATGATTTTTATACGAAAATAATAACATAACTCATATATGCAAAACAAAATACGACAAAAATTTATGACAATACCTATAAAAAAAATATCAAAGCTGGTGTCGTCTTCAACGATGCAAAAATATAAAACAAATCAAGAGAAAATGAATTAGAATATAGACTTTGTGACTCTAAAATGTCATGAATTTGGCCTTAATCCATATGGACCAATGAAGGGACATAATTAGATGACAAAAATCCTTGTTGGACCACTATAAAGAAAGTATTAGATATGAATATCATTATCATCACCCATATAAATTATTACCAAAACATAAGCAAACAATTAATGATGTTTTAATTAAGGTTTAACATTGCAAAAGACAAAAAGACTAGGTAAACATTGTTGTTGTAGGAATAAACTATGCAAGAGGTATATGCTATGCTGTCCTCAATTATTATATTCTTTTTGGTCCCTCGTTGATTTTAAATTTACAAGTCAATACGTTGAAAGGGTTGCTTTTGCAATATGGTTTAATTTGCGGGTTGGACTAGGCCCAAGACTTTCGGGTGCTAATTTTGAACTAATTGTAATACATTATAGGCCCGGCCCATTTTACCATTGGCTTTTATGTCCTAAATGTTTGGTTATTGGTGGAACAACTTTAGCTATCGGTAAAAAAATTATGTTCTAAAACATAACCCTAATTTCTACATCCTAAACCCTAAACTATGTATCCTAAAAAATATATCATACCCCTAATTCCCTAAACCATAACTAGAATATCATTTTATTAATGTTATTCATCGTTCGATAGAAAGCTTTTGAAGTTTGATATCCAACGATTAATAAAAACGACGTTCATCTTTCTATGCCTCACACTAAAAATTACTTAAAAATTTAATTCTAAAACCTAACCCTAATTTTTACATCCTAAACCCTAAACCATGTATCCTAAAAAATATACCATACCGCTAATTCCCTAAACCCTAACTAGAATATCATTTTATTAATGTTATTCATCGTTCGATAGAAAGCTTTTGAAGTTTGATATCCAACGATTAATAAAAACGCCGTTCATCTTTCTATGCCTCACACTAAAAATTACTTAAAAATTTAATTCTAAAACCTAACCTTAATTTCTACATCCTAAACCCTAAACCATGTATCCTAAAAAATATACCATACCCCTAATTCCCTAAACCCTAACTAGAATATCATTTTATTAATGTTATTCATCGTTCGATAGAAAGCTTTTGAAGTTTGATATCCAACGATTAATAAAAACTTCGTTCATCATTTTTTAACAACAAAAATTAGAATATTCAATAGTGGGGTCCTACGAGCTAACGATGGAAGGGGTGAATGTGAATGGTTGATTTGGCGACAATAACAAATGAATTTAAGATTTTGTGATTTAGTGTTTTTTGGTTTTAGATAATATAAAAATTTTATTTTTTTAAAATCAAGGATTCAAAGTTTTTAAAAATTAAAAGAGATTAAAAATTAGACTATATGTCATATATTCATTGGATGACAAGTATTTTTATCAGATCAACCTTAAAATATAACAAAATAAAGCGTAAGATATATATTTTATATAAAAAAAAATGGGTAATTGTTCTATACACAAGCGCTTGTGGAAACTTTTTTACACAAGCGCCTTAGTTTTAGGGGTTAGTGACTTCGTTTAGGGTTTAAAATTTAGGGGTATAAGTGTAGTAGTTTTGAATTTAGGGATTGTTGATAAAATTTTGGGTTTAGGGTTAAAATTTAGGGTTTATAGGTTAAAACCTAAATCCTCACTCATATTACCCTAAAACTAAACCCTAACCCTAAACCCTAAATTCTAACCCTAAATCCTAAATTCTAAACATGAACCCTAAATTCTAAACCTTTACACTAAAACCCATAAACTCTAAACCCTAAACACTAACCCTAAACCCTATAATTAAGGCGCTTGTGGAAATAAAAACTTTCCACCGCCAGTGTATAGGATATTAATCCAAAAAAAATTAGGTATCTAAAACAAAAATGTTATAGTTTGAGTATTTATATTGTAATAAAACCTTTTTTTAGGTACTAATGTATTTTTTTGACCAAAATACTAATGTATATTGAGTATTAGTGTATTTTAATGTATCATTTTGAATTTATTATTATTATTATTATTATACAACAAAGTTATATACATGTAAATACAATTATATTTTGAACTCAATAAGTGTCCCAGTAAAAAAGTGGATGATATTTATGTTAGAAGATACATGTTTAAATCGTTTTGTCTATACAGTATATGCTCATTGTCAAAAAAGAATTTAAAATATATTGTAATCAATTTTCGACTATTCAAAAAAATATATTTTATTTTTAAATATAAGTAACACCTAATAGAAATACCACACGTGCATTTTAATCTGAGATTGCCTAATTTGTCACTTAGTAAAAGAATAGGTAAAAAAGAAAAAATTTAGGGTAAACTACATAAATGACCACCATACTATTGCAAAAGTCGCGATTTGACCACCTTACTTTTTTTTGAAGCAATTAAACCATCATACTATTAAATTGGGTGCAATTTGACCACCAGCCGTTAAAGGTTAACGGCAGGGTGACGTGTCAGTTAAAAAAATAAGGGTATAATTACACATTTGGTCCTTGCAACTTATACATTTTTTTAATTTAGTCCTAATTTTAATTTAATAAAATAAATTAATTATTTAATTAGATAATGACACGTGTCACTACTTTATTGGAGGGATTTAATTATTTATATTTAATTAAATAAATTTATTTTCATCCTCCAATCAGGTGGTGACACGTGTCACCACCTAATTAAAGGAAGAAAATGAAAACAAACCACAAATGCAAGAATGCAAGTGGGGGAGTTGAACCTACAACTCCTAGCAAGAAAGGGTGATAGCTTACCACCACACCAAATGCTACATTGTGATATAATTCCTGTAATATAACATATGTAAATAAACATCAAAATCGTTTTCCATTGCCTCGCATCATCTTCATCTTCTACTGAAACAACACTAAATAAACATCATCTTCATCTTCATCGTTTTCCAATAAGGTAGTGACACATGTCATTATCTAATTAAATAATTAATTTATTTTATTAAATTAAAATTAGGACTAAATTAAAAGAATGTATAAGTTACAAGGACCAAATGTGTAATTATACCCTTATTTTTTTAACTGACACGTCACCCTGCCCTTAACCTTTAACGGCTGGTGGTCAAATTGCACCTAATTTAATAGTATGATGGTTTAATTGCTTCAAAAAAAAAGTAAGGTGGTCAAATCGCGACTTTTGCAATAGTATGGTGGTCATTTATGTAGTTTACCCAAAAATTTAACACCTTGACTTTTTTCTTGTCGGTCTTCGCTTTCCTGGAAAATTCCCATATTTTCCCACCATGGCCAACTTTTGTTATTAAAAGATTACTAACATGAAATTCAAAGGAAACTCCACAGTATCAATAATAGTAATTAAAGAGCTTGACTTGATACCCAAGTCGTCTTCTCTTCAATCAACAACCAAAAATGGTTTTTTGGTTTCATTTCACACTTCTGATTCATTCTTAGATGATACTAATTCAGTCACAATCAAAGCTTCTACTTTGCTCTTTGGGGTTTTCTGGTGATCTTCAAAGAGGATTTTTTTTAGAGGTAAGAAATTTTAACTTCCTGTTCTTGTGTTCCATTTTTGCTGCTTTTAGTTTCTTTGTTCAAGCTTATGGCGAAAGAAAATGAAGGAAATTGTGAAATGTAAGGTAAGGGTTTTCTTTCTTTTGGAAAATTAAGCTTTTGTTTGAGTGATTTTGCTTCCATGGGTGCCAATTCAACCTAAAATCAGACCCCCTTTTTCATGTTATATTTCAGTATTCTGTGATTTTAGTGTATGGAATTTAGTTGTTCTTGGGGATAGGGAAGGGTTGATATCCTTGGATTCGAATGATTGCATGAACCGGCCGAGTTAAACTCCGGGTTTATCGATTGATTTATGTTTCGAATATTTGACTTATCATGGTAGAACATAGCTGGGAAATGAACTTCAGATTTCGAGTTTTCTTTTTTTTATCATTGGCCAAGGAAGTGGCTGCCTGGACATGATTTTGATTTCTAAAATATGAAGAATGCAAACATTTTGACGCCGATTTATCGAAAAAGAAATGGATTTTCTTTAGTGTCAATTTGTTTGTTAAGTGATAAATTCACCTTCCCTTCCTTCAGTAAAATCGGCATGTTGTTGTGTTGATTGTGTTATATATTGCTGACAGGTTGCTCAAAGGGAGAAACGATGCTTTATAAAGTCCGATAATCGATTTCTGTTTGGGAGTAGCAATTGGTTTTACCTAACATTATTAAAGAATTAGAGAAGAGAATCGATTGCAATGGCGATGGAACTTATACCAATTGGGACCATCTTGGCTGTGGTAACAAACCAGGTGATTCGAACAGCTCAGGCTGCAAAGGATATTGTAGTCGAGAAGGAGAGTTTCAAAGTCCTCTCGAAACATCTCTTCGACATAGAGCCCGTGTTGAAGGAACTGCAGCTTCGACAGTTGAATGATTCTCAAGCAGCAAGACTAGCTCTGGAGGCTTTGGAGGCAGATGTCAAGAAGGCGAATAATTTGGTCGAGAAATACAAAAATAGGGGACGTTTCTACTTACTCGTAAAGTGCCGGTACATTGTTAATGAGGTGCAAGAAGTCACAAGGGATATCGGACGCTCTTTGGCTGCATTCTCTATAGTGAATACTGAAATTCTTTCTGGCATATCCGATCAGGTCAATAGACTACAGAGTGAAATGCAAAAAGTAGAGTTCGAGACTTCACATTCTCAACTCGAAATCGTTGACAGGTTAAACCAGGGTCTTAGGGACCAGAAACGTGACCAAGGTTTCGCCAACGATATGCTGGAAGAAATAGCAAGGGCAGTTGGGGTACCGGTGGAGCCTTCTGAAATTAGCAAGGAGCTAGCAAGCTTCAGAAGGGAAATAGAAGAAGCTGGCAATAGGAAAGAAAGAGCTGAAGTTTTCTTCTTGGAACAAGTTATCGAGCTACTTTCTCAAGCGGATGCAGCCCGAGATTACGAAGAAATGAAGAAGCAGTATTTCCGAAGGGCTCAGGTTATAGAACGATACGATACACAGAAAGAATACATCCCTCCACTTAAGCCTTTCGTTTGTCGTATAAGCGGGAAGTAATGGAAGATCCTGTAAGCCTTTGCACTGGTACTACGTGTGAGAGAGCTGCTATTGAAGCTCGGTTTGAATACGGGATGAAAACCGATCCAGAAACCGGAGATGTTCTCGAAGATACTTCTTTGAGATCCAACCTTCCACTCAGACAATCAATAGAGGAGTGGAGAGAACTGAACTATTGCCTCAAAATCAGAGCTTGTCAGGAAAAGTTGTCATCAGGTGTTGATTTGAAAGTAATGGAGGCCCTGAACCAAATGCAAGATCTTATACGAGAAAATTCTATAAACAAGGATTGGATATCCATAGGAGGGCTCACTGATAGTATAATTTCTATCCTCGGAAGCTCTCGCAACCGAGAAGTCAAGAAGACGATTTTAATCACCTTGAAAGATATGGTGGAAGGGCATGCAAGAAATAAGGTAAGCATACTTACACCATGTACTTATGCCGTTATGCGCGCATGTGTATGTATTAACTAAATGCATACATGTACATTCATTAACACCCGTAGACGGACTTGCATATTTGTACTCGCATACACATGCAGATACTAACATATTTGCAGTTTGCACACTTGAAATTTTGATGGAACGTGCCATTGGGTAGCCATTAAATTAGATTTGATTCACCTATGCCGGGTTATGTGCGGCTAACAATTCTGATTATAACTCGTTGCCTTGCTTTTAGTAAATTAGATTTTTGGTTTTCTTTGTTGATAATCTTTAGATTACTTTATAAAAGAAAGAGGTGAATCCTTTCATTACTAACTATGTTCTTTTGAACAAAAAATGATAGGAAAAAGTGATTGAGCAGCAGGGGTTCGATTACATTGTTCCAGGTTTAGGCCGTGATCCGAGCATCTCAACGGCTGCAGTTGAACTACTATATGAGTTATTGCAAGACAGATCCAAATGGAATGTTTCTTTTTGCCGCCAACTCTCTCTGCAAAGCAGTGCAATTCTTTTTCTTGTTACCCTTCTAAAGGGTTCGGTCAGGGAATCGGCAGACTATGCCGAAAAAATATTAAATAGACTTTTTGATGTTGATGAGGAGAACATTTCTCGAGCTGCCAAGTCAGGGTGGTATTATAAACCACTGATTGATCGAATCGTTCAAGGTTGGGAAACCCTTTTAGTTTTATGTATACTTATTCTATTCGGAATAATATCACAACTGCAGTGCATGTTGATACGTCGGTTTATATTTCAGGGCCGGAGACTTCGAGGATGTCAATGTTGAAAGCATTGGTTACCATGGAATTGTATGATTCCAATTTAAAAGTCCTTGGTGAGGAAGGCATTATACCTCCGTTGCTTTCAATGGCGGCATCCGGCAATATTGAACTGAAGGAGTTGTCGTTGTCCGTTCTTGTTAAACTATCCGGTTGTCGTGCTAATAAAGAGCTTATTGCTGCTGCTGGTGGAGTTCCTGTTGTTCTGAAGCTAATGTTCTCCTCACATGTTACAATTCTTAAAGTCAAATGCTCCGAAATTGTTGATAAACTTTCTTCAGAAGGCGCCGGGGTCAAATTTTTTGTTGATGAAAAAGGGGTTCAACTTGAATTGGAGCCAATCATCACTGAATTGTTGGCTTTGCAACAGAATAACAATTCATCGAACAATTTCCGAAAGCCTGCATTGCGTGCACTGTTAGGAATATGCATGTCTGAGGCTCGATTGGTTAAGACGGCTGTTCTTACCGCCAACGGCATATCTTTAGTCCTTCCTCTTCTCGATGATCCGGACAAGGAAGTAAGAGAGATTGCTGTAAACCTTCTCTTCTTATTTTCTCAACAAGAGTTGCAGGTAGTAGTGGATTACCTTCTTAAGCCGAAACGATTGGAGGATCTCGTGGGGTTTCTCGAAAACGACCGTAACATCGATGTCAAAATCGCTGCTGCCGGTCTATTAGCCAACCTCCCGAAACCTGAAGTATCATTAACTACAAAATTGATCCAGTTGAACGTACTTCCTGCACTTATAAATCTTTTGAGAACCGGGGCGATGGAAGCTAAAGAACAGGCTTTAAGTGCTCTCTTTAGGTTTACAGATCCTGCAGATGTCGATTCACAACGGATTGTGGTTGAACATGGAGCTTATCCGTTGCTTGTGAATTTCCTAAAAGCCGGTTCAATAACAGCAAAGGCAAGAGCTGCAGCTCTCATTGCTAATCTATCGATGAGCAGTCCTAAGCTCACTGTCGCATCTGAAAGAACCGGCTGCTGGTGTTTTCGGACATCTCGTGTTCCCGTATGCCCTGCACATGGTGGTATTTGCAACGTAAACACTTCATTTTGTCTTTTGGAAGCAAAATCGCTGCCTTGCATAGTAAATCTCTTACATGACAAAGTCGAGTCGACTGCTCATGAAGCAATTCGGACACTTTCCACATTGGTTCAGGACGGCTGTCTACAGAGAGGCGCACTCGTCTTGCATGAGGCCAAAGCAATAGAGCCTGTGTTAGATATTTTGACATCGGGAACGGATTCTCTGAAGGACGGGGCTCTCGGTCTTCTGGAGAAGGTTTTCGTGTCGAAAGAAATGGTGGAAAACTATGGAACCAAAGCTAGATACCTTCTTGTTGGTCTAGCTGGGGGGAATGTTCACGACGACGGCCGTCCAGGGAGAAAGGTTGCAAAAGTTTTATCGCTTCTTGACCGGTATTCAAAATCGTCAACATCTATCATCCCGGGACTATTTTCATGAAACAAAGATCGAATTCAGCGTTCCGTCGACTGATCACACGATTGCTTCTCTTTGAATCCAGATAATGTTCTTGGTGTACATAGATACATATATGCTTTGTGATGCAAATCTCCTTTGGCACACGCTTATTTGTGAATACCATTATTTCATAATATGAGAGAACAGTCTAAAATGGAGCAGTCTCACATAGGGTCAACACGACATTCAGTCTCGTAAGTTATTCGAGTTCGACTAAAAAAAATTCAAATCTGTTTAGTCATTACTGAGTTAAGTTTGAAGTATCGAGCAAGTTGAATGCAAGTATTTTAATGCTCGACTCGAATAACTCGTACTAGCTTACTAAAACCTTCTCTTTATATTTCTTTCAATATCTCAAATTGAACAACTATGGCTTGTACAAAAAATTACACCAAATGGGGGAAAATGAATGATGAATTTATGCAATCCCCTTGAAATGATAAATTAATATTTTGCAATAAAAGTGATTCTTTCTTGTAAATGAATCCAAAATATTAATGATTTGACCCCAAAACATGTGGAAAAAATATTTAGTATGGAAGCACAAGAAATTAGGGAAGTTCTACCGCGAAGCACCCAGTTAAAATGAGACGATCTTACACAAATTCTTACAAGCTATACAATTTTTTACGCAAATGGTAAGAATTTCGGTTTTACCTCAATTATTACCCAATTCAACATAAATTCTTACTAAAATAATAAGAATTTGTATAAAGCCGCATTTTAGCCGCACAATAAGGTGCTGCACCTTAGCATGTCCATAAGATACCATAGAAAATGACAAAGATCTCTCAATCATGCTACCATAACATAGTTCCTATAGCACAAGCTATTAATCCAAAGAACAAAATTTATTAACTTTTTTTTGTGTCTATTTATATGTTTCATCAATGATTTTATAAAACATGTATTAATAATACATATTTCTTACTATTTTATTGATTATTTTTATTTTAATAATAATACATATATTATAAAATTATTGATAAAATATATAAAAAATAGAAAAAGAAAACAGAAAATTTATGTTCTTAACCCAACCAAGACAAGTGCATGCATGGGCATGACAATGTCACAAATGTTTGATGATTTCGTGCTTAGGGTTATTTCTTGCAGACCATTTTTTCCTCATTTTCAGTGACCCAAAATTCTTTAGCCCCCTACGCCACCTTCACCACCAACACCAATTATAAAAATACCATAATATTTTTTTATTAGGGTGGATGAAAAATATGTACAAATATTAGGTTTTAAAAAAGAATTATTATCTTATACACTCGCGGTGAAAATTAAAAGTTTTCATAAGTGTATTGATTTTAGGGTTTAAGGGCTTAGTTTAGGATGTAGTGTTTAAGGGTTTAGGTGTAGGGATTTAGAATCTAAGGATAGTGGTTAAAATTTAGGATTTAGGGTTAAAATTTGGAGTTTAAAGGTTAGGGCTTAGCTTTAGGGTAATATGACAAGGATTTAGGTTTTAATCTATAAAACTTAAATTATAACCCTAAACTATAAATTCCAACCACTATCTCTAAATTTAGAACCCATACACCTAAACCCCTAAACCATACACCTTAAACCCTAAAACTAAAGCGCTTGTGAAAATTTTTAGTTTCCACCGCTAGTGTATCAAATAATTACCCTTTAAAAATACATAAAAATCAATTAAAAAATACATAAAAATTTGGACTAAGGAGTAGTTCCAGTAGCATAAAATGATTTATTTTTACGATGATTTGGGTTCAAACGTTGATGTCTATAAGCAAGGATGAACGCATAATTTTATGTCAAAAGTTATAATAGAAACTCAAAAAAGTGCAAAACTATAACAATTTAAAGGTGTAAAATTATATTATCAATAAAATACAAAAAAAAAACACTTATTCTATAAAAAAATTTGAAAATTCAAGGGTGATTGCATCCAGCACCCATCAATCTATCTCTGTCTAAAAAATAAATATATCTTTAATTTTATTTCTCTAGTAAAGAATACATATTTAATTTTATTTTTTTCAATATTTTTATTGATTAATATATAATTTAGATAATTATTATAAGATTCTAGTTTATAGATAGGAGTAGGATAAAATAATGTGATTAAAAAGGATTAAATGTGAGTGGGTGTTTGGTTAGAAGTTTGAGCATTAAATAAAAGATATGATATGATATAAATTTTTAATTGAACCTTGTTCGATAACCTTATCAAACCGAAAAAACAAAGCCTCCAAGTTTGACACGTAATTTCAACGATAAAAAAATGGGTCAAATTCCCATATAACATCCCTATATTATGCTTTTCTAGCTAATTTAGTCCTTCATCATAATTTCATTGTCTTTAATTTCTCTATTTTCTAAAATTTATATTCTCAATCTTAAGGTCAACTTTTTCCCTAAAGAAATATAATGTTTGTCCAAATGTACAAAAAAATTTAAAGCGTGTATGTTATGTTTTCGCGCGTTTTAAAAGAATCAGTTGCTTCAGATTGTTTGTCGAAATTAACATAGAGTAAGCTTCAAGACTAAATTCATAAAAAGTATAGTATATGGATCTTTTGCACAATTTGAACTAAAGAATTGTTATTTTGGGAAAAGGAGAGGACTTTAGGTTGAAAGTCAAAGGCAGCTGTTTTCATTCATATGTTATATTATTATGTGTAGGCAATGGTTAGCTGTTACCAGTTAAATGTAAAACTTTATAATTATTTATTATTTTTCTCTTTAGTATTTTTGTTTATTTTAGGAAAATAAACTAATTTTTGAAATTCCATAAATGCCCCCATTTGATCCCTTTAAATACTAAAACACCCTTCATATGGTATAAGAAGAGATATGGGTCAAATTCTTTTAAGGGAAAATTACATATTTCGTATCTCAACTATGCATGTGTTACTATTTTGGTACCTCAACTATTATTTTTGGTAAAATAATACTTAACGTTACGTTTTTGCTCTGTTTTAGCACCCAGCCGTTAAAAACTAACGAAGATGATGATGTGGCTTGGTATAATCATAATTTAGTCCAAAATACTTATATATATGATCAATTTAGTCCAAAATCCATCAATTTAAAACATCATCTTAATTTTACAAAGCTTCGATCCCATTTTGTCTCATCTCTTTCCTACCCCTCGTATTCTCTCTGGTATCCCAATCGTGGAGTTTAGGGTCCTCCAATTGATCGCATTAACCCCACATTGATCTCAAATTCTAAAGTTTTGATTGTCTTTAGCGTTCTTTTTAAATCTCAAAACCTAAAAAATTTCAACTGGAAGAAGAAGAAGAAGTTACAATTTTAATTCAAAATTAAAATAATGTTTAAATTGATAGAATATTAGACTAAATTGGTAGATTGTATAAGTTTTTTTAATTTTTTAAATAATTAGTTCAAATATCAACCTTAGTCAATTTTAAAAATAAAAAACTCTAATCTCTAAACCCTAACCCCTAAGTTGTAAAGCCTAACCCCTTAACCCTTAACCCAATGTTTGAATTTAGGGTTTCAGGTTTTGAGTTTTGAGTTTCATGTTTATGGTTTGGGTTTACGGTTTAGAGATTTGGGTTTCGGGTTTTTATTTTTTAAATTGACTAAATATTTGATCCAATTATTTAAAAAAATAAAAAAATATAATATATATATATGGAAAATAATTTAATTAAAATTTTACTTTAAATAATTTATAATTGTATGTTGAGTCCTTGAGATTTTTAATCTTTACTAATCAATTTAATAGTGTTCAACGATGTTCATCGCACGTTGTAGAATATTCCTTATAATTATAACTTATGCAGTAAGTTATTTTTTAAAAATCATATAGAGTCAAAAAACCCTAGCGGCTCCTCTCTCAAAATTGTTTCAATTCTAGTCGCTTTCTCTTTTGTTCAATTCCTTTAATCGGTGGTTGGCAATTAATCTTCGTATTGGTTGTTGACCACCGATTTTATCAATTTTTTTATTTTTATTTTAATAAGAATCTCTGCTTCTGTAGCACGCTCTTTCTCTATCCTAGTGACACGTTTCTTCTTCTGTCTTTGTGACATGTTTTTGTTTTGTTCAAAATTAAGTTTTTCTATGGTTTAATGAAAATTCAGTGGCTATTCAAAAAAAAATCATATAGAGTCGATCTTCATTAATTGGCTAAGCAGCCAATGATACTCACGTTATTTTATCTCGTATGAGTTCGAATACCGATATTTGTCTTGAGAATATAAATATTTTTATACTTAATAAAAGAAATTATAAAGTTAATAAGTTGTAATTAAAAAACTCGAATTTAAATTAATATGGTTTTATAAGGAATGTTAACTAAAATAAAGGGACAAAAGCTGAGGAACATGCGAATAGAACCTTAAACCATTGTTAAGTTTTATGGTTTGTTTTATAACAAGAAGAAAATTGGGAAACAAACGCGTTTATCCTTCATTTGGTTTAAACTTAAACTTGTAGGAAAATTACCCAAACTTTTCTTGTTGGATAAAGGTATATAGATAAATGAATATATTTTTTTAGTTTTGTTATAAAGATTATGAATTATTATTCATAGTATATTTATCAATAACCAGTTGAATCAGTGAGATGAGATATTAGATTCTTTAAGTAAAGTTAATGATTTAAATTTTGACGTTATGAATAGAACAACTGAATTAGAAAGTTACCCTCATAAACAAATTATGTAGCACTAGTCTAAATCAGTCAATTAATAAATTCGATACCGATAATTATACTAAAAAATTATTCAATCCATCAATTAAGAATTTAAAGAATTACGTGTAGATTAAGAATTGTATAAAAGTTCAATAATGAAAGAAGTTTAGTAGCATTGTCACTCTAGCTTAGCATCTAGATGGCTCCCTAGTTTGATTTTAATAACAATAAATTAGGGTTTCAGTTTTCTAATAAAACTCTAAGGGTGTGTTTGGTTCGCGGAAAAGATAATTACCAGGGGTAATAATCTTTTCCAGACTTATATTCCCATGTTTGGTTTAGGAGGATTCCCACTATGAGATATTATTCTTTTCCCAAGAGTGACTTTTTTCCCCCTAAATGGTGGGAATGCTATTCCCCTCATTTTTTAGGTATTACACAATTCCTTCCCCTTTGGACAATATTACCCTTGTGATTATGAATTATGTTCATGTTGATCCTTTATTGCATTTTTAATTAGGTAACTAATTATTTATGGTGTAAATTTATTAAATATTTATATTTAATATTAGTTTAATATATAAATGGTGATGTATATATTTAGATAATGTTGTAATATTTAATAGTACATTTTACTAATATTGTATTTACGATGTTTTTAGGGTTATAGGATGAGATTGTATGTTGCTTGAGATTGAATGCGTTAATACTTGATGTTATTAATTTTATTATTTAATTTATAAGATATTTTTTATCTTAAAAAATCAGTAAGTTAATTTATTTTTATCATTTTTACTACTTTTAAATTTGTTTTATTATTTACTTTAATTTGTTTGATAAATGGTCGAAAGTAATAAAAAAATTAAAAATTTAAGCATATTAAACATTTAATATTTTGATGTTAAAAAATTAAAAATGAATAAATGTATATAAATATAAAATAATTTTAAAAATAATATTATAAATATTTGTGTTTTTTTTTTTGCAAATTTTAGGTAATGTAACGAAAATAGTTCTATAAATTTTTATGTAAATATTTTTAATTTAATAATTAAAAATTAAACTTGTTAACAAAAAAATATATTATAAGGACAAGTAAGTAAATTTTGCTTCCAATTAATCTTATATTCCTCCAACCAAACACTACAATCCTATATTCCTACCAAATAAACCAAACAAGGTAATGTAACATTCCCAGTAATGTGTCAGGTAATGTTACATTCTGATAATCCTATTCCCAGAGGTAATCTTACATTCCGTGAACCAAACGCCCCCTAATTGTATTTTGGAGAAAATTTTCAGATAATACATAGTAATTTTATCCTCTAGTTTTAATTAAAATTTTGAACTTAATCCTTTCTTTTATTAGAGAAGCTATTGATAAACACAAAAATATACATGAATTTTGGTCAAATATAGACGTGGTATATAAATTTTAATTTGATGTAATTATATACATAAATTTAATTTTGATGCAATTATATACATAAAATTTAATTTTAATGCAATTATATACATTTTTAAAAATAAATGCATATTGTATACACATGATTTAAACGTAAAACGATTCTATATCGATACCATTTTTAGTAATTTATATAATAACAAAGAATCAAAGTTCGTGTCCAACATTACACATTTGACTAAAATTCATATATAATTTTGAAATTTATCCCTAAATCCTATTAGACAAAGTTAAAAAATATGATCCAAAATCGAAGTGATCATATTTAAAATTATGGTTCAATTGATTAAAACAAAAAAATCATTTTAATGAGATTTTATTTTTTAAAAAATAACTTTAATAAGAAAAAAATTAGATGTAGTGAATGGTTAATAAAAATGTGTATACATTTGATTTATTTATTTTTGACCAAATAATATCATCAATTATGACATAAATGAATAGAGTGCACCTTTTCTTCTAGATGACTATCCCTAATTTGATTTAATATCTAACTATTTAAACTTTCAAATAAATCCTTCTTTTAATTTGATTTTATCCACTAAATTTATTAAAAACCCATTCTTAATCCCCATTTTAGGATAATTATGAATGTATAAAATATAGAATAATCATGAAATTGTTTCATAAAGGAGAAAAAAAATATTGATGATGGATTTTGATTTTTATATGTTATTCATTCATTCTTAGATATATATATTTTTTCAAATTTTGGCTTAGATGTCCCTAATTATGATTTTATAATAAAGTATTTTTTTAGGGGCTAGATGCCTAAATGGCTAAAAGGGTGTTGTTTAGGGACCAAGTGTCCTTACAAACAAATATTATCAATTAGTCTGATAATTTTTTTCCAATATTTACATGTATGATTAAATTGATCCATTAATTATTATTTTTTGTTGATTTTCCATTAATGGATCATACTTCATAGGTTTAGCTCGCCTATTTATTTAACGATTTAAGTATAAGTTAATCCCATCAAACTGGATAGGACCACAAGAACGATAAAATTCTCCCATTAAATTGTTTAACATTTTTTTTGAAATTGAATCCCACGAAATATTTGAAATTACAATGAAAGTTTACCACTAAATAAACAAACACTTAAATCCACACACAAACTCAGAAAACCAAATTAGCGGTTCTAGATCATAAGAGGACCATATAAGGAACATGTAAGAACCTAATCCAAAGACTCGAAACAAAAGACAGATACAAACATTCCCAAATCGACGATGATGGGTAAAACCATCAACCAACAACATTGACAAATGCATATTACAATGAACGTACGTTGACAATAATGTTATTACCACAACTCAATCACGAATAAACAGTAAACGTAATCGCGTATCCGAATCCGATTCAATGGCCCAAGACAGAGAGATCAACAACATAATGATAGGAGTGTCATCTTGATCAGTCGTGACGACATCAGATCCAACCATGATAGAAAATAAATAATAGAAAAACGTGCCAAGAGGCAAAAAAGCGTGTTAAGAAGTAGAAAAACGTACCAAACGGTAGAGAAAAACGTGTCATGAAGACAAATTTATTAGATTAAAAGACTGAAAATAAAAAAAAAATGAAACAAATAGATAAAAGTAAATAATCGGATATTTACAAACAACCTTAAAATTATTGTCACCGCGGGTTTAAATTTAACCAAAATGAAAGAGCATCGTTAGAGAGAAGAGTCAATAGATTGTTAGGGTTCCAATTCCTTGATAATTCAAATAAAAAGACTATGTTTTCTTTCCTTTTTCGTCTCATAAATATCTTAACATTTTTATATTCTCATAAACTTGTACAAAAAAATCTTTGATTAAATTAAAACAAACGGTAACCAATTGATCTAAATATTTGTTGGTATTAATTTATAGATAAATATTCTATACACAGGCAGTGGAAACTGAAAGTTTCTACAAGCGTTTTAGTTTTAGGGTATAGGGAGTTAGTTTAGGGTATATAGTTTAGGTGTAGGGTTTTAGAATTTAGGGATAATTGTTTCAATTTAAAGTTTAGGGTTATAATTTAGGCTTTATATGTTAGGGTTTAGTTTTTAGGGTAATATGGTGAGGATTTAGGTTTTAACCTATAAACCCTAAATTATAATCATAAACCTTAAATTGAAACAACTATCCTTAAATTCTAACCCCCTACACCTAAACCCCTAAACCCTATACCCTAAACTAACTCCTTATACCCTAAAATTAAGGCGCTTGTGGAAACTTTCAGTTTCTACCGCCTGTGTATAGAATATTTATCCTTAATTTATTCATGTTGTACATGTAATTAATCAAAGTTAGAGTATAATTACTAAATTCACAACTTATACATAATACATACAACTAATAAACTCGAAATAAAACTTAATTCTTTAAAAAAATCATATTACAAATTGATTCGACTTGTAATTTCTTTACTCAAAATTTAGATAAACAAAACTTAAACTTTTTTCCTACCAAGATTGTCTTTCTAACATGGGTGAGCTAAGTTGTTCACCAAGACATGATCAAGTGACATCATTTCATCAACTTGACCAACTTGTAAACCCTAACACAAGAAATGGGCAAACATGAAATTTCTTCCTAGAAAGAAGCCCTAAAATTTCCCAATAAAAAAAGATTCAATTTTTTTTCCTTAAAAAAAGAAGTCTAATTTCCCGGTTGGCAAATTGAATGCCAAGGCGTGTTAACAATTAAAAGTTCGTTGGGGTAGTTGTATCCTCCCATCTCTCCCCCGACCTCTTTAAATTCTCCCCTAAACCTCTTCCCACAATCTGCAACTCATTAAAGATTAACTCTTCTATTTTTTCCCACACTTTCCTTCAATTTTCCCGGAAAATTTCAAGCCGAAAACAAACCAAAGCTTCCATCTTTCTTGATTCTGATCAGGTTTTCGATCTGGGTTTTGGTTGAAACTTGATAAAAGTTTTGTTTCAGTCCAAAAAAAGATGACAGAAGAGAGTAGGAAAAGCTTGAATTCTGAGCCAGTTCAGGTTCAAAATGAAGACGAAAGAAGATCAAACAATAATCTTCCAAATTTTCTACTTTCCGTAAGGCTAAAATACGTGAAGCTGGGCTACCATTATTTAATCTCCAACGCCATGTATTTGCTGCTGGTGCCGATCTTATGCATTGCCTCGGCTCATCTCTCAACGCTCAAGTTGCAAGATTTCGTTCAATTATGGAACCAGCTCAAGTTCAATCTGGTCTCGGTCACTCTATGTTTAGGCCTTTTGGTTTTCTTGGCCACGCTTTACTTCACCAGCCGGCCCCGGAAAGTTTATTTGCTCGATTTCGCCTGTTACAAACCCGAACCCGAGCGTACTTGTACTAGGGAAATCTTCATGGAGAGATCTTGTTTAACCGGGAGTTTCACCGATGAGAACTTGGCTTTCCAAAAGAAGATACTCGAGAGGTCCGGTTTGGGGCAGAAGACGTACTTGCCGGAGGCGGTGTTGCGCGTGCCGCCGAACCCGTGTATGGCGGAGGCGAGGAAAGAAGCCGAGGCGGTGATGTTCGGTGCCATTGATGAATTGTTGGAGAAAACCGGTGTTAAGGCTAAGGATATCGGTATCCTCGTCGTGAATTGCAGCTTGTTTAATCCGACACCGTCGCTTTCGGCCATGGTTGTTAATCGGTACAAGCTTAGAGGTAACATTTTGAGTTACAATCTTGGTGGAATGGGTTGCAGCGCCGGACTCATTTCTATCGACCTTGCTAAACAACTATTACAGGTACATATGTTTATCTCGTAGTCACATTAAATCTCGATTATTTGACGTTCCATTAAAAGCCGAAAAAGTATTGAAATTATTGTATCTTCATGCACTTTTGGTTATAAATGAACCTTAGGTTATAAAATTTTATGTACCATAGCACATGTGCTTTGGACCGGCAATTGGGTCAAGTAGGTGAGCTACATTTAAGTATGAATACTGCTGGTGAATTTATTAGGCCGACCAGACCGAGTTGAAAAAAAAGATGGATGTTATTATAAATAATTAAAATCGAAAAGGTTTATGTATTAAATTCCAGCTGTATTTATTAATATCGGTTCGAATTTGAACTCGAATTTATTTGAATGAAGAAATTGTTGCTTATATGTTATGTTACTATTATTACAGGTGCACCCCAACTCTTATGCCTTAGTGGTGAGCATGGAGAACATTACTCTAAACTGGTACTTCGGCAACGACCGATCCATGCTGGTCTCGAACTGCCTGTTCCGTATGGGTGGAGCCGCGATCCTTCTCTCGAACAAGTCGTCCGATCGCCGTCGCTCGAAATATCAACTCATCCACACCGTGCGTACACACAAAGGAGCCGACGACAAGTGCTACAATTGCGTCTTCCAACGCGAGGACGACACCAAAAGGATCGGCGTTTCCCTCTCGAAAGACCTCATGGCGGTTGCCGGCGAAGCCCTAAAGACCAACATCACCACCCTAGGACCACTAGTCCTCCCCATGTCCGAACAACTCCTGTTTTTCGTCACTCTTGTCGCGAGGAAAGTCTTCAAAATGAAGATCAGGCCATACATCCCGGACTTCAAATTAGCATTCGAGCATTTCTGCATCCATGCAGGAGGCAGAGCCGTGCTCGATGAGCTCGAGAAGAACCTCGAGCTCACCGATTGGCACATGGAGCCGTCACGGATGACGCTCTACAGGTTCGGGAACACGTCGAGCAGTTCCCTGTGGTATGAATTGGCATACTCGGAAGCGAAAGGGCGGATCCGAAAAGGCGACCGGACATGGCAGATTGCATTCGGGTCAGGGTTCAAATGCAACAGTGCTGTTTGGAAAGCTTTGAGGACCATTAATCCAGCAAAGGAGAAGAGTCCATGGATTGATGAGATTAATGAGTTTCCTGTTTATGTGCCTAAGGTGGCAAGTGTTTCTTCTTCTTCACAAAAAACCAATTAATTTTCATTAAAAAAATAGAGAGAGGGCATTTGATTAGTAATTATTGAACTATGATTTATTTTCAATTTTATTTTTATACACGTGTGTTGATTTGAAGATTTATTTGAAATTGAATTATATATTATATATTATATTTCACTTTTTATTCTTTGTCCTTAACATGAAACTGGTTAGTTTGTATATTAAAATGCCGCTAAAAAAAGCTTATTAGTGACGTTTGATAAATAAAACACCGCTATAGAACACGGTTTGTTGTGGCATTTTTCATACACAAACGTCACTATTTTTTGCGGTGCTGCTTTCAGCGGCGTTTTTATAAACGCCGCGAAGATTTTTAGCGGCACTAAAAAACACCATTATAGAGCTAAAAAACGCTGCTAAAAATTTATTTTTTGTTGTAGTATGGTTTAAATCTAGTGATCAATTTTTTTAACATTCTAATATGATTATATGATAATATATATTCAATAATCTTAGTCATTTAATAACACACGTCGTATAGATAAACTGTTTGAACCAAATAACTTTGGATAATACTAGTATTTTCCACTTAGACTGCTTAATAAATTTAGAAGACAATCTCTTTTTAACAAAAATTAAATTGGTGTGACCGTTCATGATAGTTTTATGTTATTAAAGATTTAAGATATTACAATTTTAATATACTTTTTTTTCTAATTTTGGAGATTACCAGTATTTAAATACCATCTCACATTCATCTTGTGTCTATATAACGAGAATTATTTAATTACATTAATGTAAAATTTATTAGTTTAAATATATTGCAGATCGTGTATTAAAATTCTTGACAAATCACGAAGGACGTAAATGCGACTGCCACAGGCAACGGCAGTTCCAGAACTACGAGCACCTTTTGGCATCGTGCTTAGAGTCTCACTGCTTTTTCGACTTTTTAGATTCAAAGTGTGCCACTCAACATAAAAAATAAATTCCCTAATCGGATCTGCATCCGGAAATACTTCATTAAACCGCCGGTGTATCCAACAGCGGCAAGGCAAGACCTCCAGCAATCCATCTCGGCCTCGAACGGAAAAGTGATTCCTGGAACTTCTGGTTATGCGCCTCATATTTCACCTCCTCAGCCTCACAGCTTAACCGATCGTTTGCTTTTGAGTTTTGATTTAGGGATAAAATGGGCTGGGTTGGGTTCGGGATTTGAGTTAAATATTTAGATAAAGTACACTATTAGTCATTAATATATGTACGCATTTCTATTTGGGTCACTATATTATTTATTTTTGATAAAAACATCACTAATGTTATGTTTTTATTCCTAATTACTTTGTGCTATGTTCAATATTAATATAAATACTATGCTATTCAAATTCACGTGTGATAAAAGTATATGTTTAACATCACAGCATGGGAGCCTAAATTATTAAACTTTAATAATAATTAGTAATAAATATAAAACATAAACGGGAGTTTAAATTACAAAAGAAAAATATGAGTGAAAATTCTATTTAAGGGATGTTGATGGGGGTTAACAGTAAGGGAAGAAGGAATAATGGAATTCAGATAGAGTTTAAATTATGATAAGCATGCAATTTGGACTAATTAATTATTTGATTTAGTAAGGGAAGAAGGAATAATGGAATTCGGATTTTTATGCTTGTGATATGCGATTGTGATGCGTATGTGATTGAAATTAAATTGATGATTGATATGTTTGATTCCAAAACTGATTTTTGGTTAATTGTACTGTTTTGGATGAATTTAGTAATGCTGATTATTGGATTGTTGTGATGTTGATTTTGTGTGGATAAAATGACATTGAATTATGATAAGTGAGTATGTGATGATCTTACATGTATGATTAAGCTTGATAGGTTCAATTGAGTATTGAAGTATGAAATGTGATTCTGATTTATGTGGTATGAGCTTGAAATTGTATGAAAGCTTATCTGAAAAATGCGAATTGAGCATGTAAATTGCTATATGGCCATGTGTGCTAATATGTTATTGGAATTGGAACTATAAGCAATTAATCGAAAGGATTAATTAAGAATTTCTGAAAAATTGACTGATTATGTATCTGATTAAATTAAAGACTTAAATGCAAAGCCCTTGGTGTGTACAGTCTGTTTAGGTAGTACGGCTAGCCTAGAGTCTGAGCTCAATAAGAAAATCGGTACGTTAGTGTACTCGATATTGTGGTACGTAAGTGTACCTTCTTGCTTAATGTCTGCGGACATTATGATATGTTATAAGTGATACGATTTTGGTACGTGGTACCTATTACATGGTGAATTTGATTCACAACCTCTGTTATACGTGACTTGATTACCTATCATACTCTACTATCCAAGGCATTGCTAAATGAATAAAATGAACAATTAAAGTATTGCAATCTGAAAATTAAAAGTAAATTCATGAAATTGGTTGTTGGAACATTCGAATGAAATATTGAATTTCATGATTTGCCATTCTTGATATGCTATGAAACTTTAATTGTGATAAGTTAATAATTGGAAGTTAAATTAGGGTTCATGGCTTGTATGTGTATTCATGATATGAATGATATGAAATTAATTGCATGTATTCGAATAGAATTACATGACTCTTTGTGCACATATTCGAATGATTGCTATAGTGCATTATTAATTGTTGATTGATTATATTGCTTGATCAATTCGAATGAGCTAATGTGCAAAGTGAAATTAAAATGTTTGATCACAGTGTTTAAATTGGAAACCGAATAGAATAGGGTTTCCTCACTAAGTACGAGAAGTACTTACCACTCGAACCTTCCTTCCTTCCCCTAAATTTCAGGTTCTAGCATCGTTGACCTCTACCCGTAATCTATCCGTACGAAGCTTAAGTATGATTTTCCCTATCTTTTTCGTACTCATGATGGGTGGCCTAGCGTTCAGCATGTTAGTCCAATTTGGTTTGATGGTTATGTTCATGAACTACTACTTTGATTCGATATAAACTTTTTAATATGTTTCCCTATATTTTGATATGTATGTAAAGGGGTAAATATTTGGGGTATAGATCGCCCACGTATATGTTTAGGGCTTGATTCTTTTTGTTGGAAGTCACTTTTTGTATAGACAACCGATAGGTTTAGCCGATATAGTATCCCGGTTTATTTTGTAAAAGGGAAACTAAAAACGTTATGGATGTATGACTTGGATGATGCATTATATATATATATATATATATATATATATATATATATATATAAGTATGATGAATGTTTCGGCTATGTATGGATTGGAACTATTTTAGTATGCTATCATGTGAAGTAGAGTTAATCACTTGAATTGGATTATATGTATGCTATTCGAATGGTTAAATTGGAGGCTTAGCAATTAGAAATTTGTATAAATCGAATGGAATTGATTATATGTTGTTCGAATAAAATTGGAACTTAAAGATTGATCTTAATTGATTAGTATATCATTTATAACATAGTTGGTTATTTTAATCGAATTAGATATATATATATATATATATGACATCCAATTCGGTAGGAAATGTACTACTCTATTCGAGTTAGGTGTAGTTATTGAACTTAGAAATTAAATGTATGATTCACATGTACATGTCACTTGTATACAAAGGGTAATTTAATTAGTTTGGATTATAGACTGAAAGTTGATTATCGAATAGTATGAGTTCACCTTAGAACCGATAGAATGATGAAATGAGATTTGGTATAATAAATGTATTAGGATCGAAATTGATATGGTTGTTATACATGTGTATTGTTGAGTATACGATAGCCATGTATGTATATTGTATTCGAATAAAAAAATGTTACACGAAAATTTGTTAACCATCCTTCCGCTGCCTAATACGAATTCTGTTTAAGTTAATATAACGCTCCTTGCCCCTAATCCGGGTGAGGGGTGTTATATGTTCTGCATCCAACCATCAGCCCAATTAAAATTGTCCATTAGAGATTCGATTGAGATGGCAAACCCCGGACAAGACGCCTTAATCCAGTGTGCTAGGCGTAATTTTGTCAGGAATCTCAATTGATTCCAGTCCACCAGCCTGGAGTTGAAGGACACATCGTTCCGGTAAAGCCAAATCGACCAGATGATGGCGAAGGGGACTAATCGAACCCACCATTTATATTGACCATTACTGAACTGGCTCCACATATCCAGCAACCTGCCTAGATCTTGATGAACAGCTAGCTCAACTTTAATCATCCTGCAAAAGAAGGACCATAGAGACCATACACCATAACAAGAAATAAATAAGTGTGAAACTGATTTCGGATGAAAATTACAGAGCGGGCATAGTCCATTGGCCATGGTAGTAACTCCACGTTTCACCAACTCTTCTTTCAGTGGGATACGCCCCCAAATTACAGACCACATGAAAATCTCAACTTTAGGTGGAGCAAGACCCAACCACACTTGTTTCTTCCATAGATAAGACTTTGGGATGCCTTGTGTGACTTGAGAACGAAATGACTTAACGGAGAAAGCCCCGTCACTTGACCCTTTTCATCTTACCCAATCCTGACCCAAAGAAGAAAATTTAAAACTTTAAAAACAACTGAAAAAATTATCCCACTGAACTTTTTCCCAATCGAAAAGGGGTCTATGAAGAATGATTACCCATTCCCAAACATCATTCACCATTCTTCCCATGTCAGCAATGAGCCCATTTTTATTCACAGCTAGCGCAAAAATCCTCGGAAATTGCAACTTTAGAGCTAAATTTCCAAGCCATAAATCTGACCAGAATCGTATTGATTTGCCATCCCCCACCTGCAATCTAAGATTCGATCTGAAAGAATTTCTAATATTATCGTTAGCAAAGGCAGATTTGGAGATACCATTCCAAATCCACGACGTGATCAAGTGTGAAAGAATCGGGATAAGGCCATTTGCACAGTCCGGGCTTTTAACCGAAATTACTCTCCTCCAGTAACTATTTTTTTCATTGCCAAACCGCCAATGCCACTTATTAAGTAGTGAGCGATTTAAAATATCAAGGTTGACAACATCTAATCCACCTTCCTTCTTACTCGAGCAAATTTTTTTCCAATTAATCCAGTGGATCTTCTTCTTTTCTTCACTACCACCCCAGAAGAATGTGGACATGATTCTATTGATCTGAGATAGGACTTCCTTAGGCATTCTAAAAAGTGAAATGAAGTAGATTGGTAGGCTGCTGAATACTGATTTGATCAGTGTCAATCTCCCAGCAAATGATAAAAACTTAGACTTCTAACCACCCAGTTTAACATGAAACTTATTTAATACCGCTTCCCACAATTGAAAAGAATTTTTCTTGGCACCTAAGGACAAACCCAAGTAATTTGTGGGAAAAGTATCAACAGCACATCCAATTTTTGCAGCCATCAATTCCACTTCTAAACTTGGTGTGTTAATGCCCAAAATTTTCTACTTTTTCAAATTCAATTTCAGGCCAGATATTAATTCAAATACCCTCAGAACTCTTTTAATGTTACTAACATGGTTAACAGATCTTTCACAAAAAATTAATAGATCGTCCGCGAATTGAAGATGGCTAATTTTCATTGAATTTGGATTTCTGCCGATTCTGAATCCTTCAAATAGACCAAGCCTGACCGCCTTTAGTAGCATAAGATTCAAACCTTCCCCCACTAAATTGAAAAGTAGTGGAGAAAGGGAACACCCTTGCCTTAACCCTCTTTCGATATTGAAGGCCTCCGTAGGGGAACCGTTAACCAAAACGGAAATGAAGACGATAGAAATACACTGTTTTATCCAATCACACCATCTCTTCTCAAAACCACATTCCACCATAATTCTAAGTACAAATTCCCATGAGACCATATCGCATGCTTTGCGAAAATCGATTTTAAAAGCAATACTCGAATTTCCTGATTTACTTACTGAGTCAATCGCTTCATTAGCAACTAACACACAATCTAAAATTTGTCGACCCGCGATAAAAGCAAATTGAGATTCTCCTACTAACTGATCAATCACCTTCGAGAGTCTTTGGGCCAATACCTTGGAAAGAATCTTATATAATCCCCCAACCAAGCTGATGGGCCTAAATTCATCCAGGGATTCAGGATTTTTAACCTTAGGAATCAGGGTTATGTAAGAGTGATTGATGCCCCTGTCCAATTCCTTTCCCTGAAAAAAGTAATCGAAAAACACCATTATATCTACTTTGAGATCATCCCAATTTTTTTTATAAAACCCCATATTAAACCCGTCAGGCCCTGGCGCACGGTTACTATCAATGGAAGGCAAAACAGACCACACTTCCTCCTCAGTGAACTCTCGTTGAATCCAGTTAGCTTGTTCAGGACAGAGCTTCTTGAAGTCTAAACCAAGGTCTTGAATCTCAAGATGGGAAGGCGAATTATAAGCTTCAACAAAATAATCATGTACTGCCTTCTTGATGGAGCAAGGATCAGTAGTTTCCACTCCATTAATTTTCAAGCTCCATTAGGCTTAGGGAGGTTTTTAACGAGGCGTAAGGGCTGCGTCGAGCTGTATGTTTTTTATATCAATAAATTCATACAGTAGTTGATCAAAAAAAATTTCAAGCTGGAAATAGAGTTAAGACTTCTCCTTTTCGAAACTGCCAAGTGAAAGAATCGAGAACTTTTGTCGCCCTCTACAAACTATCTTTGTTTGAATTTCTGGATCAAAGCACTTTCATTCTTCCTATAAAGTGACCACAGTTCCACCTTTAATTTCTTCATATGACTGAAAGACGCCTTCGAACTCCAAGTTGGGCAATTTGTTTTTTGATTATTTTTCCTTTGTAATAAAGACAAATAAATATAATTAAATAAAAGAAAGAACATGGAAGACCCACCAATCCATTATTTTAATATTTATATATGTATATATAGAAAAACTAAAAAGAAATTGTCTTACATCTAATCTTGAATTAGTGTCTATTAATATTTAATAAAAAAAAATTTACAGCGCTAACGACGAGTACCGATGAGCACCACTAACGACGAGCATCGATGAACACTATTAATTTAATTTATAAAGATTTAAAATCTAAAGGACTTAACGTATAATTATAAATTATTTAAAAATTAAAAGGTAAATTAATTAAAATATATTATTTTATTTTTATTTTAAACATATATCAAAATATCTATCTACTCCTAAATTATAAAAGTCTAATTTTTGTTCATTTAAAGTTCAAGTTGCCGCCACCGTCGTTAGCCTCTTCTGTCGCCGACGAGTTAGTCAATCTGGTTGGAGTTTTTTACGGCTGTGAATCCGGTAATTGCCTGGGAATTTCAACTTGGTTTCATGCGTAAAGCATAACTTGAATGTTCCCGGGAACATTAATCCAACTTGTTCCCTAGGAACGGCGTTATCTTCGATTTGGAATGTTGCTTAGTTAACAAAATAATTCTCCTGAAAATAGCAGCTGGGCTCGATAGTCGAACGACGGTCACGTAAGGAGGAAGGCACGGCGGTAACAGTAGCGGCAGTGGCAGTTTAAATTTCAAATGAACAAAAATTAGGTTTTTAATTTAGGGGTGGATAGGTATTTTGATATATGTTTAAAAGAAAATTGAAAATGAAATAATATAATATATTTTAATTAATTTACCTTTTGATTTTTAAATAATTTATAATTATATATTGAGTCCTTTTGATTTTAAGTTTTTATAAATTAAATTAATAGTGCTCATCGCTGCTCGTCGAGCGTTGTAGACTAATCCTAAATAAAAAGTTACATAAACACGACGATGAATTAAAATTATTTGAAAAAAAAACTCTACTTACGGTATGTCAAATAATCATCTTAAATATTAAAAAAATAATAATAGATAGATAGAAACAACGCTTGTAACGTGTTCTATTGAAACCAAGAATTATCTTGATCAATTTTATTTCTTTTAGAGAAGAAAAAAAAAACAGAATTTGAATGAAAAAAATATTATAAATATTGAAATTCAAAAATACTTATAGAACATTTTTTAGCTAATATAGAAGTACAAAAGATAATTAAGCAAGGAAATCCTCCTGCACAAGCAGTTGCACAGCATCTGGTGGATCCTGGAAGTATCGTTCTTCAACTAAGAAATTTTGGCTCACAGCTGCAAGAGCATCCGCAACAGAATTCTTTTCGCGGTTAACATGACGTATTCGTGTCTATCAATTTCGTTCCAGCATCGCAAAGATAGCAGCAACTAAACCATGACCCTGCAATAAAGGAGAGACTCGCGATAAAATTCTTACCGCTTCTTGACTATTTGTCTCCAACTCTACTCTACGATAACTCAATCTCCATGCATGAAGGAGAACGTCATGTATACACCATAGTTATGCGATAAAATCGATATAATTCCTGTATGGCACAAGTCTCGACCAGACTTCCTTTGCTTTAGTGCAGTGACGGATAACGTGGACAATGTCCTCTTCATCGCTTCGACAAAGGTTACAGAATGTTAGTAAGAAGTCGTTCATGAAACGTGAGCCATAGGAAAATCTGAACTCTTCTCGATACTTTAAGGGACCAAATCACCTTCCAATCAGGGTTGCTATCATTTTATATATCAGATTCAAGCACCATGTACGTTGTTTTGGTTTTAAACATGTGTGATTCATCCCATCGCCAACCTGAATTGTCATCCCCCAATCAAGTATTAGGTGGTGGCACAGCCGGAATCTTCAATAATGTATTTTTCAATTCCACTGGCCTGAGTCCGTTATCATCCCTGCCACGATCGTATAATAATATTATCACATCGATTAATTTATCTAAATCATTTACTGATTTGTCTTTACTTTTTTATGAATTTGTGTTGTCGTGCAATAATATTTTTTTTATGAATTTGTGTTGTCGTAAAATGCATATAAAGCGATTTGAACTAAAGTCGCCTAAAAATAACATCATTCTCTTTTCTACTTGTGAGATTAAATATTTACATCTCATTCTATTTTTATCCAGAAAAATAAAATATAATTCATGGTCAATTTACATATACGAAACATTTATACATTAAGATAATTAATTATTATTATCAACGATAAATATCTCAATTTGAATATTTTCCTGAAATGAAAAATATGAAATCAATTTTGACTTCTTAATTTCGTTGAAATGGGTTTGAGTTTGAATCATCTGCAGTCCATTGAAAAAGTTCAACTAATTTCGATTAAATTTTACAGATTTATTTTGGTCACTAATTTTGAAAAAAAGATTATTCTTGTCACTTATGTTTCTAATCGTTACTGTTTTAGTCAACCGACCGTAAACCTCCATCAATACAATGATTCTGATTCATAATCATAATACACACAGATATCCATCAGCAAACTATATTCACCATTATGCCTTTTTTTCTTTCCTTTTCCTCTAAATTATCATAATTCTGCAACACTATCTTCAAATGTAACAAATCATTAACAAAACAAAATTACATGCTCTTTGCCAGAAACAAAGCATACCAGTTTTCATTCTTAACATTCGACCCGATTGAACATAGGCGAAGTATTCGGCAGGAAAAAAAAAGAAATACAGACGTATAATTCACAAAACAAGATCAGATACTATACAAAATCAAAAATAGGATGAACAATAATTCACAAAGTAACTATTTTGTTCCCTATTGAAAAGGTTTGGTTAAATTTAATCGGATCATATCATACTATCCTAGTTGTTGTTGTACCAAGTAACTCCGTCTCATTAGACTGAATTGAACAAACTAGTAGCCCTTTTTTTAAATAAGCTTAACCAATCTCCCATCAAATTCATCTATTTAAATGTTGTGTGTATATATATATTTGCTTTCTTTTCGAATAAAATCTTTGAATTTATTTAACATTAGCCATCTCTGATCAAATTAGTCTAATTGAATAACTATGTTATCCTTGACTAATTATATCCAAATGGAGTAAGCATTTGGGGAAACTAACCTTCATTTAGAGCACCGAAATCTGAGTACAGCCGCCCGAAGATGGAACAGTGATGAGAGATTCAGGCTCTGCTTCTGCATGATACTCTCCAGACTTGAACTTCACACGGAATTTTTCGAACATAAAACCATTAGAGCAAAAAGCAAAAGAAAGTAGGCCATTTCCCAAATGAAGCAGATCAGGATAGGTGACTGAAAAAGCTAATGGAGGTTCAGATGACCAATTGACATGGAACCATTTCTTTTCAACCACGTGATACGCCCGTAAAATTTTTTTACGTTCAGCAAAATAACCTCCACCTAAAGCGAAGAGAAAATAGGCAACATCGTCCACGATTACTGAAAACTTAGACCAGTCGCCAAAATCTGGATCAAGGCATTCCCACGATCCATCATCAGGGGAAAAAGCATGAAGAGATTTATTGGAATCGAAATGAACCAGCATTCGAGATCGGGAAGAATCAAAGAGAAGGTTATCAGATGCAGAATAAGGATCCAAACCAGAAGCAACGGGAGGGGGCGGCAGTTCATCCCAACGATTTAGATCTATATTGAAAACCTCGGCAAAAGGATATTCATTACCTGCACATGATCCGAAGACGTAGATCTTTTTTTCTATAGCGAAAGCCGAGGGTGAGCCCCGCGGGGCCAACATAGGAGGACCTTCGCTCCAATCACTACGACGGAGTGCAGAATCAAGATAGAAAACACAGTTATGGTAGTGGAAACGGGCGAACATTTTATCCGGACAAAGGCGATCCCCACCGCAATCGCCTCCGAGGACGTAAATGCGACTGCCGCAGGCAACGGCGGTTCCAGATCTACGAGCACAGCGTGGCGGCATCGTACTCAGAGTCTCACTGCATTCTCGAGTTTTTAGATTCAAAGTGTGCCACTCAACATCGTAAATATATCCCGGAAGTGCAGTCGGATCTACATCCGGAAATACTTTATGAAACCGCCGGGTTATCCAAAGGCGGTAAGGCAAAACCTCCAGCAATCCATCTGGGCCTCGAACGGAAAAGAGATTACTGGAATTTCTAGGTATGCGCCTCATATTTCACCTCCTCAGCCTCACAGATTACCCAATCGTTTGCTTTTGATTTAGGGTTTTTTTAACCTATAGGGATTTGAGTTAAATATTTAGATTAAATACACCATTAGTCACCAATCGTTTACGTTTTTATTCCTAATTATTTTGGCCGTGTTTGGTAAAAAGTTGTTTGGATGAAAATCAGAGGTTTTAGGAATAATTAGAGGTTTGACTAGTCAAACCTCTAATATTATTATTTGGTGAATAGCGGATTGGGATGAAACCGCTAATTTTGAAAAAGCTCATAATAAAAACTTTTTGAGATTAAAGGTTTGATATTAGAATTGTAAAGACTCTTTTACCCTTATCAATTACTAAAAATCTTCAAATAACCTAAATTAAATATTTTCTCACCCTATTTATAAGTTAATCCTACTTATTTTTTCCTTTTTATTATCGTATATTTATATGTGTATTTGAATTTATTAATTAATTAAATTATATTAAAATAATTATATATAATAATAAATTAATGTATAAATCATTCAAATATGTTTAGAAAAATTATATTAAAAAAATTATAAATCAAATTAATATTAATTAGATACAAAATATTGATAACTAATAAACTATTTAAATAAATATTGAATATAATCATGTCCTTATCTGTTATTTTGCTTGTTTAAATAATCTAACAACAATCAGTTAATTTTACCAAACAATTTTATACAATCAGCTAATACAATCTCCTAGTCAAATCAATTAATGCAATCAGCTATTAGCTATCAGTTAATACAATCCGCTATCAGTTATCAGTTATCTGTTAATTGCCAAATAAAACCTTTGTGTTATGTTCAATACTATTATATATATATATATATAATATGCTATTCAAATTCACGTGTGATAAAAGTATATGTTTGACATCATAGCATGGGAGTCTAAATTATTAAAATTTAATAATAATTAGTAATAAATATAAAACATTAATGGGAGTTTAAATTACAAAAAAAAAAATAAGTGAAAATCCAATTTAAGGGATGGTGGGGTTAACAATGCTCATAATCAAGTTGTTCAGAAATTTGTGAATTTAGAAAAATTAAAGTCATTCGTCGAAACATTTTTAAACCAACAAACTGAGCGAGTTAAAAGTGATTATCGAATTCATTTGACATTTTCTTCATTGTTTGAGATTTCTTTTGCCTCAAGAGTTGGCATTTCGTGGTCATAATGAACGTGATGAATCAAATAATAAGGACACATTTCTTTAACTTTTAAATTACTTTGTGAAAAAAAGAATGACGATGTAAAAAATATTGTTTTGAAGAATGCATCAATTCAAAAAGAGCTTATTAATCATTGTGCAAAAGAAACTATCAAGGCAATTGTGAAAGATTTTGGTAAGAACCTTTTTTGGTATATTATATATCTCAAAACGAACAAATTACTTTGTGTGTGCGTTACATTGATAAAAAGAAAATGGTAATGGAGCGGTTTTTAGAATTGTCATTGTGAGGATTTTTTAGTTTGGTTATTTGTATTTGTTTTTAGAAATAATTCGATAGACTTTGAGGTATAAGTCTATTGAATTTTGTAAGATTGCTCTTTATCATAAAGAAAAGACAAATTAATGGATTCAATAGATAATAATGAATCAACTTGGACTCAAAAACAACATTTAAGGCTCAAAATTATTAAAAATTTTAGTTGAACCCTGAAATTTTTTAAAATTTTTCATTTAAGCCTCATATTTTTAAAATTTTAAGTTGCCCCTTACACTTTTATTCTAAATTCCGCCAGTGCCTATAAAGCAAACAATGTAAATGAAAAAAAATAAAGAAAATAAGACAAATTAAAAACTAAAACAGAAAAACATGTCATTCAAATAATTGATGTATGTTTCATGTATGTATGTATAACATTCATTGATCTACAATGTAAACATATGAAAAAGAAAGTGAAAGAAAAACAAAAGCAAAAATTAAAGAGGTTTAAAGAAGAAAAGGGTCCAAAGATGGACCACATGTCACTAATATAGAAGACTCCATAATCATAGTGTATAAAATAATTTATTTTCATACATTTATCTAATTTTAGAACATTCATTAACATATTCAATAAATGTTTATTTGTATAATATAGTGAAAAATATAAATATTTATTAACTAATTAATCTTATTTATGAAGGTTAAAATTTCCATGGACAAACTCTTAAAAAAACAAGAAAAATGCTTGAAAGAAATGTTACTATTTTGAATAATCTTTCAATGAAATAACATCATTTGATTTTACACTTGAAAAAATAAATTTTCTTTTTATGAATTTTAGTTAGTTTAACGAAATGAGACGTTAGATTTTGTAAGTAAGATTAAAGATTTGAATGTTAACATTATGAATGAAAAGACTGAATTGAAAATTGTCTCTATAATAAGTTTTTATATGATACTCGATTCAAAATTGTCGATCAATAAATTAGATAAAGATAATAATACCAAATGCATTTTTTTATTTGTTTAGACTTTTTCTGTGGGAAGAGAAAGCGAATAGTTGGTGAGGGGTTCCTTTCATAGAGACGTTATATGATCATTATCCAAGTTGGGCAATTTGCTTTTTGATTATTTTTCCTTTGTAATAAAGACAAATAAATATAATTAAAATAAAAGGAAGAACATGGAAGACCCACCAATCCATTATTTTTAATATTTATATATATATATATAGAAAAAAATAAAAAATAAATTGTCCTACCATCGAATCTTGAATTAGTGTCAATTAATATTTAATAAAAAGAAAATTCTATTGCACTCGACGTCTATCGATAAGCACCATTAACGATGAACACTATTAATTTAATTTATAAAGATTTAACATCTAAAGAACTCAACGTATAATTATAATTTATTTAAAAATTAGAAAAGGTAAATTAATAAAAATATATTATTTTAATTTTAATTTTCTTTTAAATATATATCAAAATACCTATCTACCCCTAAATTACAAAATCCTAATTTTTGTTCATTTAACATTCAAATTATGCTTTACGCATGAAACCAAGTTGAAATTCCCAGGCAATTACCGGATTCACAGCCGCGAAAAACTCCAACCAGATTGACTAACTCGCCGGCGACAGAAGAGGCTAACGATGGCGACGACAATTTAAATTTTAAATGAACAAAAATTAGGTTTTTGTAATTTAGGGGTAGATATATATTTTGATATATGTTTAAAAGAAAATTAAAAATGATATAATATATTTTAATTAATTTACTTTTTAATTTTTAAATAATTTATAATAATACGTTGAGTCATTTTGATTTTATGTCTTTATAAATTAAATTAATAGTATTCATCGGTGCTCGTCGAGCGCTATAGACTAATCTTAAATAAAAAGTTACATAAACATGATGATGAATTAAAATTATTTGAAAAAATAAAACTCTACTTACGGTATGTCAAATAATCGATCTTAAAAAATATACCGAATTTAAAATCTATAATACAACCTTTTAGATAATAGTAGATAGAAACAATGCTTGTAAGGAGTCCTATTGAAACCAATAATTATCTTGATTATTTTCATTTCTTTTAGAGAAAAACAGAATTTGAATGAAAAAATATTATAAATATTAAAATTCAAAAATACTTATAGAACATTAGTTTTTGGATATTATCACATTGATTAATTTATCCAAATCGTTTACTGATTTGTCTTTAATTTTTTTATGAATTTGTGTTGTCGTATAATAATTTCTTTTTCAAATTTGATACATTTTACATTCAATTCCTTTAGAAAAGAAAATGTATCCAAATAAAAATTGATATTACCACATGCTTAGATATTTTAAAAATTATAAAAATAAAGAAAATTGATATGGCCACAAGCTTAGATATTTCTAGAAGAAGAAAAATAAATTAAAAATATCACATAGACATAACAAAATGATAAATTTTAAAGTTAATCTGGACGAGTTTTTTAATAATTTTAAAGTGATTATAACTTATAAGATAATGTTTGTACATATATATTTTTAATTATTTGACAATATATTGTGTAGATAAAGCGATTTGAATTAAAGTCACCTAAAATTAACACCGTTCTCTTTTCCCCTTGTGAGATTAAATATTTACATCTCATTCGATTTTTATCCAGGGAAATAAAATATAATTCATGGTCAATTTACATATTCGAAACATTTATACATTAAGATAATTAATCATTATTATCAACGATAAATATCTCAATTCGAATATTTTCCTGAAACGGAAAATATGAACCCAATTTTGACTTCTTAATTTCGTTGAAATGGGTTTGAGTTTGAATCATTTGCAGGCCATTGAAAAAGTCAAATAAAACATCTAACCTTTAACCTTCTTTACCTTGAACAAAAAAAATTTATTAGCGAACTAATTTTGATTAAATTTGACAGACTTATTATAAGAGTGATATTTGCAACTAAGTTTAATAAGAGAATATTATAAAATTATTTAAGATTAAATTTTTAAAAATATACTAATCTAAATGGATTTTTTTTAGGGGTGTTCAAAAAAATCCGATCCGATCCGTTGATCCGATCTAAAATTCCGGATATCCGATCTATTTTTTATTTTTTTGGATAATTCGGATCGGATATCCGAAAATTTCGGATTGGATACAGATAGTGATTTTACATTCAGACCGGATATCCGATATCCGCAAATTCAAATTTTTTATAGGTATAAATATTGTTATATTCGATATTTTTACTTGTTATATATGAAAAGTTGAAATTTCTATGATACAAATATTGTTATATTCAATAATTTATTATTTTTTATATTTAAAAACCTAAAATTTTCATGGATAGAACCATTAAATTAAAAAATAATCAAATAAATTCATAAATTTCGGATAGTCGGATATCCGAGTATCCGATCCGAAAATTCTGATATTCAGATTTTCAAATATCTGATTTTTCAAATCAGATACAGATCGCTATTTAGGTGATCTGAATTTTCGGATCGGATCGAATCCGATATCCGAAAATGAACACCCCTAATTTCTTCTATTCATTTTCAAAATTTAAAAATAAAATTTATGAAAAGAAATACACAGCAAATTTGACCATTTTTTTCAATGATGCTTTATTAAGTCTTAAATAATTAACATCATTATTAATAATGTTTAATATACTAAATAAAATATGATATATATATATATATATATATATATATTTCAAAATATTTGCTCAATGTCCATCTTTTATGCTCGAAGATCGAGACTCCACGAGGCTGCTTTGGCTTTTATCTGCCGTCATAAACAAATGCCTCGTTAAGCATTTAAAAAACATATAAATAAATAAACTGAAATCCAATGTCCTAAAAAGATGAGAAAAACAATTTAAAAGAGAGAATAAAGTTGCATACTCCATTGTTCCCCTCTCAAACAACAATACCTACCAAAATTGCACATAAATTATTTAAAAGGTGAATATAAAATAATTACTATTAATGTATTAAAAGAATTCAATATTTTTTAATTAAGATATTAAATTTAAACTGCATAATATCGAATAAATGTTTATGAATCATTCAACAAAAACTTATTTATAATAGTAAACGAACGAGTTTAAACAAGATAATTGTTAAGATATTATTGTTGAGTTTTTTATTTCAAAATTTAGTGTGATTTTATTTTTATTTCATGATTTTATGTGATTTTTATCACATTTTTATTGAAGTGACATCAGAAGTTAGTCTATAATCTGACGGACTTTACATTTCATGAAATAATAAAAAGCACCTCAAAGTTTGAAATAAAAAATTCAACATCAATAAAAGAAATTATTTATGTTTATGAATAAATTTATTCACATATTCACTTATTCACTTATAAATCCTTTTATTTAAATTTAACAATTTGCTTAGTAAAGATTTTTTAAAAAAGCACTATTTTTTAAAAATTGTTTTAATTTATCTTTATTTATTTATTTATTTTTATTACAACGGTGATAGATTGACTGCCTCTTACAACGGAGAAAATTAACAAAAGAAAGGATTTATACGATTTTTTTTATAATATCTATATTTATTTAATTTTTAAATCCGGTGAAAAATGTAACAAAATTTTTTCACGGTTTCTCTGTGAAAAGAGAAGCCAATCCGGTGACGGTCTTCGTTCCCCTCTCTACACTTTTTGATTTGACCGCCGGCGGCTGCCACGTAGTCACCAGTAATTCCTTTTCATCGGAAATTTCCTCCGACGAGGTTGTTTTCTCCTCGCCGAAAATCAAGTCCAGCTCTCCGCAACCACCGGAGTCGATTGTTTCCTTGATATCAGTTTTATCGGAAACGCCGTCGGTCTGGGAAGAGGCTCTGGTGAATTGAGAGAGCCATTTGGCTCGCATGTACTCGGTTTTCCTCCAAGGAGGCAGGTGCATGCCTTTGTTTTTCAAGCTCTGTTTGGCCGCTTCCGATACGATTGAAACAATCCGATCAAGACGGTCCGGTTTTCCGACGAAAATGAACGGCAACGATTGGACGATCGCCTTGTAGGTCCCAGTCGATCGCGCCATCTCAAATTCTGATCTGAAATCAACGTCGATCAATATTCTCCCCTCTTCCACAAAAACCACATCTATGTACTCATAATCACCTGAAATTAAATAAATAAACCAATTAATTAAATTCCATATAGAGATTGCATTTTCAGTTTTGGAAGAATCTGGAACGAAAGGAAGTTACCGGCAGGGAAAGATGGAGATTTGTCCCATTTTGATTTGCAAATTGAAGAGTTATAGCCAAGAGAGACTAAGCCATCGCTAACGATCTTCCTCAAATCATCTTTCCGTTTACAGTTTTTGTTCTTTTCAACGATCACCGCCGTGTCAGCTAAGAGGTTTCTCTCGGAGACGGTGGCGCATTGTACCAGGCTCTGCTTTAAAAGAAAATTCCAAGAATTTCAACATTTTTTAAAATTTTGTGGAATAAGGAAAATAGAACTGACATTTCTTTGATTTTTCTCTTTTTAGAAAGATTTACCTTGAGTGTTTCGCAAGCATCGGCAGGCGGTGATCCGCCGTTGGTTGACTCGCCGAAGACATCAAACTCGTCATCGGAGCTGTCATTGCTATTTCCGTTAAAGCAATTACAGCGGTTACGGCCGTATTTAGCCGGTGGCGGTTGCTTGTCGTAGTGGCTATCTTCAATGAAATTCTGAACCATTTTATCCAAACAAATCGAACTCGGCTCGAACTCAGTTGCTCCATCTTTGTTGCCGAACTGAGTTTCACCAATACTCGGCTTATCTGCTGCTGATGCTCGCAAAACGCTCGGAAACGGCCGGTCAAAGATTCTTTTTAGAAGAGATTTAAGAACCGGCTTGGCCGGTTCTGCACGAGCCGGAGCAGTTTCTTTCTCCGCCCGTGAATTGATGTCTACCGGCTGAACCTTCATCGGAGAAAAGGTTAAAGCCTGCTTCTGTGTTCAGTACTAATCAAAATCTTGAAAACTTACAAAAACTCAGCTAAAAAAATCTAATCAACTAATTACTCTGATTTCATTTGCATGTACATCCAAAAAAGTTGAATCTCCCGAAAACAAACTGACAGAAAAATTGATTTCAAATTTCAACAACAACAACAGAAAAAGATTCATGCGCATTTATTAGCCAAAAGGTTAAGAAGCTTCTTTAGCACAAGAAGGGTTAGGTTTCTTCGTGAAAGACTTGGCCGCGGTGATCGGAGATGCGAATATAGCGTATAGATAGAAAATAACTTTTCGCCGGAATATACATTTTCCGGCAACGGTGAATAGGGAGCTGGAGGATTTTTTTTTCTTTGGATGATGAAGATAGGAAGAATGAAGGGGAGGGGAAGTCTGGTTGCGGCTTTTATTTTCTGAGAAGAAGGCTGACTTGGACTTACTGTCCCACCTTGAATCCGACGTGGCATTGCTTATCCTTAATGACGTGGATAAATAATGTATTGACACGCTACAGAAAAGTGAAATTATTGTGTTTGTCCTTTGCCCCACTGTGATATTGGGAATTGTTGCTGTTACCGGCGGAAAAGAAGCGGGGGTAAATTTGAAATTTAGATTGCTCGACATTTTTCGACACGTGTTCCTCTTCCATTGGATATAATTTGCCGTAAGTTTGGACCGTCTGATCACGATCATTTGTTGTTCTTTTGTGCTGATGATCAGTTTTTGTGGGACCATATCATTGTAATACCAAAAGACTTGAGCTACGGTTGTAGTTAGTAGGGGTGTTCGCGGTTAACCAAAATACTATAACGGTTAACCTACAAGTTATGTTATTAGTGCAAAAATTATATGTTCTTAATGTAATTAGAGAGAAAATACATAGAGAATGTACTTAAGAATGCATAGAAAATTAGAGACTCATTCTTAATGGTTAACCAACGGTTAACCGTGAACACTCCTAGCTTTTATGGATTGCCATGCTTTAATCATGGTTAAGGAATAATATGATAATTAAACGTAGATTTTTATACAATTAAAATTCTATTTAAAAATAAAGAAAAAAGAAGTGGTCCAAATTGTAGAAAAAAAGGTCTTAAGACATGTCACATGAATGTTGGGGTAGTGAATGTACAATTTGATAATGATAGGTGACTCAAATTGGAAATAGTTTAGTTAAATTCACGTTAAAATAAGATGGAAATAAAGATAAACTCGAACTTTATTTCAAGTATTCGATCGAGTTAAGTCAAAAAAATTCAAGTTCGTCGAGTTAACGAGTCCTATTTTATAACTCAAACTTTATTTGAATATATTTAGCCGAGTCATGTTTATAAAATTATAGTCGAGTCAAGTCGTTCTAATTTATACTCAAATTTAATTGTAAATATTTATAATGTTATGATACTAATTAGTTCATATTTAAATAGTTTTTTATAACCATATAGGATATACACATACATTTATTTATATTTTTTCATATGCGATATACATATATCAAACAGGTCTGGGGGACTTAACTCAAACTTAAAAATTGATACACTAATAACTAAAATTTTCAATATGTTCGAGTCTCATCTTATAACTCAAACTTTATTTAAAATTTTTAGAGTCGAGTCAAAAAATTCAACTTTATCGAGTCGAGTTTTGTTCACTTATCCCAATAATAAAGCAAAGAGTTTGGTTCAAGATTCTTTAGTTTTAACTCTTCAAATGTACGTTTGTCTAGTCATTATCTTCAATGTTGTGTTTATAAAAAGACACATAATTAAGATATGTCATTGTTTAGTGTACAACTTATCTTTTTTGTTCTTCCTTTTATTTAATTGTTGTAAGAATGAAGATTGTTCCATTTGGGTATGCATTAGAGAATTAGAAGGTACAAAAAGATAAAATTAAGCATAATCAAAGTACATTCAGCTTTTAGAATTCTTTAGTAAAGTTCTTTCTTTTTCCAATTAAAAAATATTAACAAACAACCGGCTGGTTTAGCGGGTGAAAACGTTAGGTCCCTTATGCAAGGTCATGAGTTTGAACTATGGCGTTATGAAGGGAGAAAAATGGGTTGTGAGAGTCATCCCATATTGAGTTTCTACAAAATCTGATTTAAATTAGTCGCCAATGAGTCGAATATTGGTGATTAAACTATAAATAAAAATCTTAACAACGGATTTATGGATAAAGATAGTTTAAGATTATGCATTTTGGAGATAAGGTTTAGAATTTTTCAACTTTAAACATTTATATTCGAATCTCATCATACGTAAATACTACATATACTCCTATGGTTCCCAAAACTTCATAAAACCATTCACCACAAGTTTTTCTAATCTCTAAATGGCATTTTTCTTAATGTAGTGGCTAAATGATTGTGTTAGAAAATACTCAATTTGTTAAAAAAAATCTCAATTTGATATTTTATTGTTATTAAGTTCATGAATTCAAGCAAACTTACCCCCAAAAAGGTGGGAAATGGAAAGAAATAGAATGATTTGGATAATTTCTCAATTTTTAATAGAAAAAAAAATCAGTGTGTACCGCAAGGCAAATACATTGAATTTATAAAAAATCAGATTGTAGTTCGTTTTTTTTTGATTTATGTCTATTTAGATCAGAATCAAGTTGGCACGAATATTTTTTTTAATTTAATAAAATACTAAAAGTAATATTATATTAGTACAACTACATTTTTTTCATAATTAAATTAAATTAAATTAAATATACTAATTTTATTATTGAAGTAACAATTCGAGCTAAACTAGTCAAATTTAAATTATGATAGCTCGCCATACAAAGAATATACAAATTGCAAAGTAGGGATTTCTTTTTTAGAATCAAATTATTTTTTAGTTCGCTTTACAATTTTTAAAAACTAATTATTTTAAATTGTGGTTCTTCCTTTTAACATTATTATTTTCAGAATTTAAAAAAATAATATTTTTGAAAATTCAATGTATCTTATCATTATTTATACAGATGCTTGTCATATATAAAGGAAGGTATCTTATGTTAATTAATGTGAAGCCCTTTTGGGGAATTTATTTATATATATTTTTTCACTTTTAAAAGTTGTAGGGCTATTGCCAACAAAATCCCTATATTGAAGGGCAAGCAAACGAAAAAAAGGAGTTTTATCTAAATGTATTATTTTTAATATTATTTACGATTATTTACGTTTATGACAATCTAAATAAATTATTTTTTTCAAAATATAACACCTTTTGCAAGAACTGATATGGTTGGTATGACGAGTTTTATGGATGAAATACAAATTAGGTGAGTTTCTGCAAATAAGTGCCAGATTCAAAAATAAATTTGTTTGGGGTGTCAAAAATGTAAATAATATTAAAAAATATATTTGGATAAAATAGCTAAAAAATTAAAAACACATACCCTAATTTCAGCCTTGCTCAAAACTCAAACACAGAAGGTCAAAAATAACCCCCAACGTTTACCTTTTGGTCATTTAAGTTCTATTATTTTTTGGTGCAAACAGCCACCTAACGTTTTATTTTTCGTTCAAATTTTACCATTCTTTGATGAAAACTGTTAGTCAACTAATAGTCAACGCCTAAGGTTGACATGACTTGTCTGCAGGGCATGAGGAGATAACCTGGCACTGCCACGTGGCACTTTGATGATGTGGCGATTGGTTAAAAATATTTAAAAAAATTCTTTAAAAAATAAATAACTATTTTTTTAAAATACCACGTCATCAAAAATGCCACGTGACAGTGCCACATCATATCCTCTTGCCCTGCAGACATGCCATGCCAGCTTCAGGCGTTGACCGTTAGTTGACTAACGATTTTCATCCAACAATAGTAAAATTTAAACGAAAAAATGAAACGTTTAATGGTTATTTGCACACACAAAAAAATAGAGCTAAAATGACCAAAATATAAAACATTAGGGGCTATTTTTAACCTTTTGAAAAACTCAAATGGGCAAACCTAACGTTTCAACTTTTTTTTCTTCATTTATGTTCTAAAATGTTTCGTACATTAGAAACATGTCATCAATCCAATAGTTGTGTGTTTTGTTTTAAGCATAATGTTGGGATATTTGATGTGTCAAATACTATTTGAGTTCACTTTAGTGAAACTTCTTTTTGCATGATTGTACATCGATATTATTGATTCTCTTAAAAAAATATCATAATTCGTTTTATAATTATCAGTGTTCGATCCATTGGCTGGTTAATATCATAATGTGTATTATCATTAATCTATTCACGACGTCAGGATTCAGACCCTCTGACATTGTATAATGAACCTAACGCCCCAATTTTTAGTTACAAAATTTCGCTTTAAAAAATGTAAAAGCATGTCATTTTATGTGTTATAATGATTGATTCCGAATGTAATCGGGTGACGGAAGCTTTAAGCCTTAAGGGACTAGGGGTCATGCCCTCCCATTTGAGAGATTAAAATTGGGCTCTTAATTTTTTTTTAAGTATATTAAACTTCAAAATTTTGAATATTTTTAGTGAAACATCATGTCATAATTTTTAAAAACTCTTATTAAATCTCTTAAAATTAATAAATATTTTAATTTAACCCTAAAAAATTTGAAAAAATAATTTAAGCTTCAATTTTTTTAAAAAAATTAAAATTATCTCTCAAACTCTTACCCTAAATTCGCCGATAAGTATAAATGGATGTAGTCGTAATACGATTTATTAATTGTACTAGTTGATTCTTATTGCAATTATAATGATATATTGATTATAATTTAGCCTTTTAATTATATCCAAAAATAAAGAAAGTTAATCTCTCTAAAAATAATCACTACTAACATTGTAAACAAATTCAATTATATATTTGTAAGCCAACTACCCTAAACCAAACCAATACATTCTAACCCACCACATTTTAATTTAAACAAACATAATATATAAAAATATGTCAGTGTGGGAAAACCCTTCTTTCTTTATTAAATAAATGGGTCTAGTGGAACATGTAAATGCCATTATATCAATTGGCCAAACTTTGATCACCACCTTCATTTAAGTTAAATATTGATTTATAGTTTTTAATCATATTGTAGTAGTTTATATTTTATTCGTTTAAATATATATATATTATTGCACGAACCAACTTGACTTAGTGGTTAAGGGAACGATGGTTGTTCTTAGAGGTCACGAGTTCGAACACCAACAGCTGCAGCAGGGTGATTGAGCATGCATTGTCAAATGTTGAGAGTATATTTAGAACAAATACTACTTATAATCACCTTAGCTTTAAAAAAAATACATATATATATATATATATTAAAACTAACCAAGTAGTTCTAGTAAAAAAAATGTTGTTATCTTTAAGTGATTCAAGTTCGATCAGCTGATTTGTACGGTGTATATAACAACTGCAATTAATAAACAAATATAATTAATTAAAATAGTCTTAAATTAACCTATGTGGATCTTTCTAAAAGTCTTATTGGATGCAACAAATTAGAACCAAATAGGGAGTAAAGGCAAGAAAGTAGTAGTGCCACTTTCCACCTATAAAAACTCATTTGTTAGCCTAATGTTATCTTTAATTTCTAAAATACCTAATCAATCAAATCTATCAACTCAAATTGTACTTTTAATAAAATTGCACCTAATCAAAATTGTACTGCCCTTTAAGGTTTTATATTTTATTATGTCACTCACTTCAATTATGGTGATTATAATATATTTATATTTTGTTATATTGGTTTTTAATATACACATTTACTTGGCTCTTAAGGAAAATCAACAAAGCTAAATTAAAAATGCATGGCAAATAATAATAAGATATAATTATCTTCAATTAAAAATTTAGTGTTTTATTTTATTTTTTTTGTCTTTTCGGTTCTTCAGAGCGTTGTTCTGGTTAATTCGGACCAACCCACGTTGCACACCTGCTTTTGCTGGGTGGGTTTCCCCGTTAGAATTTCTGCATAAACAAGGCCTCGAACTTAAGATATATTTAAGCAATATCAAACTGCTTATCATTTGGATCAATTTTCGTTAGTTGTTTTATCTTATTAAACCAATTAATTGTTGATTATTTGATAAATAGTTAATTAAATGCTTTCTTTGCCGTGTTGCATATACCTTTCTTTAGTCTTTGTACAATCATACATTAAACTTAGTAGGTGCATATCATATACTAAAATTATTAATTGTGATAAATGTTGGGAAGGGAATCAAATTCAATAATACATATAATTAATTAATTAATCTCATGATTGTCATATAAATAATTTCCCTTCATGATGCAACAAGAATAGGGACACTTTTTTTGTCTTCTCTACCAAAGAGATTTTTTTTTAACATACTTCAAAAGATATAAATTAAATACATATTCAAACATATTCAAACAAGAATAGGGACACTTTTTTTAACAAGAATAGATGCAAAAAATGACTTGTTACATAAAATAACACAAAAAACTTAAACATACAAAAAAAATGAAAAACTATAACTAAATATGAGTAAAATAATACAACAATTTTTGACAAATAAGAAAAAAAATATAATATCCATAAAAAAGAACATAATATCCATAATAATACCTTGCTTGTTTGCATCAATTGCAACAAAATTGGTGTCCAAAACCATGAAAATAATTTTTATTTTTTTACCATTTATTTTAATAATGGAGATGATGACTGATGAGGACATAAAGGCATTTGATAAAGAAAGCTATATTATATGAAATGATGGTAGTTGGGACTGTTGTGGTTTGGATTCTTGTTTTAGGGCATTTCCCTATTTATTTTATTTTATTTTATTTGGGTAAAACCAAAAAACTTTGTACTAACATTGTTTTCTTTAAATGTTGCTGCCTTTATTTTTGTCAAAAAATAATTGCATAATTTACCTATTCCATGATAGTTTTCTTATTTTTGTGTGTATATATTTATATATATGGTTCAAGGACTCCATTAAAAAAATTGTTGGTCCCAATTTGTGGCCCTGTGGTAGATTGAGTGAGACATAGGAGTGCTTATCGAGCGAGTTGATCGCGAGTTAGGCAGAGCTCGTTAAAAAAGTTTTGTTGCTCGACTCGACTCGTTGCTCGTTAAGCTCGTTAAAATTGTGCTCGACTCGTGCTCGTTAAAAAAATTGTTGCTCAACTCGACTCGCTGCTCGTTAAACTCGACTCGTTGCTCATTAAACTCATTAAAAAATTTACCTTATTATTAACTAAAAGTAAAATTTAACAATACTATATGTGGCTTAATATTAACATATATTAACAAATTTAACCAAAAAAATATCAAAAGAGTGTATAAAGCACTTTCAAAGTCTAAATTCTAAACTAGCAATCCAAAAATACACCAAACTAGCAAATTAAAACTAAAGTAACAATCCACAAATTCTATCAAACTAACATATTAAAACTAAGTAACAATCCATAAATATTTTAAAAAATTAACGAGCTGCTCGCAAACTTATCGAGTTGAGTTAGACTTTGCTCAACTCAACTCATTAAGGTCTCGAGTCGAGTTCGAGTCGAGCCAACCCGAATCGAGCGTTTACCGAGTTTTGACCGAGTCGAGTTCGAGCAGCTCACAAGTTGCTCAACTCGTTAAGCACCCCTAGTGAGACATGTACATTATTTGTAATTTTTAGAGTGTTTTTATTAAGTAGAATGATAATTATATTTTAAAAATTTGAGATTTAAATTCATACAAGATGGGACAACATGAGTATCATTGATCATTTAGTCAATTACTGAATCTTAATTTTTAGAGTTAATTGTATCTTATGTCTCTAAATTACGACTCTTATTTTAAAGTGATCTTTAAAATTTTGAATATTTTAATTCCATTCTCAAACTATGACCTTCATTCTAAATTGTTCTCCAAACTTTTGAATGTTCAAATTTCATCCTCAAACTATGACTTTCATTCTAAATTGTTCTCCAAACTTTTGAATGTTCAAATTTCATCCTCAAACTATGACTTTCATACTAAAATTGGTTCCCAAACTTTTGAACGTTTTAATTCCATACCAAATTATCAATATATGTTAATCATACCCCATGTTAATAAAACAATTATAAAATTATCATGTAAACATTGATGTATATTATGTAATATATGACGTATCATAAATGATAGTTTCATAATGAAATTGAAATGTTTAAAAGTTTGATAACATATTTAAAATGAGGAACGTAATTTGAAGATGAAATTGTAACATTCAAAAGTTTAGGGCCAATTGAAAATATAACTATAATTTACGAATAAAATTAAAATATTTAAAAGTTGATTTGGCACATCATTTGGCCCTATGTTGTGTTCATACCAACCAACCGATGTAACAAGCATCCAAGCATACCCGTCGGCCGTCAGCCACATTTGTACCCGACAATAAGAATGGATTTCGACTGCCATTTACCTCAACAAGGTCACTTTCTCCGATCATGCTCGATCGATTCATCAACTTGCCGCGAATGGCCATCTAAGAACATCCTGTCGTCCGGAACCCGCTCTCCGATCTTTAGGCACATAATGTTTCCAACGACATCGAATATCGAAATCTGCTGGCACCGTAACGAAATGTTGTACCATCAACCCCACCATATTTATGCATCCGATCAAGTTTTTTTTCTCTTTCGAATGGGAGTAGTTTGATCAATTTGATCATTTTAAGCTCGTTTATATTCTCTGTCTATTATTTTAGATCGTGAGTGAATTTAAAAATTCGAAAAATATAAAGATCAAAATTGACAAATAAATAAAGATCACTACACGATCGAGGTTATGTTTTTAATTCCCATGATGTCAACACAACCAACAAATCATCAACTTTTTTAATACTTTCTCACCGACCTCCATTGCCATACCATGTTCCTCAACAAAAAACAAAACATAAACCCCAAACCGACCATCAATTCTTTAGTAATAAAACCATCAACACTTCAATTAATGCCACGTGTCGAGCTCCGATTAACGCTGCATCTCGAGATCCATTGTCTATATAAATAAATAACCAGAAAATCCATCTTTCAAACCCATCCTTTTAACTTAATAGATTCACCACCAAATCCAATTATGGAAGCAGCTTCTCTTTGTTCCTCCTCTTCTTTCTTTCCTTCTCTACGTCCCCGGAAAATGTCTTCCCGGCCGTGGCACGGAAAAAGGTCTAGAGACTGTATGGTTTTCGCGACCGGAGGAGACTCCCGAAGGTGGGATCACGGTGGACAATTAGTTAATGAAAGCATGATCGTGTTGAGGAAACGAATACATGATACGAAGATGATCGAGAGAAACTACGAGCCTCCGTCGGATTGGACGGAGTGGGAGAAGCGGTATTATACATGTTACAACGAGTGCATTTGTCGAATCGTGGGGTTGTTGCAATCGTATTTGATGAACACGAAGCCTAGCTCGGCTCTCGGGATGTTGGCATTGCTTACAATGTGCTTGCAAGCATCCATGGTCATGGTTTTAGCACACTTGGTTCAGGCTGCCAATGGAGTCTTGTCTACTATCAATTTCCATTGACATGGTTAACTTTTAGTTTAGGGATAAAAGTAATTTTTAGTCCCTGAATTTTGTATTTTTTTCAACTTGGTAATGCGGGGAAAAGTGTAGATATTGAAATATCGTCTTTTAAAATAACATTCATAACGGACAAAACCGATAACCGAACCAAATTAACCACCTAAACCAAATAAGCTATCAATTCAGTTTAATCGGTTTATTCGGTTTAACCGTATTTTTCCTCGACCCCTAACTAAACCCTCTTCGGACATAGTAACCGGTGGTTGTCTTTCTGACGGGCAATCGAAGCTGAACTGATGGTGAAAGATACAACAAGTTCAACGCATAAATGAGTCTACAAGCAGAGTTCTAAAACGAACATGATTTGCATCATGCCGAGTTTAATTTAAGGAACATTCATGACTTGGATGGACTGCAACATGTCCGAGACTGCGATCACGAGATCCCCCGATTTGATCATTCCTCTAGCCTTGAGTAACGAAAAGGTTTTGTTGAGGTTGGTTTCCATGTCGTCGGAGAAGCCGAGACGGAAGGGAATGAGGCCCCATTGTAGGTTCAGACGTCTCCGGACGGAAGTTGTGGTTGTAAAAGCAAAGATGGGGCAATCTGGTCGACAACGCGAAAGGAGAGACGCCATGTGGCCTGTCTTTGTGTAGACGAAAATGGCATCCACCTCTAAATTGTTAGCTGCAGGTCACATAACCAAACTCATGTCAAGACACCAAAGGTTTCGGAGAAAGAAAATTGCGAACACGACGGAATGAGAACCAGCAACATCAGGCAGCGCCATAGACTCGTGGCGTTTCGCCTATGAAGATATAAATGCACAGAACCATGGTTGTGCATACACAATTCGACATAGATTATAGAACCGAAGATTCTTACCCATCTTCGCCGCAGAGATGCAAATCTCTTCGGAGATACTATCTGCAAATGAAGTTCCTACATCGGGCAGTACCATAGCCTCGTGGCGTTTTGCCCCCCTCCACCATTTCTCTATCCTCACACTAACACTTCTCAGAACAGCTAATGCCTTGTCGGGGAACTGTCCCATTGCCGATTCACCGGAGAGCATTAAAGCATCAGCTCGCTGCCTTACTGCTTCGGAAACATCAGCAACTTCAGCTCGGGTGGGTGTAGGGTATTCAATCATTGATTCAAGTAGCTGGGAGGCAACAATCACTGGCTTATTTAGTTGCCTGCACACCCGGACAATCCTTTCCTGAGCTGATGGAACCTGTTCCAATGGTATCTGAGCACCCAAGTCTCCTCTTGCAACCATAGCCCCGTCCGATGCTAGAATAATTTCTTTCAAGTTCTTTAACGAGTCAATACTCTCTATCTTTGCAATGACAGCTATGTCACTGTATCATAAGATTGTGATGCCAATTTCAGGAAAAACGAAAGAAAGATTGATATATGTAACACATTTTACGAATACTAATTTCTCTGTGGAAAGTGCACAAAAGTAGAACCTTAAACATCCTTCAAAATATCAGAACTAACCACGGCCATTCGAATCTTCTAAAAGTGCAAGGCAACGTATGATACTTACCTACCGCGAGACCTAGCAGCAATATAGCTTTTAAGATGATTAATCACTTCAGCGGATTTGACAAAGGATATTGCAATAAAATCAACACCTTCTGCAATCCCAAAGTCAATGTCTAACCAATCCTGAAATGAAGAAAAAAAGCTTGATCATGCAACTACGAAAAAAGTTTTCATTTCTAGATAAAAACATACAGGCAACACCGAGAACAAGAAGGTAAACGCCTGAATGTTACACATGAATGGAGGCATACAATAAAGACACATGTTACTACTAAAAGTTTCAAAATCATGATAACATACAGAGTCATTCTACTACCTCATTTCACAAACCGGCTTCCATCTATTAAATATGAACTTTACGTATCCATGGCCTTCTTTTAGAAACATTACATTATCAACTCCTTATTGAATGGAAAATGCAAATGCAAGTAAGAAAAAGAAAAATTCAGATGGTTAATTCAAAGAGACTCTGAAGTTCTTAATATCGGTAGCTCCTAATCTCCGATTCCATTGTTACTATATGCGACGAATCATGGATACCCTTGTATAAAACTAGCATTCATTCACATTAGCTAAATCATTCCACATCAATTTCTAAAAACTATTTCTGGGATTGCATGACTGGAGTCATTCTACTACCTCATTTACCAAACCGGCTTCCATTTTCCGTATCCATGGCCTTCTTTTAGAAACATTACATTATCAACTCCTTATCGAATGAAAAATGCAAATGCAAGAAAACGAAAAATTCAGATGGTTAATTCAAAGAGACTCTGAAGTTCTTAATATCTGTAGCTCCTAATCTCCGATTCCATTGTTACTATATGTGACAAATCATGGATACCCTTGTATAAAACTAGCATTCATTCACATTAGCTAAATCATTCCACATCAATTTCTAAAATTCAAAGAGCAAGTAAGGAGGAACATGTAACAACCTTGGAAGAAATGGTAGGAAGCATAGCGTTACGCTCACGAACAAGACTCCCGTCCCTCCAGAATGTCAAATTGGCTCGCGGAAGCAGCAATCCCGGATCGGTGCACCTACACTTAACATCAGGACCAATCTTCTCAATCACCTCAAACCTCACCATTCCACCATCAACCAGAAGCTCATCCCCAACTTTCACATCTGCATAACAACATCAAACAATCTTATTTAAATCACCAAAAAATCAATTTACTCAACATAATTATAATTACTTTTGTTTTTACTACAAGTACAAACCTTCAGCAAAACCATCATAATTCACATTAATTGTTCGCTCAGGCCGCGGGGTACCGAAAGCTCTAACACTAAATGTCCAGATTTCTCCATCCTACATTTCAAATTAAATAATCAAGAATTGACGAAATAAACATATTTTGAACATATATGACTTTTTTCTTTTTAATTTTAATTTACCTCAGCTTTGGCGGAGGCAGCGCCGCCGAGATCTCCCATGTGAATCTCGCTACCTTCGGTGTCCATCATAATGGCGACGGCAAATCCTTTCTCTTCATTGAGTCTCCTCACTCGCTCGATCACCATTTTATGCCACTCGCGTGTGCCGTGGCACATGTTGATCCGAGCCACGTTCATGCCTCCGACAGCCAACGCTTCAAGCTGCTCGAACCCGCAAGTTGCCGGACCTATCGTGCAGATCAGCTTAGTCCGCCTCGTGCTCCTGAATCCATTCTCCTTCAACTCCGCCTCCGTCACGGAGTCCACATCAATCCCCGCCGCCGCTCCCGAATCCGACGGCACATGAGACGGAATCGCCACCACGCTGTCCGCCGACAAACCGCCGACAGTCTGACCGTTACCGGATTCCAACACTTGCGATGATGCCGCATCGAGATCCGAAGACAACGATTTGGTGATCGTGAGAGAGTGTTTTTTGCTCGGGAAGTTGATTACCGAGAACCGGGTGTAGGACGTCACCGGAAGCTTCTGGAGTGTGAGGTAAGGAGCACGGGAGGGAGTGAAGAATTGGAGGGAGTGCGACATTGTTACCGGGAAAGGCAGCGGTTTCCGGTGGCCGGAAATGTATGGGAGGCGGAGCAAAGTAAATTTAGTAGAGGAGTTTCCGTTTATATTTGTTGTTTCGAGGTTCTAAGGGGAATTTCGAGAAAGGAGGCGGAAAAACCAAAGAGAAGTGCCGTGTTTGGGGCTTGGGAAATATCGTCACGTGCAGCAGGCAACTCACTAAAGACAAACTTAGCTTTTCCCTGCCCATTGCCAAACACAGCCTTGAGGTCTGATGGTTGGTTAAACGGTAATAAAATACAATGTAGTGGGGAGTGGAATTTAGGTGAAATCTTGTTTTACTTACGTGGCTTACTTTAATTGGTTGTAATCCTGGGCTGGTAACAGATTAGTATGGGCATGGGGTTATAATGTTGGGCTGGTAAGAGTTCTCGTTGTTGAAGTGGCAAACGGGTTATAATGTTGGGTGATAATGCAAAAAAAAAAAATGCCTCTAATGTTTAGATGTGGTAAACGGGTTATTTTAGTTTTAGTTATTTTAGGTTTGATATTGTTCGGTTCAAATTAGGTTCGGTTTGGTTTTATTTTTGGTTTGTTGTGATTCGAGTCATTTCGGGTCTGTTAATATCGGTTCAGGTCAATGGGAGATCGATCGGTTTTAATCGAGTTTTTAGGCTAGTCAGTTTTTTATACCCTATATATGGCTTTATAAAGCCAATATATTTGACTTTTTGATGGGTTGTGCGGTTGTTCATATCTCATCTTTCTTTATTTCTATTCATATCTTTTTTATTTCGGGTTGCTTTCGGTTCGGGTCTATTCAGTTCGATTGAAAATCGGTTCAGTTTATTTCGGGTTTCGGATTAAATTTCAGGTCATCATGTTCGGGTCGATTTCGAGTCTCGGTTCGGGTCTCAGGTCAAGTTTGCCAAGTCTACTAACGTTTGATTGAATAATCGTTTTGACCCTTATTTTTTTCAAAGTAATTTAGTCATCAACCTTTCATTTTGGGCCAAAATAATCCTTATGTGAATGAAAACTACTAGTCAACTATCAATAAAGAACTTAAAATAACTTGGCAAAATGACACGCTAGAAGAAAAAAAATATTTTATATTTTATACAATTTTATAAAATTATTTTTTGATTAATGTGTCATTCAGTAAAGTCACTATATTTGTCTATATAACACTGATTTTGCGACGTGCATTGTCATATAAGTTTGTCATGTCATTTCAAGCCAACTATTGTTGTGACTAATAACTTTTATCCGTAGAAATACTATTTTAACTCAAAATAAAATATTAAAAACTAAATTACTTCAAATAAATAAACTAAAATAATAATTCAATTAAACATAGAAACATTTTTAATATTATGCCGATGTTGAAATTATAAGGTAGTACATCTACAAGACTACAACTCCAAAAAAAACTTTATAATTATCACAAATGTAACGCATTGTGTGTTGTGCATATGTTTTTTTGTTGTTAAATTTTAATTTTAATCTTATTTTCGCTCCTTTTTCCTCCATAGCACTAATATTTTCCCACTTTCTTCTTTGAATTGCCAAAACCAGATCGGACCTTCCCCCAAAACTTCCATTTTCTCCTCCTCCTCCATCGCCGCCGTTCATCTTCTTTACCTCCGAGCCTCTAATTCAGGTAAAACAATGGGTTATTTTCTTTTAACATCCTTTATTTTGTTAGATCCGATTCTTCGATCGATTTACATTAAAAACAAAAGGGGTTGTTTTGATTGGTTGTTTTTATTAAGGGAGAAGAAAAAGATGGGGGCTTTCATATCGAAGTTTTGGTTTATGTTATTTCCCGCTAAGGAATACAAGATTGTGGTGGTCGGATTGGATAATGCCGGCAAAACGACGACGCTTTACAAGCTTCACCTCGGCGAGGTTGTCACCACACATCCTACTGTTGGTAGCAACGTTGAAGAGCTTGTTTATAAAAACATCCGCTTTGAGGTAATCTTCTATTTAAGAAAAAAAAAGAATTTTTTGAGATGTTATTCACGATTTCTCGATGATTTAATTTCTGGGTTTTCGTTTCTTTAATCTTAATTAATTTAGTTTTATCAAAATAGTTTGTTTTTTCCCTGAAGAATTTGGCGGCTTTGTATATTAGTGCGTTAGTTCAATGATTTGAATCTTTGGGTTAGGTTTGGGAGGTTGAATCAAAAAAGTTTAGAACTTGGAAATCCTTTTCTTAGGTTTGAGAGGCTGATTCTGAATCATGGTGAATACCTTTCTAACTATGATCGATGGTTAAGGGAACGGTTATTGTTTTTAGAGCTCACTGGTTTGAGCACCAGCAGCTGCAGCATGGTAATTGAGCATGCATTGTCGGATGGTTGAGAGTATATTTAGAATAGATACTACTTGTAATCACCTTAGCTTTAAAAGAAATTTTGGAAGAAATTCATACTAACTTAAGCTTGTTTCCGGAAAAATGGGGATGCAGCTGCTCCCCTAGGGGCTGCATGCATCCGCCACTGATTATGATCTTCGCGTTATGAAGTTAACAAGACTATTAGAAGGGAAGTTAGTTACTGCATAGCCTTTGATACTAAGAAATTGGTTCTAGGATGCCTCAATTGTTTAGAAGTTTCTTTACCTCCTGTGGAAACCGTTTTTGGGTGCCGAGTGCCGACACCTCCTATTCGTATTCTGTTAATGAATGTGCATGTTTCGTAGAAGCCAACGTTAGCTCTGATCTTTAGTTAGATATTAGGATGCCTTGTTTGAAGTAATCTTCGTAACGGTTCACCGGAAACTTTGAAAGCTGATTGTTGTTGTTTTATACCGGAGTTGGTATTTTTCGTGTTTGTTTGGACTTTGGACAAAGAAGTATGCATTATTGTACAGATTAGCATTTGGATGTGCAATATTGTTATGGTTATACTAGGGCTTAAATTGTGATCATGGCTATGTTTTCGATCTCGTAACGTTTAACACTATTACATACATAACACTTTGTAGTTTATTTATGGATTATAATACTTTGTAGTTTATTTAAAGAGTATTAGAATCTCAGGAAGTGGAAAAGCGGATGATCTTTATCGTAAAAGATATCGTTATCTACGGAATTGTGGAAAGTCGAAGTGAGTTGAGAGACTAACGAGGACAATGACTGTAACGGTTTCGTTTACATTTTATGTCTCTGCTACTGCTGGGCATCTAATACTTGTTTTTCTTTGCCTCAGGTATGGGACCTTGGAGGGCAAGATCGACTAAGGACATCGTGGGCTACATACTATCGCGGAACTCACGCTGTTATCGTGGTGATAGACAGTGTGGATAGGGTCAGGATCACCATTATGAAGGATGAGCTCTTCAGGTTGCTCTCACACGACGACCTACAAAATTCTGTTATACTCGTCTATGCAAATAAACAAGACTTAAAGGACGCAATGACCCCGGCTGAGATCACCGACGCCCTTTCTCTTCACAGCATAAAAACTCACGATTGGCACATCCAAGCCTGCTCTGCACTTACCGGAGACGGGCTGTACGATGGTCTTGGGTGGATCGCCCAGCATGTTACCGGAAAAACAGAAAGTTAAAAAAAGGAGCCCCCATTCTTCATATATTATGGATTCTGATCACTGAAACAGAGTAAATCCTTTTGTGTACCATCTGTCTGCTGTATGAACTTTTCTAGATTGTTTTAAACATTTTCAATCTGATTCAGGAAATTGATATTTTCTGCACAATGAAAGCCTTTTCATATTTAAAATATGAGAATGAAGAAAATGTTGGTATAAATTACTGTAAAACTGTAATTTTTCTGCACAGTGAAAACATCTCTCTCAAACATCTGCAACTCTGTAAGATCAAAGCCTCTACAAATTAAAGACAAACTCTTCCAAATCAGCAAAACACAATCACAGAATCCAACATTTGCAGCCTTTAGATTCCCGGGGGCCTTCAAACCATCTATCCCACGAGAGATTTAGAGGTCCACTTGTGCTGTCAACAATGGTGAAAAATAATTTTCAGGAACTTCAGTCTAGTGGGGAATAGTTGAAGAATAATTTTGATATTATAACCAAATATATATGGATAAATATTCTATACACAGGCGGTGAAAACTGAAAGTTTCCACAAGCGCCTTAGTTTTAGGGTATAAGGTCTAGGGGTTTAGAATTTAGGAATAGTTGTTTTAATTTAAGATTTAGGGTTATAATTTACGGTTTATAAGTTAAAACCTAAATCCTTAACATATTGCCCTAAAAACTAAACTCTAACCTATAAACACTAAATTATAACCCTAAACCTTATATTGAAACAACTATCCATATTGGATTAATATACTATACACAGGCGGTGGAAACTGAAAATTTTCACAAGCGCCTTAGTTTTAGGGTATAGAGAGTTAGTTTAGTGCATAGGGTTTAGAATTTATGGATAGTTGTTTCAATGTAAGGTTTATGGTTATAAATTAGGGTTTATAAGTTAAAGTTTAGTTTTTAGGATAATATGGTGAGGATTTGGGTTTTAACCTATAAACCCTAAATTATAACCATAAATCTTAAATTAAAACAATTATACCTAAATTCTAACCCCTTACACCTAAACACCTAAACCCTATACCCTAAACCCTAAACTAACTCTCTATGCCCTAAAACTAAGGCGCTTGTGGAAACTGAAAGTTCAATTTTCACCGCCTGTGTATAGAATATTTATCCTATATATATATATATAAAAGATATGTGTAATCACATTGGAAGTAATGGATCAGGTGTAGTTTCCAGGTTACTCAGCATCCTGCCAATACCATACATAAAGAAAACAAATTTGAATCAGTTTTTGACCTTAATTTTCATGCAAATTATGCCAAATGAATGCCATTGATGATAAAGCTTACTCTTTGCATGCACCTGATGCCTTCTCCATTCTTTCCATCTGCTCCAGCTCTTCCTGTGTGTATACACACATCATCATGATAAGGTCAATAAACGAGTATGAATGTGTCGGATACGAATGTCTTCGGAGCAACATGCTAACGGTTTACGTTCTAATCTTTAAGCATATATGGTAAACTGTGAAAGATCAAACTGAAGGGCCTTCTCAAAATGATGACTGCAATATTTTCCACTTTTTTTAACATGCAAGACTGCAAATAATTGCAGTTATTGGAATCGATTCTCAGCATAAAACAAGGAAAAGGAAAACTTAGTGGTTCAAGCTAATTGGTATTTTTTAAATACTCATATTAGGCAATCGAGACCGAAAGAGAAGGCTTCTTTTATTGCAGTCGATCTCTTCCGGCCATAAATGATGGGATATACGGTTTCCTATGTAAGTAACATGATTAACAAATTAAGTTGTCTAACCTATAGAGGAATGAAGAACATAATTTGATAAATCTCGAATTTAACTAAAGAAAGTTTAGAAAAAATGTCTCAAAAGTAGAGGCATATGGACATCAGAAGGAAAGATATGCAAACAAGGAACCTGCATGTAAGGGGTATAGAAGAGGGGAAAGTACAACTTTCTATATATTTTACAAGTACTGCCCTCGGAAAATATCTTACCCCGAAAGTTTCCTGGTATTCGGACCAATCAAATGACTTTTCCAGGTTTCAGGAGCTGCTTTATAACGGACAAATATTTTTCGGTAAGCAGGAAACTTAAACTTGTGATTATATTACGTAGCACACTCGAATTACATCTTCATTTCTACCTAGTTGTCAGCAAAAACAGATAAAGTCCCTTTCGAGGGATGTCCACCTGGTTGTGAATTCAAACCCGGTATAAAACAATATGCATCATCCTTGCTGATGGATATAACTGACTGGTATAAATTTAAACTGTCGTTCGGGTTTCATCCAAGTAACTAACGGAAAAAGCCTTCCCGTCATTTTGGTGAGTAACGGTAAGTTATTCATCCAAGTAGACTCTAAGTACAGAATACCATTTGTTTGTTTGCAAGAAGTTTAAAAAGAAACAAGGAAACGGAAATTTCAACAAACCCGATTCAGCATACGACCACCATCATGCATTAGCCAAAAAAGTGAGCATAAATTAGCCAACTTAATTAACCAAAAAAAGGACTCAAGAACAAAATTCCAGACACTGGAGACCTAGCGGCCAAACACAAAGTGCAAGCTCTTAAAGTCATTGAATCACAAAAGGAAATACCAGAACACTGAAAGTCTAAAACTACGATCATCGGACAGATGAGTTAAACTTTATGGCTTCTAGAAGGAAAAAAGATAGTTATGAATTCGGAGCCAAGTACAGTAAAGACGGCAGTTCGAGCAAGAATCAACTGAATATTTGATTCAAAAGGGCAGTCTACCAATGCAATGCCTGAATGAATTACACCGAAGAAGTTCCGGTTAATCAAAGTGAAGAAATGAACCAGAGCAGTGTAGAGAATTTCTTTGTACAGCTGAAGGCCAAGAGACTACCTATACATTAAAGGTGATCTAAAGCAATGCTATGTACTTCCAAGTTCCGCTATCGAGCGCAATTAGGACAGTCTATAAGGTTAATTAACATACTGTTTATAGTAATAACATTGTATTAAATGGTAATACAGTACCTTAAAAGACTACTCTTGGAACAATTGTTAGCAAAATCAGTAAACAAATCCAGGATATCCCAAACTATCTAGCAAAAATAAGCTGAAAACAACTCAAGGTCTGGCATAAGACAACTTCATTGGACAGTAAAAAGGATTTGATTCAAGACAAAGGCTTTAAACAAAGACAAAAGTCACAAAACAAGCAATTGAATACAATCTGTCCTAAACAATCAGATAATCAAACCAATCAATGGATTCAATCTAAAACAACAATTTCAGCAGCTAAAAGAGAAACCCCAGAACCAAAGATGATATTTTTACTTACTAATACTAACCTCTAAGAATCTAGCTTCTTGCTCCAGCCTTTTCAGTTCAGCTAGTATCCTATGCTTCCCTCTGGTATCACTTTCAGCTGGTTGAAAAGCTTGAACCCGTTCGGGAATCGGACCCACCATGGATTGTGATAGACCCGACTGCATCTTCTTTACAAGAAAATTCTATACAATCCCAAAATGCCAAAACTTTGAGGGGAAAAAAAAACAAAAACAAACGAAAAGTTGAAGCTTTGTTAGCTTGTTGTATCAGAAAAGAAATGGGGAGAGAGGGGCAAATAAGGGTGCCCCAGAAATCCTTATGGACCCCATAAAAGCTTGAATTTTGTCAACCAATTACTTGCTTTCTTTGGAAGAAAAACAAAACAGAACATAAAAAACCAAAGAACCCTTGTTTTAGGCAAAGACAAAAATTGATCTATGGGGGGGTTTACACGATGAAAGTGGCGAAACGGAGTTGGGTTTCTTTCTTCCCTAGTTTTCTTTCCTCAATGTGGGAAAAAGGTGAATCAAAGAAGAAAAATAGAGTTTTTTTTTAGTTTAAAAATGAAGAAAAAAGTGGTTTCTTTTTCTCTCTTTCTTTTTTCTAACATTTTCTGTCCTTTTCATTTTAGGATGTTTGGTAGTGTACAGACGTTTGGTATAATTTGATAATACAGAAGTCCATATATTTTTTTTTGAATGTGTATTCGGAAATCCATAATTATCTCTTAAAAATGAATTTGATTTTCATAAAAATAAATTTATCCGTTCCATTTGGATCTCTAATTATATATTTGTACATAAATATTAAACAAGTTTCTTATTTGAACTATGATTTCATTATTTAATTAACAATAAGTATAGTGTTTAAACAAGTATAATGTTTAAAATGTCTGACTTTCTTAATCTTCTAATCAAAAGGTATTACATATTTAAACACGTCGAAATAAAATTTTCTAAAAAGATTATAATTAAAAGAATATGTTATTATACAATGACTTTCAACACATCATAATCAAAAAATGGAAAAAATAGCAGTGATTCTCGAGGCAAATCTCCAACATTATTGGACAAGAATCACTCCAAATGCATTACATTAATGTACTTTGATGTTTTGTTGCAGATATGATATATCCTTCTTGCAGTGACAAATTCGGCTCAAACCTTCCCTGCGGACTGCGGTTGCCGGTGTCGGTGTTGGTGCCGGAGACGGTGATGAAGAGAAAAGATGTCCAATACGACTCTCAATACCGCTGAATGTAATCGAACATCACAAGTTATCATACATAAGTTAAATATAGAACCAAGAAATCAGAATCAAAATAATGTTAGTTTCCATGGGGTTCTTTTTTCCCTTCACCTGATCTTGTCCTTGGTCCAATCGGTCCATGACTCCTTTGTATTGCCCTTAGCTGGCCCGGAAGCAACCGGCATTGGCCCGGCACCTGCATTAACATCTGTTATTGGTGCGGATGAAACTGCAACGTTGCCGATGACGGACTGCACTGAAAAAATCATGATCATTGAGATCAAAATAATGACTAAAGCGATTTTTGCCATTTTTTCTCTGTTTCTTTGTAGAAGGAAAAAGAAAAGAGAAAGTAATGGGGTTTTAGGTGGATATAAATTTATTCAACGAAATTTGATAGATAATTTGAGGTTAAAATCATAACAATTTATAGCAATTTGAAGGATATATATGCGGCGAGTCGATAGGTTTTTCATATTGGTTAGAATTTTAACACCTAGCTTGGACTGTTGTAAATAATTTGGCTTGGTACGAGACCTGGGATGGCCATAGCCCTAGTCGAGGATTTAAATTACAGTTGTTGTGTTTTCAGTCGTGTTACGTTTATCGCGGTTGCGGACACAACGAATGTTATTGTGGTCATTGCGTTTATCGTAATTGTAATTTTTTTTAATAAAAATGCTATTATAGACATAATAGTTACGAGTACCGTAATTTCAGACGATATAACTATTACTATATAACGACTACTATTACAATTACGGACCGCTATTTAAATCTCTAACCCCTAACACTGCTTATTCCATTTCCGGTGTAGGAAAACTGAGTCTGTGCAAACGTCTACTGAAGTATTTTTAAATCTTTTGCAGGTAAAATATTATAATATTACATATTTACAAATATTACGATATTATTATCATGATGTATCTATTATCACAGCTAACAAGATCATTTAAAACTTTAAGTTAGATTGAGGTTCGAATCTTTATATTACGTAATTAAATATAACTCTCTTAACATTAAGAAAAGTTAAAAAAAAATGAGGTTCGAATCTTTAAATATATAACTCTCTTAACATTTTAACCGGAGAATATTACGTATTTAAATATGCTCAAATTTAAATGGGAGTAAAAATAAAATTCAAAGAAGATTATAATTGAAAAGAACCAAGGTATGTTATATATAAATAAGATGACTTTCAACATATCTTAATAGAAAGAAAAATAGTGATTCTCCAGCCAAATCTCCATATCCTTTCTGCAGTGACAACTTCAGCTCAGACCTTAGCTGCCGTTGCGGGTGCCGGCGACGGTACTGATCCCGGAGACGATGACGAAGAAAAAAGATTTTCAATACCGCTGAACATTGTTGCACATCACACGTTATCATACACATATTAGATGTAAAACCAAGAAAATTATAAGCAATGCTATATTACTATCATAATCAAGATAATGTTAATTTTCTTCCCCTGATCTTCTTCTTGGTCCAATCAGTCCACGACCAAGATTTATCCTTTGTGTTGTCCTTAGCTAGCTCGGAAGCAACCGGCACCGCCCGACAACTGCATTGGCATTTGTTATTGATGCAGGTGAAGTTTCGACGTTTCCGACGATAAACTGAATTGAATAAATCATGATCATTGAGATTCAAACAATAACCAAATAAATCTTTGTCATTTTTCTCTGTTTCTTTGCAAAAGAAAAGAAGAAAGTAAGGGTTTTTTAATAAATTGGCTTAATACACTTACCCCTAAACTTTACTCGGTTTCCCAACTTAATATTTTACTTTTTTTCGTATTTTTTGGTGATGATGTTTAGGTATATTTGTTTGTTTGCTGGTAAAATTTGTGAAATAAGCTTGAAATTAGTAGGATTTTATCCTTCGAGCATAAATTGTATCCAGTTTCACTTAGAACGATCATTGAAGTATTTAAGCTTGTTATTAAAATAATGTCGGCGTAGTAATAAATTAAGGGGCAAATTAGAAAAATAGGTGAAATTTAGGGAGAAAAAATATATTAAGCCTAATAAATTTATAAAGTGAAATATAATTAAACGATGATGAAATTATGACAATATATAGTATTTTGGAGGAGACATTTGTGGCGAGTCCATGAACTATTGACTCACCGTAATTATCTCCTCCAAAATGCTTTAAATTGACACGACTACAATATGAAATTATCATGTTATATTATATTAGAATTCTTACTCAACACAATAAAAAATAATTAATCATGTTACATTATACTAAATATTTTAATTATTTTATGTTATATTATAGTAAATAAAAATAATTAATCATGTAACTTTATATAATACTATTTATATTAATAAAATAAAAAATAAACCAAACCAAACATGAAACGCAGGCTGCAACAAATCACTCAACACAATTAAATTTACATTTTTTTCCTTTCATTTTTAAAATTTTTTAAATTATTGCAATAATAATAATATCAATTAAAATAAAATACATTCTATAAATTTATAATCTTAAACATTCTTACCAGTAGGAGTGAAAATAATTCTTAAAAAATTATAATCAAAAGAAAAATAAAACAATAATGGTTCTTAATCCAAATTCATATGCTTTTGCTACTTTGTTGCATATAATGATGTATCCTTTCTACCACGACCAACTCCATCTCAGATCTTGATTGTGGTTGCCGGTGTCGGTACCGGTGAATTTTCTGGTGTCTCTGCTGATTTTGATGACGGCGACGAAGAAAAAATGTTCTCAATGCCGCTAAACACAATAACATGTCACAAGTTTTCATACACAAATTACGTATAAATAATCAAGAAAGCAATAACGTATGCATTGTGATCGGTGATTATTAGACTACAAAAATAGTTTCTATGGCTTTTCTAACCTGATTTTTCCCTTGGCCCAACTAGTCCACGACGACGATTTCTTGTCCTTAGACGGCGCGGCAGCTTCCGGCGTCGATGCAGGTGAAATTGCATCGTCGCCGACGACCAACTGGACGGAAAGAATCAAAAGCATTGAGATTAAAACAATGACTAAATTAATCTTTGCCATTTCTTCTCTACTTATTTTTATTTGTATAAAGGAAAAGAGAAAGTGATGAATTTATTTGTTTTATTTTATTATGAAAAATGAATTTATTCAAGGTAATGTGATCGATAATTTGAGATTAATATCATGATCGATTTATAATCATTTGGAGGAGACATATGCGGCGAGTCCACAGCCAATGGGTAGGCGCGCAGGTGAAAAAAATTAAACTATTTTAAATTAGAAATTTAGCTCTTATTATTTATATATTTATCAATTTAGTCTATTTTTAATTAAAAATAAATTTATGATTTTACTTCAATTACTTAAGGGTTATTATTTATGATAGTGGAAAAAATATTTCACAAGCAAGTTTAATTTTACTCTAAAAACTAAAATATAAATCTTTAACTCTAAATTTTAAACCCTAAATTTTAACATAAACACTAAATTTTAAACCATGTCTTTATATACTCTCAAGTAGTTAGTTTCTCTTGTTAATAGTTATAGAAAAATGTTAAAATTACGTGTTTAGTTTACTATTATAGTTATAAACCCTACTATAATCTTATACGTTTTAGCTTTTTAATATAACTCACCGTTTCTATAAAAAATAATAAATGATATTTTAAGGGAAAACAAAAAGTTTTCACAAAGTGCCTTAGTTTACAGTGTTGGGATATTGTTTAGAGTTTATAGTTTATAAATTTTAAGTGTCGATGATTAGAATTTAGAGATAATGGCTAGAATTTTAAGGTTTAAGGTTAGACTTTAAGACCTAGAGGTTAGGGTTTACTTTGTAGTGTAACACGGTTAGGGATTTATGTGTTAGCCTATAAACACTAAACTTTACCCCTAAAGCCTAAATTCTAACCACAACCCCTAAACTCAAAACTCGTCCACTAAATCTCCTAAACACTAGACCCTAAACAAAATCATTAAATCTTAAAATTAAAGTATTTTCGAAAATAAAATTTTGACAGGCGTTTGCGCCGGTAAAAATCTTGTGCCACTTAATCATGTCCCCTTCTATGCCCCACACTAAAAATCACTTAAAAATTAAATTTTAACCTTAACCCTAGTTTCTACATCCTAAACCTTAAACCCTAAAAATACAACCTACCCATAATTCTCTAAACCCTAACCATGACACCTAAACTTAAACCATAAACTCTAAACCTTAAACCCTAAAAATACACCCTAGCCATAATTCTCTAAACCCTAACCATGACACCTAAAATTAAACCTTAAACCCATTGTTTTAAAGCGAGGCATAAAAGGAACATGATAAAAGAGCAGACGATTTCCATCCCGCCTGGATTAATTACCCATTTTTTACTTACACGTCCCAGGCTTGCATGAAATGCACGTATCAAAGACACTGCCACGAGTAGTTACACGTGTCAATTTCCTTTGTTTTCTGTCTCACAAATATATTTTAACTCGAAAACTTTTCTTTCAAGCCAAACATGTCCATCTTGAAACTGGCCCTTCCTTCGTATTCATTCAAATCAAACATAACAAAACTACCCGTCTCGCTAACAGCCACAAATTCTAACAGCACAAAGTTATTGTCGCCGCCGTGGCGGCGGATACTAGCTGAAAGATCCTTTAGTGCCTCAAGGGAGGTTCCTTCGGGGCCAAACTATACGTCACCGCCGTCGGATGCTCTGGAGATTCCGGGGACTACTGAAATGGACCCTTCCGATACCCCATTAGAATTCACCACCAGTGATCCTCCACCACTCGGTCGTCCTACGCCTGAAACTGGCCCTGATTTTCCGAAGCCACCATTGGGACCTCCTCCTACTGGTCCTGAAGTAGTTCCTGTTCCACCACCGCCGAGTCGGAAGCCACCACCAGAAGTGGATCCTCCTACACCGCCTCCGGATTATGTGCCGCCGCCATCTGTACCTCCAGAAGTTCCAACACCTGGAATCCCCCCTGATATTCCACCACCACCTAAAGGTCCATCATTCGTTTTCTAGCTAGATGTAAAACTTGTTTGGAATGTAGGAGTATGTCTTTTTCTCGATAATAAACTGATTCCATTTCATATAAATTATAATCCGGAAGAAATGTGATGAGCATTACATCGTGTTCGTTAAAAAATTTCGAGTTACTAAACCTGTGGTCAGGGATGTACCCAGGACTTTAGGCTAGGGGGCGAACCTATAAATTTCTAGGGGGCGAACCTATAAATTTCTAGGGGGCGAACTTATAGAAGTTCGGGTGAAAATAGATTTTTAATAGAAAATACATAGAAAAATTTTAATTTTTTTTTCTAAATCATATATAATTTTTAAAATTTTAGGGGGCGGTTGCCCCAGCACCCCTCGGTCCATCCCTGCCTGTTGTCCCATGGTTCCAGTGATAAAGGATGATGAAGTGATAAAGGATAATGAATTTCATCCAAGTGACCCGGGTTAGAGCATCATGGTGCACGGTATATCTTATTGAATGGTTAATAAAAATTAAATAGATACTACTTATAATCACACTAGCCTATTTAAAAAATAATTTCCTGAGTTACTTGATTTACGAGTTGATCCAACTTTTAAAAATTACAAAATAATTATTAAATTTTAATTTAAAAATTATATATAATCATATGTATTTATGCATTCAATTATTTAATATTAATTTAAAAATTTAGAGAAGCCATGGCCCCTACATGCTCTACAATGACTTCATCCCTGAGTCTCGTTTCATTTAATTAAGGTTTTTCTGTCAAAGTTGTGACTTATTTATGTTAATTTTTATAATTTTTTTTAAATTAAAAAAATCTTTAATTTTATTAAAAAAATCAAAGACCTTTAATTTCTTTAAAAAAATTAAACTCAAACCCTATAATTTTAAAATTGTCCTCATTTAACCACCACATATCATCATTATTTTTGTGGGACTTAATAAAATTTCATCATCTTGTCATCGAAAATCGATGAATGAACCGTCTATCATATCGTTATCGAACACTCATTAATGAAAAAAAGAGGTTTATTGAGTTTTGAAGAAAAAGATGTCGAACAATGAAGTGCATGACACTTAAACGGTGAACAACGAACCACCAACGTGTATAATTTTTAAAGAAGTTTAGATTTTTAAAGTTTAGATTTGAGTAACAGAATGAAACATAGGCACCAATTTAATTCGGAACAAAGTTTAGACACCAAAAGTGACAATTTTATGTCAAGATTTTTTTACTTATTATTTGGAATAATGACCACGTCGATTTTTATTTAAAAAAATGACTCCCAAATCTGTCACGTATGAAGAACTCGCTTTTTGAGAAAAACGAGACGCGAACTCGCGTTCTACAGAAAGCGAGCTCTTTATACATGGCAACACTTTTCAAAATAATGAATTTAACAGAAGCTCGCGTTTTGCAGAAAGCGAGTTCCCCAAATTTGAAAAGCCGGCTGAATTTATCGCGAAGAACTCGCTTTTCTGCATAAAGCAAGTTCTTTGTAAATCGGGTTGTCATACCAAGCGTCCATATGCATGTTTGAGCAAAATTTTGGGGTTATTAATCGTATATTTTTAGTAAATATTGAGTTTGAGTTCGTAATACTAAAATTTGTCTTTGATTTGATACTAATATGGGCAAGTTCGATCCATTATAAACCGACTAAAATTTGCGTCGAAAACGGTTCCATTATTTTTTAGTCGGTTTAGAATGGACTGAACTTACCCATATTGGTGTCAAATGAAAGACATGTTTCAATACTACGAACTCAAATTCAATGTTTACTAAAAATATATGATTAATAACCTCGAAATATTGTTCGAACATGTCTATGAACGCTTGGTCTGGCTGCCCGATTTACAAAGAACTGGCTTTCTGCAAAGAGCGAGTTCCCCGCGATAAATTCAGTCGGCTTTTTAAAATTTCAATAAACTCGTTTTCTGCAGAACGCGAGTTTCGATTAAGTTCGTTATTTTAAACAAATTGTCACGTATAAAAAACTCATTTTTTTACAGAACGCAAATTTGTGTCTATTTTTTTCTTCCAAAAAATAAGTTCTTCATATGTGATAAATTTAAAAGTTATTTTCCAAATAAAAGTCGGCATCGTCATTCTTCCAAATAATAAATAAAAAAAGATTTTTGATATAAAATTTCAAAAAAAAATTGTTTAATTTAAGCCCCTTTATGACGTGTAAGCCTATAAAAAGCCAAGTGATTTTTTGATTCCTTCCTACCACACATAATTTGATAATTTTAATTAAAAACGATTGAATCTCATTTCGATAAAATGCTTAAATATAACAAATTAAATATATTATTATACATTCTTTTTAACAGCCACATCTCTATTTACAGCAGTTAACAACTCAATAAAATTAACGTAACATTTGTATTTTAGATGATCAAAATAAAGATTATATCATAATTTAGTTACTATTTTATTTTTAAAATTTTGCCATTTATTTTTGTTGTTGACAGGATTCGAACCGTACACGTGTCATGTGTCACGCATAGCTTTCATTTTCACAGATTGAAAAGGGTAAATCCGTAAAAACGACACCGACCGTGAAACCAATAAGAGCACATCTGAACTTAACTTTCCTTCAATGCCACGAAATTATTTGAAAAAATATTAAAAAAAAACAGAATCTCACAAAAATCACGCGCTAACTTCAAAAACAGTTCTATTTGTTTCATCAAAAAGAGTGTTCCAACTCCCAACGTTTCCACTCTCACTCCCCAACATCCCTTCAACAAAATGGCTTCTCTCTCACGCGCCACTCTACGCGCCTCCCCTCCCCTCCCCTCCCACCACCGCAAACGCGCGCTCATCGCCGCGCCAAAATTGTTTCACCAAAGAATTAGGAGGAGCGTGACAAGGCTGACGGTTGTTAGAGCCGTTGATGGCGACGACTCGTACCTTAGTATGTGGAGGAAAGCGAAGGAGAGGGAAAAGAAGGAAGCCGAGTTTCAAAAACTATCTCAGAATTTGGCCAGTGACAGTGTTGGCGGCGGCGGCGGGAATGGTGGTGTGAAGAAAGAGGTTTTGGAGAAGAAGACGGAGGAGTTCCAGAAGATTTTGGAAACTCCTAAGGAGGAAAGGGATCGGATTCAGAGAATGCAAGTGATTGATCGTGCTGCGGCGGCGATTGCGGCGGCTCGCTCCCTTATCCAGAACAAGGATTCTTCGGGAAAGGATGATTCCAACAACGAAAACCGCAAATCATTTAGCGTTCAAGAAGACGGTATGAACTAAAATCTTCTGTACTTGTAATTTTAAATTTTATTTACTAATTTATTTATTGTTGATATCTGATATTTTAAAAATGAATTAAGTTCGATTTAGCATGAATTAACTCTGTTAATTTTACTTATGGCACTTAGCGGTTGATAATTTTCAGAGAATCCAAAGTCGGAATGATCTTAAGAGTTCAGTTTATGATAAAATTATTACTGTTATTTGGTTTTTCTTATAGTAAATTGAATCTTAATTTAACAGGAAAGCAGAATGGGAGCATTTTCGTTAGTCAACCGGCAAATTCTGGAAATGTAACACCTGGTCCAGATTTTTGGTCCTGGACACCTCCTCAAAGTACTGATCAGATTTCAGATGAAATGGAAGGGCTGCAGGTTGCTAGACAAACTTCGGAGCTTCCGATTTCTAGCAGTCCGGTTTTAGAGAAAGATCGGTCTCTCAGTTTTCTCTCTATTCCTTTTGAGAGTAAAGCTTATGAGACGACCCGCAATCTTCCACCGTTTCAGTCACTGGCAGAGGTTGATAAAACAGAAGTATCCGAGGTTGCTGTAGAAGAGACTTCTTTACAAGTGGAACATGACCTTGAGGTCGAATTTTCTGCACACGCTGCCGAAGCAGCTGGTGTGCTTCATAAGGCCAAAGAATTATCATCCCAAGGAGTCAATCAAGATGGAACTAGATGGTGGATGGAAACGGGAGTTGAGCAAAGACCTGATGGTGTGATTTGCAGGTGGACGATGATTCGGGGTGTTAGTATTGACCAAGCTGTTGAATGGCAAGAGAAGTATTGGGAGGCTTCCGATGAATTTGGTTACAAAGAACTCGGTTCTGAGAAGTCGGGACGTGATGTTTATGGGAATGTTTGGAGTGAAAAGTGGAGAGAATCGATGTTGCAGGTCAGTGAAATTGAATTTTTTGTTGTGTTGCCTTCTAGTGTTCATGTCATCCATATTAAATTGTGATATAATTATGAATTTTGACCATCCATCTAAGCTCCAAGTATGCATCTTGAGAACCCTGTATATCGAATGGTTGGGATCAGAAACTTGTAGAATTGTAGTAAAATGACCGAATTCGAGATAAATCCTGTTGTAGGTTTAGCTCACCCGTCTATACATCTTGAAAAACTCTTGAAGTGTTGGCTGGTGCAGGAGAGTGGGCTTGTACATCTTGAAAAAACTGCTGATAAGTGGGGAAAGAATGCTGAAGGTGCGGAGTGGCAAGAAAAATGGTGGGAACACTACGATGCATCCGGGAAATCCGAGAAATGGGCTGACAAGTGGTGCAGCATTGACCCGAACACGCCCCTCGAGGCTGGTCATGCTCATGTTTGGCATGAAAGGTATTACACTTAATATCTAGTTTGATATAATTTTGCTCCTTTTCTATTTTGCTTTATCCAGAATTTGTTCATGGTTGCAATCTTGAATTGCTATCAAGCTCTCAAAAACATCTTGAAATGCTTAAATATGTGTCTCGTGTCATCCGAGCTTCGTTTGGCATTTTATCGAACTATTTGTATGACATTGTTTGGGTCCTCTATGTCAATTGACAGAACCGATGAAAAAATTGCCACTTTGTTTAAGATAATTCTTTGGACGAAGGAGATGTGATATTCATCTAGTTTAATTTCATATGTTTGATCACGAAGTTTTTGCAACATTGGCAGGTGGGGTGAACAATACGATGGATATGGTGGCAGCACGAAATACACGGACAAATGGGCGGAGCGCTGCGAAGGCGATGGTTGGGCGAAATGGGGTGACAAGTGGGATGAGCATTTCGACCCCAGCGGACATGGTGTAAAGCAAGGGGAAACATGGTGGCAAGGGAAGCATGGAGATCGATGGGACCGCACCTGGGGCGAGCAACACAATGGCTCCGGATGGGTTCACAAATACGGGAGGAGTAGCAGTGGGGAGCATTGGGACACACATGCGGAGCAAGAGACTTGGTATGAAAGATTCCCACACTATGGTTTCTATCACTGCTTTGACAATTCCGTGCAGCTGCGGGAGGTGAAGAAGCCATCTGAGATGTCCGAATCCGATCAGTAAGCGTTTCGTTCGGATACTTATTTATTAAGTAGTTTATTCAGGGTACATTCTGCATATGGAGAAACTACCGTTTCGAAGAAGGAAAAAATAAGTGTTGCTGAGTTTGTATATAGTTAGCAGCTTTGAGTTGAACACGGAATCGCTTCATGTAGTCGCTTGCGAGAGCCGAGAGGTGCCCTCCTACATGTTTGAGATTCGAATTTCAATATCTATTCGACAACGACAGGTTTGAGATTCGAATTTTAATATGTATGCAACTATTGTTGAATCTTATCGGATGATGAAATGGTAAGCTTTTTAAGTCCTTTATATGTGGTGTATTTCATTTCTGTTTTTGCGTTTAAAGTTTTTTTGGGGGGGGTTATTCAGGTCTTAATTCCTTACACAAGCAGGGATGGACCTAGCGGGACTAAAAGGGGTGGTCGCCCCCCTAAAATTTTAAAATTTTTATATGACTTAGGTTCGCCCCTACTAAATTTTTATAGGTTCGTCCTCTTAAAATTTTATAAATTATAACACACAAGGATATAGAAAATATTTGATTCTCATCTATACAAAAAAATTGTTAATAAAATCATTAATAGAACTCTAAAACGGTATGTCAAGTTAATTGACGATAAAGACGGAAGTAAATAATAGCAAACAAAATTTGACTCGACTAAAAAATTAAACTTTTAAACTTGATTTGAATTATAATTTAATACACTTGATTTGAATTTTTTTAAATAAAATTTAAATTTTAAAATATTATTCACTATTTGGATTAACTTAAAATTTTTTAAATCAACTTGGTCAAATGCTCATCTCTAAATGTAGATATGAAAGCTCAAGTATAATGACCGGAGACAGTGATAAATGACGATGAATGTGAGTAAAAAAGATGAATGGTGGTTAGGGTCGAGGAATAATCAAATTACAAAAAAAAGAAATATCTAATTTTTATTTAAAATGGATCTAATTAGGTGCTCAACCCATTACAAGTATTTAATATTTATAACCTACAACTAATTGCTAACAGCTCAAACGGCTTAACAAATTAATCTAACCGTTCAACTAATTGACGAGTCTAACATTTGTATTGCTTTCTCAACTTTTCTTTCTTCTTCAAAATGATGAAATGTCAAAAGCATCAGTGTAAATTCTAATACTGGTTTAGTATGCAGGATCCCACTCATTCAACATTTTTTTTTTCATTCGAAATTCTTTTAAAATAAAAAATTTATATTTCTTACTTAATGGTTTATTGAGAATCGAATGTGATTTTTATTATCTTCTTTTATTACTCGTACAATTATTTTCATCCGAAATTTCTTCAAAAATTTCTTTTGTCTCTATGTTTATTGTCATCTTTCGTCACTTATTCAATCTTTCTTTTTGTTGTGGCAAGACGGTTAAACTACGAACACCCAAATACAATTTGAAGCCTCTTTTAAGCAAAAAAACGCATGTTAAACACTATACATTCTTCAGATATTTTTTATCTTTCCAAACACTATACACCCTTTTTCGGGTTAGCGATTGCATATACTTAATTTAACGGTTTGTTTATAATTTTTAACAATCAAAAGACGAAATTAATATAATTCAAGAATTTGTAATAAAAGAATAAATTAAAAATAAAAATATAATATTACTAATTTTAAAAGAATATTAATTCCAAGAACAATTACCCTAGACCAATTCAAACACTAAATCGAAAGTGAAATGATTTTTCAAGGTTTAATGAATCTGCCGACCATGCATGATCCTGTCTCTCTGTCTCTACTTATTTATTTGTACGTGTACATTTGGTGTCGACTCCTTTGCTAAGCACACACTATTTTATTAACATCTTTTTAGGCCCTTCTATTATTTCTCAATTTTTTCCTATAATAATTGATATTCAATTCGGTAAGTAATTAATTTAGATCGTATACAATAAAAATTTATTATAAAACGATTTTTCTAATTTAATATGTCATATTCAAAAAAGAACTTAAGTCTTGTTTGGTTAAAAAAAGTTGAGTCAAAAATAAAAGATTAAACCATTTTTTTAAATATATATATATATATAATGCACTGGCGGTGAAAAAAATTTATTTCTGCAAGCGTCTTAATTTTAGAGATTAGGGATTTAGTTTGTGCTTTATAGTTTAGAGGTTTAGGGTTTAGAGGTTAAGGTTTATGTTTTAGGGTAATATGTTAGAGATTTAGATTTTTACGTATAACCCCTAAATTGTAACACTAAACTCTAAATTCAAACCATAATCCCTAAATACTAAGCACATAAACTTAAACCCTTAAAATATGAACCATAAGCTAAATCTCTAACCCCTAAACTTAGAGCACTTATGGAAACAAAATATTTCCACCGCTACATCGTGATATAATTACCTTTAAAGAATTGATCATTCAAATTTGTTTATCTGATTTGTTTGACAAACAGATGATTGTAATAGCATATCAAGGTAAATGCTCTAAAATTAAATAAAGTATTAAGATGAGATTTTTGAGTTTGGAGAATTGGATATAACAGTTGTAAATATTTTTTTGTCCTAGACAATTACAAGTAAGATTCTCGAAACATATTCTCATATATAATATATAATTTTACTTCTTTAAATAAATTTAATTAATTTTATCAACTATTTTTATACAATCGATTAATATAATCAATTAATTAAATTAACTAATACAATCTACTGTAATATCAACTAATTTAATTTATCGTAATTATTAAAAATTATTATTTTATCCCAATAGACAAACATAATTAAAAATTCTCTAAATTTTCAAACGGCTAAACGTTGCCACAAATTTCAAACTAGGATTCAAGTTGGCTATGACTTTGCAACGCCACCCAATACCCAATAATAATAACGCGTTGACAGCCATGCACATCTATAGTTTTCTAATCCTTGTTTAGTTTTTTTTAAGAGTATGTCTAAGGTGCGGTTAAAAGACGATAAATTTTAAAATTTATTTTTGAACTGAAATATTAGAGTTTTTTATAACATTTTCGGTTGGTTTTTATTGAATTTTTTTGCAAGTATCGATACTTTTTTTTGATAAATTTTCAGTTTAAGGCAAAGTATCGGTACTTGCAAAAAAAAAAACTCAAAAACCGACCGAAAATGTTATCAAGAAGCTTAACATTTTCAGTTTGAAGACAAATTTCGAAACTTGTTCTCTTTTAGCCGCATGTTAGACTCGCCCTTTTTAAGCACCGATATCCAGCTCATTAGTTGATTAATCCAGTCGAGTGCTGCAGAGGTCCATTACGAGTATGATCCTCTCAACTCAATTGTTTCATTCACAATGTCGAGATTCGAACACATAACTTAAGAGATTTAGTGTCTTATCCCATTAGATCAATTGATCGTTAGTCTTTTTTTAGTTTATTAACTTGGTTGGCTCCCTACTCATTAGATAATCCTTAAACATGTGATTAAGGATAATTAAATGAATCCAGTGGGAACAGGGGACACCACTCCCCATAGATTAGGCCCCATACTTGTCCCCCAATCTTTCACTTTGAATACTCCTCTAGTTTTGTCTCACAAACCCCAAGCTCTTAGCTGTCTTACAATTTTATAATTTCCCATCACTTGTTCACAAGAAAACTTATTTTACCACTATTGTAACATCTAGTTGTAAGTTTAAATTTTTGATTGTTTTTTAAATCATGGCTTTGATTTTAGATTAATTCTCAAATATCAAATTTTTATTCACTTATTAAATTATTGATCATATATCAATTAAGTCATTATATTAACCTAACCATTAATTTAAACGTTAAATGACAACTCAAATATGATGTTAACGAATAACTGTGACGTAGGGACACAATCCCCTTGGGGCATCCAATTTTTTATAAAAAATTAATATGATTTTTACGTATTTAGACCTAATTTTTAATTTATTTAAACTTTTCCTCCGTTCCTAATTTAAATTATTTTAACTTTTCTTCCAAATTTGAAATAGTGTAGTAAATTGATCACATAAGTGTAATGGAGGGGATGAGCCAAGATTTGAAGTTGGGGGGCAAAACATAAATTTTGAAAGATGGGGGCAAATTCACAATTATCCCAATTTTTTCAAGAAAAATATAAGAAATCAAAGGGTAAAAAAGAATTCCCCTACCGGGGGGCCACAGCCCCTCCCATTAAAGCTGTAAATTCGTCTCTGGTTATACTTATGTTTATAAAATTTAAATCGCTTATTTTGGACATACTCTATTTTAGATCTAAATTAAACGCTCAAATTAATCGTTAGAACATAAACTAACATGATTTATATAATGTTAAAACTTTAAATATCAAATTAGAATAATTTCAAATTCTAGTGAAATTTAGATGATTATAGTAATAAAATTTTTCACAAACTTCCCTTGCATTGAAACTCCTACATAAACCCAGCCAAGCTTTGAGTTATACTCAACACACACATACTCTTCTCCCTCTCCAACTTCCCCAGGTTTCTCGAGGGTTTCTTTTTCTTTTTCTTTTTCCAGGCAACCAAACAGACAAAACATGAGTGATATACTAACTGAAGAACAGATTTCTGAGTTCAGAGAAGCCTTCAATTTCTTTGACAAGGATGGGGATGGTCAGTCTTTTCTTCTCTATAAGCTTCACATATATATATATATATATATATATGGTGTTAATGGTGTTGGGTGGTTCATCAGGTTGCATTACGGTGGAGGAGTTGGCGACGGTGATAAGATCAGTGGATCAGAATCCGTCGGAAGAAGAGCTTCGAGATATGATGAATGAAGTTGATGCAGATGGAAATGGAAGCATTGAGTTCTCAGAGTTCTTGAACCTGATGGCCAAGAAAATGCAGGAAAATGATGCGGAGGAGGAACTTAAAGAGGCTTTCAAGGTTTTTGACAAAGATCTAAATGGCTATATTTCAGCTTCTGAGGTAAATCTTGGCTGACTTATGCTCATATCAATTATTGTTGATCTTAGTCTGGTTTGATCGGGTTTTTTAAATTTTTAAACCATCTATAATAGCCGAATTTGAATTCATACAAAATAAGATAATATAAACATCCTTGATCACCTGATCAATTAATGGATTTAGGGTTGTAAATGAGCCGAGTCAGGTTCGAGTAGTGTTGTGGTCTATTCAGTTTGTTAAGAATTCGAGTCGAGTTCGAGCTTGAGTAGTTTTTAACGAGCCTGGATAATCTGAGTTTGGCTCGGCTCGTTAAGAACTCGAGTCGAGTTCGAGCTTGAGGCGAGTTCAATTGAATCGAGTGTTGACCGAGTCGGACTCGAGCTGCTTGTGATCTGTCTCGTCTCATTTAAAGCCTTATTAGAAAAAAAAAAGCTTTGATATGTGTAAACACAAGCTTGTTAATTTTAGGGTTTATAGTGTTAGTTTATGGTTTAGAGGTTTAGGTTGTTGGTTTTAGGATTTAGATTTTAGGACTTATGTTTAGTGTTTTATGTTTTAGTATTTTAGGTTTAGGAATTTAGATTTTAATTTTTTTAATTAGTATATTATATTTTAGAGTAGCTCACGAGCTTTTCGAGTCGGGTATCGAGTAGCTCGACTCGGCTCGTTAAGATTTTCAGTCGAGCTCGAGTCAAGCGTTGACCAAACTTTGATTAAGTCAAGCTCGAGTAGCTTGCAATCTGTCTCGCCTCATTTACAGCTCTAAATCAATCTCAACTATTTCCCTTTTACTTTATTTTGACAAAAGAAACTTTATTTTATTACTCACGAACACTATTTAGTAAAATTTTAAAATATTTTCCATTTAAAAGAATTTTTATTACTTCTATAAAAAAATATATTACTAATGAGCCAACCATGGCAGATTCGGAAATTAAAAAATAAAAGTCTAAAATATATATATTTTCTTTAAATGGGTATGTAAATTTATTTTTTTCTCTTTACACTGAACTATACTTATTTTTCCGGGATGCAAGCTTAACAAATCTACCATTTAGACCAACAGAACATGAAAGATTAGTCGTTAGACCGAACATTTTGTATTTATATATAAAAAAACATTGTTTCTAGGGTTTATAAAGTAAGTGAAAAAGATAATGAATTTGTTTATATATGTATGTATGTAGCTGAGAAATGTGATGATGAACCTTGGTGAGAAATTAAGTGATGGGGAGGTTGAGCAGATGATCAAGGAAGCAGATTTGGACGGTGATGGTCAAGTTAACTTTGATGAATTTGTCAAATTGATGTCCACCGTTGGATGAACGAACTCATCCTCTACCTATATGTATATAAATGTTATTTTGTATTTTTATTTCCATTTTAATTGTTTCAAGTTTCATTTCCCAAATGCTGTTGATTTCTTCTAAAATAATAAGAAAAATAGTTGTAATGTGATGTTTTTTTTCATTGTATCCATTGGTGTCCAAGGGATTAGGGTGAGCAAAACTTGACTCGATTCGAAAAAACTGAATAATTCGACTCGATTCGAGGCGAAAATACTCGACTCGAAAAATTTTCAAATAAAGTTTGAGTTGTAAAATGAAAATTTGAATAACTCGAAATTTTTAGTAATTAGTGGATTTATTTTTAAGTTCAAGACAAGTCCCACAATTTTTAATGATATATATACCGATATATAAAAAATATGAAGAAATATTGTCACTTGTGAGAAATATGAAGAAATCTATATGTGCATATCTTATATGATTAAAGAATGTCGTTTAAATTGGAATCAAACCGTACTATAACATGATACTAAATAATTACATTTAAATTTTTATAGGAACTCGAAAACTCGATTCGAATTTCTTAAACTCGACTCGAATCGAAAAATTTTCAAATAGAGTTTGAATTGTAAAATATGACGTGTCAACTCGATTAACTCAAAATTTTTTGACTCGACTCGATCGAACGCTCACTCCTACAATAGACCAAAGGTTACTTACTTGGGCTTTACAATTTAAGCTTTTTTTTAAGCTGCCATACAATAAGAATTGTGATGTAAGGTTGAGGAAATCATGTCATAAAAACAAACGAAAAAAAAAACGTAATAAAATATACTAACATAATATTTTTAATGAGAATTGAAAATAAAATAATTTATCAGCGATCAATATATGCTAACATAAAATTAATGTTTCAGCCGAGTACAAAAAAATAAAGAGAGCGGCAATATTTGTATTGAAATTCAACAGTAGATTCATAAAAAATGCAAATATTTATTCGGATTATATCATTTAAAAAATGGTCCGTTAAACAATTGTAATATTCTAAGAATATAAAAATGGACAGAATTTAAGCAGTTTAAACTCAAACCAAGTCCGGCTAACAGATAAGATTGGAAACAGATCTAAGCTGAAAGGAAATTAAAATAATAATAAAATAAAAAAACCAAGGCCGACATGCATTTTATTATAGAGTCAGCAGCTGCCTCTTTGCTTCCATTCACAGGCTAAATTAAAGATGGATACGGGTCGAGTTTTTAGTCTATCTACACTCTGAATATATTTTTTAAAAAAATTGATCAAATTCGGCTCAAAAATAAATTTATTAAACCCGACTCTAACCCGACCTATAATAAATTAATTAATTTATTATTACAATTTATAAGACTCGTTGAATTGAGTGCAATGAAAAGTTATTAATTTTAATTTTTCAATTTTTAAAAGATTGGTGAGAATTACATATAAAACTACACAATTAAACGTGTCGGTCAAAATAAAAAGAACGAAGGTTTGAGGGTCAAATTTGGTCTTGGTTAAGTCTTAGTGCCCAAGATTTCTAAGGTAGCTTGAGATGATTATAGATACTTATATATTAATTTTCATCGTCTAATCGCCGCGTTTTCACGCGTAAACTGTTGTCCTTCGATCTTCTTTAGGGCGAGTAAAACTCGACACGATTTGAGGCTAAAAAATTAGACTTGTCTTGATTTGACTCGAAATTTTATAAATTTGACTCGAAAAAATTCCAAATAAAGTTTGAGTTGTAAAATGAAAATTCGAATAACTCGAAATTTTTATTAATTAGTAGATTAATTTTTCAATTCCAATCGAGTCTCTTAATTTTTCCTGATATATATACCGATATATAAAAACATGAAGAAATATATGTCACATATGAAAAATATGAAGAAATATATATATGAATATTTTATACGATTATAGAAAACCGTTTAAATTATAATCAAATCTTATTACATATAGATATATTTTATACGATTAGAGAAAGTCGTTTAAATTATTGAAATTTAAAAAATAATCTTAGAAATGTTACAACTACCCATGATCGATATTTAAATTAGACCGTTTATACAATTACTCAACAAGTGTTTTAGTAAAAAAGCGGATGATATTCATCTTAAAAGATACGAATTCAAATTTAAAATTTAAAACTTAACTCTAAATTTTAAATGCTACAAAATTCGAATAATTCTAGCTTTTAAAAAAGGCATATATATCAGGGTAAACTACATAAATGATCACCATATTATTAGAAAAGTCGCGATTTGACCATCTTATTTTTTTCGAAGCAATTAAACCATCGTACTATTAAATTAGATACAATTTGACCACCAGCCGTTAGAGGTTAACAGAAGAGTGATGTGGCAGTTAAAAAAATAAGAGTATAATTACACATTTAGTCCTCATTACTTATACATTGTATTAATTTGATCCTAATTTTAATTTAATAAAATAAATTAATTATTTGATGACATATGTCACCACCTTATTGTCTTAGTGGTAAGCACACACCACTTGTGCTTTAAGAACGTTAGTTCGAATCTGCCTAGGGCTATTTTATTTTCTTTCATTTTTTGAACATTAACAAATAACACCCATATAAGTCATATATTAATGGTTGTATCACAAATCACAAAACATGTTTAGCCCAGTGGTAAGCATGCCCCACTTGCTCTCTAAAGATTCATGTTCAAGTTTCCATAATGGCATTTTTTTACTCCAATCAGGTGATGACATGTGGCAGTTAAAAAAAATAAATTATTTTATTAAATTAAAACTAGGATCAAATTAATAGTGTATAAGTAATGAGGATCAAATGTGTAATTATACCCTTATTTTTTTAACCGTCACGTCACCCTTCCGTTAACCTCTAACGGCTGGTGGTCAAACTGTATTCAATTTAATACTATGATGATTTAATTGCTTCAAAAAAAAGTAAAATAATCAAATCTCAAATTTTTTAATAATATGATGGTCATTTATGTAGTTTATCGTATATATATTAACTCGTCAATTGATCCGTTGGCCAACTTTTGTCGTTACTCGTTGCGTAAGAGACTAAGCAAAGAATAAAAAGGCAAGTTCGAAGAAGCAGTGTCTTTCCTCGCCGATAACAACACATATTTACGCACCATTCACACGGCCTCCATGCTTTACTATAAAAACACATGCATCCGCCATTACCAACACATCACCTTTTTATGTTCCATTTAGATTAAAACTTCAACTTCCCATTTCCGACAACATCACCTCGTACTAGTATTTGTTCTTGTTCCTTTCTTTTCAATGACTACAATTCTTCAATCGGACATGCTTTGCTTTGATTATGCAAATGCAACCCTTACCAAGTCCAGAAAGAAATGGCACTCCCTTTTCGTCACCATCTATTGTTCCAGGAAGTTTTCATCTCTTATTGCCAAGTCCTCAACACCGAAACATGAATCCGATGTCGTTCGTCGTTCCCCGTCGTATGTTTCACTCAATGTCGTGCCACAAAGCAGTGCTTTCGGAATTAATCAAACAACTCTGGTTGAGCTAGTGAAGGATAAAAAGGTGGAGAGGCTGCAGAAACATGGTGGGGTTAATGGTGTGGCTTCTGATCTCGGAACCGACACGATTGTCGGTATTTCGGGTAGCACCGAGGACGTTGTGTGTCGACGTGAGACGTTCGGTTCCAATACGTACAAGAAGCCACCTGCGAAGGGCTTTTTCCATTTTGTGATTGAAGCATTTAGAGACCTGACTATAATGATTCTTTTAGGATGTGCAGCTCTTTCACTTGGGTTTGGGATCAAAGAACATGGCCTCAAAGAAGGTTGGTACGACGGCGGAAGCATTTTCGTTGCCGTGTTTCTTGTCATTGCTGTTTCTGCCATAAGTAACTATAGGCAGAACCGGCAATTCGACAAGTTGTCGAAAGTCAGCAACAATATTCAGATTGATGTTGTGAGAGGAGGTCGGCGCCAACAGATTTCGATATTCGATATCGTTGTTGGAGACATTGTGTGTCTGAAGATCGGAGATCAGGTTCCGGCTGATGGATTGTTCATAGATGGACATTCCCTGCAAGTAGATGAATCAAGCATGACAGGGGAAAGTGACCACGTTGAGGTAAATGGAACCCGAAATCCATACTTATTGTCGGGTACAAAGGTGGCTGATGGCTATGCTCGGATGCTTGTAACATCGGTTGGCATGAACACGACATGGGGCCAAATGATGTGCCAAATCAGCCGCGACAACGACGAAGAAACACCGTTACAAGCACGTTTAAACAAGCTCACTTCTGCAATTGGTAAAGTTGGCTTAGCAGTTGCTGTCCTGGTACTTGTCGTTCTGTTGGTTCGTTACTTCACAGGGAACACAACAGATGAGAAAGGAAACCGGGAGTTCAATCGAAGCAAGACAAAGACTGATGATATTATCAATGCTGTTGTCGGAATTGTGGCTGCCGCTGTTACGATTGTCGTAGTTGCAATTCCTGAAGGATTGCCATTGGCTGTCACACTGACTCTGGCTTATTCGATGAAGCGAATGATGGCGGATCAAGCCATGGTGAGGAAGCTCTCTGCCTGTGAGACAATGGGATCTGCCACCACAATATGTACTGACAAAACAGGTACTCTCACACTCAATCAAATGAAAGTCACAAAATTTTGGCTTGGTCAAGAATCTATGGAAGAGGAGGGTGCTACTGCTTCTTCGATTTCTCCATTCGTTGTCGATTTGATCCGTCAAGGAGTTGCTTTGAACACGACCGGCAGTGTTTATAGAGCTGCATCAGGAGCAGAATTTGAATTCTCTGGTAGTCCTACAGAAAAGGCAATCCTTTCTTGGGCTGTCATGGACATGAAGATGGATATGGAGACAATGAAGAAGAGTTGTTCGATAATTCGAGTCGAAGCCTTCAATTCTCAGAAAAAACGCAGTGCGGTTTTGATTGGGAGGAATGCTGATGACACTGTCCATGTTCACTGGAAAGGTGCTGCTGAGATGATTCTAGCAATGTGCTCAACCTACTATGATGCTTCTGGAGTTGTCAAAGATCTCGACGATGACGAAAGGACGAAATTCGAGCAAATTATTCAAGGCATGGCAGCCAGCAGCCTCAGGTGCATTGCTTTTGCCCATAAACAAGTTCCGGAACAAGAGTGTCGAAATCTAGAAGAGCAGAAAAGGCTTAAAGAAGATAACTTGACCCTGTTAGGACTGGTTGGTATAAAGGATCCGTGCAGACCTGGAGTGAAGAAAGCAGTGGAAGATTGCCAATATGCTGGAGTAAACATCAAAATGATCACCGGTGACAATGTTTTCACCGCGAGAGCCATCGCGACTGAATGCGGGATTCTCGAGCCTGGTCAGGACATGTCTAGTGGTGTCGTGGTAGAAGGCGAGGAGTTTAGAAATTATACACCAGAAGAAAGGATGGAGAAAGTTGAGAAGATCCGAGTCATGGCAAGATCCTCTCCATTTGATAAACTTCTCATGGTGCAATGCTTGAAACAGAAAGGACATGTAGTTGCGGTCACCGGGGATGGCACAAATGATGCACCAGCACTCAAGGAAGCAGATATAGGTCTATCGATGGGAATTCAAGGCACTGAAGTGGCGAAAGAAAGTTCGGATATCGTCATCTTGGATGATAATTTCGCTTCGGTCGCCACAGTCTTGAGGTGGGGAAGATGTGTTTACACCAACATCCAGAAGTTCATTCAATTCCAGCTTACTGTTAATGTTGCAGCACTATGTATCAACTTCGTAGCAGCCGTGTCAGCAGGTGAAGTCCCTCTAACAGCAGTCCAGTTATTGTGGGTGAACTTAATCATGGACACATTGGGTGCATTGGCTCTCGCCACCGAGCGGCCTACAAAGGAATTGATGGAGAAACCACCCGTCGGTCGAACCGAGCCACTCATCACAAACATCATGTGGAGGAACCTATTAGCTCAAGCTCTATACCAGATAGCAGTGCTTCTTACCTTACAATTCAGCGGCGAATCGATCTTCGGGGTAACAGAGAAGGTAAATGACACATTGATCTTCAACACATTCGTACTTTGCCAAGTCTTCAACGAATTCAACGCAAGGAAGCTGGAGAAGAAGAACGTATTCGAGGGGATACACAAGAACAAGCTGTTCATAGGAATCATTGGGATAACCATTCTTCTTCAAGTGGTGATGGTAGAATTCCTGAAACGATTCGCAGATACAGAGCGGTTGAATTGGGGACAATGGGGAGCATGCATAGCAATGGCAGCGGTTTCTTGGCCTCTCGGTTGGGTCGTCAAGTGCTTACCTGTTCCAGAGAAACACATTTTCAGCTATCTCAAATGGAGGAAATAGGACAGACAGCCATCATAATTCATATTCTTTATGTAACTAATACTGTAATGTTTGTAGTTATTCTTTTACATTAATAAAGATTACACAGTCATTCATTCTTTAAACTGAGGGAAAGTTTCATTAATAAAAATGTTCGTGTTCAAGATGACGATAAATATATATAAGCTTGTTCTTCACAACACACAAACCACACGGATATAGTACAATCTGCCCTCGAGCGAGGGCATCAATGGCAGATGCCATTGTTGCAGGGAGGCAAGTTTCCATGTCGCTGTACCGGTGCCTCCCATGGTTTTATTAAGAAATCTGCATCACACATCGGAGACTGAATAGTGTTTTATGTGTTTCTCCCATCATACAACAAATATAATCTAAGCGGGAACGGGTTCGTGAATCCTTCCGTTGTCGGAGGGTGTCAAACTGTCGTAGTACTCGACCAGCACTTTCCAGCCGCCGGGGCACATGAATCCATCGGGAGGGTTCTCTTTGTTCTTTGCGAGTGTACGCATCTGTAGAATTACAGCAAGTTGTTTTTTGAGATAAACTTGATCAAAAGAACTAATATCGGAACCAAAATGTTTCGTGTGAATCGTGTTTATATGGTTGGCAAAAGAAGATACCTTGGTGCCAGATATGAAGAGGAAGTCTTGAGCTCTTGAGGGTTCAAAGAAAGCCATTTTACCTTGGGTCTGATCGTACGCGGCAACCTGAAAATTAAGCAGATCGATATGAATGCAGCTAGTGGTATCGATGTACCAGAAAATAGTAATGGGATTGAATGCTAGTCGTACCCTAAACGGAAGGATGTTCAATCGCTCAAGACCAGGAGCCATGCTCAAGACCTTTTTCCCGTGATCGGCATCATACAGATCCCTCTTCTCGACGGGATGGCCCATGCCAGCTGGGTCTCTACCGACGATGTAAAAATTAGCCCCTGCGTTGATCCGAGCCTTAGCATGCCATTGCACTTCGGTTGGGCCAGCATAGTGCATAGGAGATGGGAATATAGAGACCACAGTTGTTTCAGGATCAAGAACACCATCCTCGAGCACCTGGTAAAACATATTATCATTAAACCTGAAGGCATTGAATGTCAATCAACACGGCAAATACATAACCATTTTCAGAGGTTTTATGTACGGAACTCTGAATATGATAAGGCTGTAATAAATACCTTCTCGTGTTGTTTCATTCGCCAACTAAGCGGAACATCGTCTGCCTTTGTGTAGCCTCCCAATGGATGAAGCAAAAGTATAGGGTTCTTGTACCCCATCTCAAGAAGCCTACGACGAGTATCAGTCATCAGCAAAGCATGGCCATTGTGAACAGGGTTTCTGAGCTGGAAAGCAAACACGGCATCGGCATTGCGCCTTTCGAACTCTTGACGTAATTCCACAGGTGAAAGCCGAAAACGATCGAGACCATCATGGTACTTGATCGGCTCTATAACCTCCAAGTCACCTCCAATGAGCCAATTTCCAGCATTTGTTATAGTTTCTTCAACATAGGGTAGTCCAGGGGCAGTAGTCCCCCAAGTCCTCGCGATCCTTTCTTCCTTGGGATGCTTGTAAATCTCAATGCTGAATCAATCAAACAACAAATCAAACAATAAGACAATATACTTACCAAATTCAACAAGTCACCTATGATTATAATAAACAACCGGAAATTCTTGCAACTCGTTCGATTCCTAGAAAATTCATATTAATACGACTGCGTTCCGAAGCTTTCGATGTAGGTATGCTCTCCCAAGAATCAAAACAATTGAAAAAACTACATAATAAGATGACCTACATTCACACAAGACATAGTCACACAACTTTTCGAATTTTCGATCAATTCCCATCTTTTCGGGTTGTTCCTAGGACCAAGCTTCCGATGTAGGTATGCTCTCCCAAGAATCAATACAATTGAAAAAACTACATAATAAGATGACCTACATTCACACAAGACATAATCACACAACTTTTCGAATATTCGATCAATTCCCATCTCTTCGGGTTGTTCCTAGGACCACGGAACATGCAACCATTCACCGTGGAACTACGACGGACACACACGGATAGAGGTCGGGGCCGGGGCCAAGCCTCCTCTTCTTCCCTGGACTATTACTCATCCCCAATTTTGCTAAACATCATCAAAATGCAGGGGGCATTTTCTAATACACAATACCGGTTCACATGAAAGAATATCAAAGTGATCTATCAATCTTGTTTAATTAAAATGCTAAAGAATTACAGGTTCAATTCCAGAAATAATCACTGAAGAAAGTCAAATTGGATTGAAAAGCAACCATTTTCATGTTAAAAGAAAAGTCCAAACACAAAAGTGAAGAAAACCCAAAGAAATAATCACATCAACAGAAGAAAAACAACAGTTTGCATTACATTATTAGAACTATATTACGAGTTAAACAACTCACTCGGCGAGGATGGCAACGGGGTTATCATCCGAGTCAACGAGAGTGACTCTGTTGGACTCACCGATCCTCTCCTTCTGAGAATCATCGATCGCCAAGACAATCGGCACCGACATATTGACGAAGGAGCCGTCGCCGAGTCGGAGCGAGTTAAAATGAAGTGTTTGGAGGAACTCGGATTCTCTCATGAACCCGGTGAGAGGGCTAGCCCAGCCCTCACTCAGAACGTGAACCCACTGCAAGTCGATCCGGGTCATCTTCACCCGAGGCAACGAAGCCGCTTCCCGCTTCTTCAACTCCCTCTCCGGCTCCGCCACGTGGAGGTCCACGAGTTTCCCGCCGTCCGGCTCGATCAACCCGGCTCGAACAGAGAACCGCTTCTGGAAAGCGGTTCGCGGCTTGAAATAGAGCGAAACGGGGAGTTTGAAGGAAGGAACGAAATGGGTATTCAGGGATTTGTTCAAAGACTTGCCTGGAAACGAGGATTGAATGAAAATTGTGGAAGCCATTGGAGGAAGAGAAAGAGAGAACCGAAACAAAAACCGGTTTGGTTCTTCTTCTTCTTCTTCTTGGTTCGGGTTTTGGCTTTTGAATGATCAATACATGAAATGAATAAATATTGGTTCGGTTAATACGGAAAATATAAAGTTTTTTTAAGATTAACTACAAAATAAGTGATCAAATTATGTATATTTTTATGATAGGTACTTAAAATGTTTTTTGACTAAAACATGTGCTAAAGTTTCATTTTTTGTTTATTTTAAAGTCAATTAAAATATCTACTTTGACATATATTTCAACAAAAAAACTAAAACTTTAGGCACTTTATTCAGCTAAAAAAAATAATTTAGACACTTATTTCAGTTAAAATAAAATTTTAAACATTTATCTCAATTAAAAAATATTTTAAGCACCTATTATAAAAAAAATATAGTTTGAACATTTATTTTAAAGTTATAATTTTTTCTATTTGATCGGAGAAAGTAGAATTGAGAGGATGAACCTGGACATTTTGCTTAATTTCTCCATTATTTCTCATTTCAAAATAATTATTACTAGTCTTATGTTAAGTTATATTATTAAGTCCTTATGCTATACATTAATTGTGGAATTAACCTCTATATTCTAAATCGATGGTATGGTTTGTGTGCAATGACATGGAAGGATTTTAACAGATCAATAATATAATTGAAATTAAAATTAAAATTTAATGTTAAAATAGTATCGATTTAGTTTAATGGTATAATCAATACTAAATTTAAACTTCAATGGTATTTGGTACAGTTCACCCATGTTATTTTTAGTTCTTATAATTCAGAAAAATTGACCTTGTACTGTTTAAGTCATAATTGAAATTTTAAAATACATAAATTGAATTAGAGTATAGGGATTAAATCCATAATTTGACATCTATTGTTATTTATTTTTAAGTTTTTAAGTCAAATTTGGTCACTCCATTTGGACCGTTTTTAGTGTAATTATTAATTATTATTCCACCATAACCATTAGAATCTTTTCTTGCTTTAATTACATTCTTTACGTTTTTTATCCATTTCAAATTACAACTTTTGGTCGAGTCTTTATTAGTAAATTGACCCTTGAATTATTTCCACTTCAAATTGCAACTTTTGGTCGAATATTAAAATTTTTATCACTTCTGATAACAGTTTAAGTTTTTGTAAGTACTGATTCTCAAATGGTATAATATTTCTAACTCCATATTTTAAATCTTATAACATTTTTAGTTGGTGTCATACTGTAGCCGCACCATAACCTGTCGTATAGTAGAACTAATAAGATATTACACTATTATAAGCTACTGCTATGACATGTCCAAGATTTAGTCAGGGAGACGTGGCATCAACCGGCCAACTAGCAAGCACCTTTATGAACCAACTAATCTTCCATTACTACTAGTTTATATTTTTTATAATCCGTACTTTTTATAATAAAATATAATTCCATTAGTTGAAACTACAAATAGTAGCATGGCATACAAAATTGACCACGAGTAAATCGTTCTAACAAAAAAATAGGGTTAAATTATACCATGTACCACTAAATTTTAAGTTTAGTATTAATTATATCAATGAATTAAAATATGATACTACTCTAACAAAAAATAGGGTTAAATTACACCATGTACCACATAACTTTAGTATTACTTTAGCACTAAATTTTAATTTAGGCTTTGATTATATCGATGGACCATTAAAATTGATGATGTGGATGGATCTTAAATGTCCGGTTGCAATGGCGTGTAGGGATACAACCCAGTGCTATAATTGAAGCATAAACTAAAGTTCAGTGCTAAAATAACATTAATTTTTTATTTTAGTGGTATAATCTATACATTTCTAAAAGTCTGATGGTGTTTAGTGTTTTACCCATAAAATAAAAAGAATACATTATCTTGGGGGCATTTAAATATTTTTGAGAACTTTGATCAGTCCAATTACTCAAAGTTGATATGAAATCCATGTTTGATTTAGCACTTGACTCGGTTTTTTATATAATTATCAGTATCTAATTTATAGACTAAGTAGTTTAAATTTAATATTATAAAGGCTTAAACGTCAGATAGGTGCTCAAACTATACCCTTTTTTCTAGTTAGGTGCCTAACGTTTGTTTCGGGCCACTTAGGTGCCTAATGTTTCATTCCGTAACCCATTTAAGGTTTTAGCCGTGACGGACGTTAAAATTTTACGTTAAAGGACACGTGGCATATTTTTAGATTTTCTGATATTAAAAATAATAAAAAATAAAAATAACTTGGGTTAAATTACCTTAAACCCCCCATCTTCTTCCCCCATCAAACCGTCCCTCCCCCCCTTCAGTTGTGCTCCTGGAGTCTCCGCCTCGTAAAATCTATGGCGTTTTGACTGGTAAAACATCCCATATTCCATCACTTGGTCAGTGTTATAAGTTTGAGTTTTGGTTCAGCACTTAGGGGGCCGATTCTCTCGCCTGTTTCCTTCATACCTTCAAGGTGCCAATTGCCTAATGCACGAGTGACCCCTAGTAAGCCATTCAGATAACCATCATCAATGAATCCACCCAGAGACTCGATTCGTCTCCTCTCTTTCATGCAACAGGGCCTATGATCCTTTGACATTTCTATAGCTGTTACATTGCTTATTATTACTCCTTTTTATGTCCTTCCAAACACCAAGAACAAGAAGAAGAAAACACTCATGCATAATTACGCAGCATTCCCTCACATTTTCACAAGCTCATAACCGATTAATAATGTTAACAAAAGCAGGAGAAAAACACACTTTTTTCATTCACCAGCACCGTTCGTAATTTATAGAGCTGAAGGGAAAGAAGAAAGTGTAGTTCCCAATCCCATATTCGATGATGAAGATGATGGTAATATTGTTGCTTCCACACCACCACCAATTTGAACTTCAATAATATTATCCCACAACACAAAGTTGGAACATTGCTGGGATTCAACCCATTCATCCAAGGTAGTACAAGACTGAACCATGTTTTCTACCAATGGTGGCAAATAATTATTTGTGTCCACTGTGAAACAAGTTGGAGGAATTTGAAGCTGATTGAGATTATTCCAAGTGATCTCACTGTTTAAATATGTTGATTCATGGAAAACCTCTCCTCTTACATTGGCATGATCTTGAAACACCCCATCAAGTGGACTACTTGTTGTTTCAAACATAAATAATGGTGCTTGAGATGAAAATAGGGTTTCTTGTGCAGGGATTGCCCTTGTTGTCGCCAAGTTCTGGTTTACTAACTCTAATTGATTTGAAGCATAATTTATCTGGGAAGTTTCAATGGTCAAAGCAGCAGTGCTCGATGGCGACGCCGAAGGCTTTCGTACCTTCTTTTTGATCCATGAATTCCAATAATTTTTTATCTCATTATCTGTTCTTCCAGGCAAGTGGCTTGCAATGTGAGCCCATATAGAACAAACAAATGCAGAGAATAAACAGGTGGGAGAGGGACGGTTTGATGGGGAAGAAGATGGGGGTTTAAGGTAATTTAACCTAGTTATTTTTATTTTTAATTAATTTAATTTATTTTTTTATTATTTTTAATATCAGAAAATCTAAAAACATGCCACGTGTCCTTTAATAAAAAAAATTAACGTCCGTCACGGCTAAAACCTTAAATGGGTTACGGAATGAAACGTTAGACACCTAAGTGGCCCGAAACAAACGTTAGGCACCTAACTGAAAAAAATGTATAGTTTAGGCACCTATCTGACGTTTAAACCTATTATAAAAATTCATTTGAGAGCTACATTTTTAATTTCTTTTTTCTAATTAAAATGTTAAAATTTGAATTCTTAGCCTTACTTAAATAATCTGACGTTTTATCACGATAAATTAATTTGCTGTTGGTAGCACTAATTAGGCCTGTAGTTATAAGTCGGCCGGCGTTGACTTGCTTGGGTTTCAAGCATGTAAGCCCAATTCCTTGTTCTGGGACTTTTAAGTCCTTTTACTTGTCTTTAGGCAGGAATGTTTTGGGCACGAGTTGTTCTGTTATTATTTTATATTATAATACCCTTTTATCGGATTTTTAACATAAAATTTGATACGATTTCAGACTAATTCATATTCTTTCTCACTCATAAGTAGAAGGATATTGACCGTTTAAGCATTCTCTATCGCATGTTTTTCTGTGTATTATACTAGCGCCAATGTATTTACTAAAGCGAGTCCAATAACTAATTCTTCGTGTTCTGTTTTTCACGTTCTCGTATGTATTGTATCAAAGTCAATGTATCTATAAGAGCGAACCTAATCATTAATATTTCGTGTTTTGTTGGTCTAGAAAAGTAGATGTTGGTCATAAATTTAAAGACTGCTTATTGTCCAAGGCGAGAAACGAACTATCGATACAGTAATAAAGATCATTACCATCTCATCTAAACATGGATTAGTGTAATCATTTTATATGATTTGATCAACCCATTGAGCCTATGTTTTCTTCATACGGATAATATGTTTGAGTATAGTTACAATTGTAATTAAGACAATTAGTATAATTTATAATTAAAAATAAGGTTTTATTTTGATAAATAAGTTGTGTAATTTTTTTACATAATTTTTTATATTTAAGTTATAAAATCTAAAACTTAAATCTCTATCCCTAACACCCTTAAACCTAAGCCTTAAACCTTAAACTCTAAATTCTAACCATAGACCTTAAATTCTACACCTTACAACCTAAACCTCTGCACCCTAAACCACAACTTAAATCTCTAAACCCTAAAATTAAAAGATTTGTGTAAACTTTAATTTGGAAAAAATTTTAACGAGGAAAATCTTTTCGGATTTAATATTAATAAAAGCTATTTGTTGAGAAAAAAAACACAAACTTATGTATCAACATATTTTTCTTAAAAATAATCATTATAATATGTCAACTTGATAAAATAATATATTCAAACTTAATTAAAATCAATTTAATAAAAAAAGTATGCATGATAAAACTTAATCTAATTTAATGAATTCATATTATCAAAATTTCATGAATCTAGTTTAATGATCATGAAATCATCATCATACAATTTTTCTTGTTGGCACCAATAATTGAAAAACAAAAAACAAAAAGCAAAATTAATAATGAGATGATAAATAGTCTTGTTTGATATGATTGCATCAAACAATAATTTGGACTTGATTTGAAGAAAAAAAAGAGTAAAGAAGGAGAGAACCCACCACCAAATATTCATTTGTAGTGATGATTTCATGATCATTTAACTCACCTTTCCCCTCCTCATTTGGTGGTTCCGCCACCTTTAGTGCATGTTTGATTTTGCGTTTGGGTCCAAAAATTTCGATTGAACGAAAAAATATGCTTAAGTTATTGTACCAATATGTTTGGATTTAAAAATTCAAACGTGATTTTAGACCCCAAACGTGATTTTGGAAAAAGCAAGGTAGAAGTGGCTTTTGCGTTTCGTCGTGATTTTTACACAATCGTGATTTTTAAGAAAAAAAACTCCTAAACATAAATCACGTTACTTTAAAATCAATTATACACAAAATCAATTCTATAAAATCACGAAGATCCAAAATTAATTCTACCACCGCAAAACCAAACACACACGACTTCCAAACATATAATAATAATAATCTACTAACCATTCCAATCCATTATGGTCCTTTATTTATGATTTTTTTACAATTTGTTTTTGGGTTTAAACCAAAATTGTGCCATTAAAAAGCAAAAGTGGAATTAAGACCAAGTAAAACTTTATCATGTAGTTTAATTATAAGAGCTTTAGATTCAATGATGGACTCTTGTCTCTTCCTTGGAATTGGGGTTGTTGATAGATATATTGATAAATAAATTGCATAACCAAATGAGGTGTAACCTATTATATTTATAGACGGAGTAATGTGTGTAATAAAAAGGTACATTTGTTATGTCTGTGAGAGATGTGAACATTAATTTTACATCGAACAAGAAAGAGAGGTCCTATAGTATAAAAACAGTGATACTGCGGATCATATTAGATATGTCTTATGGGAAGAGAATAATGGGATTGTGGAATAAAGAAATTTAACTCAAGGGAACCAACTTGTTTGGAAGGGCAGTGTATATTAATACATGTAATGCAAAAAATATATTATATCGTATTAAATAAAAAATATTTAAAAAATGTAAATAATATCCGATAATATTGAAACTATGCTTCAATGGCATTCATATACTTTTCAAAAGGAAATTTCAAAAATTCAATCTTAGTAGAGAAATTTTGAATGGGATATATGGTTTAGACCTAAAAGGAAAGTGAGAGCCTAGGGACAATAAGTTCAATTACATCAAGTTGATTTTTTATAATAAATTTTATTTTATTTATTAATCGGTTAATTCAGATTAAGTATTATAGAGATATATTATAAGAATAATATTTTCAATCAGTTTACTTTATTCATAACATTAAAATTTAAACATTAAACTTTGTTCAAAGATTTATCGCCTCGTCTCATTAAACCAGACTGATAGTTCGTATATAAAGTAGATTTTAACTATGGCATGAGAATTCAATAATTTTAAACGTATTGATTCATAGTATTAAAAGACAAGAGAAAAAAGAGGGGGGGAATGAAAGATGTGTAAAAGATGGGATAATGCAATGCCAGTCAAAGTAAAGAAAAGCAAAAGAGTGATGTTTGGCCTTTAACACAAAAAAACTTTTCGTTCTTGTTTTTTGAATTGATTTTGATTATTTAAATAGTAAAATATATTGATTTAATTGCAATTATTAATTATGTAGTTGTTTATGTAATATATAATTACTATTTTGCTATTTTATTAACAATAATTACATAGCATAATTGATTTTTTTTAAAGCTAATGTAAATACAAGTAGTATATGTTCTAAATATACTCTTAACTATTTGATAATGCATGCTTAATCACCATCTTGCTGTAGTTGCTGGTGTTCGAACAAGTGACCTCTAAAAACAACAATTGTTCCTTTAACAACCGAGGCAAGTTGGTTCGTGCATCATAATTGATTTTGTTAAATAATTTAATATATTTATAATGTATGATAAATGTAATATATAGAGATCTATTAATTGATCGAGTGATATATTTATAAAATTTCTAATATTATCCATATGAATTTCAAGTCCTACATTTACCTTTAGAATGTAAAAGCTATTAATAAAATAATGTACTCACTATATAACATATATGTTTAAATTAAGAAAATACTTTGATACACAAGTTTGTGTAAATTTTAGTTCACACAAGCCTTTTAATTTTATGGTTTAGAGATTTAGGTTGTGGTTTATGATTTAGGTTGTAGGGTGTATAATTTAATGTTTACGTTTAGAATTTAGGGTTTACGGTATTAGAGCTAGGGATTTAGATTTTAGATTTTATAGCTTAAATATGGAGGGTGATATAATTTTTTTACACAACTTATGTATCAAAATATAACCCTTAAATTAATTCGATTAACTGACCTCCTTTCAATGGATACGATTATATCGATTAACCCCTCTATTTCACTTCCCCTTAGGTCCCGGGTTCAAGACCGGTCACGAGCATTTCGTTCACCTAGAGTCTTTCCCTTCCCCTCTAACTAGAAATAGGTGGTTTTTGTCAAAAAAATAAAAATAAAAATAAAATTCAATCAAATTTTTATATAAATTATAATAATGTTAAATTGATTTGATCGTAAAATCCACCGAACCAATAGGAAAAAAAGGCCAATTGCTCTTTCCTATTTCAATGTACAGACAAAACTTGCTGTGGGTTTTGAAAGACTGCATATAGGATGGGCCCTACCCATCAGCCCATCACTTTTATGATCTTTGTGATATGACATCAAATACTACTTTTAATTTAGTGATATAGATTATATATTCTTTTAAAAAATAATTATAATTATTTATTATTTATAAAACCGAATTAATAAATATAATATATAAATAAAATTATATTTACAATGAATATACTCATAATTAATCAAAATTAACATTTATAATACATAAACGAACAAACAAAGTATTATTTTTTAATAATACTTGGTTTGTTCGTTTATGTATTATAAATGTTAATTTTGACCATCCTAATATAATAAAATGAGCTGAAAGATCGTCTGTATAATATATATATAGGCTTTGTTTGACAATTAGTGAATAGCATATAGTTGATAGCAGATTACATTACCTGATAGCGGATAGCTGATTGTATTAACTGATTTGATTAGCGGATTGTATTAGTTGATTGTATAAAACTGTTTGGTAAAATTAATTGAAAGTTGCTATCTGTTTGATTATTTAAACAAGCAAAATGACGTATAAGGACATGATTATATTCGATACTTGTTTGAATAGTTTATTAGTTATCAATACTTTATATATATTAATATTAATTAAATTATGAAAAAAATATTTTTTAATATAACATTACTAATCATATTTGAGAGATCTATATATTAATTTATTATTTATATAATTATTTTAAATATAATTTAATTAATTATTAAATTTATATACAAATATAAATGTGTGAAAATAAAAAGAAAAAAAATATTTGTAGTCAGAGCACGCTCACCAGCTCCACTCCCTTTCCCTTAGGTCCCGAGTTCAAGATCCCTAAAAAACGTTGCCTTCACCTAGGTTTTCCCCCTCCCCTCTAGGTAGAAGTATAATAGGTTTTCCAAAAAAATATATAGAAAAGATTAAATTTAGGTTATTTAAAAAAAATTATAATTGTTAAGGATAAAATGGTTGTTATAACTTTTATGTCAAAACCACTAATTTTAAAAAGTTCATATTAGCAGTTTTTTCAAAATCAGAGGTTTTACCCAAATCTGCAATTCTAATTTGCTATTCACCAAACATTCAAATTAGCGAATTTGACTGGTCAAACCTCTAATATTAGCTCAAACCTCTAATTTTGGCTCAAACTGCTATTTACCATGACCATATTATTCGACCTGAATTAATTAATCGAAATTATAAAAAAATAGTTGGTAACATGATAGGTTTTAAATATAAAAAGGTGAACGTGCATATATTATACATATTTATTGCATTGGATCCTAAGATTCCAAACACCATTAGATTCTACCAATTTAAAGTCATAATATTATAAAGAAAATTGATTAATCTAAAATAATCAATGGTTGACACATAACCAAAATGAATGAATGACTCTAAACTCAAGATTTCTTTTCTTAAAATTATCGTTTCAATAAGCCATCATGAAAGGAGTTGCACGCATGCATTGCCAAAACCCTAACATCAATATAATAATAATAATAATAATAATAATAATAATAATAATAATAATAATAATAATAATAATAATAATAATAATAACCTTTGAATGATCAAACCTAAATAAATAAACAAATATGGAGGATAATCAAAGTAACGAGTTAAACCACTACGACCCTAGGTGAGATTGTAAGAGTCTTTCTTATTTTGACTTGTGGTTAAAGGTTTAGTTTTGATTAGATATGAAGCAGTTGTGAAATTTGTGACCATCTTTTATCATCTACACGAGTCAATAGAACGTAGAGAATTAGTCATTAGACTCGCCATGTTACTCTTCCATTGCTCTTTTATTCACTTGCCCTAAAAAACTAAACAAAAGCATTAAGATTTAATAAATTCAAACTCGATTGGTATTCGAAAGTCGTGGATCTAATTACGTTTAAATATAATTATCGCTGATCTAAAAACTTTAAAATTTGAAATTCAAACTCAGATAATAACGTTTTTTAGAATATGATTCGAATTCGATTAAATCCGAGTCATAAACATGCAATTATTATTGGGATGTGGTGTGCATTGCAACCCTCTTTGCCCTTAGTATTGTGTGATATAGAGGTTGGACCCCCACAACAAGGACTCCCCCCCCCCCCCCCCCCCCCCCCCCCCCCCCAAATTTCTCTATGGTTCTCGTTTAGGGCATAAAGAACAAAAAGAAATTACTTTGGGAAACTCTCCCACTTCCTCTATTTATACCTATTTTTTGTCTACAAGCTCAACCCCTACATACCCTTCACTTAGTAGATTATTTGTTTGGTGACAAAAACAAATTCCAATCCCAAAATAAAAACAAAACTTGCCCATCTATCTTCAATATTCTTTCTCCCATAAAACATATTTTTATATTTTATTTTATGTTTAAATTGGAATTTTCCAAAAAAATATATATGTTAATGTCACAACAAAAATAAGCCCATACCTCATAAATTATTTTTTTTAAAATAAAATAAAATGATGGCATCTTAAAATATTTGTGTTAATTAATTAGATTAAAATACATGAATCCATACATATAATTTTACCAATATCACTATATATGAATATATAAAAGACACTTTAACATAGAAAATGATAACACCAATGAGTAATAGGTGTAATATTAACACATGTTATTCTCTTAATAAAGGAGTCAAAATTTAAATCTTACAAATAATATATATATATATATATATGAAAGCTAAAGTGATTACAAATATCATTTGTTTTGAATATACTCTTAACTATTTGACAATGCATGCTCAATCACCTTGTTGCAGCTGTTGGTGCTCGAACCCGTAACTTTTAGGAACAACAACCGTTCCCTTAACCACTAAGGCAAGTTGTTCGTGCTACAAATAATATAATTGAAAATGATAAATTCAAACTTTAAATATAGAATATAAAATGTATATAGAAGATAAAAACAAAAACTCTTTTGAAAATATAATTTGAATTTTCACCTTTAGAAGATATCTAAAAGAAAATATGACATGAAAGGGGGAAAATTAAATATTTATTTTTGGAAAGACAAAATTTTTTTTCACTCTTTTAGAAGATAGGTAATAAGTATGGAGTATGAAGTGGCCAAAGGCCAAAGCATGAACCTATAAAAACATATAATCATTTCAAAAAGAGCCGAAATGTAATGAGTGAAATGAGTGGGATTTGCCTTTTTAATATAACGGAGATATATTACATTTTTATAGTTAATATCAAGATTTAAATGCATATGAAATGAGATAATATGAGTATTTTTAGACACTCGTTCAATTTATGGATTCCAATTATGCTATTGGTCTTTATACTCTATATAAGTTGTAGTCTTGTAGACCGGTCAATGTATTATAGTTTAGTCAATTTTAGTTCTCATATTTTATCGAATACTAAAATTTCAGTAATAACTCAAATGATGTAAAAACAACGACTTTACTACACATATTAGATGTATTAAATTGGAGAATATATACTAAATTTACTACTCATGCATAAAATTGAGACATCTAGTACATTTCAAATATTCTTCAATATCTCCTGCAGGTGGTGAAGTTCCCGTGTACCGTAAAAAATGACATATTTCCCTAAATATTTTTTAACATCTCTTACATTTTAAATATTAACTTTCATTTGGATTATTCTTTAAAATTTTCTATTATTTAAAAATTATTTTAAAATAAATATATTTTGTTGGCTTAAATTATAAATGACGTGGTGAGGTGAGTGAATTTATATAATAATTTCTGATGTAGATGGGACCCAAAAATCTCATTTGAAGTCCAAGGATCCATCATGGAGTAATGTACATCCCCATGCCCCACCTAACCCTATGATATCACCCCATCATCACCGTTGATCTCTGGGACCCAAACCACTAACACTGTGGACTGTAACATCTTAACACCCATGACAAACTCCAACCCAATTGCACACAAATCATTTTTAATAAAACGGAAAATTTGTTATAGTTAGGGTTAGAGCGGAGTTCGGTTCGATTCGAAAAAGTTTAAAAAAATTGTTTGTCTAGAAATAATTTAAATAATAAAATAAAATTTGAATAATTACATGACTTCAATTTCATTTTATGGAAACAAATCTTCTTTTTACAATTTTTAGTCTCTCAACTTTGTATTTTAATTCAATTTAATCCTCTAACTGCAACTATTTGTAAATCATTTTTTCTATCAATTTTTTGACTTCTTTATACTCTCATTAATATTTTTTAAAATACATTATTTAAAAAAACAATATTATAAATATATTATATAATTTTAGATGATATTTGATTTATTGAATGACATTACAAATCTCGCCCACATTTGTGAAAAAAATAAAGAAGTATATATATGTACATCATATATAGCTATAGAAAGTCTTTTAAATTAGAGTCAATCGGTATTATAATATTATAAATATTTGCAATTATTTTAAACATAAACTCGAACGAACAACTCGACTCAAATTTCATAAGTCCAACTCGAAAAATTTCAAATAAAACTTGAATGATAAAATAAAAATTAAGTTCGATTTTTTTTAGATTAAATTGATAAATATTAATGGTTTTTTTATCTAAATATTAAATTAAATTAAAAAGAACATGTTTAAATAATTTGTTCACAGCGGTAATTATCTTGTAGTAAATGCATAAAATGTTTTTACTTAATAATAATAATAATATATTTTTTTGAAGAGCAGCTAGCAAAGCATTACATAGGGACTAGAGAGGGGGACTGCAAGTTCGAATTATTCTTCTTCTGTGTATGGTTTCTCAGTCATTAGTTATTTGGATTGTTTTCTCCTTCTAGTTTCCACAATATATAATCTTTAAAATTTTGTATTTTTTTTAAAAATATATATTTTTCTATTCTATTTCCATCCGCCATCACTTCTCCCACTTCCCTTTCTCACACACTGTATATAATATAATATATATTCAATGTATGTATGTGCTTTTTAAAGACAAAGGTTGTTTTTTTACTTTTATTTTTATCGTTTCTTTAAGCCAAAAACGAGCCTTTGTACGTCCCCGAGGCTGCTGCTCCACTTCAGAACCGAGAACAAAGCAAACACAGAGAGAGAAAGCTCAAGCTCAAGCCAAGTGCTAATGCTAATCCAAAGGCCAAACCCCATTGCCATTTCCCTTTAAAAGCAAAGGCTTTTACACGTGATAAAGAAAACACCAAACCTCTTTGCATGCGTGTATAAAGATTCATCATCATCATCCTCTTCAAAATCCCATCTTTTTCATCTCCCTCTTGTTGTTGTTCTGCTTCAAAGTTCACTGCTTTTGGATCTCTTTTCCCCAACTTGGGTGCTGGTGAGTTATTTGGATATGTGCTGCATTTAATGGGGTTCATTTTTTTTCTCTGCTAAGCATTAAATTTCCCTTTTTTTTTGGTTATCCATGAGATGTTGATTTCATTGCCCTTTTTTCAAAATTTATTCCTTCTCTTTGTATACATGCTCTTGGTTCTTTTGTTTTCTTTCTAGACGGCTTGTCTCATGCTTTTTCAAAATCTGTTCTTTAAGCAAATATAAAATAAATAAACTTTCTTTAATGCTGTTGCTATGTTTATCTGCTTAGACTTACTGTCATTTCTAGACTGATTTTTCCTTATAAAGTTTCAGTTTTTGACTACTGGGTATATTCATTTTTTCTGGGGGTTCTATTTTCTTCATGTTTTCCATCTCATGATATTATGGACATTGGTTTCATAATGGTGGCTGGTTTGGTTTTTTTGGAGATGATGTTCAGTTTGTCTTTGCTTTTTCTCTTACCTTGAAAAGCTTCATTTTGAGCCTTTTGAGCTCATTTTGAGCAATATTTTAGTTCAATACTAATTATGTGTTAATCTGAAATTTTGATTCTCCCTATATTATTGTGTATCAGCTTCATTGGGGTTTAAGCAAAGCTAACCACTATGCCTATAAGGCAAATGAAAGAGAGCTCAGAGCAACACCTTGTGGTGAAAAATCACTTGCAAAACTCTATGAACTCAGTTCAAAGATCACCTAAAACTGCACAAAATGGCAAAGGTCCACCACCAGTTCATGAGCCTAACAACACAAAACAACCCCATAACCAAGCTTCACCTCCATCAAAGAATAGAGGAAGAAGAAGGGGAAGAGGCGGTAGAAAATCTGATCAAGTAGATGTTTGTATGAGACCAAGTTCAAGGCCTTGTACTGTAGCACATAAGCCAGCTTCAAATGGGTCTATTCAGAATGGTCATGGTTCAAGTGGAATGGAAATGGGGTTCCCTACTTCAAGCAAGTCTTTGAATTTTGCACCTAGACCTGGTTATGGTCAAGTTGGGACAAAGTGTATTGTGAAGGCTAACCATTTCTTTGCAGAGTTACCAGACAAGGACTTGAACCAGTATGATGTAAGCTCCCTTGTTTGTTTCTTCTTTTATTGGATTTCTTACATTAAAACTGCTTCATAGTATTACTGCTTCAAAACAAAAGCACCATATGGGAGTGTCTACTTTTTTCTGTCATGGCAATATTTGGGGGTGGGCCCTTAATCTGACCTTCATCATGTGTATGCTGCTATGTCTTTTTCACATTTGCTGCTACATTGAAGATGAAATTGAATAAGATGTTCCTTTTCTCTCAATGCCCTTTACTTTTAATGGCATTTATGGTGTTTAAATTTTGTTCTTATTGTTGTTTGCCATTTTGCAATCTGTATTCTGCCTTTTTTTGCAGGTCACCATAACTCCTGAAGTGGCATCCAGAACGGTTAACCGAGCTATTATCGCGGAACTCGTGAGACTATACAAAGAATCCGACTTAGGAATGAGATTGCCGGCTTATGATGGTAGAAAGAGTCTGTATACGGCTGGTGAACTTCCTTTTGCATGGAAGGAGTTTACCATCAAGCTTGTACGTGAAGATGATGGCATCAATGGCCTCAAGTGAGTATGAATTATATATATATATATATTTCAATTTACTGAAGTAGTATAAGATGTGCATTACTTTCGAACCGACCCGTATATATGATGTTACAGAAGAGAAAGAGAATACAAAGTGACACTTAAGTTTGTTGCCCGAGCAAACATGCATCATTTAGGCCAATTTCTTGCTGGTAAGCGCGCTGATGCTCCACAACAAGTGTTGCAAATTCTTGACATTGTACTACGAGAGCTATCTTCAAAGAGGTAACGAGTTCAAGTGTTGCAAATTCTGCATATCGATATTGTTGTTCTATACATCTCACTCTGCCTGATGCTGTGAAGGTACTGTCCTATTGGGAGATCCTTCCTTTCGCCCGATATTAGAGCGCCGCAAAGGCTTGGCGATGGTCTGGAGTCGTGGTGTGTTTTTTACCAGAGTATTAGGCCTACTCAGATGGGATTGTCTCTGAATATTGGTATATGAATTGTGATCATATTTCAATATCTCTTAGCCTTTACTTTGATTGATGTTACTCATCTTTGTTTTTACCTGTATTTTACCCTTTCGTAATAGATATGGCTTCAGCTGCATTCATTGAGCCTCTCCCCGTAATAGAGTTTGTTGCTCAGCTTCTAGGCAAGGATGTATTGTCGAAGCCGTTGTCCGATTCTGATCGTGTGAAGGTATCTTTTTCATTTTACGGCTGCTGCGGCTTGGTTTTGTTCTTGGCATTTGATTTGGTGGTAATTAACTTCGAAGTAACTGGCAGATTAAAAAGGCACTCAGAGGAGTTAAAGTTGAAGTGACACATAGAGGGAATGTTCGAAGAAAATATCGTGTTTCAGGATTGACTTCTCAACCTACTAGAGAACTAGTGTAAGCTTCAACTCTTTCCTTTTTGATTTCTGCTTGAACTTCTCTAACAAATATTACATCGATAAACAATCGTGGGTGTTAAGGCATTTACGAATTACGAGAGCTGGAATGAGAGTGTTTACACTGTTGTTATTACTTATGGTGCTTTGTTCAGGTTTCCCGTAGACGACAACTCAACCATGAAGTCGGTTGTTGAATACTTCCAAGAGATGTATAGCTTCACAATTCAACATACACATCTACCTTGTCTTCAAGTAGGAAACCAGAAGAAGGCAAATTATTTACCTATGGAGGTTAGAACATGTCGTTGGAAGTTTGATCGATTCCTCAGTAATTAACCTTTGTTTGTGGACAAACTCCGATGAGAAATCTCGGTTTTTTGATTTGTCAGGCATGCAAAATTGTTGAGGGACAAAGATATACAAAAAGATTGAATGAGAGGCAAATTACTGCCCTCTTGAAAGTCACATGCCAAAGACCAAGGGATAGGGAAAACGATATTCTGCAGGTACATTAATGCGAAAACTTGTAAACAAAGAAATCTCGAGAAAGAACTAAGATGCTACCATATGAAATAGAACTATTTGGTTCTCTATCTTCGGAGTCTTTTTCGGGGTTATTATTTGGTTTATCTAATGACAAGTTGTTTTTGCTGCATGTTGAACACAAGCAGACAGTTCAACATAATGCCTATGATGAAGATCCTTATGCAAAGGAGTTTGGAATCAAAATTAGTGAAAAACCAGCTTCGGTTGAGGCTCGTATCCTTCCCGCCCCTTGGGTAATATATCTAAAAATTTCTGCATGTTCTGAAAAAAAAGTGTTATATTGACCATTTCATTGGTTCCTTGCAGCTGAAGTATCATGAAACTGGAAAAGAAAAGGATTGTCTGCCTCAAGTTGGGCAGTGGAATATGATGAACAAGGTAATATCTATTGCTGTACTATGGTAGATCTATTCTTTTTCTAACTTGGGTTGCTAATATGTCGGCTTCGTATTTTAATATGATTTAGAAAATGATCAATGGAATGACCGTTAGCCGATGGGCATGCATTAACTTCTCACGAAGCGTGCAAGAGAGTGTTGCCCGTGGGTTTTGCAATGAACTTGCTCAAATGTGCCAAGTTTCCGGCATGGTAGTTTCCTATGTCTTATCATCTTCGACACTTAAGATCAGTGTGTTCTTGTTTCTTTTTCATATGTCTTTTACATTTAATAACTGAGTCTAACTTTATCAGCCATTTCTGTTTTATAGGAGTTCCACCCCGAGCCTGTTATTCCGATATACAGTTCCAGGTCCGAGCAAGTGGAAAAAGCTTTGAAGCATGTTTATCATGCATCCATGAATAGAACCAAAGGAAAAGAACTAGAGCTTTTATTAGCTATATTGCCCGACAACAATGGCTCGCTTTATGGTATGTCATATCATGATCATTTGTTGTTCTAATATATATATATATATATATGCGCATAAGGTAACTCCGTAAAACCATACCCCTTGAAGAATGATCTCAACATGGTAGTAGTGTACTGAATCTCGACATCGTTCTACTTTTTCAGGTGATCTCAAGCGAATTTGTGAAACCGATCTCGGATTAATATCACAATGCTGTCTGACAAAGCATGTTTTCAAGATCAGTAAACAATATTTGGCTAATGTGGCCCTTAAGATCAATGTTAAGGTTAAATAATTTCTCCCGGTTATATACATTAAATTAATATGCTCCCCTAAATGATTTAATTCGAACTTTATACTAACATTACTTCACTATATATATATATATATATCACCTAGTAAATGACCGCCTCTCGTCATTGTTGCAGATGGGTGGCAGAAACACAGTTCTTTTGGATGCCATCAGCTGCAGAATACCATTAGTTAGTGATATACCAACCATAATATTCGGAGCAGATGTGACACACCCTGAAAATGGAGAAGACTCGAGCCCCTCTATAGCAGCCGTATAATTCTTTTTCCTAGCTAATTTTCCTCGAACATGCATCCATCCTGGTGCTAATGTTTACTCTTCTTTCTGAAATATGCCGGTTCTTTAGGTAGTAGCTTCACAAGACTGGCCGGAAGTGACAAAATATGCGGGACTAGTTTGCGCTCAGGCTCATAGACAGGAACTCATACAGGACTTATACAAAACATGGCAGGATCCTGTACGTGGCACTGTCAGTGGTGGCATGATCAGGTATGCTGGTGTCGTGTCAATTTCGTATTTTCGTTACATCGGTACTAGCGATGAAGCTGCATGCATTTTCTTTCTAATTTTCGATTTTCTTGTGTAGGGATCTTCTCATATCTTTTAGGAAGGCAACAGGGCAGAAGCCACTGAGGATAATATTTTACAGGTTTGTGATGTAAATTTTATTGGTAGCCCTCCCTTTGAACGATTCAAGTCGGTTGCATTCTGCATAAGGCCTTTGTACTAATCGGCTAATTGTTCGAGCAGGGATGGTGTGAGTGAAGGACAATTTTATCAAGTTCTACTGTACGAGTTAGATGCAATCCGGAAGGTGGGCATCAAATTCAGTATATTCGAATCCGGAATGTTTATGATTCTAATAAAGAATTTATTGTAGGCCTGTGCTTCTCTTGAACCAAACTATCAACCACTGGTGACTTTCATTGTTGTACAAAAAAGACACCACACTCGATTGTTTGCTAATAATCACCGGGACCGTAGCAGCACTGACAAGAGTGGAAACATTTTGCCTGGTAAAAGATTAGCTCCTGCATACTTCGATTATTCAGGATACCGGACGGCTTGAACATCGTTAATTGTTCTAATGATGGTGCATTTTATTCTTTTTCAGGCACTGTTGTTGATTCGAAAATATGTCATCCAACCGAATTCGATTTTTATCTTTGCAGTCATGCTGGTATTCAGGTAGAACATTGATATCATTTAAACTTTTTCAATCCTTTAGAACTGTAATGCATATTTGAGTTACGTTTCCGTAAACAATCATCTCATTCCTTGCGTTGGTAGGGAACAAGTCGACCGGCACACTACCATGTTCTTTGGGACGAAAACAATTTCACTGCAGATGGAATACAGTCTCTAACAAACAACCTTTGTTATACATATGCAAGGTGCACGCGCTCCGTCTCGGTCGGTGAGTAGGAATAGAGCAACTTTTCGGGTTTTAATATAATTCATTGCACCATAATATGCACACTTAGCTGATTTGTGGTTCGGTTTGCAGTTCCTCCGGCATATTATGCACACTTAGCTGCATTCCGTGCACGGTTCTACATGGAACCAGAGGTGCAAGACAACAGCTCAACAGGCGGTGTTACGAAGGTGGCAGGAGAATCCGGGGTGCGGCCTTTGCCAGCTTTGAAGGAGAATGTGAAGAGAGTAATGTTCTACTGTTAGAACTCAACCAGCGGAAAGTGAGGCCGGAGATGCGGCATTCATGAACGGCTTTTCATGTCGATTTTCTTTGTACAGTTGCTAACGGTTCGTGCATGGTTGCATGAAAGGTCTTCGAAATTTAGGTCGTCGCCGGGGATTAGATAGTCGGTCCGTTAACCGTTCGTTCAGTTTTCCTTGATAAAAAGATGTAAAAAAAATGGAGGAATCAAATGTTAAAGGTAGGTATATTTTACTTTTTAAATAATAAAATGTAGAAGTGCATAGGATAATAATAATATTTATATTTTCAACTATATTTTGAGTAAATTTTCTTTCATTCATCAAAAGAAGCAGCAAAACTATACACCGTTACAATAGCATGTTCGGGTTCTGTTCGAGTAAATTAGTTCGGTTTTTGGGTCTCAAGTCAAATTTGTCAGGTCTAGTTACGAAGGTATTGTGTCATAATTTGCCATTATTAAAGTTTTCGGTTGAGATATCTATTATTCTCAATATATTTACAATTTATCTTTTAGATGTATAGTATTTATTTATAAATAGTGTAAATTATATTTATAAATAATAGATTTTTAGGGGAAGAAGTAGAAGTATTGATGGGTCGGACTAAGATCCAGTTCTATTTTAAGTTTGGGTTTAAGCTCAACCCGTCCAAATTATTGTTTTTATAATATATTAAACATATAGTTTTATATCAATACTTGTATGTTTTTATAATTAAATTTCAATTAAATATATTTTAATTATTTAAATTATATACGAGTCAAGCTAGGTCAATCTAAAGTTGGAAATCTTTGACATATGCAATAGGAGCTGATTGCATGTCAAATTTTTTTTATCAAAATAATTACGTTAAAAATCTAAATAACTCAACATACAATTAATATTTAGGGTAAAGTACACGAGTGGTCACCCAACTATCATCTTTTTCCTATTTTGGTCACCCAATTAATTTTTTTTGTCAAAATTGTCACTAACATTTTGTTTCATTATCATTTTGGTCACCGGCCGTTAAAAAATTAACGGAGATGGTGACATGTTATGGGATAATAACACTTTTAGTCTTAAAACTCATACATTATATTAATAAGGTCCTAATTTAAAATAATTCATCAAATATATGGGTCAAACCCCAAATTTTCCATTTTCTTTATTCTTCCTCAACAACAACACTTTTCTTTCTTTTTCTTCTTTCTCATTTTCATTAACTTTCGTTTCCAGCTCACCCAAGTGGGAAAGAATTGTATGTTTTGGTGTGATTACCTGGAAAACCTTTTTTGAATGTGAGAAAATCTTTTTTCTTATCAACTCTTTTTGACCTACCAAAGAAATTGATTGTAAACCAAAAATGAGAGTCAATCTTAGAACGTAAAAGAAGCTGAATATTCAATTAAAAATTGAAGAAAAAAAATTCAGTTCTTCATTTCTGTTTTGTACAACCAATAACAAGAGAAAAGCTCAAATAGAAATGTTACACAGTGAAGCTGATAAACAACTTAGAGACATCCTTGCCAAGTATATGTTAGCTGTTAGCACCAATTTCACAGGGAAGAACCTTAGTATGCTAAAACTGACCATTTTTCAGAAAACTGAAACATGTGACAAATACAAACCTTCATTACTTCTGCACAATTTTTTGTTCTGGGTCTTCACGACTTTCCCATTTCTCCTTCAGTTTCTGCAATACTCTGATAATGTAACAAAGCAAAAGAAAATGTTGCAACCATATTATTAGGCACCAATACACCTTTTGCAAGAACAACTTACATTCATGGGTAAATTTGTTATTTTTCACATACTCATTATGGTAGTCCAATAACTCTGAGTAGCAGGCTTTCTCAGCCTTCAAACGCTGTTCCTCCTTAATAATTGTATCAGGGTGAAGATAACCCGAACAAAGTGATGTACCCCTGTAAGTATAAATTCTAACGAAACATACATTTCTTGCTAATTTGGCTGTGCTTGAAATGAAACATTAAGGAAATGGGATTTAAGAGACGAAAGAGAAGTGTCGTTATAGAGGAAGAAGAAAGAAAATGAAAAATTTGGGGTTTGACCCATATATTTGATAAGTTATTTTGAATTAAGACTTAATTAATAGAATGTATAAGTTTAAGGATTAAAAGTGTTATTATCCCATGACATGTCACCATCTCCGTTAATTTTTTAACGGCCGGTGACCAAAATGATAACGAAACAAAACGTTAGTGACAGTTTTGACGAAAAATTTAGTTGGGTGATCAAAACAGGAAAAAGATGATAGTTGGGTGACCACCCATGTAGTTTACCCTAATATTTATTAAAAATAAATTTATAATTAAATTATTTTTCATATATATATATATATTATGTTTTTAATAATTTAATTAAAATTTAATTTTAAATAATTATTAATTGTATGTTGAGTACTTGAGATTTTTAATCTTTATTAATCAATTTAATGGTGTTCAACATGTTCAACGTTAGTGGTGTTCAGCAATGTTCGACGCTCGTTATAAGATTTTCCTGTTAAATGTTTAAATGAAAAAAAACTACTTATAAACGACTGATAAAAACACGTGAAAAAATAAAATATTATTGTACTCATAAATTTAGAGTCTTGTTATACTTATTTTTTTATTCAAAACTCGGCATATCACACTCACAATAAATCGGGACGAAGTCATGTATTAGCTGATGTTCCTTCTATAATTATTCATATAATAGTGTTTTAAGTTATTTTTAGTTTAAATCTTAGTGAAAAAAAAATCTTTCTCCTCTTTAATATTTGATCTTAATTTCGTCCCTGTCAACACGATGCTAATGTTATCTAATTTTAGTTAAACTTGTACAGTAACTCAAAAATTCGACTCGATGCAACTCGACACGAAACATGATTGTAACATAAAAATATTAGCACCAACATGGCAGGACACGAAATACGAACCCAGAGTTGCAGGTATAGACAACTAACCTAGCTAGCTAGGGACTGCAGCAGCTTTGGGTCCACCCTAGACAGAACCAGGCAGCTTGCTGGTTCGACCCACTTCCTTTTTTAATCGACATTTCTCTATCAGAGAAGTAAGAAAAGTGGAACCATCTTTAAACAAGAGACAGTGATTTGAATGATTCAAAAATTAAAGATCTAGCTTTAAATGGAACGTTAACAAGTACAAGTGAAAAAGAACTCTCTGGGGAAAAGAGTTCAAAACCTAATAACATTTCTGGGTATTTTGATGCTTATGGAAATGTGAGAGCTGCATGGAATCTTGTCTACACTGAGAAGAATAACCAAATTCCAACAAGGAAAGTAGATGGAAAGAAAACAACATTCAAGATAGAGATAGAGAGAGAGAGCTCTTAATAATTCACAAGTTTTTTAAGTTATAATTCTTCACTAAACCAGTTGCCATGGTAAGATATAGACAGTTCAACTCAGGGATAGACCGATGGGTGCTAGCGGTAATGAAAATTTTAAATTTCTACATATTTATAAAAAATTCTTTGTATTTTATATTAATGATCTAATCTCGCACCTTGCACTCTAAAATTTCAAATTCCCATTTAGTTTTTTTAAGTTAAAATTTTACACTAAACCTGTTGCCATTGTAAGATAAAGACGGTTCAACCAAGGATGGACCGAGAGGGTGCAAGAGGCAATCGCACTCATAATGATCTAATTTTGCACCACCCCTGAAATTTTAAAGTCTCATTTAGTTTTATTAAGAATAAAAGTTCATACCCATAATATAAAATTCCGTGTCCTTCCCTGATTCAACCTGAAAATCAAGTACGAATGCATGATTTTATGTAACGGGATGCAAACGGCTAGGGAGTTATATTAGAAATTTAGGGATACAAACTTAGATCATCGATGAAAATTACAAAATACAAAAAAAATACATAAAATCATAAAGTATATGAGAATTTAAAATTTTTAGGAGATGTGATTATCTTCTAACACCACTCGATCCATCCCTACTAAGAATCACTTACAACATACATAAAAGCAAACATATCTTAAAACAAAATTAGAAACTTGAAAATTTGAGCTACAAACAATAGAACATCTATGAAATAACCCATATGTTTATGTTAAAGGAAACCGTATGGAATGTTAACAGAAAATACCCTTAAAACCATCAAAACTGCAGCATTTCCGGTGCAAAAGTTTCAAGAAACCGCTGCAAAAAACGAATCAAAAATGAAATCTGAAGTAAAATTAGATAAATTTAAGAAACCCCATCAATCCAAACAAGCCTGCGGTTAGATTTTAGACACGACAAGCCTTCTTCTAGGGATTTATAGAGAGAAAGCTGGAGTGGGAATTAGGGTTTCGTCATAAGAGAAATTAGGGTTCTTTGTTTTGTTTCGTGCAAGCAGCAACAGGTGAAACTGCCACATGATCTGAGTTTTCCTCCACAAAACAGAGGGAAATTAAGATCATGCTGGCAGCTTCATCTGATGGTGGAGCACCATAAGAGAATATGTAACCTCTCCTTCAAGCTTCAACAAAAGGCTTAAAAAAACCAATTAAAACAGAAAAAAAGGAGAAAACGCCATGAAACTATATATATATATATTCTTATAGCAATAGCAATAGAAGAGCTAGAGCTGGAGACTCCAAGTGGAGAAGAAAGAACAAGGAGGTGGTTTAAATAGGAGGAGGAGAGGATTGTGGGGATAGTTTATGAATAAATATTCTATACACAAGCGGTGAAAAACCGAAAGTTTTAATTAAAATAAAAAAAATGAAAAAGCGCCTTAGTTTTAGGGTATATGGTTTAAGGCTTTAGGTGTAGGGTGTTAGAATTTAGGGATAGTTGTTTTAATTTAAGGTTTAAGATTATAATTCAGGGTTTATAAGTTAAAACCTAAATCCTTACCATATTACCCTAAAATTAAATCCTAACATATAAACCCTAAATTATAACCCTAAACCTTAAATTAGAACAACTATCCTTAAATTCTAAACTCCTACACCTAAATCTCTATACTCTATACCCTAAACTAACTCTCTATACCCTAAAACTAAAACGCTTGTAGAAACTTTTAGTTTTCACTGCTAGTGTATAGGATATTAATCCATAATTTATTTTATTTTAATAATAAATCAAATATATAAGTGTTAAATTGTATTTTGACATCTAAAATTATCTCTCATTATTATTTCGGTATCTGAATTTTTTATTCAATTTGGTTCATGAATTTTCTAACTTTAATACACATTACATTAACTCATTTTTCCGTTACAAAAATTCTACGTGGCACTCTAGGAACTTATTATGTTATATACGTTAAATCCGAAAGTTTTATAAAAATAATCAAGAGAAAAATGGAAAAACATCTAATATTTTAAAAACGAGAATTTGTTGGTTTTTTAAAAGCTCTTTTAGTGATTTTCCACTAATTTTTTTCTCGAAAAATTGACTATGGTAATGAGTGTCAGGAAAGTTTAGGGGCTAAATTGAACCAATTTTTTTTTTCAGATATTAAAATGATAATGAAGTTCAATTTTAAGGGTCAAAATATCATTTCAGAAAAAAAAAATAGATAAGTTTATTGTTTTTGTTTTTGAGGATCAAAGTTTATTGTTGTAACAACTTGGAGAGATGCTAATTCAAACGTAAAAGTACGGTTATGGATAAAAATATCACAAAAGATATTCTTTTAGTCTAATTATTAGGAATAATTAATCTAAATACCGCAAAAAATTGTTATACGAGTGACTCTCTCAGTTTAGCCTACCCCAAACATAACGTTAGGATTCGACCCCTAAATGTTATATGAATAACCTAATATATCATCTCACAAAACTAACTAGTAACTGGTACATAACACGAGTCATTATGGGTTGAAAGAGTCATCCTTATAATAAATTTTTGTACTATCTGATCCGGATTAGTCAAAACACCCTTAAAAGGCCAAATAGTAAAATTTAAAATTAAATAAAGGGAAAATAATAAAAAGAAAAGATGTATGAAGGGGGAAGAGTGGTCCATGCAAATTGAATATTGTCACGCCATGCAGTGTTATTGCAGAGAGGGAGGGTTAGTATATACATTTGTTAAGACAACATTAATAACTTTTTAGGGCAGTGGCAGTGGGGCTGTTGGGGGGGGGGGGGGACCCTAATTTTCCTCTTTGTAGGTGTGAGAAGGAAGGGTCAAGCCTAAACTGAGTGTAACCACTACTAGTAGTATTAATGGGGACCATATGAGATGTCAATGTGGTTTTATTCAAAATTAAACATAGGAAAATTAGACCTATTTTTTAACTCAAGGAGTGGTCCTAGGACCAGGTGACTCGATGGTTCCAGTAGTAAAAGATGTTATATTTCATTCACGTGACTTAAGTTTGAGCAATTTAGTCTGCATGGTGCATGAATTTATCCAGATTATTAATCTTAGTTCAATGGTTAGACACAAATTTAGTTCGCCGGGTGCATAAATCCCTATAGATCTAAAGTTTGAGTCCCCTTTATTGTTTTATTTATTTTTTTTCCTTCAATGAGATGGTGATGTAATAAAGACCAAATTGATAGGATGTATATAAATAATGATGATTAAATGTGTTATTACTTATTACTAAAATTAGGATTAAATTGACTGAATGTGTAAATAATGAGGATTAAATGTGTTATTATACTAATTTGTTTAATTGTCATGTCAACAATTCTGTTAACATTTAACAGTTGGTGGCTTGATTGAAAAAAATTTAAATTAATTGACAGAATTTCTAATTCAACGATCAAAATAGCATTAAATTAATAATTAGTGATCTTAGAAGTAGTTTACCCTATTTATATACCGCTTAACTAAATACCTATTAAAAATTTATCATCATAATATCATTATTTTTTATACATATAATAAAATCATTATAAATCTTATACCATATAATCATAATTCACAACACTATTTTACTTATCAGAAAATGTTTACATATCAAACATTGATAATTTTTATCAGAAAATGTTTACATATCAAACATTGATAATTTGCATTTATGTTATGAATATTTATCTATGTGGATGTCTATCATGATTAGAACTTTATCAAAGGAGTTTGATTTATTTATTATTAGGAATATTATCTCTATGAATTAGAGTTTAATGTATTATGTACTTCTTGTGCCTATAAATAGATGATTCATTGAAGGCATTGTATACAATTTTATATTTTGAGAATAATACAAATCTCCTTCTTCCTCTCATCTCTTTGTCCTTCTTGTTCTTCTTTATTTTATTCACAACACGTTATCAGCACGAGACTCTAATCAACTGAGGTCTTCATCGTTATAATTCAAAAGAAGTTACCAAGAAGAATTCAATTATAGAATAAACCAAAGATAATTTTTTTTCCTCCTTATTTTTTTTAGTTACCGATTGTCTTTCTCTTTATATTTTAACTTTGTTTTAATTTTTGAAAATTTTGGAAGTATGTTTGATTTTATTCGAACATTGGAAAGAGATAAATTTGTGGCTTCTCACAAACCAAAAGACGAATCGACAGAGACGAAGAGGTTGTGTTTGGTGTAAATTACGTGTGTTTTCTCTTGTTCCTAAAAAGGTTAATTAGCGGAAAAAACCGATAATATCACGCTGTTTTTCTTATCTGCCTCCTCGGCTTTTAAAGCAAGGAATGATGGAATCGATTAAGGTTTGTTGAGCGAAAGTATTTGTGGGAATCGATTAGGCTGCTTATGCTTTTCATACTTAATTATTATTATTTGTGTTTGTATATTTGTAAATTCATGAAGTTTGATGATGGTGCATGTAAAGCCTGTTCGATTTACTGGCTATACTTTGTAATCATGAATAACAAAGTTATGTACGTAGAACTATGATAGTCTTTCATATAAATTCATTAAAATACGTACTCTAGGTTTAAGGTTTTTTTTTAGTAACAAAGATCTGTACATTAATGAAACACCTTTGTTGGTTTAGTTTTTTTTTAAAGAGAGAATTATGACATAGATCTTCTGATTTCTAATATATTCAATTCAGCCCATACATATAGATCTTATTATTATGGTTTCATATATGTTTATTTTTGACACAATGGTTGAACTTTGTATTAAGATCAATATGTGTTTATAATATTTTATTTGATGATATTGATATTTTAACCATGTATTGAGTTTTACATGTATTTAAATGACTTGGAAAGAGACACGACATTATGAGAAGATGTTTTGGTCATTTGCTACGTCTCCATTTTCCTCGAGAGGAAAACTAATATCCGTAAATTCTTATTTTATTTTTATTCTTTAAATTATGATTTTAATGTGCGATAAATCATGGTGAATTTCAATCTATAAAAAGATTGTTATAAAGTCTATATTTGCTCGAAAGCAATTTTTCTTCTTTGTCGAAAAACTCGACCATAGACTTCTCCCAATTTCAAGTTACGAAAATTCTTCTTGATCCAAAAAGTTTTATGGGAGGCATTCCTTGAATGCAAAGCATGATGTTTATTCCATGCGATTATCAATGATGGGACATTCCCTGAAGTGAATGCAAGCATGATGTTTATTCCATGCAATTATTGGATCTGTTTCATTCCCTGAAGTGAATGCAAACATGGTAAATCATTATTCAATTAGAGACATAATTTCGATATAATCCAAGTATAATTGGCTGGACATCCCGTTCTGCGAGGCTACTGGTCGCAAAGGAGGTTTTTAAAGGACCTTGTGGACAAGTTTAACAATGCCGCGTACGAGGATTAAATCTTTGTTCTCTGTGATAAGGATATGTGAAAAAGGTTTTAAAGGCCCACTAGCTCTACTCCATTCCCTGAAGTGAATGTGAGATTATATTATGGAAGGAATAAAAAATCACATTAAAAGTTGTGGTCGTGATCGAGGCTATGAATATACACATGAAAAATATAGTCGTTTTAAGAATACTTCTACCCGCTGGTAGCGAAGTTATAAGGATGACAAGAGTGATAAAGATCATTCTAAGGAAGTGAAATCCTTTTATCAATGTGATGTTATAAACCATTGGTTTCGTACTTGTCAAACGCCAAAGTATTATGGACTTTATCCATAATCATGAATGATAAATGAAATAAAATATAAACAAAATTTGTTTATGGCGAAAATAATTATGGCGTTATTGGTCCAACTCAATTGGATATTGTTAATTTTCTCATAACCCTTGAATGGAATAATTTACTATTTATTTTATTTCCCTTATAACCTCTAACATGAATAATTGGTTTTTCTTATGTTAATTCGTTTTATTTATTATTTATTTATGTTGGTTTGCTTTATGTTTATTTATTTCACATATTATTTATTTACGATTTATGTTAATTTATTATTTGAAGAATATGATTACTTCCGGAATAAGATGAATTGTGGCTATTTATGCCTAGCAGATAATGCAAGTACTCATATTGTACTTAAGCATAATAAATATTTTTCTCATTTAAATGTAAGGGGAAATATGAGTAGTATTTCTCAAAGTACTAAAATATCAATACTTCGGAAGAGCAATATGAGTTCGCAAAATATCCCCTTGGAAATTATAGATAACATATGTTATCAATTGGCATTTGAAATAAGTCAATATGGATATAAGTTCTGGTAGCCAAAAAGTCAATTGAAAACTCTAGGAGAGCTATATATTGCTACCAAAAGATAATTTCAATTGAAAGCTCCGAAAAAGCTAAATATATTCCTATTTAAAGGAACAATTTTGATGGTTGTACTAGACATGTACGAGTAAGATTGAATTACATGTTATGGTAAACAAGAAGTTTACAAATTCAGATATATATATACACATATATATATAGTTGGCATGATCGGTTAGACCATCCTGATCAATAATGGTGCAGAAATTATTGAGATTTACATGCACATGTATTAAAAGAACCTGTAGTTCTTGTGGTGCTTATTCTCAAAGGAATGGATTAAATTCCACTTATTAAAGAACGTGAAGTTCTTGTGTTGCTTAAAGGAATTGATTAAATTTCACTTACTAAAAGAACATGAAGTTCTCGTGTTGTTTGTTCTCAAAGGATATAGATGATCCCACTTACCAAAAGAATTAGAACTTAAAGTTCTTGTACTGAAGTTAAGACTGTATGTCTTGCATATCTGAACGAAATATGGGCTCATATATCCACAAATGTGGAAAGTTTTATATGATTTTAGTAGATGCATCTACATTGTTTTATCGACTTACAACCAGAAGTTTGTGAGATTGATTCTAAAAAGATTCAGATTATGCAGTTAGACCATTCGTCTTGAAAAGCTAGTGGGTTTATATTTTAGGCTATATCAGTTGTTACAAAGCCTATTGATTATGAAAAATATAGTTTAGCATAATTTCAATTGGATGCCTCCTATTTAATAGCTAAACTATGAGAACAAAAGAGTTATTATTTATATGGTGTTTCCATATAGCAACACTTATACGCATCAAGCCAACGAGTTATAATAAACTCCCCGTTATGATTGGTTTTTGGTCAGAAACCATACATTTCCCATTTTATGATTTTTGAATGTGCGATATGAATTGCTCCACCACAACGCACAAAATAGGTAAATGAAAAAGGTTGAGAATATATATTGAGTACGAGTCTCCTTTTATGTTTAAATTCTTAAACATTAATTGGAGAATCATTTATGACATGATTTTTCTCAACATCAGGGGGAGATAATAATCAGCTGGATAGAGGAAAATGAATTATCATTATCTAGATCATTGTATATGAACTAGAAGTTCATAAGATAATTCATGTTATTACATGTCAACTGCCAGACATATTTACTAACCCAATGAGAGTAATTAAGTCTCATATACCAGCTGAAATGCTCTAAGTTTAAATTACATGTTAGAGCGAGAGAATGTAAATCATGCCTGAAGCATGATAGTTGAAATGGTTCCAATGATCAAAATTCTCGTAAATAGAAAGTAATATGAGATGGTCATATATTGGAGGCGGGTGCTCCTGAAGAGACCCAAGACATGACAAATAATAAAACTCTATAAGAGTTTCAGGTACCTGAAATAAAGATTGAAATCTTGAAGAGATCTCGATGAGTTATGTCATTACGAGAATGGAACCAGAAAATTGGAAAGTTGTCGACAACGATTTTACAAACAATTTTACATAAAATACTTCTATAGAAGTAAAGAAAGAAATCGAGGATCTTGTATAAAATCTATCCAGAAGTATAGATATTAAATTGGCCAATGTTGAAAGACGCTTTGAACTTCTAAAATAGAAGTATTTGGACCAGCAGTCCAAACACCTAAAGGTGTAATGCAAGTGATGCATAAATAAGTAGTCATAAATACGACTTGAACTATGATTTATGAAAAGTTTTAATTACTTCATGGTGGATGCAATTACTTTGGCAGTTTTTGAAAATTTTACATGCGTCTAATTATTTGTGGATCCATATTTATCCTTGAAGGATCTAAAATGCTATAAGCATTTGAAAATTTCTGAGGAAATTTATTTAGACATGTCTCATGAATATTTTGGTGCATTTGGTATAATCGCCTTAGTGAATACTAATTGAGAAAATACTATAAGAACGATCAGATTTCCTTATGTATTTTATAAAAGAGTTTGGATCAAGATCCATTATGATAATTTTAGAACTCCTAAAGAGCTTCAAATTGGAAACTCATGAAGTACTTTCAATACAAGTACTTGAATCTTGACATCAAGTTTATCTCGACCTGAAGAACGAGCATTTTTATATATTTCTTTTATCTATGAATATACAAAGATCATTACATTTAGATCTTCAAACATTCGTTGATGCCTCCTCAAATGTCGTAGAAATAATTGTTATGCATGAGGCAAGCCAAAAAAATGTGTTTGGCTAAGACTATTGACCCAACATATCCAAAAGATATGTGAATTTACTTTTACAAGATATGAGAAAAGCTATCTTGTGTGAAGATAACGCAAGATGTATATCTCAGTTTGAAAGTGGATACATCATGGAACATATTACTCTAAAGTTACATCCCTCGCGATCTTTAGAAAAATGATATTCAAGATTAAATTATGAAGATTCAAAGATCTTCTGTGATGTTTGCATGAGGGGGAGTAAATACGCGTTGCACTCTTTTTCTCTTAACTGAGGTTTTGTCCCAATGGGTTTTCCTGGTAAGGTTTTTAATGAGGCAACATGTTATGCGTATCAAAGAATTTTTTTCCCACTGGGTTTTTATCTTAGTAAGGTTTTAACGAGGCACATTATCTTCATAGACATCCAAGGGGGAGTGTTATGAATATTTATCTATGTGGATGTCTATCATGATTAGAACTTTATCAAAGGAGTTTGATTTATTTATTATTAGGAATATTATCTCTATGAATTAGAGTTTAATGTATTATGTACTTCTTGTGCCTATAAATAGATGATTCATTGAAGGCATTGTATACAATTTTATATTTTGAGAATAATACAAATCTCCTTCTTCCTCTCATCTCTTTGTCCTTCTTGTTCTTCTTTATTTTATTCACAACAATTTAGATATTGGATGTTTTATTATTAATTTTTTTATAAGCAAATCAAATCGAACCAAATTTGAATTTAAATAGATTATATTAGTCTTTCTATTAAATTTTAAAATTTTGTATGATGCTTTACAGCTAATTTGTCCAGATATTTTCTTTTAGGATTTTATATGGAAAAATATCCCTTTAGAACATCATTTGGAAAAATACTCCTCATTCAGTCCATGTAAGGATAAATTGCGTTGTGTACGATGCAATTTTTAAAATCGCGTTCTACAAGGCACGACTTCAGTCTAATATGGATATTATTATTCTATATTTATTTATTTAAAAAAAATTGAAATCACGTTGTACAGGACGCGATTTCCTCGATAATTTCAAACGACTCGTTGCGAATTTATCGAAAAATATGCATAAGTCGATAAATTTGCGACGAGTCGTTTGAAATTCTCGCGGAAGTCGCGTCCTGTACAACACAACTTCAAATTATTTATTTTTAAAAAACATAAATACTGGATAATAATATTCACATCGGACTGAAGTCGCGCCCTGTAGAACGCGATTTTAAAAATCGCATCGTGCACAACGCGATTTACCCTTACGTAGACCGAATATAGAATATTTTTCCAAATGATGTTCTAATGGAGTATTTTTTTAGATAAAATCTAAAAAAAATTATTTGGACAAATTAGCCGAGAAGAGACACTTTCCTACCATCAAAATGAAGTTTAAGATGTTATGAATAGGGTTTTTATCTTATGACCACTAGCTCAATAGGATGAGTGATGATGGAGACAACACATACATGTTTTGTTTATTCGATCGAATAATGTCTTCATGTGTTTTATTTATTATGTTTTAAATATTAATTAAAAAAATGTGACGAATTTTAAATTTTATTTCTGTAATTAAATAACTTGACTATTAATATATTGTGTTATATATAATCGTTACAGTCTCTAAAATAAAACAAGGCTTACATTATGACGTAAAAGAGATGAGATATTTTAATTAGCACTGTGGGTTATAATGTTTATCCTTAATTAATAAAACATTTAGTGTTGTGAAAATGCTTAACTGTTAAATAAGTGTCTAAATTATATCATTTTTTTCAGTTAGGTGCTCGAATTATTTTAGGATCAAATATGTGTCTAACGTTTTATTCTCTGACCCATTTAAGGTTTTTCCGTAACATACGTTATTTTTCCCATTATCCAATAAAATTCGAACACGTAGCATGATTTATCATTTTTCTGAAATTAAAATTTAAAAAATAGAAAAAAATAATAAAAAATATATCAATTAACCCAACAATCTTTAATTTCTCTAAAAAATCTTAACCCCAACCCAACCCTAAGTCCCTAAATTCCTCCACTCTGACTACCGATTAAACCACCATCGGCCACAATTGTTTTCATCGGACCCTACCGAAAGCTCCATCATCTCATCGTAAAAATCGACGAATGAACTGCCGATTTCACCATCGACGAACACCCAACAATGAAGAAAAAGAGGTCAATTGAGTTCCGAACGACGACTAGAGGGTGGGGAATGTCGAACGGCGAGGTACCCAACACTTGGGCGGTGAACGGTGAACCACCAACGTGTGGGGATGTCAGATGGTGAGGGAGAGATGATTTGGGGGTTTGATCGAAAAGAATTTAAAACTTAGGAATTTTTAAAGATATTCAGAGAAAAAAAATTAAGCCACATGTTATATTTTAATTGGTTGACATAATTTTTTTAACAGTCGTTGACGGAAAAATCTTAAATGTGTCACGGAATAAAACGTTAAACACATATTTGACTCAAAAAATAATTTAAATATCTAACTGAAAAAAACATACTTTAAACACTTAAGCCTTTGTGAAAAACCAATGAGATTTATGTGATTTTGTATGTATTGATTCCTGCACTGGATTACCTTTCTCCTTATAAAAAAGATTTAACTTTTATTAGTATATATTCTCTCCAATAAAACTATATATATTCATAATAATGCAGGCCTAGGGTTCCCCTTTCATATTCTAGGGTTTATGGCTAATATTCTCCCCCAACCATAGCTCTTAACACGTACATGCATGTGTCTATTATCAACAACACAAGTTTCCTTTTAACGGTTAAAAACAATGGTGATTCTGAAAAGAAATAATGAAAGCGATTGTATAAAACTTCAGAAAATGAGAATTAAAATGAGTTAAGTTAAGTATTTGTAAGAAAAAAAATGTCAGTTTAGTTCTAAATTAATGAAAGAGCACATGGAAAAAGTGAATTATTGTTGTATTTTACAGGTTTGAGACCGGTTAGACTCATTTTTTTATTCAAAAGTTAATAAATTATACACGATTCCTTAAAATATTAAATCGTCGGTAATTAAAAGATACGAGTGTTAAATCTCAAGGATCCAAATTAAAATGTGAATTAATACATATAATGATGCAAATTGATATTCATTGAAACATCAACTTAGATACATATGTACCATTGGATGGTACCTAATTTGATAAAAAAAAAAACTACAAGTATCAAATTAAATCATCGAACCGAATTCAGGTACTAAAATGTATATTTATCCTTTATGATAATACTTTGTCCCATAACTTAATTTCCGTTTCACTTTGGTCTAGAAATTTTGGAACACACATCGCAGGCAATATTTCAATTGGATATTGCCACCAAAGCAGATAAATTGGGACCAATTTTAAAGCTGGTGAAAAATGCAGCCCCCCGGGCCACAAAATCTTTAATTAGCAGACAAATTATAGTAACTACCAGTTGCTGCAAGAATGAAATCAAAAGAAGAAACAACCCTGCAATTTTGCCTTGCTGTGGTCCAACTGCTGCAACTAGGCGTGCTCATTTTTGGTTAGTTTTTCACCTTAGACCCCCCGACTTTTCATTTTCTATCACATATAGTTCCAAATAGGTAAAATGACTTCTTAGGTCCCTCTCAACTTGAAATTGGGCTAATTGGTCTCTCTAAAAAAGAGCAATTTAATCATTGTGGATTATGAAAGTGAGCAATTAAGGGCAATTAATCAAGCTGTTAATATTTTTCATTAATTTCATATATTTTTTATTGATATAATGACAAATCTCGCCATGGACAATTACAGAAAAATCAACAAATGTAAGTGTCAGCATTTACAAAATGTGTAAATTATGTGATGTTGTTTTTAGAATTTGTATCAAATTAACATAATGTGTAAACACCGAAGACTAATCCGGATTGAATACTTTAAACCCGTGATTTATTATCTTCAATTGCTCATTTTCAAAATTGAGAGGACCTAAGATGTTCATTTACCTTCCAAATATTACAATAGCCTTAGTACCATTGATGGTCAAGAATTTGCTCAGCTGGAACAATTTATTAGGGTAGAAATGCGGTTGTTGAGGAATTAATGAATATGTAAATGGATTAAAAATTTAAATCAATCCATTTATTTAATTGTTTTGAAAAATAAATAAATTGAGACTAAAATTTTTTATATAGTTATATTTTTTTATATTTACGTGTATTGACTAATTAGTCGTCTAATCTGAATTGAACACTGTAGAGGTCTGTTATGAGGGCGACTCTTCCAATCTTGTTCATTTTAATCACAACGCCAATATTCGAACCACTTAGCTTACTTTTTGACATAAATACCGGTTAATTTTATTAAATACAGTGACTTGAAAATACAAAACAATAAAGCTTAAAAAAACCAGCAAAATAAAAAAAAGTAGAGAACAAATGGAATAAAACAAAATAAAGAAAACTAAGCGGCAACCGGCCATTCTTCTTCCCACCACAAGCAAAGCTTCGAGAGAAAATCAGAGAAGACTGAGAGAAGAAAAAAAATTTATAGATGGAGCATCTGCGTAAAAAACGATCTAAAAAAAGAGGGGTTAAAGATGATCGACGCATCTCTTATCAAAAGACACCAGACTCACTGCCGAAGGAGGAATTTTCTCGATCCAAAAACGGTCAATTAATCTTTGAGAAACGTCGACAACGATGGCTAATGCTACGTGATAAACGATCTAACGTCTCATCCCATTTGATAAACGAAAAGTTAATTATATTTAATGTTCATGCCCTATCAACAACCTTTTCCTCTACTAGGTAAAAGAAGTATAGGCCAACACTTGTAGCTGTCCCACATTCTTAGCGTTTTAAAAAACCCAATAAGATTCCTAGGTGCTTTGAATAAAACTGTGATGCCAAAGGGTGGAATGATGCCACAAGATACGTTAAAATACGCGTGCAACCGAGGGTTTTCATTTCACAAGAGAGAAATATTGGGGTTTGTCATGTGGACCGGTACAAAATTTTATATCAAAAATGTAAAATCTTAAAAAGTTATATAAAAAATATGACATTACAAAATTGTAAGACACGAAAAATTAAATTATTAATAAAAAATAAGAAGAAAACACAAACTATATAAAAATTTAAAATCTCCAGAAAGGCCACGACACCCAAGCACCCTTCGACCTTCGGTCCATTCCTGCTTTTACCCTTTGCTAGCCTTGGAACATACTTGATCAAGTAGTATCTAGTGACGGTTCAAAGTTTTAGGGGGCTTTGTGCAATTTATTAAATTGAGGCCTTTAATTTATAGTTTGTAAGAAATACTTTTTTTAATAACTTACCTTACTACAAAAAATCGTTTAGTTACTCTCTTGAACAAAAAATCACATATAAAAATTTAACATTTTCACTTAATAAGTGCCGCTATTTTTGCATGTTTTGAAGCAAGCTGCAAAATCATTTACAACATTTTCAATATCAACTTTTCTCCAAAGGATCACTCTCGGTTGCTATCAAAGCAAGTCCATCTAACTTTTCTTGCGACATAGTTGTCCGTAAGTATCACTTCAGCAACTTCAATTTTGAAAAACCTCGTTATCTTGAAGCAACAATAATTGGTATAGTCAATAAGATTTTATAAGTAATTATTGTATTTGAGAAGCAATTAAAACGTTTTAAAAACTTAATAAATTCATTGCTCCCATTTTTTTCTTAGGTAAAAATTCTCTAAATAATTTCAGGTCAGTAAATAATGCATTTTTATCAACATAAGATAACTCACATTTCTTAAGAGCATTTTCAAAATTATTACAATGAGTTTTGAGTTTAACGTCGTCGAATGAGAGTGATTTATTAGAATGAAATAATAAGTCAAAAACATTCTCATATAATTGATATCGTTCAAATCTCTTATACAAAGAAATAATGACTTGAAATTATTGTTCGTATTTTATAATTAATTTGAAAAAATGTGTAAATTGTTAATTAGAACATAAATATTTATATATTTTTAATTTATGTTTGGTCCTTATTTATGACCCTCCTTTTAAGGGGCCCTATAGGATTGCTCTACTTGCACATATCCAAAACCCTACCGGTAGTATCAAGTGGGGTTGGAGAGAGCAAAACTGTACCCTCAACAATGACAATACACATGACATGAGAGGAGGAAGCTTACCGTGATTGTGCATGAAGGGGAAACAATAAAACAATCAACTTTCTCATGAAACCCCCCACTTGCACATCATGTACATTTACAGAAACATGACATTATATGGTCATGTTACAAAATGTCACAAGAAAACAAATCCTGAATCAGCAATGACACTGAGAGAAACAAAGGGTATGCTTTGGGAGGGAGAAGGGGAAGGCTGGTATTTCTCCTTTATCTTATGACTCGATGCATTTGCCGATTTCGGGGTCTAGCCGTAGACGGTGGTTTTAGTTGCAGATACGGATACTAGGATGTGTCACGATGCTACATTATCATATAATTGCAGATATAAATCACTATAAACTATTATGAATATCGGCCCTAAACATTAGTGAAAAAAAAGAGGAAAGATGTTTTCACTGGTATAGTGGTCAAGGATGCTTAATGCTTCTGAACACTTTGTATGAGTGGATTTGCATCAATACCGATGATGTCGTATCAACTACTACAGGCTATGGCTATGCAGGTGGGGTGTTTCGAGACCATAAGGTTCGTTACATGCTATCCTTTTCTAAAAGACTAGGCATCTCGTCCGTTTTACATGGTGAATTATGGGACATATTTGTAGGTATCAAACTTGCTTGGGATCATGGGTTCGAGCACATTTTACTTCATTCGGATAATGCAAATGCTATTAGTCTCGTCTCACCACCTTCTCCTCAAAGTTCTTATGCTTTAGTTCGCTCGATGGCCTCATTTTATGTCAAGATTTGAATGATTGACTTTGTACTTATCCGTTGCGAAGTGAACATGCCAGTTGATTTATGGCAAAATTAGTTCATGACTCTACTTGTCACATCACTATTTTTTATGTCCCTCCAACTATTCTGCTCAGTTTGTTCCAAAGAGACTCTTTTGATCAAATTTATCGTCTTTGTACAATACTTAAAATATTTTCGGGCTCGTCTTTATCTGACGAGCACCGAAGATGATTTACAATGATTATTTTTATGAAAAAAAACCCTTCGGGAGATTAATAATCTTGGAGGCCTCAGCCTAGCAACTATGCACGATGTCTACGTGCCAACAAACAAAGCCTACATACTCAAAAGTTGGATCTGCTTCTGCCAACTCGTTTGTAGACCATTATTAGGCCTGACATTATCCAATCACTAATAATTTTAAAAATTATAAATACTCGAGATAACAAATAGAGAGGCAGACCGGATCATAAGGGCAAATGTGAACCCTATTTTTTGTGTTGACGTGGCAACAAATAAGGTTTATTTATTTGTGATCTCAATCAATAAAATCCATCGATTTTAAAGTAATTTTTAAATAATTATTCACTCCTTACGTATAGTAAATAATTATTCACTTTTAAATAAAATTTATCGCTTTAAAAATGAGTAGATTTTATTGGCCGAGACCGGATAAAATTCGTCTGCCCCTTTTCGGTGCCCCTACTTATACCCCAACACTAAAAAACACTACAAAATTAAATTCCAAGCCCTAACTCTAAATTCTAAATCCTAAACCCTATACCCTAAAAAATACACCATGCCCTAAATTCTCTAAACTCTAACCACAATCCCTAACATAAAACCTTAAACCCTAAACCCTAAAGTTAATTTTGAGCGTGGAGACATATATAGGAGCACTGAAAAGGGATAGAAGATTTCCATCCGCCGAAACTACGGATGATATAGTAAGTTCGGTCCATCTAATAAATTTTCGTGTGGATCCTATTTAGTGCAGTGACCTGGCAACATCATCGTGGGTTGATGTAGTCACCGTACGGATCAGAATCGGTTACGAACTCCGAAACCAAGCGGGAAGCATTTCCCACACACACGTTAATACGACGATTTCAAGCGTCGTTTAAAAAAAAACTCAACAAACTTCTTGCTCCCCGATTCCCGCGCTTACAAAAAAAATCGCATACCCTCTTCACTGCCAATTTCAAATCAAAATCTCCCTCTCCTCCTCTCTCTCGTAAAACAAACAGACTAATTTCTACCGCAAAGAAGATGATAGCTACACTAAAGTAAGTTAAATATTTCACTCACACGTTCTTGTTCTTCGTTTTCCGTTTTTCATTTGAATCGTAAACGAGAATTTGCATGAAAACCAGAGCTGAAGAAGCGAGCCAGTTACAGCTGGTGGAGCGAGAAGATGTTGACGACGAAGAGGATCTGTTTGAAGCAATCGATAAATGTAAACGATTTTGATCATTCAGATCTTTGTTTTAGATTATTGATATATTCACATTGAATTCGTTTTGACGAATTTTTAATCATTTCCGCTATCTACGGTAGTCTTCATTTTGATCGTATGTTTGATTGATTTGAATGTGCGCGTAGTTGTTCTTTTTGGAGATGTTTTTGTTGTCACAACTTTTAATTGAATTAGCTTGATTTGCTAGAGTACTCTCGAAGTTTTAATTTCTTTCCTCGATTCAGATCTGCATTCTGTTGCTCTGTTACGTCATATATTTCATTATCCAACGAGGATCATTTAAACCTTGAGTAATTTTCAGCAGATTGAATTTGAATTGCAACTTTTTTTTGCTGCAGTGATATCTGCAGGTATCAATGCGGGAGACGTGAAGAAGCTTCAAGATGCAGGGATCTACACCTGTAACGGGTTAATGATGCACACTAAGAAGGTAGATTCAAATTCGATTCAAAATAATTGGACCTTTTAGTATTATGGCGGGAATATTGTTTTGAAAAAAAAAAGGTATTACTATCATCTTCTTTATTTTGCAGAACTTGACTGGAATCAAAGGTTTATCTGAAGCTAAGGTTGAGAAGATATGTGAAGCAGCTGAGAAGATAGTGGTTAGTTGAATTCATCTCATTGATTTTTACTCATTTTCTCCGTCTTTAGTTATTTATTTCTCTTTACGTCTTGCTTCCTCAGAACTTTGGTTATATCACTGGAAGCGATGCTCTGCTAAGAGTACGTTCAAATTTCACGCTTTATTTTTTTTCCTCTTTTCGCGTTTCAATTTTTGTTTCTGGTAAAACTGAATGCAATTTTGGTATTACTTTTTTTTGGCTTTGTAGAGAAAATCTGTTATTCGCATTACAACCGGAAGCCAAGCCCTTGATGAACTCTTAGGAGGTAAGTACTTTTGCTCTTTGTAGATGCTTCGTTGCTGTTAACATATGGAGCTCCTTGAAATAGAAACCATTTTAATTATGCCTAAATTTTAAAAGGTGGAATAGAAACATCGTGTATCACAGAAGCATTTGGAGAATTCAGGTAAGAACTAAGAACAACAGCTTATAGTTTTCCGGTTTCTTCAATATGGATTTTAACTATTTCTATGAGTTTCCAGCTAAAATCTTTGCTGCTGGTCATGATACCTGGTTAAATTGTTTACTAATCTCAAATGTTGATTTAGGTCTGGCAAAACACAGCTGGCACATACACTCTGCGTTTCTACACAGGTTCCTTTCTCACCTTTGTGGTCTATGATTAATGAAAGATTATAAATACTTAAAAATTGGAGGTGAAAGGAAAAATATATAGTATAGCTAACCCTGTTTAATTAATTCAAAACTCCGGGTTATTCTGATTGATTTTGGAGGAGAATTGATATGTTGAAATTGACTGTTTGAATGAGAACTTCCGGAATACCGTGATTGAATACTTTTTTATTATTTTCTTAAACTTTTCGTATTTAAGATGTATATTAAACATATTCAAATATAGTATAAGATAAGATTCTTTAAATATATGAAAAAGGGATTTTATATATAACTATGATGGCACTCATCTCCAATCTCATACACATTGGAGTTTGTTGATAAGGTTTTTATGTTGATTTGCAGCTTCCTACAAACATGCGAGGAGGCAATGGGAAAGTTGCTTACATCGATACCGAAGGAACTTTGTATCCTTTATTTGTTTACTTTTTAAGTTAGGGATTCTAGTTTCTCATGTTTGAGAGGCTAAGATAGGGGTATTATCTTCCAAGTATTTCCTACTAGAGTCAATATGTTTACTTTTAACTACACACACTTGCAGCCGGCCTGATCGAATTATACCAATAGCAGAAAGATTTGGAATGGACCCAGGAGCTGTTCTTGACAATGTAAGCATCAAAATCCATTTTTTTAAAGCATCAAATCTATATTATTATCGAGTTTAGAATCATATTTTAAATATACTTCTCATTTTCTATGAATGTCAAAGATTGTTTATGCTCGTGCGTACACATATGAGCATCAGTACAACCTGCTTCTGGGATTAGCAGCAAAAATGTCTGAAGAACCATTTAGGCTTCTGGTGAGTACTGTTGATAGCATCATTCCGTAATGCTGATATTAAGGAATCAATCTGATTATGTTTGTTTATGCTCATATATTTTAGATTGTGGATTCTGTCATTGCTCTATTTCGAGTAGATTTCACTGGAAGAGGAGAGCTTGCCGAGCGCCAGGTTTATTCCGACTTTAAACGTAAACCTTATGAGTCAATTCTCATCCATCATCTCATGAACTTTTCCCCATTTTTTCAGCAAAAATTGGCTCAGATGCTTTCCCGATTGACGAAAATAGCCGAGGAATTCAATGTTGCAGTCTACATGACCAACCAAGGTTTGCAAGTTGCAACTCTATTTTCCAGAACCAAAACTATGATTCGAGAAAAATTGGTGTCTGCATTCTACAAACGGGGGCCAAAATGGAGGTCCATTGCTAAACCATGTTTATTTATGTTTATTGCAGTTATTGCCGATCCTGGTGGTGGAATGTTTATATCAGATCCAAAGAAACCAGCCGGAGGGCATGTTCTTGCTCATGCGGCCACAATAAGGTTGATGTTCAGGAAAGGCAAAGCCGAACAGCGAGTCTGCAAGGTGTTTGATGCCCCAAATCTTCCCGAAGCTGAAGCAATATCCTTTACCTCAATTTTTGTGTAGAATTTTTCTGATTACCCCAAATCACTTCATGCCGTTTGATCATGATGACCAGACTCACAGTTACTCGCCAGCTTGGTTCATCATATGATCGCGACGACAAGTCTACGGTAAACTCGTGCATGAATCAACCGGATGACCTTTCAAATTACAACTATAACATATCAACCAGATTAAATCTCAACTTCAGCATGTAGCAAATCTTATCTTAGTACTACAACGTTGTTTGTTTATCCTTGACAGAAGCACGTCTTTCAGATAACACCAGGGGGCATCGCAGATGCAAAGGACTGACTCCGAGGCGAGCCCGTGATCGGCAGCAAAATGGTAGGCTAAACTACTATACCAACATTTTCTACCTATATTCTAAGTTCTTTTATATGCAAAATAGTTTAAATTGATAGAAGTCTGTCTAAAACATTAAATGTCAAAGTCTACACTGAAAGTAAAACACAAGACTTCAATAAAAACATACAAAAAATGTTTGGTTGCATAATTTTTGTAAACTCGTATTCGTATATATGATTCTCCCTATGGTCCTCTGGCTAATGAAACACAGAAATAAAATTAACAACCAGCCATCAAGTAGATCAAACTCGGTTGTATGCAACCGATTTGCTGAAGAGATGGCGGATATAGATAACTTGAAGTGCACTAACTAGTGTTAGCAGAATGTACTCTCCCACTGCATATCCTATAACTCGCTTTCTTGTGCTCTCATTTGCTGCATCGAAATAGTAATTTTATTAGCTATGCTATCCGGAGTAGTAATTCGGACATGGAGTATACTCTAAATAAATGGAAAAACATCGAAAAAATTTTAGTGTATCCATGTTGGACCCAGTAAATGCAGGGAATTGAAGCAACTTACTATGACGATGCCGAGTATCACGGGCTTTCAAATACTTTTGTTCTGCTGTGACAGACTCCAAAGCCTCTCTCAGCTCAGCAATTTTAACATTAATTGGGTTCAAATGTTCTGTAACAAAGAGAACCAAAGAAAAAAAATACAAATTAGTAAGGAAAACAATAACAAAAACAACAACAAAACGTGATTTACGCCTACAAACAGGGCAGAAAAAGCAACTTAAATGCTAGAGTCAAAGTTGAATGCCAATGATACCAGCATGGATATAGACTTAAAAATATGCCAAGAAAATATAACAAACCATCTTTGGCAAGATCATGCTCAGTGGGAATGTGACCGATGTGAATATAGAAAGAAACGGTTTCTGGTGTAGAGTAGGGATTGTGAAAACAAAATTTGTACATTCCATTTCGTGGGGCCTTGAATTCGAACTTGTCCCCGGATGTCCCCTTCAAACTGTGAACTGTATTATCACCGGGAGAAGTCACCTGCATTAAGCAAGAGATTAAACAAATAATAAGCAGCTGTTCTTCAAGGAAAATCAAAACCAATTACTCTAAAAGAACACTCCTTAAGACAATACCAAAAATAGACATATCAATATGTGTACTCGTGTTATTTTCCGTATCATTATCATAGTTATGGTATATATAATGTGTTATATAGATTTCAATACATTGGTGTATTTGTATAATGTTTTGCTATTCTTCATAGGATAAATATTCTATACAGAGGCGGTGGAAACTTTCTGTTTCCACAAGCACCTTAGTTTTAGGGTATTTGGAGTTAGTTTAGGGTATATGGTTTATGGGTTTAGGTGTATGGGGTTAGAATTTAGGGATATTTGTTTCAATTTAAGGTTTAGGGTTATAATTTAGGGTTTATAGGTTAAAACCTAAATCCTCACCATATTATCCTAAAAACTAAACCCTAAACTATGAAGCCTAAACTATAACCCTAAACCTTAAATTGAAACGACTATCCCTAAATTCTAAACACCTACACCTAAACCTTATACACTAAACTAATTCCCTATGCCCTAAAATTAAAGGGCTTGTGGAAACTTTCAGTTTCCAGATATTAATCATTCTTCATATTGCACCAATTCATGTTATGGTATTCGATTCTTTTGCATCGCATTCGGTATATCTATCAACCATCGACATAAGCCTAACAATTAAACAGAAACAAATCCCACAAATCAATTCAATTCAATTCAATTCGAAATGCATGGATCTACACAATAAACCCCATTCCACCACTAAAACCAAACAAACATAGGCCATATATCAAAATTTCCCCATTTCAAAACCACCCCCCCAAAAAATAAACCTTTACTAAATCGAATTATATATAAAAAGGTAAAAGAATCAGAAAATACCATTAAAAACTGAGGTTTTTCTAAACAAATTTAACAAAAAAAAAAGACATTAAGCTTAGAGATCGGACAGTAAACTCACAGTGAAATCGATGCCAGGGTGGTCGGAGCCCCAGAAAATATCGTGGTCAACGACGACAAAGTTGCCGGAAATCGTGTCTCCTTCGTAGATCACATATTCGTACACGCATTCGACGTCGTTTACGGTCACCGAAAGTGATGAAACGTTACAAACCGAATTCAAAAGAAGCAAACCCATCAAAGCCCAAGTCTTTCCCCATATCTTCTCCATTTTTAGGGTTCAGATTTGGGGATTTTTTTTTACCTCTAGATGATTTGATTTCTAACAGTAACAGTTGTGCAGACAAGTCAAAACTCGGGGTTTGATTTAGAGCTTTCACGACTGCTTCAGTTTATCTCTGCATTTATTCCTCAATGAGTCGTTGCGTAATACGACGCCGGTTCATATTTATTCTATGGGTTTATTATAGGGTAAACTACCGTAAGGAATCACTTTCATTTCAGTTTTATTCACTTTTAGTCACTGATTTCAAAAAACTAACATTTTGGTCACTTATATTTTATTTTTTAACTTGTGGTCACTAATTATAATGTTTCAATCAGATATATTTCCTTAAAATTAAGAGAAAAATGTGAAATTTAGGGATAGTTGTTTTAATTTAAGGTTTATGATTATAATTTAGGGATAATTATTTCCACAGCTTGTGTATAAAATATTTATCCTTATTTTAATCTTCCTCCTATCTTGAATATGATACGAAAGCAGGATTTTAATGGGAGTAAAACTATTCAGTCCCAGATAATGAGTTGAAGCATCCTTTTTAAACTCACAAATGCAGTTTGCCAGTCAACGTTTAAAGTGGCCCTACAAGAGTTGGTGATGCCACATAAAAAATTGTCTTAGCCAAGAAAAGTTGAAAGAAAAAGGTTGGTAAATCTTCTATATTTATGTTTTGAAGCAGCTAGTATTGTGAAAATCCTTGTAAATTGTAATTTCCTTCAGCTAGCATCTCCAACCAAGCTCAGAGTTCCATTGAAAATGGAGAAGGAAACCCAAGTTCAGATCCCAAAAGTGAAGCTTGGAACTCAAGGATTAGAGGTAAGCTTTGATGGGTGTTTTTAATCACCCATCATCTTTAGTTTTATCAACCCAGATTGTTTGAATTTCAACTCCTGCAATTATTTCACAGTTTGAATTGCTTTTTTCTTACAATAGATGCTGCAAATAGAAGGATAGTGTAAAGGGTTGCAGATTTTGGGATTGAAACACCAAAATTTGCTGGATAATACTGCTTAAAAGTGATATATTGCATGAACCCTAATTGAACCAAGTCCCATTTCCCCCTTTTTAGCATCTAGAAACAAGGGTAGGAAATGGATTTTCTGGCAAACAAGAAAAGTTCAAGGCTTTGGCTTTGAGTTGACTCTGAAATTGATTCTAGATATGGATTAATTGATGATTATCGACATATATATATATATATATATATATATATATATATATATATATATATATATATATATATATATATACTTCCATGTTATGTAGACTTAAGTGATTGTCGAATTCAGATACATGTAGTACTGGTGTACTTGATTTTTATAAGTTCATTTTCTTAGTTTTGGATGTTCTTGCATATATTCGGATATGTGTTGGTTGAATACTGTTAAGTACGGCTCATATACTGTAAAATGACAGATGCTGGAGCGGAGCGAGAGCACACTGTTGAACTTCGTTAAATCTCTTGTGTTCTTGCTTGTTTGATTTTCTTTTTCATTTGTCGTGTGCACAACAAATACAAATAATTCAGAAAATTTAAGAGTTCGAGTAACATAGGTGATAGATTCATCCAAAAAATAGTTGACAAGAGCATCTATATATCTCTGTTTTCAGGTCTCAAGATTGGGATTTGGATGTGCATCACTCTCTGGGTTGTACAATGCTCCTCTCTCCCATGAAGAAGGGTGCTCAGTTATAAAGGAGGTTTTTTCTAAAGGCGTCACATTCTTCGACACATCGGATCTTTATGGCAATGAACCTCATGATAACGAGATCTTGGTCGGGAAGGTACGTAAATCTCAATGCAATCGTACCGTTGTTATTTTGTGGTTTCAGCCCTTTCGTGCGTCGACATTTAGTTATATAACATATCTTTAAGGTGTTTCCTTTCCTTTCGAAGCTTGTCTTGAACTCTTGATTCATGAACACATGTTGATGCATATAAATACATGTATATATTTCCCATTTCTCAGGCTTTGAAGCTGCTTCCGCGAGATCAAGTGCAATTAGCAACAAAGTTTGGGATCTTTAGAAAAGAGGGATTTAACTTTGGGGTGAAGGGGACCCCTGAATATGTGCGAAAATGCTGTGAAGCTAGCCTTGAGCGACTCGGTGTGGACTATATCGATCTTTACTACCAGCATCGTGTAGATACCTCCGTCCCTATAGAAGAAACTGTAAGCATATATCATCTCAAATTAACACTTCTTTTCACAATAGATGTGATTATGGTTAATGACTTTGTTTAATGCATCGAACATTTCGAAACGGGGCAGATGGGGGAACTCAAGAAGCTTGTAGAAGAGGGAAAGATAAAATATATCGGTCTATCTGAACCTAGTGTTGACACCCTTAGAAGAGCTCATGCTGTTCATCCTATATCAGCCTTGGAAATGGAGTATTCCCTCTGGTCTCGCGAGATCGAAGAGGATATAATTCCGGTCTGCAGGTTTGTTAGTATTTCGCTACAATGTTATTCAGTAACCGGACCATCCATTTTCCTTGAAGTTCCTGGTTCTCACTCGTATTCGATGTTATTTTGATCTTCCTCAGAGAGCTTGGCATCGGGATAGTAGCATATAGTCCACTCGGTCGAGGTTTCTTCGGTGGGAAGGCAGCTGTGGAGAGCTTGCCTACTCAAAGTCTTTTGGTACATCAAATGCACAAGTTTAATGATTTCATGTTCATCTTTCTTGTGAAAGATCTTGTTTTCGATTCGTATTCGATGTCTGTTGTCGCAGAAACACCATCCAAGGTTCACAGGGGATAATTTAGAGAAGAACAAACTCGTATACGCCCGTGTCGAAAACTTGGCTAAAAAACATAGGTGCACCCCACCTCAGTTGGCTCTAGCATGGCTGCTTCATCAAGGGGAAGACATAATTCCAATCCCTGGTAAGTTCATCACCAGCCTCTTATTTTCGTTTCAAAAACACAAACTCAACATGTTGGTAAACCCATGTTACTCGAATTCGAGTGTGCGAAACACGTACATTTCCTTTTCGATGTGGGATTTTCAGTAACGGGTGCTCTTTTTTCGTCGTTTCTTTTGTGAAATGTATTTTATAGCTACAACGAAGATCAAAAACCTGGAGAACAACATTGGATCGTTGGATGTGAAGCTGAGAGAAGATGATTTGAAAGAAATAAGTGAAGCAGTGCCAATTGAAGAGGTGGGTGGTGAAAGAGAGTATGATGTTTTCGCTAATTATTGCTATAAGTTTGCAAATACCCCCCAAATGTGATTGTAAATGCAATCAAATTTGATGCCCTTTGGATGTGAGACTTTTTTCCTTTGTTTTTTTTTGTGTGTGTTTTTTTTCTTTCAAATATCGAATCTGAAATAATATATCAACCGGAGATCTATTAATTGGCTGAATGGTCAATGATGTTTATGTATGAATATTATGAATATGACTCGTTTTAAGACTTCAACTTTCAAGCCGACAATATTCTGATTTTGTTATTTAATATTATTATGACTTACCCGTTAAATAGGTGCCCAGACTATACCATTTTTTCTAGTTAGGTGCTCAAACTATTTTTTGGGTCAATTAGGTGCCTAACATTTCATTCGTAACCCATTCAAGGTTCGTTGTTAATTTTTTCCGTTAAAAGACATATGTCACCTCCAGAAAAATTTAAAATTATAATATTAAAAATAAATATAATTAATTAATTTTCAAAAAAATCTTTAAATTTTTCAGATTTTACAAAGCAACCCCAAATTCTAAACCCCAAAATCTAAATCTCAATTTAGGTTGATCCCGTAGTCAACTGCCATGCCGCCGCCCACCAAATCGGTCGATGGACCAGCACAACCATTTCACCCACCATCCCGTTATAAGAAATCAACCGATGCCGTGCGAATATACGAAATTGTCGAATGGTTCTTTCGAACGATTCACGACGAAGGGCGTGGGGTTGTTTGGTGAGGGGAGGGCGCTTCATTTTGTCGCCAGCAACGCGACCGACGGCTGCAATAGTGGTCGGATTTGGGGTTTAAGGACTTGGGGACTATTTTGAGAATGTTTGAAACTTTCATGATAGATTTTTATTTATATCTTTTTATTTATTTTATTTATTTTTAATATAATTTTGGATTTTTCTGGAAGTGACACGTGTCTTTTAACGAAAAAAATTAACGACGAACCTTAAATGGGTTACGGAATGAAATGTTAGGCACCTAGTTGGCCCGATAAATAGTTTGAGCATCTAACTGAAAATACGGTATAGTCTATGCACTTATTTGAAAGCTAAGCCTATTATTATTGATGGTTGAAATTTTTTCTTATGTCGCTCAAATTTTATTAATAATAGACCAATTGACCGGGTATTTGATACTGTGGTACTGTACCGGTTTCCACTAGTATAGTGAGGTAAGGGTGTAAATGTTCCACCGAGGATCCAAAAGAGGCCACGTTCACGGTCCATGCAAAGACACCACTTTGTTCGTTTTTTACCAAACCAAGTCCAACCCCTAGTGTTCTGGTAATACAAGACTCCACGTCACCAAACTCCATCATGTGTGGACAACCAGTCCCACGTGACTCATTCACTTTTAGAATTACATATAAAGCAACGTGGACTCATAAATTTCCACTCCCCCTTGCCCACTCCCATGCTATTTAAACAACGCTGCAACTTCTTATAACCACACCACCTTCACCTTAACCTTCTTCTTCTTCTTCTTCCTCTGGTTCATATCAGAAACTGTTTGTTTCCAAGGAAAATGGCCGCTTCAACTTCCATGCAAATCCAATCCCTCCTTCTGGGAAGCCCCATGACTGGCCTTGCTAACAGGAGACAAATGTTTACATTATGTAACGTCAAATCCATGCCCCGTTTTCAGAGGAATCCCAGCCTTCGGGTTCGCTGCTTGGCAGAGGTAAGGCTTTAAGTTTCAGGGTTTCTTTTTCGAGGGCGGTTCAAAGATTTTAGGCCCTGTGCAATATATTAAAATAGGACCCTTAATTTATAATAATAAGATATATAAATTGTTTTTTTTATAAAAAAAAAAACTCTGAGCCCTGTGCGGTTGCTCCTATCTCGTCTGTCCAAAACCGACTGTTCTTTTCTTCATGTTTGTTTTAGGGTTTTAACTTTTGAGTGACTTGCAGGGTGATGATTTAAAGGAACAAATGCCAACACCAACGCCGGAGCTAAAGCCGAACCCAAGCCCTGCTCCAAAGGCACCCAAAGCAAGCACCAAATTCTCCGATGTGTTCGCCTTCGGTGGAGCTGCACCGGAGAGGATCAACGGCAGGCTGGCGATGGTTGGGTTTGTGGCGGCGTTGGCGGTGGAGTTATCCAAGGGCCAAGATGTGTTTACCCAATTATCGGACGGTGGGATCCCGTTGTTCGTTGGGACCAGCGTCCTGTTTTCGCTGGCGTCTTTGATTCCACTGTTTCAGGGTGTAACGGCGGAGTCAAAATCCGGTGGTTTCATGAGTTCGGATGCCGAGTTATGGAACGGGAGATTAGCCATGTTGGGACTTGTTGCCTTGGCTTTCACTGAATATGTTAAGGGAGGAGCCCTAGTGTAATACTGTCATTTTTGTCTTGGTTCTTATGTGAAATATAAGGACAAATCTATGGGTGAAGCCTTGTAATTTTGCACAATTTATACCAATCCATCTATGAAACTTATTTTTTAATTAAAGTGATATATTTAATTGTTTTTAATCAAAATTTAATTTCTCGTTTACAATATACATCTAGGGATAATAAAATTATTCCAGCCCGACCTGAGTCGATACGCCCCATTTTGCCTGAGTTTTCCTTGCATTTTGAGTTCGAGTGAATTAGATTTTGAAAAGAATTGAGTTAGAAGAGGTCAAATTCGGGTTAATGATAGAAATTTCACACCCTACCCCAATACGATCTATATTAAATTTTTTCGAAACTAATCGAGTTAATTAATTTTTTGTTAAAATTCCAAGACTTGATTGGATTATGTTTTTATTATATCAGGTAAGATATAACATATACTCCATCTGTTCCAATTAACATTTTCAATGTTAACTTTTTAAAATTCAATTTTTTTAACTTTTATCATAATTATTTTAATTAATTAAATTTATTAAAAGTTTTTAAGACATATTTTTTTACATTTTATTAATAATAAATTTAAAATAATAATGAATCGAAGTCTGAAAAAAATTTAATAATAAAAAAAATCAATACTTAACGTATTGAATGAGACGAGAAATTATTAAACTCAAAACAAAATCAGCTCGGGTGGTCAAAAACCTACGAAACCCGACAAATTTGGAGAAATAGGGTAGTTTAGATTTTTATTTAAGAGATGGGGGTTGCTTAGGTAAATTTTAAAATCTAGACCAAAATTTACAGTATTTGGGGACCTCGCCATGTGCTTATGGTGTTCTTTGGGTGGCGAGGTCTTGTGTATTGCGCGCCTGTCAACTTTGTAAAAGTTGAGTTTTTTTTAATTTTACCTGCACCTCACCAACTGCACATGACGAGGTCTAACCTCACCACCTCCACACGACGTGATACTGTAAAAACTGAACTATTCTCCAAAACAATTTTATGAGAATATTAATGAATGTAAAAAAATAGAACAGACGACTTCAACCTTAAAAAAGAAAAAAAAAATTATTTATCACTTTTTAAAAGGAAAATATTGGGGTGAAATAATATTTTTTAATAGAAATGGAAAGGAATCACCGAGTCCTCTCTTTATTTCATACAAGGACTTTAAATATTTATCTACCGCAAAAAGGACCTCTACAGTGTTTCATACATATATATATAAACAGAAAGAATAACAAGAATACATTTTCTGCTTCTTCTTTTTTATCTTTTCATGTATTTACAAAATACACCACAAACCGTACATGCATAGCACAAGCGTATGGTATAAAATGCCTTTTTTACGGATCAAACTGACCTCTGTGTTCGATCGACTCGCCGTTTTGGTTCATATTCGGTTCTTCATAGTAAATTTGTTTCTGCAAAATAGTTGATGAAACATGAGTCAGAAATCAAGTCTGATGCACAACCAGTAAAGTAGAATGACATGTTGAAAGAATCATTCATATAAAGGGAACTCTACAACGAAATCGCGAATCGTATACTCACATTGGCATGCAGATCAACATGGAACAAATTTATAGCATCTGCATTAAAACTGAATCCGCTGAAAAGAAAACGGGGGAGGAGTACGGATTAGTGATCGGAGACGACCATATGTAGGGCAGAAACATAAAAGTAAAACATTGTCTTAAGTGAAAGTCACATTCGGTCGGTTCAAAAGTACAGATTTTTTAACATAGCAATGACTAATAGTACGGACACTGGATTTTTTCTCCTCCCTCTGTGCATTTCAGGTTATACATTTTGTAAGGTTCGGGTTCTTACCAGCGGGATAGAACGAGCTGCCAAACATATGGAATAAAGAACTCCTCCGGATGACTCTCTTGCTCATATGAGAAGTGTAACTGAGTGAACATCTGCCGACAATAGAAACAAAAATGCATTGAAATGGAAGCAATCATACATTCATACTCGATAATGAAATGATTTAGTTTGTGTATGTGTGTGGTGGGTTTGAGCGAGTACTTAGCAATTCCTAAATTGAGCAATACTGTTATGTAATTTTACCTTCATCCCGTCACCTCGCCAAGATCGACAATTATTAATTATGAACAGGAGAACTTTTTCTACAGACCATTCACCATCCATTCTTTGGGCATCCATACGACTGTTGAAAAAATCCAATACCTATAAAAGCCAAAACAATCACAAAGTATGGAAGGGGGAAAACATTAGGAAATCTTAGGCATTCAAACTGTCTGAATTGCTTCTTCAACAAGAACAAAGAAGTGGAAGATTAAATAACGAGTTTCATCACATATACTCGTAGGACATACATTATAAATATTTTCAAGCAGCTCGGCAAAGCGAGGATGGTTTCTGAATGGTTGAAAGACTTCCTGTCTGTGCATAATGGCATAGACAACCTGCACAAATGCATGCTTGTTAGTGTAGCTGGAATGGAATGCATACAAGATTATGGCATATAACTAAATAAAAGATATACCTCAGGATTCCGCGGCAGCGCATATGTCAAAATTGCATTTAATATTTCTAGGACAATTCTCAGGAAGTCGGTATAAATTTGCAATTCTGCTGACTGCAACAACGGAAATAAATACTATTTTAAGATACAATACACACAGCATTTCTTTTTAAAAGGGCCATATCGCATGCCAAAATCAGGATAGTTACCATGTCTTCCACAAGGCCATCTGCTGTTGAGATGGTTTTGGTTTGCAGTTTATCATCCCTTAGCTCTACCAACTTGTTGTACCTAAACTCCAACACATTTACAATAACAGTTAGGAAAACAGAGCCAACATAAAATATGTGTGAATCTCTGTTACTCGGATTCAGACACAAGTCCAACACGGGTATGTTCAATATTTCCAAGTTTTCTGTGTATTTGGAGGGTCCATGAGGGTACCCAAACCATGTCCGAATAAGCATCAACATGAGAGTCAAAGACTGGTACTTTCAAATAAAATGAAGAGTCGTGCAACATAGGAAAAAATCACCAAAGGATCAATGGAAAAATAAACAAACCATTAGGGTTAACAAAAAAAAGTGGTCAAAACATAAATGGACTTACTTGCGTGAAAGCATGTAGAAAAGGCTGACAAGTCTCTGAGAAGAATATGCACTCAAGCGATGGACATGAGGTGCCATATTTGCCAAAGTTGCTAGACAAGTAGTATGAAGATAGACGTCCTGTTCATTCATGAAAAGATAAAAAAAAAAATCAACTCCAAAATAACACACTATTAACATATATAAACCCATGCAATCAAATATTACTGTTCTAAAGCTGGAAACTACCACATGAAGATAGAAATCAAGCCAATCAACAATATTTTCCTGGAGTGTACTTCACTAATGACTAAATATAAGATCATCTGATAAGAATTTATGATAATATTTTGAGCCATACCCGCAACTTTGACAAGTTATACTGGACAGTCCTGATCAAAATTATGACCATCAGGGAACCAAGAGATGTCTGGTGAAGGAGATGCTCTTTATACCATGGAACACCAGGCAGCATCTGTCCATATAAATAAGACATCAAGTCAATAATCATTCATCAAAGTCAAAATCTGACCAAAATAAGAGATGCTTACCATCTTATGAATGCTTGCATTGAATGAAGAGTCTTGACTAAGTATGAGGAGTATAATCAGCAACATGTATATTTGATTTGATGTCCTCCTCGAAGCACTGTATAATGTTTCCAAGATGGGCATCAACTGTTGATATTCATTGTGCAAACACAGATTAAAACCATATGTGGTATATCATATAAACAAGCTTAGGTGTTAATGCCATGTATATACTGAAGAATTGCAATGAACAATTAAAAACAAATGAATAGACAAGCTCAAGCAAAATCTGATGCAATGTGTGTGATTTGAATGCTTCATATAAATTGGAAAATGTTCAAGCTATTTCTTCCTTTTGGTGGAAAAGGGGGCAGGCAGGACACAGACAAAATTTAAGTATGTCAATAAGACACTAGCACCAATTCATATCTTGCAGCAAATAACAGGGAAAGTAATTTGGCAAATGGAATTGCTCTGGGTTATGTATGAAACGCAGATAGTGTAAGCCAGAGCTTCTTACCAATGTATCCAAATCAGTACGCACTAGTACATATTCCAAAAAGTCAGAGTTTCCTTGCAGCAATGAGTAAAGTAAAAGGACAGCAGTCTCATCAGCCAAGCACCTGCAGATGGGAAACATTATGAATTACCAAACAAGAAGAAAAAGGAACCAAGAGAGATTAATATTGACTCCAAATATAGTAACGAGTAGCAAAGCATTTGGGTCAATCATATAGCTTACAGCTATGCTGAGGATAGATGCACCATATAATAGAAGTTTACACTTGAGTCAAATTTTCTTCATAAAACAATTTTAAACAAAAATCAATTAAGAAACAAACGAGAAACAGGGAAAAGAAAGCCAACAGAAATTACCAAGGAATAGAACCCATTTTTAGCGAAATGTTAACCCAAAAAAAAAACAGTATTAAAGCAGTTGTACAAACTTCTTCGCTGAAGTTGGCCACTATGAATGCAAAGGAAAAAGACAAAATGAAAGCCTTATTAATCTCATAAAGGTGATTTTACTCATTCACATAGTGCTAGTATAATAGAAAAACACTTACATGCCAAGGGTATCAAATAGGGATGCAAAAGGCAATCTCACAGCTGGTCCATTTTGTGCATTCCCCTCAACATCGGCACGATCAACTGCAAGCAGAATTCTTATACATTCACCAAAAGTCTAGTATGTCATCATAATGACGTGCATGGAAAAAAGAGAGAGAAATATATAATAAATGTTATTTAGCCTAAAAAGATATTGTAAAGAGATCTCACATTCAATGTCCCTTGCATTTTCCAAGGCCTTGCTGTAGGGGTTGACCGTAAAATGTGTATTTACTTTAGAAACAGTATCTGAAACGGCACTGTCATCACTTCTATCTGTTATCGACCCATCACTTGCAACACATTTATGATAATGAATAAGAATAAGAAGAACATGGAGACTGCAATCTGCCAGTTGATTTCTAGAGCCTTCACTATTTGAACTGACCAAATAATTGAATGGCAACAATACAAGGTTTGCTGCAAGCAAAGTATACACGTTATCACAAACATACACTAGTAAAAGTTGCCTGCAGTACTGGACCCATATAAGGGCTCAGTATTAATAAGAGCATCACGGAAAAGACCATACCAGCAGCAGAACCAACTCTTTGTAAAACACCCGGTTGACTTTCTTCAGAAAAAATAGAATAAGCAGCAGCACCATTAGAAGGAAGACGAGGTCGCATTATATAATTGAGTAGCAATCTGCGAACCACCAAATTAACCAGCAAACTTTCCTGCTAAGCGAAGAATGAGTAAGCAAATTTGAAATTTTTGGAGCAAAAAAATCAAGCTAAGGATTTAACTTATAACCTGAGACATTGCAGCATCAAGAAAAGGGTTTACATCTTTCGGCCCTGGGGTTGGTCCAGAAAGAAGTTGAGTAGACATCGCAACAAGCATGAAATTAAGCAACTCCTGGTGTAGAAGGGACGTCGTAGGACTTGCGAGGAAAATAATGTAATATTAGGAGAAATTCAAGTAGAAATGCCAATGTTAGAAATGCATAATTAAGCCATGGTGTACCTTACATCTATTGAACCAAGGAAGGTGAGCACATTATGCATTACAAGATTCTCAATCTTTTGATCTGCACATTAGAAATAAAAATCAGATCATGATGCAATTTATCAGTAAGTAGCGACTTGCAAGATACTCATTTGCAAACTTTAATTTCAAAACTCGCGGACAAATAAGGATGAAGAGAAAAATAGTTACAGATTTACCAGTCTTGAAATCCTTAGACACCGGTTCATTTTCATGAAGAGACAAGCATAACTCCTCAATGGTGTCACTCTGTGTATTCTCAATTATGTACTTCAAAAAAACAGATGAAATATACACTGCATTAATGGCCTTCAAATAAATCGGAGACGGAGCACCAGAGGTTCGAATTGCCTCTTGTAAACACCATGAAAGGTGAATCAAAATCTTTGCCAGGTGCCTGGTGTGGTGGTGGTTTAGTGCTGCACAAAGTCACCATGATTGTGAGTATTCAAAACAAAATGAATGATCTTCAATTAGTAACTGTAGAATTTAAGCGAAAAAAAGGCTGCCAGGAGTTACATTTTCAGAAAATGCCTCTCACAACTTTAGTACTGGGGTTGGAAATTGATCAATAAAATTCACTAAGCTCTGTTTTGGTAAGTTTGAAAGTTGAGTACAGTTCTCATAATAAATGCATTTGATATAGTAAAAATTAATTATCAAATAACAAACAAATATCTTCAATATGTGAGATATTTTTAGATCATCTAGTTTTAGATAATAAAGTTTCCTAGCACACAAGATTCAAGCAGAAACTCAAATCTCCGAGTCTCCAAACATTCTTTCATCTACATATAATCACCATAACAGCACGGCAAATCGGTGTTGAAAACTAAGCCAATAAAATAACAGAGGTAGTAAAACTGTGAAAATCATCGAACCTTATCATTAGAAGTGATAAGCATTGTATTCATATACTTTAATGACTGCCGTTTTCGATATAACAATATATTCTATAAAAACTTACTAAGAAAAACAGGTGCATTTTGTGAGTCACATAAATTAAGCAATAATTACACGATTAATTATTCCAAATAAAAGGATCAACAAAATGTTTATCCAAATTAGAAGTAAAATCATGAGAGGAAGAACTTGCCGAAGAGTTCGCAAGCTTGTTGAACACGGTGAGGGTCCCAGCGGAGAGTGAGAGGAAGCTCCAGAAGCTTCTGCCAGAAATCGGAAGCCAAAGGAAACGATTTCTCGCCGACGAAGGTGCCGATTAGGTATTCCGCCGTCTCGGCGGTGGAGCTTGTTTGGCGCGGCGTCGAAGGCACCGCTCCCATTCTTCCGTTCCCGTCGTATAAAACAAAAGTCGAAGAAAGGCGGTTTGACTCAGTGAGTCAAGAAGAAAAACAGAAGGAACCGATTCGATTCAGAACGAGGAAGAGGAGGCGAGTTAACGGATCTCAGACTCGGAATCGATTGGCATTGTAAATATGAGAGAGATCTGCGAAATTTCAAAATGGAAATGCAAATTTCAATTGAGAAAGGAGAAAAAGGAAGAGGGAGCTTAGAGAGGAAGGTTTTGAAGAGGTAGAAAGAGAAAGAGATGGATAAATAGAGGGTTCATTTGTTTTTTTTATTTATTTTTCAATTTGTTTTTTTTTTCTGTTTTATTAAGAAATAGTTTTTTAAATTTTAAATGATGATGTCATCATTGTTTTTTTTGTTTCGGAATTGTCCTCCTTTCTTTGTTTGAATTACATATTTGTAGCTTAATAATAGTTATGCTATAACACTATATATATATATATATATATAGTGTTATAGCATAACTGTTTAAGTTTTACACGTTTTTTGAATCGTTTGATGAATGAAACGGATGGATGAGGTTAACATTAGAATACGTGAAGATTATCACCTGAGAAAAAAAGTAAGGAGTTAATCTTAGTCATCCAATTTCTCAATCTAACAATCTTAAAAATGTGTAAAACTTAAAGGATTTTACACGTTTTACACAATGTAAAACTCTTTAAGTTTTACACGTTTTTTGGATCGTTGGATGAGTGGAACGAATGGATGAGATTAACAGTAAATATGTGAAAATTATCACTTGAAAAAAAAGAGAGTGGGAAGTTAATCTGAGTCATCCATTCCCCCATCTAACAATCCAAAAAACGTGTAAAACTTAAAAAGTTTTATATTGTGTAAGTTGATCATATATATATATATATATATATATATAGGATAGGATCAAATTACACGGTGTAAAACTCTCTAAGTTTTACACCTTTTTTGGATCGTTGGATGAGTGAAACGGATGGATAAGATTAACAGTAAAATATGTGAAGATTATCACTTGGGAATTAAAAACACGGAGTTAATCTCAATCATCCATTTCCCCCATCCAACGATCCAAAAAAGGTGTAAAACTTAAAGAGTTTTACACGGTGTAAGTTGATCCTAACCATATATATATATATATATATATATATATATATATATATATATATATATATATATATATATATATATATATATATATTATAGATTATTATCACATAGACCGGTAGTAGAAACTTTAGTTTTTATAAACGGGTTAGTTTGTGGTTTTAGTTTAAGGTTTAGAGATTAAGAGTTTAGACTATATGATATAGAATTTAAGGTTTATAGTTGAAATTTAGGATTTAATATTTAGAGTTTAGGGTTAAGAATTTCAATTTTAGATTTTAGCCTTGGATTAGGCATGTTTGTGTAAAAAAAATTACACTGCTCGTGTATAGAAAAATTATCTATATATTATTATTAATTTAAGAGTTTGTTTTTATACCTAAATTGTAAATTTTATTTTACATAACATATATATTTTAAGATTAAATTTTAAAATTTAAAATCTTAAAACATAAATCTAAACTTTAAAACCCTGTATTTAAACACTAAAATTTAAATAAAATTTCTAAATCCTGAAATTAATATGTTTGTATAAATGTTTGTAATAGAACATTTTTCATAATTTAATGAGTTGGTTCATATATAGGATAGATATATGTTTCCTTTTAAACTTTTAACTTTTTATATCAAGTTGGAAATTGCGAGTTATTTTTTATGTTTGAATACATAATAGATAAATGTTTGGTTTACAAAATATAATATTTATATATTTTTGGTTCATTTAACTGGAAATGTTAGATTAGTAGTAATATACAACTATCTAGGGGTCGAGCAGATCATCTGACCCATAAACAAATTTAATTTAAAATTTTTAGATTTATAAAATTACAAAATTCTCAAAAAAAAATATAACATTCTCATAATATTATTATAATATGGATAAATATTCTATACACAGGCGGTGAAAATTAAAAATTTTCACAATCGCCTTATTTTTAGGGTATATAAAGTTAATTTAGGGTATATGGTTTAGGGGAGGGGGTTAGAATTTAGGGATAGTTGTTTCAATTTAAGGTTAGGGTTATAATTTAGGGTTTATAGGTTAAAACCTAAATATTCACCATATTACCCTAAAAACTAAACTATAACCTATAAACCCTAAATTATAACCCTAGACCTTAAATTGAAATAATTATCCCTAAATTCTAAACCCCTGCACCTAAACTCCTAAACCTTAAACTAACTCGATGTACCCTAAAACTAAGTCACCGCCAGTGTATATGATATTAATCCTTAAAATATTACCTAATATTTAAAATATTATGAAGGAGGGTAAATTAGTCTTTGCATGACCAAGGTTTCTTTGTTTATTACAGATATTGTCTTTTGCACACAATTTTCCTTCGTCGGCAAGATCCCACGTGGAAATTAGTGAAATGATATTTTCTTTTTATTTTTTTCCTTCATATTTTTGGAAAACCTTTTAAATTACAATAAATAGATACAAATACAAAGTATTTTTCAGATTATCATGACAAGTCTCGTCTCCACACGCGTTTCATATTTTTAATTAATAAAATTTCGGGGCTCTGAATTTCATAATTTTGTTTAATTACATTTAAGGAAAAAGCTTAAAGTATGTTATAAGTCCCTACACTCTGTATGTATTTGGAATCTAATCCTCTTATTTTTATTTTCAATAATTTAGTCCCTCGAATTTTCAAATTTGAAAACTCAATTCTGATTGTTACCATTGATTTTGTACTGGCTTGAAAAAGTTTTTTCACAATTTTGTTTTTATGTGTTTAGATTTAAGTTTTAGAGTTCAAGGGATATGCTATAGGATTTAATGTTAGGGATTTTAATTTTAACTTTTAAAATAAATTCGGACATGCTTGTGGAATATTTTCTTTTCACTGTTAGTGCATGAAATAAAAACTCGTAGTGAAAAGACATGTAACGAAAAATATAATATTTGTATCGGACTTGAATTTGACAATATAATTATAATAGTGTTAATAATTGGACTTAAACTTTTAAATGTAATAATAGAGACTAAATTCCTAAAAATAAAAATAGAACTAAAATATAAATGTACGAAGAAAAAAGGAGTTAGAGCAATTTCAACCCAAAATATTTTTATTTTATTTTATTTCCAATTAATTGCGAAGTAATTTATATGTCGAATTGGACGTGGCAGCAATTAGGGTGTACCACTTGTTTTATATAGTTTATGAGATTTACAAGTCTCCTTTGACTTTTTCTTTTGTCCTAATGAAAATTCAACACTCAAACGTGTGAAAAGGTGCACCATTTTTTTGCCCATAGAAAAATCTAATGTAGTCCGACTTCCAAACAAGCCAACATTTTCATTTAATCGATGGATTTTATTAGTTTAATCACCGGTATTCGATTCATTGGTCGATTAATCTGAATCGAACTTTACAGAGATTTATTAGGGGTGACTCTCTCAACTTAATTTTTTTCTATTCACAACGTCAAAATTCGAATTACGAACATTGCTTAAAAGACAAAGTGTCTCATCCCCTACACTAATTGGTTGTTAGTTAATCGATTGAACTTTTACTACAGTTAGCATCTTTATTATTATAATAATACAAATGATCTTAAATTCGAACATAATTCAAAAAAAATTATCCATAAATAAATAGATCAAGCATTTCAATATAAAATAGATATATAAACAGATAGAAGGAACAAAGAAAATTTTAGTCCATGAACTTGTTTATCCACCGTCGTCCCTAAATTAATAATTTTTTTTTTTTACATTTTAGTCTTTTAATGATGTGATATTATCTAAAGTGTCACATAATTAAATGGACAATAACTCAAATTCATTTAATAAATTGGACAAAAAAATCAGAAATAAAATTATTTTTTAATCAAATTTAAAAACTAAAACTTGCATTTTTTTTCTTGAAAAAATCATTGTTATTGTATTTTATTAAGAGTGAATCCTAATGAGAAGGTTCTTAGGTTATCTTCTCTAAATTGTTTAATCCATAATTAAGAGAAGCAATAAGCAAAAGAAGAAGAAAGATTGGGGAGATAAATACAAAATTTTGTGGATATTTATTTTTGAATATGCCGGTGATACAAGGATAGCATCTGTTAAACTTTTTTGATAAAGTATACACATCATGTAAAATTAATGCTCGTACTCGAGTCACTGGAATAAATTACATCATCCTTTACTACTGGACAACGAAGGGTAAAGAAATTTTGTGGATAATTACAAAGGGGAAATGGATAAGTTCAAAAGATTGATACTTGGGCTTGTGTCGGTGGGTATGTCACTATTTAACCCTTTGAGGCTAGCCTCGGCCGGGTTGCTTTCTACACACTATTGAGGGAATGAAACCCTATTGGCCCTTCAAACTTTTGGATATGCTTCAATATGCTTGTTTGATGGCAACTCCTTACCTTTTTATTACTAGGGGACTAGGGAGGACAAAATGATTTTGTTTGTCATCTTCAACAACGTTTTAAAAATATTCAACTTTGGTGCACCAAAAGTTTAAAACTTAATTTTGACACCCTAACATCATATTTCTGACTTCGTGCCTGCTTAATTTTGAGGTTTGAGGTTTTTTCATTACACACTTTAATATCTAAGGCTCATTATTGAACCATGAAAATTATACTTATAAATGCTTATTTTTAAGACTAAAATAATGTATTTTGCTGTTGCACTGATCAATGGTGGATCCACCCTTATATCAGGGTAGGCAAGTGGGCACTGAACTTTTTAAACTTCACTCAATTTACTTTAAAAGTTAATTTTTTTATGAATTAATCTTTATTTTTTTAATCTTTATGATTGTGTCCACCCTGAGATTTTGAGATTTTATGTGTGTCCACCCTTAAAAAATATTTCTAAATCTGCTATTGGCACTGCTAGCTTGATTGACGTACATATGAATGGTTATTAAACTTGTATTCGAGGACCCGCTTTTCCAAATCTTATAACAATTGAGAAAGTGGTTTATTTTGCCAACAATAAGTTGGTCTAGTGAGATGAGATACCATATTCTTTAAGTAAGACCAGAGGTCCAAATTCCGACATTATGAATGAAACACTCTTATACCAAAAAAACTGATTTGTTTTAGTAAATCTAAGTTTTAAATCAAGCTTGATCGGTGGCTAAAATGTAGGTGTTCTATCTATCTCAAAAAAATGAGAGGAGAAAACAACCTTTATGTAGTTAGGCTTATCCATAAAAAGTTTTGTAGGATTTTATGGTTTTTTTTACCAAAGCTACCTCAAGGAAATCAATAGCAAAGTGGAAACAAAAGGTTGAATCTTTGGGAATGTTTGGTTAATTGAAGTGGTAGGTTTTGTACCAAACTTTATGCTAATAGGTCTAAAATGCACCTTCATGTAGGTTTTAATTTGAAATGGAATATTATGGACATTTTATGAGTTTAGTGTCTTTTACACTGAAAAAATGAATTTAAAACCAAACCAATCCAACTTACCCTTGAAATGTATATGAGATGCCTAATTTAAATTTGGCTCAACTCAACTTTCCAAGCATATATATATATATTTATTTATAAAAATAAACATTTGTTATAAAATATTATGAAATTTTGAAAATATAACTATTATAATTAAAGATATTCATAAAATAAAAATGCCATAAATTCTTATAATTAAGATATTATATTAAAAATATAAAAATAGTTGTAAAATTAAGAAGAAGAAAAAACAGATGTATTGAGACCGATAATAGTTAAAAAGTAACTTAATTTTTAATATATTATTAACAAAACTTATACTCAAATAAACGACGACACCAGCTCAATTAAACTTTTAAATAATAGCTAAAATTCGTTTTTTTTCCTTCAAAAACTATGTGTGAAAACAACTTTTGGTTTGCCACCTTAAATTCAAATTCGTGTTGCATAGTTGTTCATTATTCTTTGAATTTATTGTTACATCAATCAAAAACCAAAATATTTAATTCTTTGTGAACCCGTGAGTGGTTCCGGTAGTAATGGATGTTGTATTTCATTCAAGTGATTCGAGTTTGAGCACTATATGTGCACGTTGTGTGTGCCTTATTAAAGGATTAAAAATATTAAACAGATATTACATTGTTATCACATTGATCTAATATTTTATGGTAGGGAAAACAAACCTATAAAATCTTAAGAAAACGACTTTATAAAATTTTTAATAGAAAATACATAAAAATATTTTTAAATCACATAGTATAAATTTTATATTTTTATTGACATAAAGACAAGATATTACCGCTGGTGTGAAACTGCAAGAAGCACGTGCAATCTTATCCATTGAACAGACAGGAGAGGGAGTGTTGAATGTGAACCAACTCGATTCTTGTGGTGGGGTGGCTACCATTTCTGTATGAATAGTGATCCACGTAGAATTTTATGTTAAGAGGAACGAGTTTATTAAAAATTTTAGGAGTATATTTATAAAATTTTAGAAGATAAAAATAATTTTTTAATAAAAAATATATATATAATTTATAATAACACTTATAAATTATATACGAATTTTAAATTTTCAAGAAACGATCGCTTTTCCAACCCCTCGATCCATCGCTGCATGCGTGTGTGTTCATTCAAGTTTCTTGCTCAAGCTTCGTGGAGTTCATGATACGAGCTTTTTCCCCTGGACCCTTTGCCCATCAAAATAGACAAAAGGGGGATGTATTAGCCGATCCAGACGTAAATGCACATGCATGTCCCATGTAATAATTAGGGATATCTCAGTAAATTTGTTATAGCCAATTTATAAATTTTATAAATATTAGAATTTACACGAATTTACACTAACAATTATAGTGTCTGAAAATAAATTTGTTTGTAAGGCGTGTATACGTTGAAGTTAGCTTTGTTGCCGATTACCAGCTTAAGTTCTGAGTGTATGTTTTTGAAAGTTAAAGTGATTACAAGTAGTATCTGTCATGAATATACTCTTAACAATTTGACAATTCATGCTCAATTATTCTGTTGCAGATACTGGTGCTCGAACTCGTAACTTCTAAGAACAACAATCGTTCCTTTAACTATTAAGACAAGTTGGTTCATGCTCCGAATATATTGTGTAGCTTATTTTTGTGAGTCAGTATTTCGTTGGTATGTTCGAAGTTCTTTATGAAATTTACATAGGTGAGTCTTCTCATTAATAAAATATTTGCTTTGAAATAATAATAATAATAACATTTGTCATCTTTTAATGATAATTTATACTACTATACTATGACGCATCCAAATTCACTATATCTTTTTTTAACTATTGTTATAAATCTTATCGAATTATCAGTTAATGTCATGAATTAATCAATGTAAACCATATTCATTATATTTGTTGTCTATACGTTTCATCCCATGTTATAAATCTTATCAATCTTATCGAATTATCAGATAATGTCACGAATTAATAGATGTAAACTCTGATTATGAAAAATGCAGGGCCGATTATAATGGAGTAACCTGAGTGACCGTTAAAGGCCCTCAACTAGCCTAGATCCCTAAAATTTAATTATTCATATATTTTAAATCTTATTTTTTAATTTATCAAATAAATAAATTAATCTAATGTAGTAAAAAATAATTCTCTTTCCTACATAAATAAATTAATTTAACAATGAAAATAATGTGTTTGACAAAGTCTAACCATGTTTCTATAGTTTATTAAAGAAAATTAAGAAATATTGGGTTGGGAGGGTCACCGATAACGGGCCAATGCAATACCCGATCCGGATTAATCAATCAATAGATCAAATACTTATGTTTAAACTAAAAATATATTAAATTAATTTGGCCCTAGTTTTTTAGTTATTCATTTTTGAGCTTTCGCTCGGGGCCTCGAAAATCTCCGAGACGGCCAAAAAAATAACTATAGCTAATTTAGTAAATGGTTTGTTTGTAGTGCATTTAATTTTTATCATTATAAAATAGCTAGTAATAGCTGAGTGAAATTAGTTCAATTAATATTTTCGTCAGTACAACATACAAGAGGATGTGAGATCAATTATGCTTAAGAACTCAATATCTTTTTATGTTGCCTCACTTTTTGTGAATTTAAATATCAACATTTTGAATTGTTAATATAATACACCTATACTTATTCAATATATATATATGTATGTTCTAAAATAACTATTAATATTTTCTATTTCATGACGGATCTTTAGAAAGGTTAGTTATTATATTTAAAATTCACTTTTAAATCAAAATTTAAAAGATATATTAAAACAATATAATTTCATTTTTTAACTAATATAATTTAGGAATGTTGATAAAATTGTATTTTCTCTTTCAACTAATTTCTATGTTCCACCCTCCCTATTAGTTAATTATTGCCTACCTAACAGAAATAAAAATTTATATCAACTATTTAAATAAGGTTTGGCAAGGAAGGTAGACATTTTTTAAAATTATAATATCACTTATATTTTTATAAATATTTAAGTGAAATTTTAAAGTAAACGTCATGTATTGATATGTATCATTAAGCATATGCACCGATGTGCATCATTAACTATTTTTAATAACTTTTGAAATTATGAGACCTAACGTGCAATTATTATTTTTGATAAAGAATTGATAAAAAAAACTATAGTTTTAATTTATTTAATAATTTTTTAAACGAATTTAATTAAAACTTGAATTAGGAATTATTTTTAATAAAGCTTTATTATTTTTGAATTAAAAAAATCTGAAAAAGTGGTGTTTCAACCAATTTTATTCTAAAAAAAAATAATCACACATTAGTTCCTCGTGATTTTAAAAATTATTTAAATAGTTAATGGTGCATATCGATACATATAATTAGTAGTACATACTGATACATGACGTTTACTCTGGACTCATCCATATTTTAAAATGCATCAAGCTAAAACATACAACTTTAGATAATTTCTTTTAAGCTTAACTATAAAATAAGTACATAAACTATGTCTTTTTTTGCAATAGGTGCCTAAATTTTTTTTTAGCTAAAATAAGTGCCTAAAATTTTATTTTTGGCTGAAATATGTGCCTAAAGTATTTTATGGCCGAAATAGATGCCTAAAGTTTAATTTTTGGCTTGTTTTAAAGTCAATTGAAGCACATACTTCGGCACCTATTTTAGCCAAAAATAAAATTTTAGGCACTTATTTCATCAAAAAATACTTTAAGCACCTATTTCAGCTAAAATATACTTTAGACACCTATTATAAAAGAGGACAAAGTTTGAGCACTTATTTTATGTTTAAGCCTTTCTTTTATTTGCATTGCAGTAAAAACCATCAAATCAGTAATTAAATATTGAATCAATTGAGCGATAATGATTTGTATACGTACAACGATAGTTATCTGGGAATAGAAATACTCTGCAGTTTTCGGTGCATCTATTTATGCCCACACATTAAAAATCATGTTTAAGATTTATGGTTTAAGATTAGAGGTTGTGGTTAGAGTTTAGGGAATTTGAAGTAAGGTGTATTTTTAGGGTATAGAGTGTAGGATTTAGCATTTAGAATTTAGGGTTAGAAATTTAATTGTATAGTGTTTTTTAGGGTTGGGATATAGAAAGAAACACCAAAACGGGGCATAATTTTTTTATCCAATTATCTGGTATACTATTGTTTAATTTATTATTTTATTTTCTTCCATGCATAAGATTAGCACTTTAAATTTTCATAACATTTTCTAATATCAACGTTAAACTCTTTAAATTAACGTGTCATTATATAACTTTTTTTATAATATGTATGTCAGTTTTGCAGTTCATGTTTAGGATACATGTTGAATTTTTCGGTGGTTGATTCCTTCAACCGTTCTTGCTCGCTAAGTGGTAGAGAAGTGAAATTTTGGGTGATAGAGGTGTGAAAGCTAAAATTGATAAAGACAAGATGATTTATAGTGGTTCAATCTTCTAACCAAGGTCTACATCCACTACCTTAGCTTCCCACTAAAGATTTCCAATCAATCCACTATTGATTTGTCTCATTTTCTAGGCTTAGGAGGAAACTCTTATAAACCGATCAAGCTTTCTACCCAAAGCCTTGATCAAACTCTCTTTACAAAGAGATAAAGATAAGCAAATTCAAATCCCTCTAATAGGTATTTGTTTGCACAATTAAGCTCTCACCCAATCCTAAAACACTTTAGCAAATCTAACAATTTTGGCTCACTAGTGTTTGTATATACAAAGAATTGACACTTAAGCACTAAGACACATTTTGATCATATGTTGTATTACAATTGAAGCATTAACCATTACTAGATGCTTGGAGGTCCCTTTTATAGTCCTAATTTGAGTTTGTAGTCATTACTAGTTGTTGGGGTTGAATTTGAGCAGTTGAAGACTTCATTTCCCACCATAAATGCAGTTCTGCAGCTCCCCGTTTCGAAATGCTCGACCCCGTTTCGAAATACTCTTGAAATAGAAAGAGTCGTTGCAGTCTGATGCAGCACCCGTATCGAAACGCTCTGCATTTAAAAGTAGTTAGAAAATAGTCGTTGGGGGTTTTATGACCGTTGAGGTCATGCCACATAGGCGTATCGAAACGAGTAAGACCGTATCGAAACGCCAAGCAAAAATGCTCACTCAAATTGAAACCCGTTTCGAAACAGCTTAAGGCTGTATCGAAACATTTTGCCACTGTAAATACTTGTATCGAAACACCTAGGGGCGTTTCGAAACGCCTGGGTGATTTTGTTGTATTTGACATTAAAAACGTTTGAAAACTTTTTTGAAATATCTCATAAACATAGTTTCAAGTTGTTTGGACTTAGAATGGCTTTAAATTCTTTTTAATTTTGTCTAAAACATTTTTCAATTATTATATCAAAACATTAGTTCTATAATATGAGACTGTCCCTCTTAACAACGTCGTCTTTGAAATTTAAACTTGTGTTTTCTATTGAGAATACAATTATATTTTCACAACATTTTTTAAAAACATTTTTTTAAATCTAATATTAATGTTTCGATAAATATCGTAACGTGCGGGCTCATTCCAACTGATACATGGTTCTAATATTTGATTTTTTTTACAATTAAAATTAAAATATAAACTATCATTTATTAAAACCATAGTTTTCTCTTACCTCAAATCCATCTCTCTATATTTCTACATCTACCTTCTCTTCTTCTCCCTTTCTCGTTTGCATCTCTATAGACTCTATTTTGTAGATCTGTTTTTTTTTTTATATTTAATATGTCTTTTTTTTCTTATGAAAATAATAGATTTCTTTTTGCTCTTATAACCCATTCTTACTTTTGTAATTTTTTCTTTACCAGAATTCAATTTGTTATCGTCTCTCTAATTTGTGGTTGTTTGGTTATATTATTGATATAGTCGAACCCTTAAAATGATTCTATCATCTTGATAGATGCCCACAATCATCTCGTATATAGCGTGTTTGAGGTATGATGAAATTAATTGTTGTCGTGTTATATTATTATATTTGTGTTAATTGCGTTTATCATTCACGGTCGAGAATGATACTTGTTTGTATCTTTTATTTTTTCTAGTTGTTTGGTTGAGTTTTAATCATTTCTTTGTATGGCTATATTTTATGTTCTGAATGAATTATATTTCGCTAGTGCACACCAATAAAAAATGAAATCACTTGATTTTATTTTTTAAAAATTCGAATGACATGTTATCGTCTATTTCATTAACGGTATATAAACCATTAAAATAGTCCAAAATAATTTAAGTTTGATAATTTTAATATGGATGAAATTCTCTACCTTTTTTGGTGCCCCTACTTATGCCCCACACTTAAAATTAGGTTTAAGGTTTAGGGTTGTAGGTTAGGGGTTATGGTTAGGGTTTAGAGAATTTAAGGTATGATGTATTTTTTAGGATATAAGGTGTAGGATTTAGGATTTAGAATTTAGGGTTAGAACTTGGAATTTAATCTTGTTGTGTTTTTTAGTGTTGGAGCATAAGTAAGGGCACCGAAAAGGGGCAAAGGATTTTTATCCGCAAGATGCTATAATTAACTAGGTTAAAAATCATATATCTTTTTTCGGTGTCCCTACTTATGCTCCAACAATAAAAAATACTATAAAATTGAATTTCAAGCCCTAACCTTAAATTATAAATCCTAAACCCTACACCCTATACCCTAAAAATGCACCATATCCTAAATTTTCTAAATCCTAAATTATAAACTCTAAATTTAATTTTGAGCGTGTGAGCATAAATAATGGCACCGAGCAGTGACAAAAAATTTTCATCCAATTAACTAGGGTTTTGACATAGTTGATAAAGATCCCAAGGTTTTTAGTTTTTGATTACTCATATTCAAGTCTTGTAATACTTAATTTTGTGTAGGTTTTCTTATTTATTCTAGTTCTAGCTTAATTATTACTTATAATAATGGATTCTAATTATACTTATTTCCGAAATTAAAAGTTACAATCTAAGAAAAAAGTATTCCCAAATTCCACCAATGAATTATGCTAATATTTTTCCACACCAATTAACACAATCTTTCACTTAACATGAAAACCTACAAGCTTTAAATTCTAAGCTTCAAGAAACAAACCTATAAACCTTACTTGGTAATTTGCCATTACTATGACCCCAAAGGCCATTGAAGCCAGAAAATGAACCTGTTATACATTAAAGAAAACTCAATGACAATAAGCTTAATTACTTGTAATAGTTGTGATCAGAGATTTAAAAAGCGGATCGCCACCGCGATATAACGGTTGCGCCACCGTCTGAAACCGCAATTGAGGTAAAAAAACGACCTGCAATCGTCGTAATTCAGCCAGTTTTGTCCGGAACCGTAATATAACACTGTAACTGCGATCTCGATTTGAAACCCTGGTTCAGAACTACCTTTCACCATTATCTCCGGTCGTTGTTCACTTTACCAGTCAACAAATTTTCACTTAGGGCTAGAACCCAAGAATCCGAGCTGCTCAACCAAAACATCTACATCTAGATCATCTTCACCTTCATCTTCATCTTCATCAACTTGTAAAACTGGTATTTCTTCCTCAATATCATCATTCAACAAATCATTCCAAAACCCTTCATCTTTATAGCTTCCATCTTCTTCAACCCCCTGCAAGTCCATTGCAATTTGATCCAACTCTGAAACTTCAAATGCATCAATGTTTATATCATCCAACACCTGATCAGTTGATTCAGGCTTGTGCCTTTGGTTACCGATCCGCCGCCTTCTTTTGCTGCAGATAGCTTCGTCAAGCTCTTTTCCTTTCTCTTTTTGCTGCATCAGTTGCTTAACAAAGTTGGGGTTCTGCATTGCTTTGGCTAAGAACCCCATCATCTGTTGCTGTTTCATCTCGGTTTTCTGCAACCTTTCTTCCATCATTTGCAGACATGTCCTGGTGCTGTGCTGTTGCTGTCTGAGTTTCACTAGTTCCGCCATTAAAACTTGCTTGTCACGCTTCAACCTGTCGATCTCTCCTTCAACCCCAAATCTCCCAACTTCAACACAAGGGTCTAAACCGCCGCCGCCGCCGCCGCCGCCCTGGGGTTGTTGCTGTGTTTTCCTCCTCCTAATATTCTTAAGCAAATGCTTTTGCCCTCTGAGAAACCTTTCATTTGCAAACTCCCATCTATCCGGATCAACCTTTCTAAACCCCTACACAATCAAATCAATGAAACTAAAAGTCTAAATCACATAAAATCTCGCGTCTGTCCCTGATAATACATATTCGAAACACGAGAGAGAGGACTTACATAGGTATTGAGCTGCCTAACAAAGCTTGAGAAATTGTTGTGCTTAAAGAATCTAGGCAAAAGGGACATGGAAAATGCTTGGGGATCCCACACAATGAAGCTGTTGTTGCCTCTACTCCAAGAAATGATTTCATTGGTGCCGGAATCTTCAATGATATCATACGTTTTTGTGAGGAAAGGAGGAGGACCTGCATCGTGTAGCCCTTCCATTGGCCGAGGTGCAGCCATGTCAGCAGCAAATGATGAGCTTGAAGCTCCTGGGAACTCTTGTTTAACTCTTCCATAAGGGTTCATGTTCATGTTCATCTGTTTGCTCAGAGCCAAGAAAACTTGATCTGGGATTTTCTGGGTCAGTTGATTTGCAGGTTTAAGCCATGGCTGGACCCCAAAAGTTCACTGGTTGTCTTGAAACACAAGGGAACAGGAAAAGAACACATATGGAAGAGTTGAGAAACAAGAGACAGGTGTGTGAACATGGGTGTCATTAGGTTAAATGAATGGAATTTTAATATAAAAAATTGGTGTTCAATTTTTTATATGTTTTCACTCTTTTCTTTTGCTTTTGGTTGGTCGGGAGACTGGTTGATGATGCAAAAAAAAAAAGTAAGAAAAGAAATGGAATGGGAATTAGATATTTCCTGCTCTCCTCCCCACCACAACTTACTCCTTTTAGAAAGTTTTTTTTTCTTCTTTTTAATATTGTCTTAAAAAATAGTGGAGAATATAAAGAAAACAGCTGAATTTTGCAATATGGCTTCCTTTATATGCCAATAAAATCGGATAATTTTTCCCCCATTTTTGTGCTTTTACTTATACTATAAAATTAAATTTTAAATTTTAACCCTAAAATTTAAATTTTTAACTATATACCCTATACCCTAAAAATATATTATACCCTAATACTAAACCTTAAACCTAATTTTAAGTATGAGGCATAAATAAAAGCACCGAAAAGAGAAGAGAATTTACATCCAATAAAATCTGTCACTCCATTATTAGTTATAATATATGAGAAAATTTTGTCTACCCTCCTGTCCGATGTATGTCTTACACAGTGTAGATGGAATTTTTCTGTTTTTTTTTGTGCTTTTACTTATAACTTCACGCTTAAAATAATATTTAGGGTTTAAAGTTTAGAGTTTTAGGTTAGACTTTATGGTTAGGGTTTAAAGAATTTAGGGTAGGGTGTATTTTTTAAAGTACAAGGCGTAGAGTTTATGATTTAGAATTTAGGGTTAGGGCTTATAATTTAATTTTGTATTATTTTTTAATGTTGTGGCATAAGTAGGTGCACTGAAAAGGGGCAGAAAATTTTTATCCGCACAATGTTGTATTGGTGAAATTGAACACCAAGATATTAAGAGAATGGGTGTTTAAAACCGGCTCAATGAATACTCAGAGTTCCAATAAGTCTAATACCACTTCTATATTATTACCATGTTCCATCATCCCTTCCATTTATTTAACTTGCATTATGAGTTTATTGAGTCACTGATATCTATTGGGCCGGTTTTGAATACTCCTAATTGAGAGTAATTTTAAGCAACATAAAAGTAATATAACATTTTTAGGAGAAGAACGGGCAATTTGAGATAAGAACAATGACTAAATTGGTGAAATTTTTAAATATAAAGAGTTAAATTTATTGAATTGTTTCAAACTACGATCATACTAATAGAATGTATGAGTTTTGGGACTAAAATCATTTTATATATTAGGTCACTTCACTATTTTGTCTAATACTTAATGGCTCAGAACTTGTTTATAACAACATTTTATTTGAATGATTAAATTGTAAATTTTTTAATAAATAACTTGTTTATATGCAAACCAATAACCATATGCTAGAATGATATCCTAACAAACAGAAAAAAATAGACATTTGCAAGATGTGTTGTAATATTTTGTGTGGTCAGATTGGAATTTAGAACATTAATATGAACTCAGAATCTAAAACATTTTTTACAGTCAAATATTTGGTAATTTACATTTTAATCATTGAACTTAACCTTAATTTTTCGTATAGGTCATTAATGTACATGCTATGTAAGAATGGTGACTCAATCGTTTCAATTAAAATAATTTAATGTTTTTAATATAAGTGACTTAATTTGTTAATAATTTTAAGTCAGATTCTAAAAAAACATTTTAATAATTATTATCTATTCTCACTTCATTTTCGTTGTTGTTATTTTTTTTTTGAATAATCTTAAGGTGATTACAAAGTAGTACCTGTCTATACTTTTTTAACCATTTAATAACGTAAACGCACTTGCAGACAAAGTTGTTCGAACTTGGGTCTCTTACGATGAACATCATTATTTTTTCCACTAAAACTTGAATAATCTTCATCGTTACAATTGAAATCAAATTCATACAAAGCACTATTTGTTTATATTTTTAACTATTTTATAACGCACACACGCCGTATAGATAAAGCTGCTCGAATAGTAAATTCTCAAAACAACCACAATATCAAAGGTAAAGAGTACTTGATTAGGGATGGAACTTGGCCTAAAGTAATAAATATTAAAATAAATACCTTTATATAATAGTTTTAGTTTAGTGTAGAACTTTTCCGAATCTGCCCGACACATCCAAATCTATTGAAAGAATTTTTAAGTTTCTTTTTCTATATATTATGATGGATCTTAATAGTAAGAAATCGATATTTTTTAAATAAAATACTTGGATTTTTGCAGATGAAGAGAAAATATTAATATAATATTTATTTTTATTTAAAATTTTGATTTGATTCAATTTTAGATTTAATCTAAATTTCACATAATGATTGAATATGTAAAATAATATTTTTTTTCTTTGTTGTTGGTGCTTTTGAATTATTTAAATTTAATACATGATCTTGAAATGAGCATTATTTTAATCATTTAAAGATAAGTTGTTGGATCCACCTGTCTCTCCATTATTGGAGCCACAAGAATCCTACACTCCAATATGGGGAACTCTCTTGAAGCTTCTCTCAAATCAATAATAGATTTTATGCTTAAGTTGGAATTATTTAAAGAAAAATAGTATTTTAAATATATTTTTAATTGAGTTGATATTTTATCAATCGGTGATATCAATTTACTCGTGGATTGAATAATAAGATCAAGAGTTTGAATTATGATGTTGTTAACAGAATAAAATGGGTCAAAAGAGTCGTCCTATAATAAGCTTTTATAATGTTTGATCTAAGATTAATCGATCAGTGGATTGAACTAGGATTGAGTGTTCGATCGAGTCGAGTCAAAAAATTTTGAGTTTGCAAGTCCTATTTTACGATTCAAACTTTATTTGAATTTTTTCCGAATCGAGTCGAGTTTATGAAATACGAGTCGAGTCGAGTTTTCGAGTTGCTGTACAAATTTAATTGTACATATATATTTCTATATGCATATACTTAGGGCTGGGCGGTGCATATATTGATTCTAATTTTAACGGCTTTCTATATGCATATATAATATACATATATTTTTTTTATATTTTCACGTGTGATATACATAATATATCATACACAATTGATAAAGTCGACCCGAATATGAAAACTGATAAACTAATTACTAAAAAATTCCGAGTTATTCGAATTTCCATTTCATAACTCAAACTTTATTCGAAATTTTTTCGAGTCGAGTAGAATTTATGAAATTTCGAGTCGAGTCAAAACGAGTCAATTTTTTTCGCCTCGAGTCGAACAATTCAGTTTTTTCGAGTCGAGATGAGTTTTGTCCACCCCTAGATTAAACATGGATAATTGAACCAATTTTTTATTGAAATATAGAAAATGATTAAGAAATAGTAGAAATAAATTTAAAATTATAGTTTCTTAATAAAAACAAGATATTAATTGTTAATCAAACAATTAAATGCTGGAAAAAATAGATATTGAATTTTCAATTCTAATTTTTTTTAACAATTTCTACCTAGGAGAAGAATGAGAATTTTGTTCCTAATAAGTCTTAAACCCTCAACTTAGGGAGAATGAGAATGTATCAACTTAAAAGCTTTAACCACAAGCTTTAGAAATTGTTGGCTTTAATACTAAATCTGAGAAGTATTTGATTTATATTATATAATTGTTTGATTTTTTTGAAAATAATTGTTTGATATATTAATAAAATTAAGTAATAAATATAAATATACTGTTTTATTTAAATAGGAAGATATTATATATTTAAGTACCCTTAAACTTATGTTTATATAGATGTTGTAAGTTTGTAACAACAATAGTGTCAATCAAATCAAGACTTAATTAATAATAAAAACAAATAACAATTTTTGAAAATTTCTTATTTCATAATTTTAAATTTATTGATATAATTGTATTTGTCATGCATATAAGTTTTCAGAATCAATCTGATATTTCTACCGCATCGATATAAAATAATGTTTTTATTAAAGTATATTTGAAAGTATATTTTTCACATAAAGTAAATAGCTAGAAAATTTCAATTTACATAAAAATTGACATGCATACTTTATGTGTATAAATGAGATTTTAAGATGAAAAAATAGTAAACTACTGCAGAAGTCACCTATGTTTATACTAAATACAAAGTTAGTCTCTAAATTTAAAAAATGACAAGTAAATTCTTAAACGTTTTCGGGGTGTAAAGAGTTGGTCACTTTGCCGTTTAGACCCGTTAACTTTTAACATGTAGCTAACATGGCTCTTATAATAATTATAGTTATTTTCATGTGGACAAGGCTGTTCGACTTCCAAAGAATTGAAAATTAAACACTTTCTTAATGGTGACTATTGATTAAACATAAAGGGTTTCTTCCTCCAAACGGCGCGAAAATTCTGAGGAAAGTTTGGGGAAAATCAAACACGATCGTCCAACATCGATGCTTTAGGGATTTAGGGTTCATACATTAGGAAAAATCGAACTAAAAAATGGTTACACATCTCATTTTCTGAAAAAAATCGAAAGGGAATATTAAGGAAATTTTGAAGAAGGGTTCGTACACATTATTGTTTAAACAAGGTGTATTCTGACTTTGTTGTTTAAACAATATGCAGGAGCACCGTTTAGAGCAGGGGCACACACATGGTAGCATTGAAGACGAGTGAACAAATAGGATGTTGATCGGGGGAGAAAAACAATGCACTCACAAGATGATACTTAGTCGAACTATAAGCACGACCATTGGAATCGTCTGAACAGAAACACATGTAGAAATTAATCAGAAACAAATCGAAAAAACTAAGTCTCTTTCGCGGAAGCTTTTAGGCGATCTTTACGATAGATGATGGGATTTCACGGTACGTGGTTTATGAGTTTGGGTGCAACGACGCATCAGATGGTGGCGGCGATGACGACCACGGACCGGGGTTGGAGGAGATCGAAGACAAAGCGAATCAAACGGTTTGTCACTGATTTTCCACGAACGACGATTGATGAGGGTAAACGGTGACCAAGTTTTTGACTGCAAGGGCGAGGTGGTCACACTGATGGTGGCCGTGCACGCCACGGTCAACCATAGAGAGGTTCACCGGAGTTGAACGAGATGATGAGAAAAGAGATGCGTTTGGGAAAGTTTAGAATTTTTTAGATATCTTCTCCTCTTGAATTTTCAAACCACAATTATTGGGGTGCAGAGATTTAGGGTCCACGTGGAATTAACTATAATTATTATAAGAGCTATGTCATCTACCCGTTAAAAGTTAACGGGTCTAAACGAAAAAGTTACAAACTCTTTACACTTTGAAAACGTTTGGAACCTTACTGGTCATTTTTCAAATTTAGGGACTAACTTTTTACTTAGTATAAACATAGGTGACTTCTGCAGTAGTTTATCCAAAAATTATATATAAATGAGATTTGATTGTTGGATTGTTAAAATATTAATTACCAAAAAAATGAAAATACCTAAAATTTAGTTTTTAACATACAGCTTATCCAATATTTATACTACTCAAACCTTTTTATCCTAAAAATCTTCGGTATCAGATTGGACATTGAACAGAACTCAGGTATCAAATTGAGAAAAAATAAAGTTTAAGTACCAAATTGAAAATTGAATCCAAACTCAGGTGCCAAATACTATATTAACCCCTCAATTAAAACAAAAGTATAGAAATATCACTGCCTCAGCATCGCCGTTTCTCTCATCCCGAGTCGCCGACCGCCGTTCCCGTTTCTCTCATCGTCCGCCGTTTCTCTCATCCCGAGTCGCCGACCGCCGTTTCCGTTTCTCTCATCGCCCGCCGTTTCTCTCACCCTTGAATCAGTCAGGTTTTTTACTCTTTTAGTCCTCCGAGAGGTAGCGGTGTTATTCTCTAGATCTGATTCCTTCTTTGTTCTTATTTATTTAGGTTGTTTTTATTCATTTGAACGGTGAAGCAAGTAAGCAAAATTGGATGAAGCCGTGACTCTAAGTTTTGATACTGATTTTCTTTGAATTAGTAATAATCATGTAATATCAATAGCATTACTTAAGCACTTACATTATGTTATTGGAATTCTGGAACTCGGATTCGTTTCTTGCTTTGTGAGTTTGCACCAGTTTTCACTGAAATCTGTAACCAAAAACATAAACCGATTATAATCTGATCAGCCTGAGAAATTTATGATTTGTGTTAGTTTTGCTTTACCTGTCTTGTTTTTGGTTGATTTCTGGATGTTATTTTAATTCCTAGAATGGCTGTTGTTGTAGGGGAATGGAGAGAAAAGAAAATTTGAACAACTTCATTGTTGGGGATTTGCCAACATTGTTTTACATCCCCGACTTCGTCACGGATTCCGAGCAAGCTCAGCTCCTAAATAATGTGTTTATGATTATCACTTTCATTCTTTTCTCTTTATGATTGTTCCAAAGCTAAATTTGTTGATCCCATTTTCTATTGACACATGTAGATTTACCAAGCACCTGTTTCGAAGTGGAAATCCTTGAAGAATAGGAGACTACAGAATTGGGGTTTGTTGGAATACTTTTAATACAATTCATTTTTAGAATCTCTGTTTCTTCTTCGGATTGACTGCGTTCTATTTTATCGATATTGACAGGCGGTGTTGTTCATGAAAAGGGTCTTCTGCCACAAGATTGTAAGTGAGATTATTTGCACTCTTTTACTCCATTTCTAAACCCTGGATCATGATTTTCTGCTTTTACGTTTTCCCCGTTTCGGATAGGCTTTCAGGCAAGTGGTTTCTGTTGTTATTATGTTTATGATTGTCTTTTGATTCGTGTCTAGTTTAACTCGGCCTCCTTTGTGGATTGTTCTCTGTAGTGCCACCTTGGCTAGCTAAGATTACGGAAAGAATATGTGAAGAATCAGGACTTTTTCCATCTGCAATCAACCATGTTCTTATCAATGAATACCTTCCAAACCAAGGAATAATGGTTCGTATCGAGTTTTTTCTTGTTTTATTCCAATGATTACTCTTGGATATCTCGTTTTTCATTGGTAGTAAATGAATATCATACCGTTCAAATGAATAAAAACAACCTAAAAGAAGATAATTCTTTCTGGTCTATATTGATCTTTAGTACTGAAACTATCTGTCCTACAGCCACACCAGGATGGGCCGGCTTATTATCCTGTTGTGGCAATTCTGTCTCTAGGATCGCCTGTTGTTATGGACTTCACTCCTCATTCAAGGTTAGATTTATGCAAAAATACATCGACCGATAATAACGGGACGGAAAAACATCACCCCTTTTCTGTCCTGTTGATGCCTCGCAGTTTATTGATCTTCAAGGATGATGCATATTCAGGAAAGTTCATGTCCTAGGCTGCTTTAGGATGTATTGTATATGGGATTTGTCTTTACTTATTCTATTATTATGACTACAGATTACTTGCACGGTATTGAGGATAATGAGGTACATCGATCGGATAAGGTGAAAGCGAACTTTGCCTCTAATTATTTGCTCGGATATATCCATAAACAAATATTCATAGCCAAGTATCATATTCTCACAGTTCTCTTTTCAGGTTGTAAATGAAAATGAAGCTTTGTCCAGGTCGACCTCGAGCTATGCCGAAGTGATTAGAAGTGAAGATACCAAGATTGTGAATAGAACCGAGAGCAGAGTTTCTTTGACATGTAGACTAGTATTGAAGGTTCATAAAAACTTGTTCAAGTTTTAAATTATTCTCTTAACTCTAGCTAGGGTGAAACTTGTCATGATAGTATTGCTTTTTACATTGAATTTACAATATATCTATACAGATTTTGACATTAATAAATCATGATACATGACAGATTTTTGGCATGTTTTGTATATTCATGTCTAGTTTTATTTCCTTTTTGCTATAACGAACGTTATCCGATCCATTGGTTGACTAATCTTGATTGAGTACTGCAGAGACCCATTATACGTATAAATTAAGTTCCCTCTTACATTATCAGGACCAGGGATGGAGCCAGGATTAAGAGCCCCTTCCAATCACATTGTAAATCTGTCCTTGCCATGACTTATGTACTAGTGTCGGATATGGATGAATATCCGACACATGAAAATGTACGACACTCGAACACCGAGTATGTTCCTGTCGTGCACGTATCTGAATACGAATAAGACATGGGGATCGGACACAAGTACATGGAGAAAGTGAAAATTCAAGATAACATAGGGTTCTTGTACACAAAAACCAGATTGGAATCCCCTTTTCCCCACCATGCTTTCTAATTCCCATAACATACCTCAAAATTCATTCCAAGAGCATAAAGGACAAGGAAATTGGGCAAAGCATATAAAGAAGGGTTAAAATAAACAAAATTACCATGTAGTTGTAACCTTTCGATATTGAGAAATTATATCATAGGCCCGGCTCGCCACGCGTTATCAATGGTCCCAACTAATAAAATATATTTATTTCATTAATTTTTTTCATGTCATTTTTTACCAAGTGAATCTTCACTCGGATTTACTGTAAATTAAATTAAAAAAATACTTTTTACCAATTATAGATTCACTTTGGTAAAAAGATTATATGAAAAAGTTTAATAAAATGTATGTTTTTATTGGTTGGGACCATGGATGATGTGGCGAGCCGGACCTATGATATAATTTCTCTCTAGCTTCTCCCATCCTTTTCAACTCCTCAATGTTCTATTCGTAATAAAAGTTTTCAAATGAATATTTTTCACCGTCAGTGCATGAATTACTTAATCACTCGTTATTTTATTGAACTGATAATTTTTACTAATTATTTATATATAATTTTTCATGTTTTATTGAACTGTTAATTTCCCTAATTTAGTTTTTATTTTTGGGATGCACCCAAATGAAATGAAAAATTGATAATTTTATTTATATTTTAAGAAAAATGTTTCCATAAATTAAAAGAGCAGAATACAAAAGGAAAAGGACCCAATTGTCTGAAGTGTCCCTTTCCAGTTTCTACACCCAATGAAAATGGAATGTAGGGTGTCTGTTCCTTTAATAAGGACACTGTCCCCAAACAGGCCCATCTCATGTGTGCCTGAAACCTCCTCCAAAGATAGGCCCTAACCTGGACTCATGGCTGGATCCTTTGGTTCTTGCTAAGTTGCTATTTATCTGTAGGGTAATTATTACACGTAACAACGGTAAAAATAAAGTTTTTGTTTGATAGATTAAGAATTCTATTCGGGGTTTATGATTTAGGTGTTTAAGCTCATGTGTTTTGAGTTTAGATTTAGGATGAAAATTCAGGGTTTATATGTTAAAATCCAAATCTTTAACATATTATCCTAAAACTTAAACCCTATATTCTAAACTTCTAATCCTTACACCCCAAATAAAATCTCTAAATTCTAAAATCAAAGCGATTATGAAAAGCTTTTGTTTGTTTTCACCGTCTGTGTATGAAATATATTTCTTTGTCTAAATTTATATAATTGTGAATTTATTTATCGTTCGTATTGTTTTGAGTTTCGAATTTGAATTTGAAATCAATTCGAAGTTAAGATTGAATCTTTAGCTGATTTTTTTTTACATGTTTTGAGTGAGTTTCGTGAAAAATCAATCTGATAGATTAGAAGATGAGCAAAATGTGAACATTTTGATAGCGATCTTGTCACGAATGAAGACTGGAGACATGTGATTATTGACCGACGACAATAATAGAGAGAGTTTATATTTTTTATAAAAAAAAATAACAGTCACGTAATTACACTGTTAATAAGTTAACAGTCAATCGATTAAATTAAACAAATCCGTGTGAACCAGCGTATACATCATCCTATGTTGAAACATCAATATTATACAATTTGAAGAAATAGATAAAGCCAATTTCTATAATTCAACAACAAAATAAGTTACCTTGTCTCTATCAATTTTCCAAAAGAAAAGAAAATAACTTTTTACTGTTTTACAGTGTGTGGTACTAAATGATATATACAGTTTTAGGGAATTTTGGTGGAGTTATTCATATCCCAAAATATGATGAATATCTATCACATCAAATTGCACGTGAACACAGACCTTTTTTAACCTTTTTGGTGCAAATTATATAATGCACACAAGATTCCATTAATCAATGTTTCTATATAACATAAGTTAAATAAATATTATAATTTAGTGAATATTAATACTCTTATTCAATTATATGTTTGGTTATAAACAAGTTTTTTTTATAAATTATAATTTACTTGTTTAAAATTTCGTTGCAAAAATGTCATTGTGTCGTTAAATTTGAAACGGACATCTAATATGACTTGATATAATATCAGTTCTAAAAAACTTGCATTCTATTATTTCAGTCTTAGTTAAAAATAATTCAATAAAGGTAAGTCTTCATATTTAAAAATTTCATCAGCGAAGTGAATGTGTCTACTAGTAATCGACGTTAGAGTCATAATGAATATGTTCTGTTAATATGTCAACTTTCTAATAGTGAAGTGAGTGTGTCTCTCAAATTATCCTATGGGTCGGTTATTGAGCTAATGAATAGTAACAAAAAGTGCGACAAGTTATCAGAGGGGGTGTGTGTGCACACGTTATCAAAGGGTTAAAAAAATAAACAAATATTACCTTGTAACCATCTTAAAAGTATTAAAAAGAGTGCAGCAAATGGTCAAAGCGTGTGCCAGGATGTAGTGTTGGAAATATAAAGAGTTAAATATATTAAATTATAACAGGCTATGTTTCAATTTGAATCCCTAATGACTTGTTTGTAACAAGATTATAATTGAAAGCTAAATTATAAATTAAAAAAAAAACTTATTTGTAACCGAATACATAAGTGAATGGCCTAAAGTGTATTTTATTTTAAAATATATATTTAGTTCTAATGCAATGTATATGGTCTATGGAAATATATTTTAACATGGCGCAATTAATTATTAAATTTATGTAATGCAAATTATTAAGATTATGAAAAATATTATTTCTATAAATAATACGTCCAACTAAAATTGTATACATCCAAAGTAAAATTTTAAATGGTAAAAGTGTTTACGTTTCCTTTTCATAATTTTTAAATGGGTTATTATCGATTACACATGCGGTAGAAGTTTTTTTTCTCACAAACGCCTTAATTTTATAGTTTAAAGTTTTAGTTTAGGGTTTGAAATTCAAGAGTTTAGAATTTTGGGTTTATTGTTAGAATTTAGGATTTTAGGGTAATATGGTTAAGGTTTTAGGGTAATATGGTTAGGGATTTAGGGTTTAACCTATAAATCCTAAATTTTAACCCTAAACTTAAAATTCTATCAACAACCGATAAATTCAAAAATACTACACTTAAACCCCAAATAAAGTCCCTAAACCCTAAAATTAAGACGTTTGTGTAAACAAAGTTTCCACAAGCTTGTGCATGGAATAATTACTCTTTTTAAATTATACAACTTATTAAATTAGGATAATTATTTGATACACATGCGGTGAAAATTAAAAGTTTCTACAAGTGACTTAGTTTTAGGGTGTAGGGATTTAATTCAGGGTGTATGGGTTAAGGGTTTAAGTGTATGGGTTTTGAATTCATGGATAGTTGTTGAAATTTATAGTTTAGGGTTTATAAATTAAAACTTAAACCCTCACTATATTACCCTAAAAACTAAACATTGGCCTATAAAATCTAAATTCTAACCCTAAATTTTAACCACTATCCTAAATTGTAAATCCCTACACCTAAACCACTAAATTCTACACCCTAAACTAAGCTCCTAAACCCTAAAAGTAAGACACTTGTAGAAACTTTTAGTTTCGACCGTCAATTTATAGAATAATAATCCACGAAATTATACAATGTTTGTAATTTTAATTATAATACTTTAAGGATATTTGAAAATATTTTTATAAAACTTATTTCAACAAAATATCATTGTTAAAGTGGTAAGAAAAAATTATGTTAAATGATTTTATTTTTTAAATATTGTATTTCAGTTGCTATATTTCTTTTGAAAATTCTTAATATGGTTTGAATGGTTTTCATGGTAATATTTGTTAAATTTTTAACCCTTATAAAACTATCACACATTTTCGAACAAAATTATTCGAACTCGAATCTCTTCAATAATATTATTTATTTTTTCACTGAAACAATATTGATTAATCTTTAAAATATTAATTTATAAATAAAAAAATAGCAAATTGGCTTGTGATACAAGTTAATATATATTTTATTGATAGTGCAGACATGTTCTTTTTAAGTATGGCATGAAGCACACTGTATGAAAACACCATCACAATCATTCAGGGCAATGGTAGACCCGGCCCCTAGCCCCACGTATTTAGCTAAACAATGAAACAAATACTTTCTCTCACACATTATATATATATATATATATATATATTGGCCGCGGAAACCGAAAGTTTCCACAAGTGCCTTAGTTTTAGGGTATAGTGAGTTAGTTTAGGGTATATGGTTTAAGGGTTTAGAATTTAGGGATAGTTGTTTTAATTTAAGGTTTAGAGTTATAATTTAGGCTTTATAGGTTATGGTTTAGTTTTTAGGGTAATATGGTGAGAATTTAGGTTTTAACCTATAAAGCCTAAATTATAACCCTAAACCTTAAATTAAAACAATTATCCCGAAATTATAACCCCCTACACCTGAACCCCTAAACCCTATAGCCTAAACTAACTCCCTATACCCTAAAACTAAGGCGCTTGTGGAAACTTTCAGTTTCCACCGCCGGTGTATAGAATATTTATCATATATATATAATTTGTAACATATTTGATTTATATATTTTTATTGTGTTTTATATTTAAATTTAAATAATTTATTTTTAAATAATTTAAATACGATTACAATGTAATATTTGTTTATAGATATTCTTTAAGTCTTTAATCATTTGACAATATATACACCTTCCAAATAAAACGATAAAATTCTTATATTTGATAATAATGATTTTGTTATTAAAACATTATCTCTAATGATTATATTAGAAAAACAAGTCTAAAATTCCCCGGCAATATATATGCCCTTTTCCTTATGATATTTAGTGTATTTCTGTCTTTGACTTGGGACAGTCTCACGCAAAACCAAAAAAGGAACCTTCAATAATAGCACCCTTTTGAGCTGAGTTTGATAACCTTCTCCGCCACGGCATGGGCGTATCCCGCCACCGTCACCACCACCACCACCACTACGTCGCAGCCGCCTTCACCTTTCTCATATTCGCTTCCGCTTCAGTCGCCACTCATTCTCAACTCGGTAACTACTTCAAAACCCCCGTCCTTTCTTCTTTCCTTTTCAACTCGAATAGTACTCATGTAGACTGTAGTACGACATAGCCATTGACTCGGTCCAAACTCAGTACAGTTCCGTCCTTGTTTGTGCAGACAGCGGGTTCCGGGAGAGAGAAGGGAGCAAGAGGAGAATTGGGTCGGGGGTGTTGGACCGGTTCTTGTCCCAGAAACGGCTCACTGGCCCGGGCTCTCAACCGCCTTCGTGCAGATCCAACTGCGGGAGCTGCTCGCCTTGTAAACCAGTTCACGTCCCGATTCAACCGGGCTTGATGATGCCGCTCGAGTACTACCCGGAGGCCTGGCGCTGCAAGTGTGGCGACAAGATTTTCATGCCCTAAACAACAAGAAGCAAAGTAATAATACACTGAAATCCAAGACCTTTTTTTTTCAGACAATAAACAAAACTATCTTGGTTAACTTACATCGTTGGTTGTTTTCTGTGTTCATATAATGGATTTGCCATTTCCTGTGAAAGACAGGGAAAAAAGCTTTGGGAATGTAAGTTAATTATAATGTTAGATTACCAAGAGGGATGTCTCATCTCTCTTTTCTTTGCTTGAGTTCTTTTTCTTTTTTTAATTTGGTTGATTATATTTATGTTTTTACAGTAATTCGGAGATTGTTGGTTTGAAGTTTGAATATATATTAGTGTAGAAGGATCCCTACCAACAATCGGTTGATTTGGTGTGGGACAAGATAATATATTTTTTAAGCAAGATCAAAGGTTCGAATTCCAATGCTGTAAATAGAATAAATGGGATCAGGGCATAATTAGTTTCTTAGGATCTTATTATGCCCAACGCACAGACGACAAGTGTTTAAAAATATATTCTTATTTTATTCAAATTTGTCGTAGTAGTGCGGCAAATTTATTGTTAGGGTCCTACTTTGTGGTATTTAAGATTTGGGTGTTGCACCAGGCATAATAAAATTTTAAGATCCTAATTTTCCCCTTAAATAAGGATGGAAAAAATACTCGGCCCCGACCCGACCGGGTATTTTCTCTCTCTAAAATTTTGGGGATCAGGGCGGGGCATGAAAAACATGAAGTCGGGGTGGGACGCGTTCGGGTATTTACTAGAAATTTTTTGCCCCGCCCCGGTATATTGTTATTATATTTATAAAAAATATCACTATATATAAACACTTTTATGAGTTTTAAGCTTTTTTTTGTTTTTTTGTTCGTGCTTATCGTCAAATTTTGCTAGATGTTGTTCAAATTTTAATATATTCGATTTTAACGGTCAAAGATTCAACTTTATTCTTTTAAATATGTAATTTAACATGTGGATAATTTAAAATTGGTTTTATTTTATTTTTTATATAAGTTTAAAGTCTCTTGAAACCATAATTTGTGATTGTGGTGGAAGATTGTTCGAATCTAACATTTATCGTCGACGAATATTAAAATTTTTAAAAATTTTCGGGGCGGGGCGGGTTTAGAGGTTATTGTATTGGGGCGGAGCGGGACGGGTAAATTAACATTTTAATTCGGGGTGGGGCGGGGTCGGGTTTAATAACATATAGATCGGGGCGGCCAAAAACCCGCCCCGTTGCGATCCCTACCCTTAAACCTGGAATAAATGGGTTAAGATAGTTGCTCTCTTAACGAGCCTTTGTAGTACCTGACTTAGACTAACCAGTCAATAAGTTAGATACTAATTGTTATTAAAATTAAATAAAAATTAAAACATTTTAATTCTACACTAAGTATAGGGGGGGAAAGCGGGTAATATCAACCATAAATTTATTAATGGTCCAAAATCAATGTAAGTGTGGAAGTGAATCTTAACCCTAATTTAATTATTGCATAAAATAGTTAAAAATTGATTAATTAGAAGTATATTTCTAAGACAAAACAAAAGCAGCAAACATAAGCGAAGCTTAAGTTTCGACACGTGACACTAGTGTTAACAGTGGAAGTAATATATCTAGTGGTTTATGTATTCATGTTAGTATAATATTAGTATAATTTCATATTTTCATTGTGTTTAAAATATTTATATTTATATAAATTTTGGCACATTAATAATTATACGTTTTATAAGTTTTGAGATATCGTTGTACGTATAGATTATTATCGTATTTTTATTGTTAAAATTTTTGTCATGTTTGATAATTGGCGGATAGTTGATCGGGGATTGTATTAGTTTATAACTTATAACAGATCATATTAGTTGATTTAATTTGACTAATGGATTGAATTAGTTGATTGTATAAAAATGTTTGGTAAACTAAATTGATAATTGATAGTTGTTTAATTAATTGAACAACTAAAATGACATATAAGAACATAATTATATTCAATAGTGTATTAAATAAATTATTGAATATTAATATTAATTATATTATGAAAATTAATTTTTTATATAAAATTATTAAGCATGTTTGAAGCTCTATATATTAATTTCTTATTTATATAATTGTTTTTAATACAATTTAATTAATTATTAAATTTAAATGATATTTGTAGCATTTGTATTAATGTCATATATTCGAAGAAAAAAAATATACATGTTCTACTTCAAAAGTATATTTAGCTTATTTGAATACTTTTTATAATCGTTAAAAATAAAGAGTCTTTACATCTTTAATGTCAAATCTTTGACTAAACATTTAAATTAACGAATTTACCTGATAAGCCTCTAAAAATAATTCAGACGTGTAATTTTAACTCAAAATGATGTTTACCGAATATAGTCAATTAATATTTATTTAGCTATTAAAAACCAATTATACATCAAGTGATATGATTGGTATCGAACTTATACAAAAACAAGAATTGATATGTGCCGACCGGTATGTCCGATATTAATACGAATATACGATATATATCTCAATCATGCAAATTTGGGCAGAATAGGGATAAATCAACCATGTATGATTTTTTTTTAAAATATCGTGGACTAGAAGAGAATCAAAGAATATGTGAAAGCTGCCAATAGGTGTTGGGTATATTGATAAGGCATATTGTATTTTTAAGAAGATGATACGAGTTTAAATTTTGAAGATGGTATTATTAAGAGGAACAACCTCACACCTTAAACGTAGACTGTAAGACGAACATACATATTACAAAAATACATGTGAAGGATGCTAATAAGTGTTGAGTGTATTGGTAAGACATATTGTATGCCCTCAAGGGGAGGATGCGAATTTAAACTTTAAAGACGATATTATTGAGAGAGACAATTTTGTACCCTAAACATAGACTGTAAGACACATGTTATAAAAAAAAACATGTGAAAGGTGTATAAGATGGCAGGAGGAGGATTCCATTATTTTTTATTTTGGAGTTGGACTTAGGAAACTACAAAGATAAGAGTATCCATGGGAATAATGATGGGGACATCTTGTTTCTTTGTTTGTTTCCATCTCTACAACATTCTTCCCCCTATTTATCTCTTCTTCTAATTGTTCATTTTCTTTCTTATATATAAATCAATAGTTGGTTTATCGATCTAGTAATTCGTATCGTGTATTATCAGTGTCGGGACCTGAAGTAACAGTTTGATGGGGTCAATTTAAATTTTTTTAAAAATTAAAAGCTTAAACGAAAGTTTTCAAAAAAAATTTAAAAATTTTGAGAGGCATTTATTTAAAAAAAATTGAAGCTTAATATGATTTATTTTAAAATATTGTGGAGGTCAAATTGAAATTTTTAAAAAATTTAGGGACAAAATTCAAAATTTCTCAACATTTTCAGGAGGTCATGGCCCTCTATTAGCCCCTTAAAGGTTTCATCCATGAGTATTATATATGCTCATTATAGACACGACCTCTCAATCTACTTTTCTTCATTGATAAAATCAAAATTCGATCTTATTAAGGGATCTAACACTTCATTCTGCTAGAACAACTAGTAATTGATTAACTTTTTTTTCTTATTGATATATTAATGGTGAATTTTTTTAACTTCAAAAACAAAATTAAGAAATTAAAATGAGTTTTTAATTAATATTTAAACAATAAAAAGTAAATAAATAATGCACATGACAACTTCATTTGCAGAATAAAAAAATCGTGTATATCAATCAAATAATAATCTTATATGAATAGGACAAACGGTTACTAAGGCTATGGGCCTCGATCCCCAAGAGTTTGGGAAAATTATTTTTAGTCCTTTATAAATTTAATTAACCCCCTCAAAAAAAATTGGCATTCTAATTAAGTTTTGTTCTTTTAATAATTTTAAATAGATCCCTCAAAATTTTGAAAAAAATCCTTAAATTTATAAAAAAAATAATTTTTTTAATTATATCCCATTTTTAAAAAAATTCTCATTAAGACCCTCAAGTTTTATGGAAATTTTCGATAGACCATCAAAAACTTTAAAAACTCTATTTTGTCTCCCAATTATTATTTTTTCTTAGTATCAATTATATACATGGATCTATATCTTAAACTCACTCGTAAAACTAAATATTTTCATTGTCACTGTATCAAATAATTATACATATTATAAATTTAAATAGTATATTTCTATATCTTTCAAATATATGATATCTATATTTTATCTTTGAATAAATAATAAATAAAACCTAAATTCTCGAATTTACGTTTTCAGGTACAAAAATAAATGCAATCACGTTAGTCTAAATTATGATTGATCGATTGTAGTGCATTATTGCAAGTGAAAAACTGTGTTGAATATAACAATAGGAAAAATCCAATTGATTTGTATTTTGTGCAATCTTGTTTTATTAATTGCTTAGATTCCCATTACCTTTGACATGGGCCATTATGGTAGCTTTAGGGTTTTACTTTTACTACCCCAAAAATCAACGTCAATATCATTCACATGATAACTACAAACCATAATTGCTTCGGGTTATGGTTAGGGGCGAAGCTAGGATCAAACATCGAGAGAAATCAGATTATTATATTTTAGAAAATAAAGGTTTATTAGTTATTTAATTTCAAATTTTAAGCAAATAAAATCTAATTTAACTAAAAGTTAACTTTGGTGAGAATTAAAATATCATTGGACGAAGATCCACTATTTGACTGAGTCGCTAATGATACTTATATTACTTTTATTTTGTATGAATTTGTATCTCGACATTTATCTTAAAAATAAAACATTTTTGTACTCGATGAAAAATGTCATTAGACGGAAAATTTTGGAAGAAGTCATGTCCCTCCTATTGTCTATTTGACCCGGACATTGGTTAGAGGAACCTATTATAATGGATAAATATTATATACACAGACGGTGAAAACTGAAAGTTTCCACAAACGCTTAGTTTTAGGGTATAGAGAGTTAGTTTAGGGTTTAGGGTTTAGAGGTTTAGGCGTATGATGTTAGAATTTAGGGATAGTTGTTTCAATTTAAGGTTCAAGGTTATAATTAAAGGTTTATAGGTTAAACTTAAATCCTCGCCATATTACCCTAAAAAATAAACCTTAACCTATAAACTCTAAATTATAACCCTAAACCTTAAATTGAAACAACTATCCCTAAATTCTAAACCCCTACACTTAAACTCATAAACTCTATACCCTAAAACTAAGGCGCTTGTAGAAACTTTCAGTTTCCAGCGCCAATATATAAGATATTAATCTATTATAATAGTTCACATTCTATTTTTATTTTTATTTTTTTGGTACTAACCTAAATGGTAATTGATATGCTTTTAATTTGATTCTTTTTAGTCATGAGATTTAACGGTTGTCACTCGAGTCCTATTTTCTAGATAATGAATGGAGACTAATAGCATAATTTGACTACTATAATATATTATTTTCATCAAATCATAATTTTTTTTGATGATCTCTTCGGACTTTAAATATCTGAAATAAATGTCAGCGGTTGAATAAATTGAATTGAATTAAGTAATGAATTTTATCATCAAGTTGATAAGTTTAACTAAAAGCTTCATGTATCAAGTATTATTTTTTTTTTATTGCGAGTTATAATCACATCGGCAAACACTACAAGGGAATTTAAAAAATAACAGATTGTCTGACATCTTGTGACTTGAAACGCTCGACAATACTTGTTATTTGAACGCTAAACTGCCATAACATCAGTCATCAGACTATACTGTCACAAAGACAATCAAATCCTGTAAAAAACAGACAAACAAATTGGTAAACAAACAGACAAAAAACAACTAAAAGAACATATGCAAAATGACTTCTAGCAAAGCAAAGCACCGAAAATGAAACTAAAAAAATAACAAATAATTCCTCTTTAAAGGAAAATAATCTTGTTTATATACAATTAAGGTAACTATTAGAAACCAGCTGACGACATAAGAATCACCTCTAAAAATGACTTTGACAAAATAAAATTCAAGAAAGTTTTTAGAAAGTAACCATCTGTAACACCCGAATTTGGGGGTCGGGTAAAAATAATATTAAAATAATGTTTCGGGTTTCGGGTTTATAATTAAAATAATAAAATATTATTTGGGCCTCGGGTTTTCAAACAAGTAAAATCATGTTGGACATGTTTTGGTTTTAAAGCCCAATTCCATAAACTTGGAAAATAGAAATAGTCATCCTCATTAATGACATTTTGGTAATAAGAAGGACTTTCAAATTTAAATCCCCTTTTATTAAAATAGGTTCCTTGTCATCTTCTTCTCGCTTCACATTTCTCATTTTCAACGACAAAGAGAAGCTCTCATTTCCATTTCACTGTTTCATCTCCTTTCTTCTTCATTTTTGGTCGATTTTGAAAGGTAATTACATCCCCATTTTGCTCTCATCTTCCTATCTTTGAAAGTACCATTAGATTTCATTTTCATCAATGTTTTAGAAATTTGGTTTTTCATGGAAAAATGTCAAAGGTTGAAGCTTTATGAGTCTTTATCAAAGCTTTTGATTTATTATGGTTAGATAAGTTGTATATGAACCATAAGGTCCAACATATGTGAATTTTAAAGTGTTTTACCATGATTTTCGGATTTGGGTTTTAATGAGTTTTAGAAGGGTTTTAAGGTTGTTTTTGGAGTTGTTTTATGTTGGAAATTGAGGGCTGAGGTTAGTATGATAGTTGTGGGTTGTTTTGGAATCATTTAAGTGTGTAAAAAGAGTGGAAATCATGAGTTTTGGATTGAGTTTGAGGGTTGCTCGGGTTTGAAGTTTTTGGGGTTGTTCTTGGCTTGAGAATCATGTGTTTTATACTTGTTGAGTATTTTGGGTTCTACATTGTTGTATGGACTGATTCGAGGTTGTTTTGTTTGTGTTGAGATGATTAGAAGCAAGAGATTGTGTTGGTGAAGCATCGGGAGTGAATCCGGAAGCTTGAAGGTCTTGGTTGCTTAGTTGTTGAGCTTGGAAGTGAAGGTGAGTGGTTAAACGCTTTTAAATAGTTTTAAAGTGTTGGTTCAAGCATGTGGACTAGGTTGGGCTTGGTAGACCCACCTAGAATTGGGATTAGATTGGTAGTCTAATCCCAAGCTATAGTTAGAGACTATGGTTGATCTTTGAATGTGTTTATGCCTCATGTTAATTGTGATTATGTTGGTTATGTTTATTGTGTTATACATGTATGTTGAGGCATGGATTGATGCATTGTTGTATACATGTGGATTATGCATGATGTTAATCATGGTGAGTATGTGTTAAGCACGGAAGTGGATATGAAATAATGGTGCAGATTGTGTTTAATATTGGCACTAGTATGCTTGGGTACAAATGATCGATCATTAGGATGTTTAGTGTGCACATGTGAGTCAAATGCGCGCGTGGTCTTGGTGATGATAGTCATCAAGATGGAGTACAGGTTCGCCCGGAAAATCTTCTTATATATATGTTAGTCGATGATGAGTGTAATCCCATCGACGGGGCGTGAGGATGAGTGAAATCTCCTCCGCGTGAACAGTAATGAGTGTAATCCCACCGTAAGGTAATGGTTGTGTTGGATGTGAGTTCCAACGTGTTATCCGTGTATTCGAGTCATAGCTAGGTGCCAATATGATTTGTTATGTGTTGCCATTATGGATTATTATATGTGTTTACAAATGATGTGGATTTGAGCTTGTTGAGCATGGCATAATGTTGAATATATGTTCACGCATTATGTGTATTTTGGGTCATGTGGATTGAAGGTAAGATCATGCATTCTACCTTGGTTGAGCTCGTGCTTGGACCCTGCATTGTCGAGGTTTGTTTTAATGAGCTTACCCTCACTAAGCTTTATGCTTACGCTCTCTTTGTTCGATAATGCAGATCCGTAGGTTCGTGGGTTGCTAGTGCAAGAAAGGGCTTCCAAGTGTGCTTTGTGGTGTTATCTTAGCTATCAAGTATGGATATTTTAGTTAAAGGATGTAATAGTCAAGCAATGGGACATGTATTAATTGCTTTGAGCTTTTAAAGTATGTTGATGTTGGTTTTCTTCAAGAGCATGTTAGACTCTCCCTTATCATGTTGTTGGTTGGCTTTTGGTTGCTTTGTCTTGCTTGTAAATCATGTTAAGCTTGCCTATCTTAAATGCTTAAGTGTATATTTTTGTGAAGCATGAACCTTAAGTCTTATGTATGAAGCATGTGTTGGATGTTGTTGATTCTTTAATGGATGGTTCCTATATGCTTGTGGTGTGTTGATTATGTTGGTAGATGTTTGGTTTTTCCTTAGGGTTTATGTTAGTGGGTTGTGTGGGATCTTAATGGTGTTTTTGGGACAGCCTTGTACCAAAAACCAGCTAAAACCAATATGCAGACAGAGGGCGTTTCGAAACGGTTGGCCCCGTTTCGATACGGTCCCTTTGTTTCGGGCCAGGCGTTTCGGTACGCTAGGGGGCCGTTTCGATACGATTTTGCTACTGAAAATATGAGATTTTGACGATGAATTAAAGTATCGGAACGGGCTTTGGCGTTTCGGAACGACCTTCATCTCGTTGACCACGAGAAGTTGACCGTTGAAGTCGTTTCGATACAGGTCACCCCTGTTTCGAAACGGTCTCCTCAAGTTAACTTTGGCCAGTTGACCCGGTCAAGGCGTATCGAAACACCCTATGGGTGTTTCGACACGGCCTGCTGTATAAGAATAAAATGAACTGTTTTGAGTGGTTGTTTGTCTGTTTGCTTCGTCGTATCTTCCGATGTTGCTTTCCTCACATAGGATTAACATCACATCTAGATAAGATAATAATAAATTGAATTTTTTTCCTTGGGTCGGTAACCGAAGTGGAGCCTTAACGAGTTTCGTCTCGGTTATTTCCGTGTAGCTCACTCGGATCGGTCAAGCGTCCGGATCGGGACGAGGGGTTACACCACCTAAGAGGTAAAAGAAAGAAAGAAAGTAGTAGTAGGGTTCTATTTAATCTTATATTTAAAAAAATTAATAACATTTTTAATATAAATATATGTACACATAATACATAAAACATTTAATAGTGTTACACATATTAGTTATTTGTGAATATTTAATCAGTAAAAGAATTACATAAAATTATACATATTTTTATCAAAATTTATATAAAATTTTGTCATTTATGTCCTACTTGTTGTAATTGCGCCTTTGAATGAAATTGTCTAATATTTAAATTTGAGATTATATATCAAATAAAGACTCTAAATCAAAGCAAATATGTATGGATTAGAATCTATTTATACAATGTTAAATTTTTATGCTTTTTAGACAGTTGAATTAATTGGTTTTAATAAATAAAATTAAAATTTTTAAATTAAAAACAATCCATTTATTTTTCTGTAAAAATCTCATCATTACTTACAATTAATCTCAATAGTTCATTAATTTAATAATCTAAAAAACGTATAAAACACTTAATTTTACAATGTATTAACATGTAGATATAAGAAGAAAAAAAGAGAACAATTAATTAATTTTGTGAAATGGGTAATAATAAAATAAAAACAGGTTGCCAAAAGAAAAAAAACGGTGGAAGTGGCCATTTTGGTGATAATATATATTAAAAATTAATATTTATATAAATTGAAATCCTAAAGGAGGGAGTATGTAAAGTCAGTTTGGCCATATTTTCCTTCAGCAATGCATCAGTCTTCACATCACATTTGGTTGTGATGTGATGTTTGATTTGACACCAATTGTTAGGGTGTCCCTCTCCCTATTTATCTTCTTTATGAACATAAAAATTCGAATCGATTCGACTCGAAAATATTACCAACATGATACATATACAATCTAGTAACTGATACAAATAAAATGTACGACATTTTTTGAATAGTTTAAAGATGATTACAATGCAGTATCTGTTCATAAACACTTTTAATTCTTTGACAAAGTACACATTCTTTGTAAACTTTGCGATTGAATTCGATCTTTTCGGATGAACATTATTCGTTTTTCTAATGAGATCAGTTGTTGGGTTCTATAGGAAATTTTTAATAAACTCAAAATTTAACATGTAATTTATATAAACAATATATAAAATATCATGACTAATTTGTTATATATTAATTATGTTCAAAAAAATTGTTATATATTAATCAAATAAAAATTTACCAAAGTGTATAATTATAAAATTACCCCTATCACCATCTAGTTCAAGGAAAAACGCTAAACCAATAATTGCCATGGCTACCCAGCAGCAGCCTACTTCTGATGAGTGATAAACCTGTCAACCATACGAATCAAATAAAAATTTTAATATATATATATATATATTTATAAAAGTAATATTTTAAATATTAGAATTTGAATCTAGAACGTTTACCTAAAATTCGGGTAATAAAACATTCCCATAATGTAATATTGTGATGATTGTTCGATGGTGGGACTTTTTGGATCTGTTTTCTCCGCTAGCCCCGTAAACGAATCGAGTGAACACGAATGAGAATATGTTTATGTTTGTTTGTTTAATTTTAATCGGATAAATAAACGAGCACGAACAACTAAACACACATAATTTTTTGTTCGTGTTCGTTTGTTAGAGAATGTAGCTTGTTCGTGTTCGTTCGTTGAAATGATAAACGAACGAACATAAAAGAACATATGTAAATAAATTTAAACGAACATATGTGACTAATTTTTTTTAAATGTAATACATTTGCTATGAAAAATAACAAATATATATGGACATATGTGAATAAATTTAAATGAACAGATTACCGAACGTAAATGAACGAACGAGTCATTTGTCGTGTTCATTCATTAATTAAACGTACGAAAAATCTTGTTTATGCTTATTAATTTAATAAATAATCGAACATAAACGAACTTTCCGCCGAACAGTTCATTGAACGTTTGTGAGTTTGCAGTGCTATTCTCCACATTGTTCTTCCCGCCGAACAACCGCACGAGTCATAAAAATTAAAAAAAATATTAGAGATTAATTCATAAAAATTAAAAAATATATATAGTTAAAAGGGTAAATTTTAAAAAATAAAGTGGACACGAACCCACCCAACCATTAACGTAGATCCGCCACTGGTTCCGTATCGCTCCTCCACCGTTGAAGACCACCACCACCCGCAGCTGCTGCTTCTCTGCTAAGGTTAGGATTGCTTGAGTGTTGTTGTGGGCCTTGTTTTTCTCTTGGGTTTTCTTAAGAACATTGGGCTAATTTATAGTTTTACTTTTACAGCATGTGGTGAGCCCAATGTTGGACTTTAAACTATTGGACTAGACTGTATAGATAAAATAACGTAATTTTTATGGCTTAATTATGATATAGGTGCCCTTAACTTTTTTTTTTTTGTAATAAGTGCTTAAAATTTTTTTGGTTGAAATATGTGTCTAACGTTTCATATTAGTCAGTCAATTATTGCTTGACATATGACTTTAGTTTTTGTTTTTATTTTTAGAAAACAAACTGAAAATAAAATAAATTAAAAATATATCTCATTTTTTTTAGAATTTATAAAACACTCACAAAGGAATCCTTGAACCCAAAACCCCCAAAATTGATATTGTTGCCGCTATGGGTGTTCAAAATAATTCGACTCGAACCTTTAAAAAATTAGGTAATTTTTTTATATAAAAAATACTAGATCAGGCCGGATACCCAACCCGGGATTTTTTCGGGGTAGTTGGGCCGGGTCTTGGCCGAAATTTTTTGTAACCGGCTACCCGACCCAATACTTTTAATATATTTATTTTTTAGTTTTAAATTATATTTTTATTTTAAGTTCTTAATGACTTTTAGGTGATAAACTTTAATATATATATATATATATTTCTATCTTAAAACTAACTTCGAATCACTAATTTTTGTCTTTAGATTATATTATGAACTTTTAATTTTATGTGCTTACTATGTGGTTATTTTTAACTTTTAAATTAAAAATAGATAAATAAAAAATAAATCGGGTACATGACAATTACGGGTCGGGGACAAGTTGAAAAATCTAATACTCGAAAAGTCGGGTACCTGAGAATGAATGACCCTAGTTATCGTCGTCGATAGTCTTGTCGGACTTCACCACTGCCGTTGTCGGAGACCCCGCCTATTTGCCTCAACCACCCATCGTCGGTAACCGACGACATGTGCGTCAATCGGACGTCGAACGACAAATGCGAAAGATTCCAACCGTTCGACGTCCGATTGACACACCTCTCGCCGATTATCGATGATGGATGGTTGGAAAAAATAAGCTGCGGAGTCTAACGATGCCGGTGGTAGAGTAAGGTTTGACGAGGTTAACGACGATGACAATGACGTCAATTCTGAAAATTTTAAATTTTAGGATTTGGGATATTTTTTTAGAGATTTTGAGAAGTTTTGAAGTTTTTTTAATTATTTTTTTCAATTTTTAAAAAAATAATAAATTACAAATAAAATACATGTGTCAATTTTTGATTGGGTGGTGAGTTTTTTAACGGTGTTATTAAAACATTAACTGAATAAAATTTTAGGCATATATATCTGTTAAAAAATACTTTAGACACCTATTACCAAAAAAAATGTATAATTTAAGCATCTATTTTGTAGTTAAGCCTAATTTTATTGTTAATTTTGTTTACAGTGGAATTATGAAAAAATGATTTGATGTGATGACGAGATGAAAATTTTCATAAATGGTGTATTTTTAAAGTTAGGGTTAGGGTTTTGTGATTTTGAGTTAGGCTTTTAGTGTTTAGGGTTAGCTTTTAATATTTAGAGTTATAGTTTATAGTTTTGTGTTTAAAATTAAGATTTATTTTTAGTGTGTAGGGTTTAAAATTTAATTATTTCAAATTAATATAAAAAAAATGTATAAATTTTAAAAATTAAATTTATTATTAAATTAAACCATCCGTTTCAAATTTGAAATTAGAGATATATATTTAACAAATTTTTAATTGAGTAAATAAACGGTTAGTTCTGAAATAAAAATTACTTATTTACCAGCAAATATACAAGATACTATAATTTATCCTAAATAATATAATAAAATATAACGTTATTTAAGTTTATAAAATTAATAAATAAATAAAATATTTAAACACACAAAAAAAAGTGGGCAAGCATATCAGGCGGATTGATCAAGCTGTTACTCTTTGTTCTATCGAATTTCTTAAGTTATAAATTTTAAAGGTAAAATGACAAAAAATGCCCTCAACGTTTGCATGTTTTATCATTTGAACCCCTATTCTTTTTTAGGTCTAAATATGCCCCCCAACGTTTGCTTGTTTTGTTATTTGGCCCCCTATTCTTTCTTTTGGTCCAAATATGCCCTCAACGTTTCATTCGTAGTCCAAATATGTCCCCAACGTTTCAATTTGGTCTAAATATGCCCCCGTTAGATGAAAACTATCAGTCAACTGACGTTCAACAACTGATAATGACTGGACTTGCCACGTATTAAAATCTACTGATGTCACGTCAAATTTGTTTATAATCCGTTGACCATCAGTTGATTAACAGTTTACATCCAACAGAAATATTTAGACCAAAAAAAAGAATAGAGGGCAAAATGACAATGACAAAAACATGCAAACAATAGGGGTATTTTTTTATATTTTACCAATTCTAAACCTAAGCACACATTTTATTTCTGAATTCCTTTTTTTTAAGTAAGATTAATATTAAAATTAAATTTTGTAAAATAAAAAAACTATGTGACCCACCACACACAAATCCTAAATCTAAGTAGAACCAAAAAGCTTAGCTCACATGAAAAAATTAAAAAAGCAAGGATTGGCTTTAATCTTTTTATCAAATCCAACATTTTATTCTTTCTTCCAATTGGCTCCTATCTTCTCTTTTTGACCATCACTTCAGTCCAACATACCAAACCATCAACTTTAGATCACATGGATTTGGATTCATAAAACATTTTACACTTTTTCCAGTTCAAAAATACTGCACAAAAGACCCACAAATCCCATTTTGAATCCACTTTTTCCTCAATTTCTAGCTTTTTTTTGTTACACAAAAAAAAACCCCACAAAACATTTCAAAATATCTGACATGTTCATGCAGACAATGACATTAAACTCTATATCTACTGTTCTTCTCTGCAGCTATGGAGAGGAGCCTTGAGACACCATGAGTCCAAACATCATGGTCCCTTTGGCTCTTGCACTCGAACTCCACTACCCCGCGCAACGCCGTCTTCAACCCGAAGTATCTCCGGTTCTCTCCGCCCTCCAGCAGGTGACGGCCCGGCCATGCCGGCATGTCTTTAACCACTTCCATGATCACATCTGGCAGGGGGAAAATTCAATGTAAAGGAGATTAAAGATTTAAAGATTTAAAGTTACAAGACAATCCTCCTTTGTTTATCTTTATCTTTTTTACTTTAGTGACTAGCTTTTCTCAAATCCCCAAATGGAACAAACACTTACTCTTTTTCTTTTTTGTGATGGTCCCAGCAACATGTCTACTCTTCATCTTCAGTATCACCTGAACATAAAGCACGATAAAATACTCGAACACGATACGAATACATGAATACACGAATACATATGAATATAAAGGAGAAAAGAAGGGTAACAGGTCAATTTATGTCATTGATTCTTTTACTTTTGTGTAGGACTTTGTACCCTCTCAGGTTCACACAATAACATTATCTGAAGCATCATTGATTCTCCAATAATTGAGCAATGTCATCTTTTCATGCATATGTTACTCGGACTCGAGTGCAAGTATTCGACTCGAATATAGTTAAATTTTAGGCTTACTTGATTCATTCTGTTTATGTAAACAGAGACAATCTTCCAATGGAGATCACCTGGAACAATCAGATCAATGATTTTAAGCAAAAATGCAACAAAATCCACTAAGGAATATGAAATGCATGGATAAAAATAACCTTTTCTGGTACGTTTGAGAAGCTCAGAGCCTTTAGCAAGCAATTCTCTACTGCAAATCCCCAAGAAATTCTCATCGGGAGTAAGCTCGCCGCTAAAGCCGCCATTAGAGCTGCCGTTACTGCCGCCGCCGTTGGCATTGCCACCACCTTTGTCCATTGGAATAACAGCTGCTATGTTCCATACTTCCTTCAATGCCCTTGCCTTCAATATGGCTGCACCTCTTAATGCTAAACAATGAAACCAAAAAATGTATTAAAATGAAAAACACTAAAATTTACATTGTGTTAGATGTTGGATTATGGTTTAACATTTATATACCGGTGGCGGCACCGGCGTTTAAGGTCATTATATCCTCGGCGGTCCGAACATTGACCGCCGAGCTGATTACTGAGGCCAAATGTTCACGTTCAGCTCCCATGGCTTCAGCAGCCTCCACGCATTGTGCAGCAACTAAGGTGGCGGCTGATGCCACGGCCATATCCGTCTTTGTCAACGGCTCATCTTTCCCGGACGAAGCGGCGGTTGCCGCTGCGATAGCTGCCACAGCTGCAGCAACACTGGCAACTGAAATAGCAGCATGTAGCTGAGCATTATGAGCACGTGTCTCTTCCTTTTTCTTCTCCTTCCTATCCTTCAGCCATCGTCCCACCGTCTTTCCACCGCCCCCCACGGCGGTTGTAACGGGGACAGCCGCTGCAAATGCTGGAGTTGTACGATACAGCGTGTTGACAGAGTTACCAGCGCGGCAAAATTGCTGCAAAGGTAAAGGTCAGCTGGACATTCATGTAGGGACTTGCCCCCTCCAAAATTGCAAAACTACATGCTAATACAATGGTATAATTACATTCCGAGTCCCGGAAACATTCCTAAGTTACAAACCCTAACCTCATCGATCTCCGAAGGTGAAATTGGAGGACTATCTGTTCCTGTTAATGGTCCACTGCTATGAGACGGTCTCCCCGAAGTTCTTGGAGACATTTCCTGTTGCTAAAAAAACCAAACAACATTAAAACAAAACCAAAAACCTTAAAAAAAAACAAAACTCCATTGTTCTGCAACAACACTTACAGACTGTGACATGATCCTTTCCATGACCATCTGGGAAGTTTCATAAGAAGCAAAGGAGAAAGGGTTGCTGGAAACCATGCCGATGTCTTCAATCTCGCCGGAAATGTCCTCTTGTATAACGAGGTTGCCGCTCGACGTGGCGTTTAAACACTTTTGTTGAGAACCGGCAGCTTTGGAAGATGCGGTGGATAAAGCTTTTGAAACTTCCAGAGCCGAAACACTCCATGAACGTGACAAGAACTCCATTGGTTCACGTACTGTCTCCGGTGGCCGGAATGGCGCCGGCACTGGTTTCGGCCTCCAGGGATCGACGACGGGCTTCTCCATTGGCTTTTTGGGAAGGAAAGGTTTTGAGACAAAAAGAAGTAAAGAAGCGAGTTGTGTTTTCTATGCAAGGTGATAGAGATGAGGAGATGGCCGTACTTTTTATTGAGTGATGTCAAAAGGTTGTAATTTTGTGAAAGTTTACGAGGGTAGAATTGGAAATACAGATTTTCTTTTTGTTTTGAGCGGGGGAAATTATATATATATCGTTTAAGGTTATAGAAATTCATTTAAATTATTCGATTAGAATCGAATAGTACCATAATATTATATATAAGAATGGATTGAAAGGGATTGGGGGAGCGATCTTCCCACATAAATTTAAAATACGCAAATGATTTAATCGAAAAAAACAACCACAGATGCGCATGTTGGAGTTATGAAAAAATTATTAAGTGAATTCGGCTCACGATATTATTTATAGCTCATCTAATAACATTTATTAATATTAATGTGAATTTTAAGTAACACCCATTCTTTAGTTTCATGTTGAAACATTTGAAGATTCATCTTCGAACAAAATGAGATGAAATTTTTTTATTAGGTGCGATTATGGATGACGTGGTGAGCCAACCTCATCTAATAATTTTGTTTAATTTGAGGTTTTTTGTTATGGACAAAAAAATATCGGCCCCTTTTTCAGTGTCATTTTTATGTCACAATACTGGAAATTCTAATTCTATGCTCTAACCCTACATTATAAACCCTGAAATTGTCCTACCTCATATTCCATAAACTTTAATCCTAAGCTCCAAGCCCTCAACCTTGAACTTAAATTTTTAATGTGTGACATAAATAGAGGTACCTAAATGAGGCAAGGACTTCTAATCTCTCTAGTAGGAGTTTTAAAGAGTAAATTACATGAATAGCCACCTAATTATGAGAGAGGTTTCATCTTCACCAACAAACTTTCGATTTCAATCAAAACTTTAAAACATAAGTTCACTTTAAACCTAACAGAAAGCCGACATAGGCCTTGTTTGACAATTAGCGGATTACATTAGCCGTTAGCTGATATTTGATTGCATTAGCTGATTTGACTAGCGGATTGTATTAGCTGATTGTATAAAAGTGTTTGGTAAAATTAACTGATAGCTGATAGTTGTCTGATTATTTAAACAAGCAAAATGACATATAAGGACATGATTATATTTAATACTTGTTTGAATAATTTATCAGTTATGAATATTTTATATCTAATAAATATTAATTAAATTTGTAAAAATTATTTTTAATATAAATTTCCTAAACATATTTGAAAGATTTATATATTAATTTATTATTTATATAATTATTAAAAAAATTATATGCGCATATAAATATGTGATAATAAAAATAGAATTAACTTACAAATATCACCATATAAATTAGTAGTAACAACAAATAAGTCAAATATTTAATATGTTATTATTTATATTAAAAATTTTATTATTTAGTTTAAGTTATTTGGAGATTTTTGGTAATTGTTAAGGGTAAAAGAGTCATTACAACTCTAATATCAAACCTCTAATCTCAAAAAGCTCATATTAGAAGCTTTTTCAAAATTAGTTTTTTCACCTCAATCCGCTATTTCTATCCGTTATTTACCAAACATCAATATTAGCGGATTTGACTAGTCAAACCTCTAATTATACCTCAAACCTTTAATTTTTGCCCAAACCGCTATTTACCAAACATGGCCATAGTAATTGATACAATTTTATATAATTACATGTTAAGTTATTATTATTTACACATTATATTAATTTAATTTGAAAATTTAAATCTTCCAATCATATAGTGCACACGCCATCCTTTAAATAGAGGAAATGGGAGTTTTGACCCAAATATTGCAGCATAATTTTTTTTATTCTAAACCTATAGCACAACCGACTTTAATTCCCGCAATATTGCACTTTCTACAGTACATGTAAAGTTATATTCAGTTGAATCCGACTTTGAACAATAAAATTAAAAAATACCCCTAAAGATAAGTATAAAAAATCTGACTTCAAGTAATTTTTAAGACTTTTTGTTAAAAATATTATTCATAGTCGAATTCAGCTCAATTCGACTTTACATATACTGTAGAAAGTGCAATATTGTAGGAATTAAAAATACATTTAAAATAAAAAAATCTACTGTGAGTAAAAAATCGAGGAAAAGTGTATTAAGATAAATTATTAAAAAAAAATCAACCAACTCATTCCAATATTTTGGTAAATAAAAGAAAAAAGAGAGATTATTAATATTACACCCACCTAATTAAAGGTGGGAGAGGAATGGCCAATGAATGAGTGACAGAAAAGGGCTCCAATTTCCAAAGAAGAGATTTAGTAAATCAGTTCTCCACTCATAAACAGAGCCGCCGCTGTCAACACTTCTTCTCAAACGAAAAGAAACACTGCCTACGCTACTTCCGGTAATTAATTGCAACTCAAGTACATTTTAATAAAATTATAGAAATAAATCCGATAAATTTTACTCAATGTTATTTAATTATAAGTTTTATAAAGGCCTAAGGGTTTATTAAGTTCTTAAATTTTTATAAAAAATTAATTAAATTTTTTATTTTTTTTGTACTCGATTAAGTCTTTAAACTCAAGAAAAAAAATTAGTTTAACCTTTTGATTAAAATTGACCGTTAACTTTAACAGTTTTTTAAAAAAATATTTTTGACACGTGTCGTAACAGGATAATGCCATTTGTCATTTTTAAGATTTATTTTTTAAAAATATATAAAAATCCGAAAAAATTAAAAATTCTGAAAAATATTTTAATTCCGAAATTTAATTAAAAATAACAAACAATAATTTTAAAAAATATTATTATACAATTGTAAAAATAAGTTGAAAATATAAAAAATAAAAGTTATTTATGTTCTTAAAATAAATTTTATTGTTTTGTATTTTTTTAAATTTATTTATTTAATTTTATAATAATATTTAAAATTTTAACCTGTTGAAAAAATATTATTTTTATTTTTGAATAAAATTTTTAAATTAATTTTTTATATTTTAAAATAATTTTTAGATTTTTCTAGTATTTTTTTGTAAAAATTTTAGATTTTTTTTCTGATTTTTATATATATTTTTTAAAATTATAAAATATCATAGTAATGACAAGTGGTATTATTATCTTGTTGCGACACATGTCAAAAAATATTAAAAAAACCGTCAATGTTGGTCAAAGGACCAAATTGATTTGTTTTCCTTGAGTTTGAGTGCTTAATTGGGTGTAAAAAAATTTAGGGGCTTAATTGATTTTTTTTAAAGTTTAAGGGCTTATTGAACACTTAAGCCTTTTATAAAAATACATTATTTCTCAAATTTAAAAATATGAGATTCAATTATTATATTGTTACAAACATATCGTTGATCTTAAAATATTAGACGAAAAATTAGTAAGAATATTTGGTCAATTGATTAAGCTGCTCATCTTTGTTCATTTCCCTTAGATTATGGATTCTAGGCCCACTAGGAACACCTTCTTACTTCCCCTAGAGTCTCACTTAGGAAAGACAATGGGCGAGGTGGGTACGTATACCCCCTATCCCATTCTCGTACCCACCTAAAATTTTTATATCCGCCACCCACCCACCACCCACAATGAGTACAATTTTCAAATTCACACCCGCCCGCGCGTGTATATTTTTAAACCCATCCTCACACCCACCACCCAATTAGATACATATTACACATCTCGTACCCGCCTAGCAACAACCATACACATAAAACAAAAATTCAAGAACAATCATAAACTTAAATTACAAGGAATGTCTTATATAATATTAGGATTTATAGAATAGTTTGTGAAATTACATCTAAATTCATAATAGTACAAAATTATATGGCGAGTAGGATGTGGGGCGGACGGGTGCGGGGCGGGCAAGATCTTAAATCCACCACTTACCCACTACCCGTGGCGGGTATGACTTTTTACATCTATACCCGCCCACTACCCATCAACTTATACACATCCCCACTTAATTGGGACAACTGCGGAATCCACGAAATTTTTTCGTCTGCCATCCCTAGTCTGACTTTCTTTCTCTTCTAGGTAAAATTAAAATTAGATAAGATTTGTCAAAAAAAATACTAGATGAAAATAATGATGTGACTTGATACATTAACAGTTTTAGTCATTAAAACTTACACAATTTGTTAATTTTATATTAATTTAAAATAACTCAATAAACTCAACATTTCATAATTAAATTTTTTAATTGTTATATTTATTTATTTTGATTTTTTTGTTCAAATATTTATTTTGATGGGAGATTGATTGGTTGATGACTTAAAGTTGAATGACAAGCTGCAGCCATACTACTAGTAATTAGGGTTTTGTGACATATTGGGTTGTTTCTCAAATCTCACCTACCTGTCTTAATCATTACTTAACAGTCTTTTTACTCTTATCTTAATAATTCAACTTTTAAATTTTTTTATTTAATAATTAAATTTTATACATTAAATATTTTTGATTACTCACAAATATTTTGTTAAATAAAAAATAATTTTTATAATTTACTTTATTTAACCGTCTTAATCTACTATTTTTAATAAAGATATAATGCATTAAAGACGAAGAAGATTACAAAAGAACGTGCAAAGCACCTGGGATGAAAACTAATTCTATGTGCTAGCAAAAAATCTACTAATCTTAATTAAATATTATACAAATTAGATATAAAAATAATCCATGCAATCCGTATTGTTTTATTAACGTCATTTAAAAATACAAATTATTAAAGATATTGTTTAAAAAGAACTGATATTTCATTTCAATAAATTAATAATAAAAGTTGTTTTCCTAAAATCATTGTTAATTCTCATTAATTAATGGTAAAATGACAAAAGATACCCTCAACGTTTGCATGTTTTGTCTTTGTCCCCCTATTCTTCTTTTGGGTCAAAATATGCCCCCAACGTTTGTTTTAATTTAACATTTGGCTCTCTATTTTTTCTTTTGGTCCAAATACGCTCCAACGTTTTATTCATAGTCCAAATATGTACATGTTGAATGTAAACTGTCAATCAACTGACGGTCAAAGGCTTATAAAAAAATTTGACGTGACATAAGCAAATCTTGATACGTGGCAAGTCCAGTCAACATCAGCTGTTGAACGTCAATTGACTGACAGTTTTCATCCAACGGAGGCATATTTAAACCAGATTAAAACGTTAGGGGACATATTTAGACCAAATTCAAAATTAATTCAAGGTCGGTGAAAATCGCCCGAAATTCTGCTTGAAGCACGTCGACAAACTCAATTTTTTTAGAATAACCCGAGATGGAAGCACCTATTGAATCGCGGAAGAGACCTCTGAAATCTTTGAAACATATATTTCATATTGTTTTCTGCATCAATATTAAATCTTTGAAATACACTAAAATCATAAAAACATCAAAATTATTTATTTACAGATTTAAACTTAATTAGCTATTCAATGCTTACGAACAAAATGATTGATTTTTTAAGACAAAAAAAGATTAAATTTTAATTGTATCATATAGTAGAATTATAATTTTGTACCTTAAAAATACATTATATTTATTTATGGTCAAGAACAAATTTTATTTTCAAATTGTTTAAAATTCGTTTCATATATGATTTCATCAGTTAAACTTGTAGTGTTTCCATAAAAGATATTACTGTTTTAATCACGATTAACATTAAGTATCAGATTCGATCCGAAAATAGATCAAAAAATACGATAAACGAAACAACATCTTCAAACAATTCTCTTTGGGAGCCATTTAAAAAACCCGAAGCTTAACTCGGTTGATTTATACGGTCGAAGGCGATTTTCGGAAAATTTCCTTCGATCCGTACCCTATAACTTACACAAACCAAACCATGAATCTCATAAAAGGTGTAACAATAAATAATACAATCTGGTAAGTTGCTGCCATCAACAAATGAACATGCTATGCTTGATGCTCGAATTGCTATCTGGATCGTGGAACTCGGAACTCCGAGCAACAGATTTATATATACACCAGCAACAACACCGACATTATCAGCCAATGACAATTTCCTAACAGCTTCGAGTCCGCTGAGAAAAATAGAAAGCAATCCTTTTCATTCATGATACAGCAGTATATGCATTCGATACAAGTATTTTAAGAAAAATGAAGCGTTACACATGTCTGGTTTTTACCTCGATTAACATCATTTCGAGATGATGTCGGTGTTACGGAAGTAGACCTATTTGATATGGAGATACCAAGGTTTGCACAATCCATTCCAATTGCACCTTAAAGTCCAGAAAGTTCAAACTCAATTAGCAATTCTCTTCAAGAAACACCAATTAGAACATACTACACTAAAACACCTCTAGGAGAGTGTTCTTACATTCTCTGTAGCACGGGAACGCGGAGACGTTAAGAAGATTAAAATAACCCTCCGAGCATTTGCAATCATATGTAAAAGGAGATGTCTTGTTGCACGATCCTCCTCCGCATTTAGTCCACCGGCAGACTATTAAACCACGAACAAATCAACAAAAACGATATAAAACAACCAAGTAGAAAGCTTAAACGGTACAAAGCTTACTATCAAAGATAGATTGATTCAATTTAGCAGCCTTCTCTTGCACCGGGGAAGGAGCTGCTGCACAAGCAGTATCCATCGTACCTAAAATCCGCAAATCAGCAGCAGCATAAACACACGAACTAATCGATCACAACACGTGCAACGATCTAACTTCTTATTTTTAAGCAATATCAAGCTTAGCAATCTTTGACTTAGGTAAGATATCAACATCACATATAGACAGGTGTTTGGTGCACAATCCGGAGATGATTTAGGTATGATTAGCATTCAGCATGCATCACAAACTTCACTTAAATATCGATTTCTTCGAATTGTAATAATATTTTAAAACTAAAAACTTAACCACATGTAGGTTTCCAGAAACCAGTGAACAGAACATCATCAAATTAAGGCCAAATTCAGATGGGAAACATATAAACCATAACCAATAAACAAAACAATTGTATGAACTGAAATAAGTAAAGAATCAGAAAAGGGTAAATTTACATACAATTGGGGAAAATGCAAGGGAGAAACTTGGGATGATTGTCAGCAGCAGCAGATTGTTTCCAGCCAAAATCACATTCACAGGTATAATAAGGGAGTGTTCCATTTGAAGAAGGCTTGCACTTTCCCTTTCCACATTCCACTTCTTTACATACATCATCTGCAACAACAACAGCAAATCATATAAATTTATGAGGAAAAACAAACACCCAAGTTAATAAAACACCCAGAGATTCCAACACAAATCAACCAGAAACAAAAGATTGAAAGAATGGGGAAAGGGAAAGTGGGAAACCGAAGATGGGTGGCAAAAGGGGGGATAAAGACTCGGTTTTGGCAATCTTGAAGTGCAGAGCAAGGAAGATGGAGAGGAAGGCAATGGAGTTCAGAGAAGCCATGAGTGGAAGTTTTAAGAAACAAGAGTATTTGGCCGAATTGGTGATGTGTTTTTGTTGAGTTTGGAGGAAGCTGGAAGAGACGAGGAGTTTGAACTCGGTGGATTGAGTCGATGATTTGAGTCGTGGGAGTGGACTTTGGGGGTTAAACTCGGTCGTTGAGTTTACAAGTGTCTGCGTAATTTGTCATTTTCACGTGTAGGAAAATGGTCGGGTCCTTTATAAATAAATAAAAAATTTTCCCAATTTCATAAAACAAACTAATAATCCTAAAATTGATACTTTTGTCTATGTCGATAGCCTCGTCGTATCTTATCACATATGTCGGCGAAAGTTTTCGTCTATTTTTTTCAACTTATCGTTGGTAATCCTTAAGAAGCATGCCAATCGAGTATCGAATAGTTGATATATTTTGTGTTTGTCGTTTGATATTCGATAAATACGCCTCTCACTGGTTACTGGCAACAGGTAGTTGCGAAAATGGGCGGAAACTTCCGACAACGGCGGTTTTAAGGTCCTACTAGGCTATCGACAGCTAAAACGATGTCAAATTTGAGATTTTGAGTTTAGGAAATTAGACTATTGTGTAATTTTTAAAATCTTGAGATATTTTTTCATTTTTTCAGCTTATTTTTTATAAATAAAAAAATAAAAATCACGTGTCAAGTTACAATTGAATGATCAATTTTTTAACAGAATAATTTTAGCTCAAACTAATATGAAATGTTAAACACTTATTTCAACAAAAGAAAAATTTATTACAAAAAATAGGGTAAAATTTAGCATCTATTTTATATTAAGTCAATCAATAATAAAAAAATATGGTTAACACGATTCAATTTACTAACTATAAGCAATACAAAATTAGTTTCGTTAACACATCATATCACTAAAACAATAATCAAAACAAAAATAGATTGTAAGGGTAAGATTTAAGAATGGACTCTAGGGGTGGGTCACAAACAGCAACGTTAAATAGCGGTTCAAAAATTTACAGGGCTTTGTACAGTTTATTAAAACGAAGCCTTTTAATTTATAATTTTAAAAATATATAATATTTTTAAAAGATATTTTATTTTATTAAAAATATATTATAAAGTTCTCTTTAAAGTTATTTTTATATATTTTTTTCTTGTAATTTATTAAACCAAAATTTGTTGTTTTCTTCATATAAACATTTAATTTAACTCATTTGGGGCACTCTTTTCTTGAAGCCCTACGCGATCGGTCACCTCGCACATGTCTAAAACCTCTATTGTAAGGGTTAATTACCACATTCATACATGAACTATACCGAATTATGATTTTCATACATAACATTTTAAAATTAACAATTTCATACAAGGGTATTTGGCCATCAACCATTATGCACACTTCTGTCACAGAATCTGACATGACATGTAAGGACGAATAAAAAAGTGACACCTGGCATATTTTTTAATAGAAAATCTCTTCATTTACTTAAGGTGTAATAGCAAGACTAGTCCTCAATAGTTTGTTATTTTTTTATTTCACCTTTAAGGTTTAAAAATTCAAAAACCACCTAATGTTTATTTTTAAAAATTAATTAAAAACCAAGAAAAGGGATTATTTTCGGGTAACTAATCCATTCATTCTTTGCCCTCCGTCACTCTTCTCGTTATCCTCTGTTCTCTCTCTTTAAATTAAACCTAGAAATTGACAGTTTGTCATCAACCATTATTTCGACTACCGTCATTGGTGGCCGTTTGACTCCGAAGCACATCGGAAGACTTGTATCGATATGATAAATATGCATCTGACACATGGCAGTCTGCGAGATGATGAAGGTTCCAAATTTTGAAAAACTTTTCCGGTTTCAATGAAATGGGTGTTGAGGAATTATAAGAAACAATTTTATATCTTTCGGCAACAAAATTAGGTTGGTGGGTACATATTATAGTAAGTTTCGAAACTAACAATATTAACTTAAAATGTTATCGCCTACAAACACTTCGGTTACACACTTTTTTCTTAATCGAACGGTTCCATTTTTTAAAATTGTAAGAACTCGTCGTTTATTAGTCGTAATTTAACTTGTCTTTCTTTAGATTCTCCAAGCCATTTTTTCATTCTATACGCAAAAGTGATTCATGGAATAGACTACGACGTCTAATGATAAGAGGGGGAAAGGAGAAATGAAATCCACAATCGCGACAATTACTGTTATTGACGAATAGGGTTGTAAAAGAATCAAACGTTCAATAAATCGTTTGACTGGAAGTTTGTTTATTTATTAAACGAATGAATATAAACATGATTTTCTGTTTGCTTAATTAAATGAATGAATACATACAAAGGGCTTGTTCATTCATATATGTTCATGAACTTTCGATAATCCGTTTGTTTAAATTTGTTACATATATTCATTTATTATTTTTCATAATGAAGTATTATAATTAAAAAAAGTATATTAAAAATATAAAATAAAGAAAATTTAAACAATACTCAATGTACGAAATTTCATATTTCATAAAAAAAGTTTAAACAATACTTAATGTTAATTTGCATTCGTTCATTTGTTCATGTTCATTTATTTATTCGGTTAAAATCGAATGAATACTGAACTTTTATAATTGGATTTAAAATTGAGTTGTTACTTGTTAGCCAATTACCTCGTTTCAGTATATATAGCCCAAAACTAACAAATTCCACCAACAGTCTCAAACTATGTTCAGATTTTGATCTGGTCTTCTAATTACAAAACGTTCTAATTATGACCTGTTATTGATATCATTTCAATCATGTCTTTCAATACGCAATAATGTATATATGAACCGAATTTTAAATATTGTTACATGGAAAGTTTCGATCTAATATTTCTAATTTTAAAATTTCCCCCCAAATTGTTGCTATTTTGGCTTTATTTCCTATTATGTGCCTTTTTGAGTGCTATGATACTTGATCGGGTCAGATCACATTTCGGTTATATCATGTTAAGGTCAAGTTGATCCTAACTCAGACACGGTCCAAGTTGAGTCAATTTTCATGTCGGGGTCAAAATGGTACGAGTCCAAGCAATTAATTATCGGACTAATTCGGGTTCGAATGAAATTCGAGTCAGGTCATTCAAGATAGCAGGTCAAGTTCAAGTTGGGTCACGTCAATTTTGAATAAAATTTATGTCGAGTTAATTTAGTTTCGGGTCGAGTTAATTCACGTGTATATATATATAATTCTATTAAAATATAAAAAATATATGAATAATCTTTAAAAAATTAAATTTTAAAATATTAATACAATGAATATATATATATAATTCACGTGAATATATATATATATATATATATATTATTCTATCAAAATTTTAAAAAAATCATATGAATATTCTTTAAAAAACTTCAAAATTTAAAATCTTAATGCAATGAATATATATATATATTAAAATTTAAAAAATAATATTTTTTTGAAAGGTAAAAGGGAATCTATTTCCATTAAGTTTGTAACATGTAATAATTAATAAGAATAACATAAAATCAAATTTAGTCATAAACGATTACACATTATTTTAAATTGATCTTAATTCAAAAAAATAACATTGGAAAATCAAAATATAATGTTTAAACTTTTGAATTAAACATCAATGTGTAGTTTAACATTCTACACGTATTATTTTTTGAAGAAAATCTGTAGATCTGATTCAAAACATAAAATAAAATTATTAACTTAATAAAAGTTATAAAAACATATAAGTTTTTACAAATTTTTGTTTGAGGATGACTGTTATAAAAATTTAGTGCTTTAAAAATTGTTAAATATGCATTTGGAATTGCAGCCGTAATCCTTATCTCAATTTCAATCTTATGAAATCCCTATAAAATAAAAATTAAATTTTAATAATATAATATACATAAATATTATTTAAGTGTATTGAAAACTAACATGCACTAGATTATTATCTTGCGTTGAATTGTTAACTTGTCATAGATGGTGATTATTGATGTGCATATATAAATTAACACAAAACTTCACGTTATCACCAAAATTATAACCACAATATTAACATACAGCTTCAAAATACGTAATCGTAAAAAATTCACGGTTGTTTTATCGAACTGTAATCTGATAATAAGTGCGTGAGTAGTTAATCCAACAAACACTAATTCGATGATATTGAACTTGAATAACACAAAATGATAATATTAAAGTGTCGATCACATTCCTCTTGGTCATCTCTTGTAAATTTACCATTAATATTAATTTCTAAAATGGATATCAGGCAAATAAATGACTGTCCAATAAAAATTTGGGTCCAACATTATTAACCCTATCAAATGATAATAAATTAACTAGATTGAATAATATTTATATGGTATTAATAAAATGTAAAATAAATATTATAAATGTAACAATTAACTTACAAATAAATTTTATTGAAAAATTAGAGATAAAACTTGATATTAGCAGGCATATCGTACAAATCCTCTTTTACAATTTACTTATCGTTTTTATAGACGCTTATATGAAAAGGCAAGCTAATGACATTTATCATTAAGTTTTAAAATTTATCAATAACATTATGCTCTTATGCAGAATCATCGAAATCTAGTAAAAGTCTTATTCTTATTTTTTTCTCTTTTTATTTTATAAGATTCTGATGATTCTGCAATAAAAATTAATGTTATTAATGAACTTAAATTAATAATGATAGACATCATTACCTTACCTTTTTATAAAAGCGGCCGTAGAAGCGATAAGTACACTAAAATAGAAGATTTGCACTATAAGCTTGTTGTTATCATCTCCGATTTCTCAATGAAACTTATTGTATATATTTTTTTCATATCAAATATTTATTTTATATTTCATTAATATCATATGCACATGATTTACTTTAGATAATTTATTATTATTGATATAGTTACTAATGTAGGACACAAAATTTTATTGGTCAATTATCTATTTGCCTGGTATTCATTTGCTTAATTAAATGAATGAATACATACAAAGGGCTTGCTCATTCATATATGTTCATGAACATTCGATAATACGTTCGTTTAAATTTATTGCATATATTCATTTATTATTTTTCATAATGAAGTATTATAATTAAAAAAAGCATATATTAAAAATATAAAATAAAGAAAATTTAAACAATACTAAATGTACGAAATTTCAGATTTCATAAGAAAAATTTAAACAATACTTAATGTTAATTTGCATTCGTTAATTTTTTTTTGAAAGGATAATTTATTCAATTCAAGAGGAAATTCATGACTCTTGCCTCATTAAAAAACCTCCCTAATCCTATTTTGGAGGAAAAAGAGTGCAAGAGACCATGATTACACTTATAATTCTGAAATCCTGTATCAAGAGAATTGGACTCATATCCACACTTGAAACCCCCCCTCTAATTCAAGCTAATCACGTCCTGCACCGTGGACTTAGAACCTTTCATCATGTCCCAGCAAACCATAAACTATTAACCTTTCTCCCTATCCCCTTCTTGGCTAATAGATCAGCCGATACATTCGCCTCTCTAGGCGCGTATTGAATATTCCATTTCAGACCTTCACCACACTGCAAGCATGCCTTAACCAGTCCTTTGAAAGAATGTGGGCACTTCCATGGATTTTGTAACCACTCAATTGCCAATGAACAATCGCACTCTATTGTGATGTGAGCCGATTTCACCCATATTGTTGATTTGCAAATGAACAGTGCCTCCTTAACTGCTGATATTTCAGCAGAGGTAGCATCGAGCCTACCTACGTTCTTGGAAAAACTAACAAGAGTTTTCTCTTCTTCATTTCGCAAAATCCCACCAATGCTGGCTTCGCCGAAACTTCCTCTCACAGCCCCATCTATGTTAAATTTCAGCTTTCCCTGCTCCGGAGGCATCCAACTATCGCTGCAAATCTTTGCTTTTTGAACTCCTATTTCTTGAAACCTTGCTGGGTAGTTCATCAAGTCATTCAAGTCGGTAACGTTTTCCGGAAATAAGGCTTTACACCACCATCCCAATATGAGAGTACACAGATAAAATGAATTTTCTACGGACAATTTGGTTTTGTTGAAAACGAGCTCATTTCTCGCTAGCCAAATCGTCCATGAGCAGCAAAAAAATAACATTCTCCAAATCCCTGTGTCAAATCGTCTAGGGGTCGAAGCTGTCCACGTTTTGAAGAGATCAGTATAACTCCTCGGAAAAACTATCTGTAAGTTCCAGAGGTTAAGCCACCTCTGCCAAATTCTCCACGCGAAATAGCAGCTGCACAAAAGATGTTCGACTGTCTCTTCATCCGCATTGCAGCACTTACAAATTATAGAATCTAAGTTGCAGCCTCTTTTTTTTAATTCCACCGTTGTTGGGATGCGACCAAGCAAAGCTTTCCAAACAAAGCAAACGACTTTGGGGGGTGCTTTACATGTCCAGACCAGGTCCCAAAGCCCTTCAAAATTGTTTCTGGGTGTTTGATTCACTTCGCACCAACCTTTTGTACTATATACTCCATTGGAACTTGGCTCCCATCTGACAGAATCCGGCATGTCTGGTTTCAATTTGCACACCTCCAACGTTTCGCGAAAAGCTTCCCATATTCCTTTCTCCCATTCAAATAACTCCCTTCTCATCTTTATATCCCATTGCCAACCTGTTGTAGATGAAAAACCAAATTCAGCTACACAACCTGATTTCTTTTCTGACAGTGCGAACATCCTTGGGAATTTTAACTTTAATGGCTGGTCACATATCCATGTGTCGTTCCAGAAATCCACCTTCTTGCCATCACCTACTAGGAGCCGAACATGCTGATAGAATTTGCTAATCTCTTCAAGAAAAGCTGAAGTGATATTTCTCCAGATGAATGACTTGCGATTCTTCTCTAAATTCTTCGGTAGGAGTAGCTCTTGCTCTTTTTCATATTTTGAGGCAATTACCTTTCGCCATAAGGAATCTGGTTCGAAGGAATATCTCCAAATCCATTTTAGTAGAAGGGCCTGATTTTTGATTCTGAGATCGATTAATCCGAGACCTCCGCATTTTTTGGGTAAACACATCGTCTCCCAGCTTACCCAATGTATCGCTTTCTTCTCCAAGCTACCCCAAATGAATCTCGAAATCAAACTGGATATTAACGCACTAACTTTCTTTGGCATATAAAACATGGACATGTAGTAAATGGGCAAACTTAACAAGACAGATCTCACCAATGTAATCTTCCCGCCAAAAGAGAGATTTTTAGACTTTCATCCAGCGAATTTGTTTTTGAACCTGGCCACAATCGGTTCCCACAGCTGGGGATTATTATTTTTGATTCCTAGAGGCAATCCAAGGTATGATGAGGGTAGTTGTTCTGCTTGGCAATTTATTATATGAGCCCATTCCTTCAGCACCATTTCATCAACATTTACCCCCATCAGTTTTGATTTCTTCAGATTGATTCGAAGTCTCGAAGCTAATTCGAAACCTCTCAATAGGTGCACTATGTTCTCCAATTCTGAGACTCTTGCTCCGCAAAAGATAATTAGATCGTCAGCATATTGGAGATGCGAAATTTTCACCTCACTCAAACCGTTTCCTCCTGCCTTAAATAACCCAACTTCCATTGCCTTAGAAAGTAGACAGTTTAACGCCTCCGCAACCAAATTGAATAATAATGGGGATAATGGACATCCCTGTCTGAGGCCACGGCTTATATCGAATTGTGAAGTAGGTGAGCCATTCACCAATACCGAAATGGATGCTGTAGACACACATGTTCTGATCCAGCCTATCCATTTTTCGCCAAATCCCATCTTGCGCAGAAGAAAAAACAAGAACTGCCAATCGACACAATCATACGCTTTTCTGAAGTCTACCTTGAAGATTAAACCGCTCAACCCTCTTTTGTCCAAGTAATCGATAACCTCATTAGAAATGAGGGAGCAGTCTAGTATCTGTCTCCCGGAACAGAAGGCAAACTGTGATTGGCCGATAATGTCATCCATCACCCTCTTAAGTCTTAAGGATAACAGCTTTGTCAAGAGTTTATAGATACTGCCCACCAGACTGATCGGGCGAAATTCTTCAATTGCTGTAGGGGATTCTGATTTTGGTATCAAGCAGATGAAGGAGTGATTGAAAGACCATTTAGTAACCATCCCATTGTAGAAATCATCAAAAAAGTCTAATATCTTTGATTTCAAATCCTGCCAAAAATTTTTCAGGAAGCCTACATTAAAATCGTCGGGCCCCGGTGCTTTCGAGCTACTGAGCATATTCAACGCCAATCTTACTTCTTCTTCCGTGAACGAATTCTCCAGTAGTTTTGCTGCTTCAGATCGAATGCTTTTTAGGTTGCATTCGTTCACTTGTTCGTGTTTATTTATTTATTCGGTTAAAATCAAATGAATACTGAACTTTTATAATTGGATTTAAAATTGAGTTGTTACTTGTAAGCCAATTACCTCGTTTCAGTATATATAGCCCAAAACTAACAAATTCCACCAACAGTCTCAAACTATGTTCAAATTTTGATCTGGTCATCCAATTTCAATCATGTCCTTCTAATTTTAAAATTTCCCCCCAAATTGTTGCTATTTTGGCTTTATTTTCTAATATGTGCCTTTTTGAGTGCTATGATGCTCTATGAGGTCAAGGTCGAGTTGATCCCAACTCAAACACGGTCCGAGTCAATTTTCGGGGTCTAAGCAGTTAATTAATGAACTAATTCAAGTTCGGATGGAATTCGAGTCGGGTCATTCTAGATAGCAGGTTAAGTTCAAGTTGGGTCACGTCAATTTTGGATAAAATTCATGTCGAGTTAATTCAGTTTCAGGTGAACTTTAGGTCGAGTCGAGTTAATTCACGTGTGTATATATAATTCTATTAAAACATAAAAATATATGAATAATCTTTAAAAAATTTTAAATTTTAAAATATTAATACAATGAACATATATATATATATTATTCTATTAATTTTTTTTAAAAAACCATATGAATAATCTTTAAAAAAACTTCAAAATTTAAAATCTTAATTCAATGATTATATATATGTATAATCTTTAAAAATTATTAAACAACATTCCAAAACCTTAAAAAATTATATGAATTATATTTAAAAATTAAATATATTAAAATTTAAAATCATATTTCAATGAATATATGTAAAAAGTTATGTTAAAATTTTCAAAAAATTATATGGATAAGGTTTAAATATATGGATATATGGATACTCTTTAAAAATTATTAAATAATGTTACTAATATTTAGAAATTATATTAACATTCTTTTAAAAAATAAAGTTTAAAATCTAATTCGATGAGTATATATATAAAATTATATAAAAAAATTTAAAGATATGAATAACCTTTAAAATCAATGAGTATATATATATTACAAATCCTTAAAAAAGTATATGAATAATCTCTAAAAAATTAAAATCTTTATAAAATGAGTATGTAAAAAAATTTAAAAAATATTTGGATAATGTTTAAAACAATCAAATTTTAAAATCTTAATTTTATGAGTACATGTATGGATACTCTTTATTACTAAATAATGTTACGAATATTTAAAGTATTATATGTGCTCTTAAATTTATAATCTTCCAAATTTATTAACATTTACAAGTCTTTAAAAAAATTTCAGAAAAAAATCTTAATTCAATTAGTATATATAACTTAAAAAAACGACACTATTTCCTAATAATAATCTTATATGTTCTCTATATTGGTTAGTATACATGTCGCTTCTAATTTAGTGAGATGATGAGAAATCGGGTTTGTAGTAGGTTGTGCTAAATGTCGAGTCAAATCGAAACTCGGGACGTTTCAAATCAGGTTATATCATATATTTAATAAGTTAATTTTAGATTCAAGTGCAAATCAAATTTTGTTAACACATTATTGGGTTCAATTTGAATTCTAGCCATTTTAAGTCGGGTAAATTTTTTACACGCCTAATACTTGATATTTTCATTTTTTTAAATAAGGTAAACAACGTCGATAATATCTCAATTGTCGAATACTATTTAATTAGGTCACCCAATCTTAAAATTTTACACAATAGGCACTTGACTAATTAAAAGTTACAAGGAAGTCTATTTCCATTAAGTTTGTAACATGTGATAAATGATAATTAATAAGAATTGCATAATATAAAATTTAGTCATAAACGATTACACATTGTTTCAAATTGATCTCAATTCAAAAAAAATAACATTAAAAATTCAAAATATAATACTTATCCTTTTAAATTAAGCACCAATGTGCAGTTTAACAATCTTCAAATAATACTTTCACAAGAAAATCTTTAGATTTAAATTCAAAACATTAAATAAAATTATTAACTTAATAAAATTTATAAAAACATATTAGTTCTTAAAAAAAATTTAGTTTGAAGATGTCGGTGATAAAAGATTAGTGTTTTAAAAACTATCAAATACGCATTTAAGAGTGCATCCGTAATCATTTTCTCAATTCAATCTTATTGAATCTCTATAAAATAAAAATTTATTTAAATTTTAATAATATAATATACATAAATATTATATAAGTGTATTGAAAAATAACTTACACTATATTGTTATCTTACGTTAAATTATTAACCTGCTATGAATGATGATCATTAATGTGTCTATATAGATTAACACAAAACCTACGATATAACTACCACGATACTGATATACAGCTTTAAGATACGTAACAATAAAAAACTCACGGTCATTGTAACGAACTTTAATTTGATAATAAGTGCGTAAGTCGTTAATCGAACAAACTTAAATTCGATGATATTGAACTTGAGTTACACAAAATGATAGTATTATTATTTGATATAGTTATTAAAGTAGGACCCAAAATGATATCATATACACATGATTTAATTTAGATAATTTATTATTATTTGATATAGTAATTAAAGTAGGACCCAAAATTATATTCGTCAATCATCCATTAGTGATCAACACTTCAATACTATTATTTTGTATAACTTAAGTTCAACATCATTAAATTAGAGTTTATTTGATTAAAGATTCACGCAATTAGTATCAAATTACAGTTCGTTAAAACGATCATGAATTTTTTACGGTTACATAACTTGAAGTTGTATATAAGTATCGTGTTGGTTATAATAATAGTGATATCGTGAGGCTTTGCGGCAATCTGTATAGACACATCAATAATTACCATATATAACAGGTTAACAATTAAACGCAATATAATTTAGTGCAGATTAACTTTCAATACACTTATATAATATTTATGTATATTATATTATTAAAATTTAATTAAATTTTTATTTTATAAGAATTCAAAATGATTGAAATTGAGAGGAAGATTATGGCTAAACTCCCAAATGTGCATTTGACAGTTTTTAAAACGCTAATCTTTTATAATCGCCACACTCAAACCAAAAATTTATAAGAACTAATATATATTTATAAATCTGTTTTTAGAAATTCTATTAAGTTAATAATTTTATTTAATGTTTTGAAACATGTTTAAAGATTTTTTTAAGACAGTATTATGCAAAAATTGCTAATCTGCATATTGATTCTTAATTCAAAAGGTTAAGTACTATGTTTTTAATTTTCAAAATTATTTTTTAAAATTTAAATCAGTTTAAAATAATGTATAATCGTTTATAACTAAATTTGATATTATATAATTCTTATGATTGAGTAACCTAACTAAATAGTATCCTACTTGTAACTAAATAAATAATTTGAATGAATATGCATTGAGGAGTGAGTTAGAGTTTACCAAATAAACTACTGTGAGATTCGTCGCAGTAGATGTTTCTTCCCGTTTACTCCATTTATAGATCTGGTAACTACATTAAAACAAACAAAAAATTAGTTGAATCCAAATTTAAAATAAATGATTTGAATGAATATGCATCGAGGAGTGGGTTAATATATAAATAGTCAGTATAAGTAAAAGCATACCTGGTCAGTATAAGTTAAATGAATGCAGATGAAGCAAAAGCTTGTTTGATGCAGCAACATACTGACAGATATAGAACCCTGGCAAACCAAATCATATTGGTTAATCATGAGTGCCTTAGGCTCTGATTCTTGTGCACAAGACAAGTAAATTATACGAAAAAATAAACTAAGAGTACGATTTTACGGTCGAGTAATACCTTATTTCCAAGATAACCCATCAATCCTCTGCCAACACAAGATACTTTCATGTTTTTAACATGGTCTCTCAACTCGCTTCTGACCCAGATTGTAATAAATATGCCAACCATTTGCTTACTAGCCACTAAGCAGTACCTTGAATGCCCGGGCATCCTATATCCCTGTTCAGATGCAGATCCGCCATAGGACATTGGTGAGTACAGTACGGTACTCGGTGATTCCGTGATCCCGTTATCATCGTCCGATGAACCCCATTTGGAGTAATCGCTAGGTCGGGAGTAGTCACTAGGCCGGGAGTAGTCACTAGGCCTATTACCCCATCTATAGCTCGAATCGTAGTCACTTGGCCTATTACCCCATCTATAACTGGAGTCATAGTCACTCGGCCTATGGCCAAATATTACCCTATCACAAACACTGAATCGCCTATCAAGTCGTGGTTGTGGAACCGAGGGATCGTTGTCCATTCTCCAGCTGCTGGTTGTCTGAAACGATCGGCGATGAAAGAAAGATGAATTCTTCTGCCTAGATGACCCCTCAAAATCAGCATCCACCTCGACAATGGGCTGAGGAACAGGAGATGGTGTATAACAAGCCCCGCCGCCACTGGTTCCGGGAAGATTGTTTAGAGTCTTTCGAATGAGAGACAACCATTTTTTGGCTGGACCATTGTCTTCTGCACCCAGAATATTCCCAGCATTCAAAGGAACTATCTCTTGAAACCTGTAAGAGAACAAATAGGAAGGAAATCATTCTATGAACGATCTGAGTTTGCTAAGCAAGACATGAAGATCAAAACCGTCGGAAACATACCCGAGGACATATATATCTGCCGGAGACGAGGCATGCAGCAAATCTTCCAGATTCAAATTACCTGGTGGGGATCTTCCAGCCACATTCCATGTAGCAACAAAAATGCTGCTCCAATGGAAAACATAAGAACAGTTGGTACTGATTCATCACAAAGAAATAAAAGTAATAAATGAATCTACTACACAAAGTTTAAAAGACAATATACCTATAATTTTCGACATCTATGATTCGAGGGTGATCAAGATTCATTCTCCCTCGCCGGCTTTGCTCCGAACTCCTACTAAACTTTTCTGCACATCATAGTAACATTTAGAAAAATAATCATAATAAAATTTCATCTTAGAAACTTGTGAGATGAGATTAGGAACCTGTTTTACTCTTTTTGATTGTGCATGGCTCCCTTTCTGAGAAGCTGGTCCTGTATTCCACTTCACCTCCTGAAGATTGAAAAACAAAAACTGAATTTTCTAAAGGAATATTTTAAGGATGCCTTGTGTGTTTGTTGAGAAAATTGCATGAAAAGAGAAAATATCAGAATCTTGAGTACTTACAAATAGAATCCAGGAAAAGATAAAACCTTAAAATAAACAAGTAATCCATTCTCTTTCCTTCATTTTTTTTTCACAAGTAACCAATCTTCTTTTCTTAACATGAAAGCTTGGTGTCCTAACTATTTCATGAAATTCCCAGAAAATAAAGCTCAAGCCTCAAAGTACTCACCTCCTCCACAAACATGATCATCAGCTTGAAAGTCCTCACTTTTGCTCTTTATGTTGAACCATTTTCTGACCATTTTTTTGGACCATGAGAGCTACACCAAAACAATGAACACCCCATTGAAGTAAAAATAATCAGTCACAAATCTCCCAAAAAAAGTTTCATTTTTTCACAAATTTGAGCAATGAAAAACCAGAAACAGAGAAAGGGGAATAACAAAAGCAAAAGCAAACCTTGCTTTTCTTGGGGTTTTCATCTCTCATTGTTAAAGCTTTTGCTTCATACAACTCCTAAATTTACTCTTTTACTATTCTTCAAAGCTCTCAACTTTGATACAAAATCACCAAGAAAAAAAAACTGTTGCTAGAAGAACCCCATGCATCACACTCCACTGATCCTTCCCCCAAAACAAGCTAAATTCTTCACTTGTTCAACAACAAGTATAAACTTGAAGCAAAAACAAGAAATGGGTTTGTCTTAGTTCACTCTTTCATGTATGTGAAAGCAAATAAAGAAGCTAAAAAAACCCAGAAATATGAAGGATCCAAGGACTGTAGAAGAAAGAGAGAGACAGCACTTTAATGAGAGGAAGTTGAGATGAGAACAAGAAGGGAGGAGATTCTTGATGTGGAACAAACAAGCACACAATGCGGCAAACATAAAAGAAAGAAAGTCTAGAGAGAGAAAGGTGATAAGAAGAAGTAAAGCAACACCATTTCCCTCTCTACCTTGCTTTACTTTGTTAAACAAAAGAGAGAGAAGAAGCTGTCTTTGCTTTTCTTTAATAGTGAATTTTGTCATTTTTAATTAACAAATCATTGGTCTTTAGTTTCCTCAAATCTCAAGGCTAGTTCAACATGAAAGGGACCTTGGCAAGCTGCCTTTGAATCCCCCCTTTCTCTGCTCAAAATCTCTTTGCCATTTTTGATGCTCTTCCATCAAAAGGAAAGCAATTAAAGAAGGGTCATCTGTCTTGTAGCTTTTACCAAAATCACATTTGGTACCCATAATCAATTTTGAATTTTTACATTCAAACATGTAGGCACAACGTTCGAGATAGTTAGGGTGTAAATGAACCGAGCTTGAACAAACAAGACTATGTTCGTGTTAGTTTGTTTATTTTTGAAGGTGTTCATGTTCGGTTCGTGTTTGTTTAAATTTTTAATATTATGTTCGTGTTGGTTTATTTATTTTTGAATGTGTTCATGTTCTTTGTTTAGTGTTCACGAACGTGTTCGTTTAAGTTTTCACGAACGAGTTGATTTATTCGTTCGCGAACATGTTCGTTTATATGTTCTGAAATGTTAACTAAATTAATAATAAATAAATAAATAAAACAAAAACAACAAAATAAAATTTACCTGTAAACGATCATCCTTTTAAATTTAGATGTTAAAATTATTATATGTTTGTGAATATTGTAGATGTCCTCGAATATTTATTATATAAATCCACATTATTCATAGATATTACATTTTGTAGACAAAGTAATTTAAACTCATGTCTCTTAATATGAATAACATCCGTTTTTTCATTGAGATACTTTTTGAGTTTAAATTTAAGTATTTGAATCTAAACCTAGATTACAAAATAAATAATATTGTCATCTTCCAGATTCAAATTACCTGGTGGGGATCTTCCAGCCACATTCCATGTAGCTACAAAAATGCTGCTCTAATAGCGGCCGCAATATCACGGATAGCGGTGGATCGCGGCAATAACGGCCCGCTATTCACGTTATTGTCCCGTTACCAGAAAATCAAGAAGAAAAAAAACAGAGACGCGACTTCATGTGCTCAACGGCGCGACTTCAGGCGAAGATAAGGGTTCGCACAACATAAATGAATAACGGAGTGATTAAATTTTTGAGATAAAACTAGAAAAAAAAAATGCAGTCCAAAATGGTAGTTCACGACGGTAGAAGGGATAAAAATAAGAAAGGGCAAACGATGGGGAGAAGAGAAAGGGTTGCGGCCTACGGCTATTACAAATGAAAAGTCAAAAGTTAGCAGAAAAGTGAAATATATATCTCTCTAATTGGTTAAATTACAAAGGGAATCACTGGACTTATTAGGGTTTTTAAAAACATTTATTAAAGAGGAATGGGTCATAAGTGTCGGGAACTAATTTAGAGAGCCAACCAAGAAAGCTAACTATTATTTATTTATTTATTTATTCATTTAAATATTTTTATTTGGCAGAAAGTCGCGTTTTGCAGAACGTGAAGTCCTCGAGAATTTGAAAGGGCGGCTGAATATATCGCACAGACATAGTGTTCTGCATAACGCGAGTTCTATGCGAATTTGGCTTGAAAAATAAGGGTGGGTAGGCCTGTTCGAGCCCAATTTCGAGCTTGTAAATCGTATATTTTTAGCGAACATCAAGTTTGTGGTTGTAGTACTGGAAATTCTCTATCGTATGACATCGACACGGTCAATTTCCGTCCATTCTAAAATGGTTTTAAATGGCTTCAAAAACCATATGCTATCATCATTTTTTGAATGAAATTGCCTTTGAACAAATGTCGATAGGCATGTTCGAGCAGAATTTCATACGTATAAATCGTAAATTTTTAGTAAACATCGAGTTTGGGGTCGTAGTACTAGAAATTCTCTATCGTTCGCCACCAACACGGTCAATTTTCGTCCATTCTACACTGACTTAAATTCGCTTCGAAAACGCTATCCTAGCATATTTTTTTGAATGATTGAAAATATAAGATGGCCTATTTTATAAAATGAATTAGACTGATTTTATTGATCGATAGTTATGGGCGAACTCGCATAAACAAATTACAAAGAATTAATTAAGATGAGGGGCCGAGCGATTAGGACACTTAGTCCTTGTGTGTCCATGATTTTTACATACACTACAATGCTTCTTTTGTCCGATTTTTTCTCGATGTTCGACCATATCTTCGGCACAGTGTATTCGTGTAGATCGTGGACGTCCTTTGTCTCTTAGTAGTGCTAGATCTGGGCGTATGGTTGGTTCAGTGTCCACGGCATTCGGATCAACTTCATTTTTGATTGGAGGAAACTCTTTTTCGTAAACCTTAAACACCATTTTGAGTAAGTATACCAGATCAACCAGTTGCATGTATTGTATCCGTTGGTTTGCGCAAGCAGCAATGACGTGTGCGCACGGGTATTTGAATGTTTGGAATATTTCATACTCGCAGGTTCTTGCCCTCAGATCTACTACGTACGCGTTGTGCTGAATGCCTTCCAACCGCCTGAAAAATTCTGAAACACGAAACTTGTGTCCTTCTCGCGAGAAGAGAGTTGCAGTCATTTGTCTTGATTGTTGCAATTGAGTTTGCAGTATGGTGCGGAAATTTGGATACACTATGTGTCCACCTGCCATGTACCCAGTTGCTTGTCTTCCCAAGGTTGCAAATAGGGTAGCCAAACGATAGTAGGTCGCTTTGACAATAGAAGTGATAGGCAACTGACGCACTCCCTTCAGTGATGAGTTCACTCCCTCAGCCAAGTCGTTGTCATGTGACCATATCGTTTACCCTCGTCATACGATCGAAGCCATTTTCCCTCGAGATTTTCTCAAGGTATTCTGCGCCATCTTTGTTTCTCGCTATCAGTTCCTCGAGCACGTCTTCAACCTCTTGTTAGTAGTGCGAGTTGCCTAAGGTATGACAATTGAATAGTTATAGGCGAACAACACATGCAAAGAGGTCGTAAAAGAAAGCGAGCAACAAGTAATATAGTAAATGAAAATGACATAAAGAACGTACCCATTGTGAGCACAAGTTCACGTTCATCATGGTTCTTGAATTGCTGAAGGTAGTTTGCGGCTATGTTCCGCAAGCAAAAACGGTGGTAAATGTATGGAGGCTGCCAATACACACCCAAATGTTCTAGCGCCCACAAGAGCGTTGTGCCTATGTCAGAAATAACACATACCCACCTTCATTTGCCCGTATTACAGGATCAATGACATATTTTCGTAGGTCCCGAAGGAAAAACATCAAAGACTCCAAATCCTCCTTCTGGACGATTGCGAATGCAACAGGAACGCATTTTTTATTGTCGTCCTGTGCAATAGCTAGAAGTAGGATATGTGTATATCTTTCGTACAACCATGTGCCATCGATTTGGACCATCGGTTTGCAGTGCTTGAATGCGTTGATGCGCTGCGGGAAAGTCCAAAATAACCGGTGGAATTGACAAACACCTCGAACGACACGATCATTTTCGTATGCCGGAACCGTATCAAGTTTGACAATTATTCTGGGATGTGTTTTTGCAGCAGATTTAGCCACGGGTGTAACTCTTTGTAAGAATCCTCCCATCGGCCAAACAATTGTTCTACGACCCCCTTCTTTGCATACCATGCTTTGTAATATTTAAGACGGTAGCCGGTGACACCTTCAGCTGCAGCCTGACATATGGGGACCGACACATTGGGATTTTCTTTCACAAGTGGCATAAAGATGTCGGTGAGGTACTTTGCATCGAGGTTCTTGTGATCCTGGCTTAGGCTACCAACGGTGCATGTATGTGGCCCTTCAAGTTTTGTTATTTTCCAACGGTCGTCTGCCCTCTTCAATTGTGATATACGGATTTTCCATTTACAGCCGTGATCCTTTCGGGTGCAGTGCGCCTTGTAGTATTTCGCTTGGGTTTTCTTCACTGCCGTCCCAACAGCCTGACGAATGTTGTACTGCTTAATTGCGGCCACCGTAATTTCTTTTGTCAAGAATGTCATACCAATTCTCAATTCATCATCAGAACGGTTATCTGTCGTCTATTGTTTGGTCTTACGAAAATTCAGGGACGTCCATGGCATCCATATCAACCGTTGTGAAGTGGGGTGGTGGCTGATACATAGAAATACAGGAAAGTTGGTTGTTGTCGGCTGTTCTTCGAAATATGCTGGTGGAACGGTCAAATCTTCTAGTGGAACTGTCAAGTCTTTTGGTTTATCATAAAATGGCCCCTGCTCGTCGTTGTGGGGCCCGGGTTCTCTAATCGGTTCTTCGTCTGAAGCATCCTTCGGGAGTTGATATAGTACAGCTTCGTCGATCGCTACCCTTGGAGGCGAGGATGGTGGTCGACGATCGCGAGACCTCTCACGAGATCGCTCACAAACTGCATTTCTAATACCAAAATCAAGAGCACCAAAAGAAGAATGTCTCCCCATAGATGGCTGAACGTACTCCGTGCTAGGGACATACGTTGAGTGTCATCCATATGAGGAATCATTGATGGGTTGAATGTTTCATGGTCGTGCGTAGCGTAAGAAGACGGCATTCCCTTCCTTCCAAAAGAGGAATGTCTCCCCAAAAATGGTTGAACGTACTCTGTGCCAGGGACATACGTTGAGTGTCGGCCATATGATGAATCATTGAAGGGGTTGAATGCTTCATGGTCGTGCGTAACGTAAGTAGACGACGCTCCCTCCCCTCCAAAACTATATGAATTGTATGGATCGTACATTGCATTTGTTGGCGTATCGAATTCATCGTTTGGGGTTGGTTTAGGTCGAACTCGATACTAGCTACGCACGAATGTCTTGGCAGAGCAGATAACTATGCACCAAACTTGTTGTCTTGGCACAGTAGGTTAAAATCATGTCGTAGACTTACGTTCGGGCTATCAACGTTGGCATTCGGATCGAAGTCGAAATTCGCCCGACCCCAGCTTGGTATTTCGATAGCAGGATTAGACTCCGAAAACGATGCATACAGCTCTAGGGGCCCGCCCAATGAATACTCGAAGTGGGTAGCCAGCATCAACTCCACATTAGCAGTGTCTGCAATGCTGCATACAGAGTACGTTAAAGGAGCTATAGATATTGGCACCCGATACTTCACGTCGGAAAAATGGTGGTTTTTAAAATGCGGGACATTGCTCTCCAATTCCTTAACCAACTTCTTGTACGATAATATCCTCGGAATCTTTAGCGTTACTGGATCTTCGCACTGAAAAGCGACACCGAGTTCGGGATCGTTGATTATCTGCCCATCGTAGTAAACTAGAATAATAACTCCTCATCGTCTCGCCATTTGAATATTTTGTCAAAGACTTGTGAATTTTTAATACTTGAAAATTTTTGAGGGCTTGTTTTGGCAATTCAAACATATATTTACGGTTTATGGTTCTGCTTCATATAAGGGGAAACTTATGGCTTATTATTGGCACAGGAAATCCCGGAGAATCCGGGTGTTTAAAGGAAATTATTGTACCGGGATTCAGCTTTGTGAAACTCGCATTCTACAGTACACGATATCTCTGAGATTCCATGACCTCGCGTTATGTACAGCGCGAGTTCTTTTGAAACACGCGTTCTACATAACGCGAAGTCCCTTTATACTATAGAGACAGAGATTCCGTCAGAATTAATAATACTCGTACTGTGTACTCATTTTCTATTTGAATAATTGAGACAATTGGAGTCTAGTAATGTAATTTGTTCGAGTCATTTAACGTTAAATGGAACGTGTTGAGATAATATAATTGAATACAAGTTCTACAAAATGCGAGGTCCCTTGAACATTCATAAAGGATGGAAAAAGACGTCATATAAGATAATTCGACGATGATTTCAGAAGTTTATGGTTAATCTGAATCATCGTAGTCAATGGACACGTCTGAACTTAAGTTTAGTTCTTCGATCAACTGTTGTTTTCTTTGTCTACGCTTGTACATAAAAAGCTGCAGCTCGTCGGCAGCCGCATCAACATCCGGTGAAGACGGAGATTGTTCATTGGTCGGAGCAGGTTATACGGGTGCAGACAGCCTTCGTCGGTGTTGACCTCATCAAACTTAACATTTAAATCGACGTATTTACCTCCAACGGAATTGAGCTGGTCATACATGTTACGAACGTTTGTTTCGTTCGTAAGCTTCATAACGTAGTGCGTTTCATTTGCTGACGGTGTTTGGATTCGACATTCCAAGGAAGAAATTTGTTTCTCGGTGCGTTTACTAACATCGCTTGCTGACAACTGTATTAAATCTTTGAGTGACATTTTGCTGGTGATTGTTTACTCAAAATAAGTACCGAGAAAATAAATTATTGCGTGAAATTTTGCCATAAGAGGAGCAAATATTAGCATTGGGTGTTTTGGGAGAAATAGGAATGAGTAAATGATGGTGGAATTGATGGGTATTTATAGTAAAAGAAAAATATCACATAAGTAAATTTAATTCGAATGAAAAATTTAATTCGCATTACATTTAACAAAACTTTCAACAAGTATTATTTAATAAGTAAATTCAACAAGTCGATACAATATCGATACAATATCTGCAAAAAGTCGATACAATATTCGCAAAAAGTACAGAGTCAAAGAAGCAAGCGCGATAATTATCATCTTCTGAAATGGTAGCAGCTTTGATCCACATTAGCAAATGTAATCGGCACCGATCGCATTAGCAAAATAGGGCTGCATATGCAACATGGTCGATCTAAATCCGCCCTCGCTTCTTTCACTCTGGACTTCAGAAAAGAGTTCCCAAGATAGTTAGGATATTAAATAATAATAATAATAATAATTTATTTTTATCGTAATATAAATTATTATTGCTAATAAATGTATTATTATATTTATTTATTTACTAATAACAATATTAATAGCAATAATAATAATAATAAATATATAATTAATATGATATTAAATGATTTTTCCGCGTGGGAAGTCTTCTTTTAAAAATCTCATGACCTCGCGTCCTGTAGAAAGTGAGTTCTTTAGAAACTCGCGTTGTACAGAACGCGAGGTCCCTTCTGCCCGTTCAGTTCACGCGTCTGTTGCGTGACGCGTCTTTTCAATGAACCACGCGTCTCCTAGAACGGGTGGACATATACATCATTAGCCTTTTTTCTAATGTCTTTCTACTTTTGTTTCTAATATATTTATTCGAGACATTTTATTTTTTTTACTTTTAAATGTTTATTTAATTTCAGTTTTTTATTTTATGCGATTGCTAAACCAAAATTATCAATTGTTGTTCAAATGCAATTTCATTCAAAAAATGACGATATAATAGGGTTTTGGAAGCCATTTTAAGCGAGTTTAGAATGAATGGAAATTGATAGTGTTGGAGTCATACGATAGAGAATTTCTAGTATTACGACCCCAAACTCGATATTCGCTAAAAATATACGATTTACAAGCCCGAAATTTGACTCGAATAGGCCTACCCACCTTGTATTTGAACCCAAAATCGCACAGAACTCGCGTTATGCAGAACGTGATGTCTGTGCGATATATTCAGCTGTCCTTTCAAATTCTCGGGGACCTCGCGTTCTGCAAAACGCGACTTTCTGAAAAACCATTACTTCAAACAACGAGGCCACGTAGACAGACCTCGCGCTCTGCAGATCGCGATTTCAAGCCTCGCTTCCCAGAGAACGCGAGGTTTAACTACGTGGCAAGTTTTGATGTCATTTTTTCAAATATTTCCTGGAGGGAGTCAAACCCTATATATTTATTAAAAAAGGGTTTTTTAGCCAAATTAGCCGAAAAATTTACTCATAATAAGTTTTGAACTCATAATTTAGGGGAAGCTAAATGTATCAACTAAGCACTTTAATTAAAATGTAATGTTATTTAATTGATATAATTAGTAGCTTGGCCGAATTTAATGACATAATTAATTTTAATTGAAATGTGATGTTTATTTAATTTTTAAATAAAAATTTTAAAAACATTAAAAGAGCAATATAAAATAAAAATAAAAATCTACACCAGTGTTTGTTGGAAATTGGAATGGACGAAGAAGTACATGCAAATATGCAATTGAAGAAGATGGTGTGAGGCGCGTGAAGCAAATTGAGAGTGGGCATGAGTTTGGGGAAATAAGGATGTCTCGGTTTGCAAACACTCTGCAATTATTCGCAATAATTGCTGCCATTATTGTCATTAATTACCTTTTTTGCAGCTATAACTGGTCAAAAATGACGTCAGCCTTGGGTATGCGATTCGCGTGAATTTGGAGTCAACCAATGAGAGGCTACCACGTGTACTGAGTCTCGGTTTTGGGCGGGAGATAAAAGCACAAATGTAATTTGAGCGGGAAATCAGATATAGGAGTAATTTGGATTTTGTGAAGAAAATGGATATTTGATATGTACTCCTATGGACTTTATTTTAATATGTTTTGGACCCTTTTAAACTGTTTTTATTCATGTTTGGCTTTATTTATAGTATATCTATAATATATATTTATATGTTAGTATGCCCGGACAAAAATTGGGTATCACAATGGAATTTTTTAAAAAAATTAAAAAAATTATTTAATTGTTTTTAAAATATATTTTTAAAAAAATAAGTAAATTATCCAAAAAATTAAATACTTTTAAAATAGTTCTCAAATCACTTCAGCCCGAATTCAGCCACTTCTGTCGGCGTTAGTCGCATTGCCGACGATAGAATGAAGTGTCCTTCCCACGCCGAACGATCCACACACCGTTCGTCGTGAATCGTTGAAATAAATTATTCGACCGGTCGACTTCAAATGACGGGATGGTGGGATAAATGACTGTGATGGTTCGACGACCGAAATGGTGGTCGGCAATGTGGCAATTGGTGGCGGAATCGAATCAGGATTTGGTTTTGGGGAGTTAGGGATATCGAAATGGGGGGCTATTTTGTGAAATCTGAAAATTTTGGGGCTACTTTTTTTAAATTAAATATTTTTAACCAATCAAATGATGCCACATCAGCAAAGCACACATGACATCATCCGATTGGTTAAAAATATTTTAAAAATATATATATTTTATTACTCCCTCTATCCCACTAAAACTGTCACATGTTGACTTTTTTGGGTCAAACTTTTTCAACTTTGAACTCTTATAATTTAAAATTTATTATTGATAAAAATATGAAAAAATATATTTTAAAAACTTTGAATCAACTAGTTTTTAAATATATTTTTTATAATTTTTAATTAATTAAAATATTTAAATAAATTATAGTCAAAGTTGAAAATTTTTGACCAAAAAAAGTCAACATGTGACCGTTTTAGTGGGACGGAGGGAGTATTTTTTAATTTTTTAAAATGCCAAATCAGCAAAATGTCATATGACATTGCTACGTCAGCTTTAGGCGTTGACCGTTAGTTGACTAACGGTTTCTATCCAACGGGGTAAAATTTCAACGAAAATAAAAAGTTAAGTGGTTGTTTGTAAAAATAGAATATGGGCTAAAATGATAAAAAAATTCAAATATTGGGGCTACTTTTGACTTTATGTCGATTGATTTTTAGTCAATTTCAATGATATAATTTTTCTAAAATAACTTTTATCTAATGGCGGAGAAAGAAAAATTTACTCTTAATAATTTTTTTTTTAAATCAAATTACTCTTAACGAGTTTTGAACTTGTAATTTAGGGGAACTGAAATGTATCATCTGAAAGCTTTAATTGAAATGTAAGCGGCCACTGCTTGCAGATGTAAGCTGGATCAGAAGGAAGCTGCTGCCTCCGATTGGACCAGGTGGGACAGCATCTATGGCAGCCATCATATAATAAGCATGCCCCCCATATGGATGGAAATCTTTTGCCCTACAATTTTAAAATTTTACATTCCCTAAAATTTTATAAGTTCGTCTCCTAAAATAAAATTATGTGTTTGTCTCTGGATATTTGATTCAATTTTCGATTATAAGTGGCGTTGAACTATTTCGATATCCGAATATTTGAGCATATATGGGTTAAGATCCACTTACATGGTGTAAAACTCAATTAGTTTTATATTTTTTGGGACCGTTGGATGATGGTAATTAATGACTAAGATTATTTTCTTACCTTCTTTTTTCCAATTGAAAATCTTCACATTTTTAACTGTTAATCTCATACATTCATTTCACTCATCCAATGGTCATGGATTAGTGTTAAACTAAATAAATTTTACACCATGTAACTGGATCGTATCCCTATATATATATATGGATACGATCCAGTTATACATTGTAAAACTCTCTAAGTTTTACACGTTTTTTGGATCGTTAGATGGGTGAAACGGATGGATAAAATTAACAGTAGAATATGTGAAGATTATCACTTGAGGGAAAAAAGTAAGGGGTTAATCTCAGCCATTCATTTTCTTCATCTAACGATCCAAAAAATATGTAAAACTTAAAATATTTTACACTGTGTAAGTTGATCCTAACCCATATATATATATATATATGGAAAATACTTTGATGCACAAGCTTGTGTAAACTTTAGTTTACACAAGCCCTTTAATTTTAGGGTTTAGGATTTAGGGTTTTAGGTTAGGGTTTAGGGGTTTAGTATGTAGGGTATATAATTTAAGGTTTATGGGTAGAATTTAGAATTTAGAGTTTAGGATTTAGGGCTTAGGTTTTAGGTTGCTATGGTTTATGATTTAGATTTTAAATTTTATAAAAGGAATGTGTAAAAAAAATTTACACAGCTTGTGCATCAAAATAAAACCCTATATATATATATATATATATATATATATATATCCAAACTCAAAATCTTAAGCCAACTGTTTTTCTTTAGAGAGGCTGAAAATAAATTATAAATTTTTAAATGATTAAAATAAAAATTTTATCAATGTTGTAAACCATAACTTTATAAAATTTAAATAACCAAATTAAATTTTTATCCTTTTGGAGAGGCCGAAATATACTTTTATTATTTATATCCAAACTCAAAATCTTCTAATTTAACCCTTTGGTTTAGTCTCAATGTCATGCTTTGAAGATGTCTAGTACAATTAACTCTATTTACAAGTATGAAAAAAGTTGATGGATATTTGTATTGTTTTTTATTTAAAATTTTTGGTTTCTCCCTTCAATTTTATAATTGAATGTTCGAGTTCATTTTTTTTTGACAAATACTACTTTTACTTCTACCTAGAGGGGAGAAATTTTAGGGAAAGAAATGCTCCTGATGAATCCTGATTCTTGAACCCGATACCTAAGAAAAAGAAAGGAAGCATGTGAGCAGCTATGACCAACCGACCATCAACACTTGCTCATTATTATTTTTGGATGAGTGTACCACGTGCGACGAACATCGATGAACACCACTAATGATGAACACCATTAAATTAATTAATAAAGATTTAGAATTTTAAGGACTCATCATATAATTAATAATTTTTTTAAAAAAATTAATTAAATTATTTTACATATATATTAAAATTTTATTTTTTAATAAGGGTAAACTATATATTTAGTACCTCACTTATTTCCGTATTTCTATTGAACCCTCATTATTTAAATATTATTTCAATTTAACCCTATTCTTTATAAAAAAAATAATTTAACCCTCAACCTAAAACCCTAAACTATTAAACCTTAAACCCTTAAACTCTTAAACATATACCCTAAACCATATACCATTAAAAATAATTTTACCATCATCGATTCAATTCAATGAATCGTTAAATTCTCCTAAAAATTTTAATTAAATTAATTTTTATATACATCAAAATTAATTAAACTCGAATCTCCTAAAATTAACACTATCATATTAATTATCTCATTCGGTTTTGAGGCTACTTTCTTGTTAATTTTTCAAAACCATGAACGTTTGGTTAGCTTTAGGAAAGATTATGAGATAGCATGGAGGAAATGGTTTAGTGATATCAAGGAATGGTCGGAAGAAATTTCACTTTGCGACCGTTGTGCGTAGTTTTCTTGCCAAGGGATCCTGATTCATGCTTGGAGCGTAGAAACTTTTGAAAATATGGCAGCTTTATGGGGTGTTTTTATTTCAATTGATGAAAGAAAAATAAAACAAGGTTCTTTTCAAAAAGCCAAATTTCAAATTTTGAGTAATAATTATGATTGTATCGATGAAACAATGGATTTAAAAATTTCTTCAAAGGTTTTTAAAATTCGAGTTAGAGAATTTCAACTGTCTTTTGCTCCTAATTTTATTTAGTTTGAGGGTGAAGATGATTCAGATTTTAGTGAATCAGATGATAATGAAAATCAAAAGTTGAAAGAAGTTTTAGAAGGGCATGTAGATGTTTCTATCGATTCTCCATATCTGAATTTGGAAGGAGAAAAGTTGGTCAATGATACAAGGCAGGAAGTGGAAACATAAGACGGCGATGGAGGTGTTTTGAGAGATGATAGTGTTAATTATAGGAGATTCGAGTTTAATTAATTTTGATATATATAAAAAATAATTTAATTAAATTTTTTAGGAGAATTCAACGATTCATTGAATTGAATTAAATCGATGATGGTGAAATTATTTTTAATGGTATATGTTTAAGGTATATGTTTAAGAGTTTAGGGTTTTAAATTGAGGGTTAAATTATTTTTTATAAAGAATATGGTCAAATTGAAATAATATTTAAATAATGAGGGTTTAATAGAAATACGGAAATAAGCGAGGTACTAAATATATAGTTTACCCTTATTAAAAAATAAAATTTTAATATATATATATAATAATTTAATTGAATTTTTAAAATAATTGTTAATTGTATGACAGTCATTGAAATTTTAAATCTTTATTAATTAATTTAATGGTGTTCATCGATGTTCGTCGCACATTGTAAAATTTTTCATTATTTTTAATACTAAAAATGGTTATTTTACTTTTTATAACTACTGAGTCATCAATTAACAATAAAAATAATTAAAGTTAGAGATAAGATCAAAATTTAATTTCACAAAAAAAAGGAGACCACAGATTTTTTTTTTCCAAGCATAAAGGTATTATATTCCTAAGGTCAATGCTAGGATTTAAACCGGCATAAAGTGGGATAACATGATTCAAATCCACACAAATATACTAACATTAACATCCTTAACCATTCACTCAATTAGTGTATATCATACCACATTTAAAGTTTTGAAATAATAGAAATACCCTAACATATGTAAACAAATATTTCCATGTGTTCTAGTTAGAATGATTTTCTTCCATTTTATTTTTAAATTTTGTCAAGAAAAAATTAATGGAGGTCATAACTTTTAACTGGTATTTGCATACATATAAAGATATATACATAGTGTTTGAATATTTGTAGTAACTCTAACAGTATTCAATTATTAATTAAATTTTAAATACTTGTGATAAATTTCATGAAATCAAAATTTAATGTTATTTTTTAATCATAGTCATTATTATTACAATTACGTTTGAATTGTTTTTTTAATAACAACCGAATAAAAATCATGAAAAATATCACAAATACAACGCATCTAGAATGAAGAATAGTGGAGGCTAGTCTACCGAAATCCCGTACAAAAACTTAAAGGGCAAATAAAAGTAAATACTTTCATAGAGAATAGCATATCGTCAAAATTTAGAAGTCTACATGAATCTCGTTGTCTCTGTCTAAACGAAACACATTACAAAGTGAAAAAAGAGTGGTAGGTGAACAAAAACATCGGACAAATCGTTTCGCTTCTCGTGACTGATTACAATTACATTTGAATTCAATATCTTAAAACCGAAAAATTATATTATGGGTGATTCCCACCACGTCATCCATGGGACCAACCAATAGAAACCACCCACTTCACCATGATTTTTCCATGTCATTTTTTCCAACCAATGAATTTTCACTAAAGTTTTTCCATGTCATTTTAAAAATTATTTTTTTGGAAGTTATTATATTTTTAGATTAATGACATGGAAAATAATAATTAAGTGGGTGGTTTCTATTGGTTGGTCCTATAAATGACGTGGTGGGAATCACCCATAATATAATTTCTCCTTAAAACCATGTATATGGCATTATTCGAATTTAAACCTTATTTTTATGTGATTAATTGTCTAAGAAAGAATCACAAATAATTTATAAATGCACCATGTGATTTGACAACTAATCCTTGCATTATTAAGCTATTACTATATATAATAAGATTATGAATGTGCTTCACTTTTAATAACATATGATAAGTAAAACAATTTTAAATTCTCAACGTGTCATCGTTAATCCACTCACGAGATTATTATTATTATTATTATTTGATTGAATCACGAGATTAATTTTAATATAAGGTATAGATTTAATATTGACTCGAGTCGAACTAAACCATGTTCAATTTTCCCTGTATTAAATATAATCATGTCTAGATAACTAGATATATTTAATTACATTTTTATTAAAATCAATATTTGTTTTTCGTATTTACTAACATTAAAAAGATACAACATCAATTTGTTATATGAAATCAATTGTTTTAAATATTTATTATAAAGATGTGATATATAAATGGATTAATGTAATTTATGTTCTAATAACAAAAAATCGCGAATGAAAAATGATGTCAAAATTTTAAAACTAAAAATGTTAGATGATAATACCATATAGCTTTTGCGTTAATGTGTTATAATGGTAATCTTACTTAAAAATAATAATATTTTATTATATGTAAATATAATTAATTTATTAAATTGAAATTAATAATTTAAAATTTTATATAATACAATAAAATTGTTATTTAATATTTCATTATATTTTATTCTTGAATATAATGTTATGGTTACAAAGTAATATTTGTTTAATTTTTTTAATCCTTTAATAACACACCGTACATACCTGTTGAATTTTGATTATTTCGTTATATCTCATGAGCATGCAAACTAGTTACTATGTCTATAATATAGACAATAAGGTTATGATTTATGAGTGTGTTTTACTTTCAATAACATATGATAAGTAAAATAAATTTCAATAAATTTATTTTTCATGTATTGGTTTTAGTTTAATTATTTTTTTTATCAAGGTTATAATTTAATTATTACAGGTTTATTAAAATTTTGATCCTTAATTATTTAATTTATCCTAAACAGTTATTTTAGCTATTTATAATAATTTAAAATTATATAAACATATTATTATGATAATACTCATTAATATTTTAAAAAGTATTTTTCAAAATTTCCAATTAAATAGTTATTTATGATTAAAGTTTATTATCTCATGCACAATTGGTGAAAACTGTAGCTTCTACAAGCGGGTTAGTTTAGGGGTTTAAAGGTTAAGATTTTAGATTGTAGGCATGTAATTTAAGGTTTATAGTTAGAATTTATGGTTTAGAGTTTAGTAGTTATGGATTTAGGATTAGGGATTTTAATTTTGATTCTAACCTTGTATTGGGTATGATTGTATAAAAAACTCAAATTTTGCTCTTAAAATGTATGAAAAATTTTAATTTGGCTCCCTCAAGATTTTTAAAAATTCATATTAAACTTTAAAATTTTGAATATTTCTAATTAAATTCCTCCTTAAATTTTTTTGTTAAATTTCTTTAAATTATAAAAAAAATCAGTTAAACATTCATTTTTTTAAAATTTTTCGTTTAATCATCTAAAATTTTTAAAAATTTAAATTGGCCCCCTAAAACTTTTACTCCAAGTTCCGCCTCTGATAATTTCTCTTTGCTTAATATGTGATGCTAATTCAACTAGGGTTTTAAATTAGCAAAGACTAAAGTAATACTTTTATGGATTAATATCCTATACACTGGCGGTGGAATTTTTTTGTTTCCACAAGCGCCTCAATTATAGGGTTTAGGGTTAGGATTTAGGGTTTAAAATTTAGGGGTTTTAGTGTAAAGGTTTAGAATTTAGGGTTTATGTTTAGAATCTAGGGTTTAGTGTTAGAATTTAAGGTTTAGGGTTAAGATTTAGTTTTATGGTAATATGGGTAGGAATTTAGATTTTAACTTATAAACCCTAAATTTTAACCCTAAACCCTAAATTCTATCAACAATCCCTAAATTCAAAACTAATACACTTATACCCCTAAATTTTAAACCATAAATAGAATCTCTAACCCCTAAAACTAAGACGCTTGTATAAAAAAATTTCCACAAGCGCTTGTGTATAGAACAATTACCCTACTTTTATATGATTATTTATACTTGCTGATAAAAAAATTCGTTGAATTTATTTCACTTACCAAACGACATTAAAAGCAACAAGAAACCAACTATATATCATTATGCACGACGATGAAAAATTAAATGCGTTTTTATGTAGCTCTTTCAATATGCACCTGTTTTTGGAACTTAATTTAATTTTGGGTTTGTTAGTTACCCTCTTTTTGTTGAGTTTTCTTTTTCTTGTGTTGTTTTTCCGAATTTTTAATGCTTCGTCCTGATTACTTCAGACCGATCTACGTCATATACTTAATTTTAGTAGGTGAGGCACTTAACCGGGATTTTTTGCATACATAAAATCTCAAACTCGAGACATGTTTACGCAATACTAAACTACTTACTACTTGGACCAACCTCTTAATTTTTCTAGTTGAGTTTTTATTTATTTATTGTTATAAACTTTGTAATTTAAACTCCATTCATTTTCTTTCAATATTTAATAAATTAACTATTCAAAAAATATTTAATAAATTAAATAGACACGTTTTATCACCAAACATTTAGATCAATTAATATAGGTTGTTCCTTAATAAAGATCTGAAAATTTAGTAATTGGAAATGAAACAAAATTAGAGAGAGCTTTGATGTTCTTATATTCTTTTCAACTTGATAAAATTAATATTTATTTGAATAATTTAACAATAAAATAGGAAACCACTCTAATTATATTAAATAATATAACTAAATCGAATTGAATTCAAATCGATTAATCAACAAACAATCGATCTAGTAGGATGAGACACTAGATCCTTTAAGTAAGGTCAAAAATTAAAATCTTAACGTTATAAATAAAATAGATTGGGTTAAGAAAATTACTCCATAATAGACATATACAATATTCGTTCGGAATTAATCGGCTATAGTTAAACCAAAAAATTCTAATAGATTAATTTCAATTTTTAAAAAATGAAGTCCATGTTATTACATTCCATCAATGGGGGACCATGTCCCATGACAGAAAAAGAAACCTTGGTGCAAAAGACAAGACTACACCAGGTTTGATTAGCTATGAGCATGTGCTCATCAATCCCAAAAACCAATCCCATGCTAAACTACAAATAGATGGAAATTATCGGTCCTTTTTCGGTGTCTTTATTTATGTTTTTACGCTCAAAATTAAGTTTAGAGGTTAGAGTTTAAGATTTTAGGTTAGAAATTGTAGTTAGGGTTTAAGGAATTTAGTGTAATGTATATTTTTAGGGTATAGATTGTAGGGTTTAGGATTTAGAATTTAGGGTTAGAGTTTGAAATTTAATTTTGTAATATTTTTTAGTGTTGAAACATAAGTAGAGTTGTAGGGGCACCGAAAAGGAACAAAAGATTTTTATGCACTACAAATAGACCCCAAATTGTACAAATTCTCCCACCTTAATACCACTCACTTTCTATTTATAAAACCCGAAATCGAATTTTATTTAAAAGACATCGAACTCTTTGTCTCGGTAACATGTGTGTGACAACTGCATGGACAATACATATGGGACCCTTTTCACAAGGCAGCTTCCTCTTGCCTTCTTTATCTATTATTACCTAATCAGCATTAACAAATCATCTTGCTTGTTATTTACTTGCTGAAAGCTGAGATCTATACATCTTTGTGTGCATCAATGGCGGACTAGGAAAGGATTTGTAGTGATGGGGAAGGCTGGGAAATGGCTGAAAAGCTTGTTAACCGGCAAAAAAGGTAAGGAGAAAGTGAGAGTTAAGTGCACGGATGATCATAATTGCTCGGTTGTTCTCGAGAATCCAAGTACTCCGGTGTCGACGACGCCTAAGGAGAGACGGAGATGGAGTTTCCGGAGATCTTCGGCTACATCGACGCCTGCAAGGGGGTCGAATTGTATAGAACAGGTTGTTAGTGTCACCACTCCATCCCCTGTTGCGGAGGCGGCTGTGATCGGATTAACCGATCACAACAATGAAAACGCAGCCGCAATTGAAGAGGCGGCTGCGAAGATAATTCAATCGATGTTTCGATCGTATTTGGTATGTAATTATGTATCTTCATTGGTGGCTAATTTATGCTTGTGTTCGATACATTTTAATGAGATTCGAAGCCGGTTTTCGATGTTTTCGATGGCAGGCAAGGAAAGCTTTGAGAGCATTGAAAGGATTAGTGAAGCTGCAGGCATTGGTGAGAGGTCATTTGGTGAGAAGACAAGCCAGTGTTACGCTCAAGTGTATGCAGGCTTTGATCACCGCGCAGGCAAGGGCTCGAGCTCAGAGGATCCGAATCGTCGAAGATACAAAGCCGTCTAGCCGAAGGCAATCGCCCCACCGGAGGTCAACAACACCGGATCATCGGCACAGGCATGCTTATCAGGTAAGTTTCACTTCCTTTTAACAATTACTAAGTTAACAATTCAGATTAGAGATGGTTACGGGACGGGATCGAGTATCTATAGAACATAATTTACCCGAACCTAATCCGATCCGTCCGACATGTGACGATGTAGGACATTGATGGTGGAATGGAAGAAAACATTAAGATTGTAGAAATGGATAGCTATTCACACCAAAACAATTATGAGGCATCTCCAGCAACATCAGCTTTGACAGATATAAGCCCCAAAGTTTTCAGTGGTCACTTTGAGGACAATTGTTTCAACATATCACAAAGCAGTCCCCAATACCCCGAATCCGAGTTGTACGAGTACCCTTTATGCCCAAGTTACATGGCCAACACTGAATCTTCAAGAGCCAAGGTGAGGTCCCAAAGTGCACCCAAGTCAAGGCCGGAGTCAATCGAGAGGCAACCGAGTGGTAGGCGAAGGGCGTCGATGGAAGGCCGGAATCACGTCCCGAAGGCGATGAGGATGAAGCGATCATCGTCGCATGTTGGTGCCAATGCTGAAAACTACAAGTACCCCGGGTCGATCAAACTGGATCGATCGTCGATTTCGCTTATGGATAGCGAGTGTGGTTCCACCAGTACGGTTCTCACAAGCACCACCAACTACTACAGATCTCATTATGGATATAATGTAAGTGTGAAATAACACCAAAATCTCAGAAATGTAGAAGTGTAGAGGTGTTTTACTATGGGAAAAGCAACATTTAACCCTTGAACTTGGTAACTTTTTCTAACTTGGTCCCTGATTTTTTGGTCCACATCAGTTATTGTAATAATGCTGACCCAAAAAATTAGGGATTAAGTTGGAAATAATTACTAAGTTTGGTGATTAAATATTGCTTTATTCTTTTACTTTTTCGTTTGAATGTGCAAATCATATAAGGAAGCTGACCTGCGAAAATTGCAGAGACTAGTTTCACTTATGTAATAACTTTATGTCAATATAATTTCCTGGTGTTAATTATTTTAATTTATTTTAAGATCAATAATATTATCAAAAATTTTATAATATAACTATTATTAATGTTGGTGTATTTTTTCCTTTACATTTGAAATATTATATGTATTATTGTATTTATACCCAAGTATATGTTAGGACATATACATTTAGCTATAAAATTATGTTTTTATTTTTATGAACGATGATCAAATCTCGAGCACATAATTAAAGAATAAGATAAATAACCACCACGTCAAACATCGTGATTAGTTGACTATTCTTCTAAATTTTAGTAAACTTTAATAAATTGTAATTTTGTGTACACTTGTAATGTGAATACTCATATATAACATGTTAAAAAAATGACAATTTCATCATTTTTTTGGGTATTGTATGTATTTTAATATATCACAATTAAGTTGCAATACTGACAAGTAAACAAGTATTTTTAAATCTGATAAATGTGTTTTAATTATACTTCTCTCGAATATAATATTTAATTTCATGAAAAAAGTTCAATTTTGGAGTTAACAAGTATTAAGTGTATTTGTAAATTATATTGCAGTTCTAAACCTAACTCGGTAAATTGGCTGTAAGTGAGACGAGACAGATTGTGAGCTACTCGAGCTCGATTCTGTCATAGTTCAGTTAAAGCTCGACTCGAGTTTAAACTCGACTCGAGTTCTTAACGAGCCAAGCCGAGCTACTTGATACCCAACTCGCAAAGCTTACGAGCTACTCGAAAATATAATATACTAATTTTTTTATAATTTAAAATCTAAACTTTTAAACTTAAACCCCTAAATATAAGTATTAAACCTTAAAATATATATCCTAAAATTTAAACCCAACAACATAAACCTATAAACCCTAAATTAACACCCTAAACCCTAAAATTAACAAGCTTGAGTTTACACAACTTGTGTACCAAAGTTTTTTTTCATAGGACTTTAAATGAGACGTGACAGAAGAAGAGTTACTCGAGTCCAATGCAACCAAAAATCGGTAAACACTTGACTCGATTGGGCTCGAACCAAGCTCGAACTCGACTAGAGCTCAGATTTCTCAGGCTCGTTAAAAATTACTCAAGCTCAAACTCGACTCGAAATCTTAATGAGCTGAGTCGAGCTTAACACTACTCGAGCTCGACTTGGCTCGTTTACACCCCTACTTGCGGAAACAAAAAAAAACATTTTGAAATTTAGGACCGAATTAAAAAGCCATGCTATAGTTCGGGGTCGATTGACGGAATTAACCATAAAAAAAGTACAACCCGGGAGGGCGTCCCATATAAACAACTGAAATTAGGGTTTTCGAGTCTCTTTCCACTACTGCACTTTGCCGACTGCTCTGCCCTTCTAAGCTAACAAAGCAGAGTTTTGAATCATGGCCGTTGGGTACTCATTTCTTTTCTTCAATTGGGTTTCCTTTCTTCTCTTAAATCTGCTCTGTTTTCTGGGTTATCTCTTTATTTTGTAATGCAGGAAGAACAAGAGGATTTCCAAGGGAAAGAAGGGAGGAAAGAAGAAGGCGTGAGTTTCTTTTTTTTTTTTTCAATTGAATTTAGCTTAAATCACGCTCTGTATATCTTAGAAACATATATGTTAGTTAAATGTTGATTTTTGGTGTTGGGATTTGTTTAGAGCGGATCCTTTTGCTAAGAAGGATTGGTACGATATCAAGGCTCCATCGGTTTTCACTTCCAGAAATGTTGGAAAAACTCTCGTCACTCGTACTCAGGGTACCAAGGTTAGTTTTTTATTTTTGTTTTGCATTTCTTTCTCTGTTGAAAATGCTTCCTTTTTATTGTAATGTTGGATTTTTTGATGTTTTGGACCTGAGAGAATATTGGGTATTTTCCAGATTCTTTTTAATTGCTTTACTTAGCTTTAGTTTTAGGGCATAGGGTTTAGGGGTTTAGGTGTAGAGGGTTAGAATTTAGGGATATTTGTTTTAATTTAAAGTTTAGGGTTATGATTTAGGGTTTATAGGTTAAAACCTAAATCCTCACCATATTACCCTAAAACTAGATATTAATCCATATATATATATTCATGTTTTGCTTATATTAGATGGTAATTGCAATTTTTAGCTGAGCCATGCTCATATTGCAGTTTTTTTTGCATGCCCCTGATGTTATTTCTTTTTGGGTTGAAGTGATGAATTATCGTTTTTTTGTAGTTAAGTATCTTATATTAAGAATATTGGCTACTGAACATATAAAGTTTTTGATTTGCCGAGGAAATCTTGTATCTGGTCTCGTTTTTAAATTCATGTTGCCCCTTCTCGTGGTGTGGAGGATGCAACAATTGGTCCTAGGAATTCTTGAAAGAGCTTGAATGAAATAAGATCATTTTTTCGTCAATTATCTTTCAGTGGACTTGTTTGTTGGGAAACTTGAAAACTCGTCGCTTATTTATTTAAGTTTGCATATAGGTAAGGCACATTGAACTTGGATCTGCTTGGTACATTTAGTTAACATATATCAACAGTTTGGTTTCAAAGTATGCGAGTGGTTTGAATTTTGAACTTGGCTATTATCTTGACAGATTGCTTCAGAAGGTCTCAAACACCGTGTGTTCGAGATTTCATTGGCTGATCTTCAAGGTGGTGATGAGGATCATGCCTACAGAAAGATCCGTTTGAGAGCTGAAGATGTTCAAGGAAAAAATGTTTTGACCAACTTCTGGGTATGCAACTATATATAGCCTTATTCACTACATTATCTCAGCTGTTTTAGCAATAGAAATTAAAAATTTTGATTTTTTTTCCTTTTCGATTTTCAGGGAATGAACTTTACCACCGACAAATTGAGGTCTTTAGTGCGCAAATGGCAAACCCTGATTGAAGCTCATGTGGATGTGAAGACAACTGACAACTACACGCTGAGAATGTTCTGCATTGGATTTACTAAGAGACGCCCGAACCAGGTTAAGAGGACTTGTTATGCACAGTCCAGCCAGATTAGACAGGTAATCTACCCTTATTTACTGCGAAGCATTTTAAGTACTTGTTACTGAATTTTCTTGACTTGCAAACTCGTCAATCCTATGATGACTGAGGGAAGTTTCTTATTGTTCTGCAGATTCGCCGAAAGATGAGGGAGATCATGACTGCTCAAGCAACATCTTGTGATCTGAAGGAATTGGTTCAGAAATTCATTCCCGAGATGATTGGAAAAGAAATCGAGAAGGCAACATCTAGCATCTATCCTTTGCAGAATGTCTTCATTCGTAAAGTCAAAATTTTGAAGGCTCCCAAATTCGATCTCGGAAAGTTGATGGAGGCACGTTTCCGACACCCATTCTCTTGTACTTCTCAATAAAATATCCCACAGACCCGTCTTAGGGGATTTACTGGATAAGATATCAAAGATACTCAATGTTGTGCCATGTTAATTTTACTCATTTTGCTGTTGTTTTTCTTCATTTAGGTTCACGGTGACTACTCCGAGGATATCGGTGTGAAATTAGAGAGGCCTGCTGAAGAGACAATGGCTGAGGCTCCTGCAGAGCCCGTTGGAGCTTGAATGAAGAATAGTCATTGATCTGTCTTGTGTGTTTTTTTTAAGGTTACAGATTTTGTTGTTCATTTTCCTTTTGTTGGAAAACTTGTAGAGTAGAGAATTTCTCCATGTTTTTGATGTCAAGGATATGATTTTGCTACTAATTATGTTACTCTTTGGTAGACTTATATAAACATGATTTGAATCTATGAATATCTCAAAAAAATATTTAAGGATTAAGCTGGAAATAGTTCCTTCTAAGCTCAGAGATTAATTCTTGCTTTATCTTTTTTTCCTCTTTTGTTTGAATGTTCAAATCATAAGGAAGCTGACCTGTGAAAATTGCAGTTACCAGTTTCACTGAAACTGTAACTTCATGTCTCTTGGTGTTAATTTTTATTTCAAATTAATTTCAATAATATTATCAACTCCTCTATGTCCACGGAATTTTAATGAATAATAGATACAAATATAATTTTGGATTAATATCATATACACTGGCGGTGGAAAACAGCGCTTTAGTAGGGAACTAGTTTAAAGTATAGGGTTTTGATGTAGGGGGTTACAATTTAGGGATAGTTGTTTTAATTTAAAGTTTATGGTTATAATTTAGGGTTTATAGGTTAGGGTTTAATTTTTAGGGTAATATGGTGAAGATTTAAGTTTTAACCTATAAACCCTAAATTATAACCACAAACCTTAAATTAAAACAATTATCTCTAAATTCTAACCTTCTACACCTAAACCCTAAACCTTATACCCTAAACTAACTCTTTATACCCTAAAACTTTCATCGCCTGTGTATAGAATATTTATCTTATAATTTTATTATACAAGTATAATTAATTTTGGTGTGTTTTTCTTTTATATTTGAAATATTATATATATATATATATTGTCCTCTAAGTTTAATTTTTTTGGCTTCGTCCTTGACTTCGAGGTCACACATTATGATTATTTGACTTTTATTATAAATTTGATATCAAATTATAAATCTGTGTCGCCTACAATGTGAATTCGTACGATATGACATGTTAAAGCAATTAATATCCTATTATCAAAAAATAAAATAAAATAATTAATATCCCCATTATTCTTTTAGAATTGTATGTGTTTTAAGTTATCACATCTAAGTTATACTAGTAATTATGATAAGTGAACATGTATTTAGTGTAAATTTTAATTTATATATATGTTTTTTAGTTTTAGGGATTAGGGTTGCAGGGTCTAGAATTTAAGGTTAGTGTTTAGGATTTTCGGTATAAGATTTAAGGTTTAGAGTTTAGTTTTTAGGACCAGAGTTGAGAATTTAGGATTTGAATTTTATAGTGTAAATATGCAGACTTGTGTAAAATTAATTTTACACGGCATGAGTATTAAAATTTATCCATTTATAAATTTCATCAACATTTTTTATTTATGCTCCGCTCTAACCAAAAAATAATATTTAATTTCATGAAAAGGTTCAATTAGTACAATATTAATATTTTTTGTGTTGCTAAATTTGAACCTTTTAAATTCATATGTCTTAGATGTAGTGGTAAAATATATTGTACTATCAAGGAGAGAACTCATATTTTAATTATAGAAGTAAATATATTGGACATGTCACTTATAAATCCAAATATAAACAATAAAACGGACACGAAAAGATACAATTATTTTTTAGAACATTTTGAAATTTAGGACTAATTTAAAAGGCCGTGCTATAGTTTGGGGTCTATTGATGGAATTAAACCTAATTCAACCCGGGAGAGCGTCTCTATATAAACAACTGAAATTAGGGTTTATGAGTCTCTAATAAGTTGCCGACTGCTCTGCCCTTCTAAACTAACAAAGCAGAGTTTTGAATCATGGCCGTCGGGTACTCATATCTTTTCTTCAATTGGGTTTCCTTTCTTCTCTTAAATCTGCTCTGTTTTCTGGGTTATCTATTTATTTTGTAATGCAGGAAGAACAAGAGGATTTCCAAGGGAAAGAAGGGAGGAAAGAAGAAGGCGTGAGTAGTTTTTTTTTTCAATTGAATTTAGCTTAAATTATGTTCTGTGTATTTTAGAAACAGATCTGTGAGTTAAATTTTGATTTTTGTTGTTGGGTTTTTTAGAGCGGACCCTTTTGCTAAGAAGGATTGGTACGATATCAAGGCTCCATCAGTTTTCACTACCAGAAATGTGGGCAAAACTCTCGTCACCCGTACTCAGGGTACCAAGGTTGTTTTTTTTTTTAAATCTTGTATTTTTTTCTCTGTTAAAAATGCTTGCTTTTTCATTGTAATGTTAGATTTTTGGATGTTTTGAACCTGGGAGAATATTGGGCATCTTTCAGATTCTGTGTAATTGCTTTACCTAGCTTTAGCTTGGACCATTTTTACCTTTTACTTGAAGATAAACAAAGGGTTAATGCTATGTGTGTGTGTGTATATATATATAGGGTTAGAATCAATCAACTTACACAGTGTAAAACTTAAAGAGTTTTACACGTTTTTTGTATCGTTGGATGGGGGAATGTTTTTTGTATCATTGGATGGGGGAAATGGATGACTTACATTGTGTAACTGGATCCTATCCCTTATATATATATGTTATTTCCTGCTTTGCATATATTAAATGGTAATTGCAATTTTTAGCTGAGCCATGCTTATATTGCAGATTGTTTTGCATGCCGCTGATGTTGTTTTTGTGTGTTGAATTGCTACGTTGCCATTTTCTTTTTGAAGTTTTATATCTTATATTAAGAATATTGGCTACTTGACACATGATGTTCTTGATTTACTGAGGGAATCATTTGATTTTGGAAAATGTATGTGGTTTGAATTTTGAACTTTGGCTATTTTCTTGGCAGATTGCTTCGGAAGGTCTCAAACACCGTGTGTTCGAGGTTTCACTGGCGGATCTTCAAGGTGGTGATGAGGATCATGCTTACAGAAAGATCCGTTTGAGAGCTGAAGATGTTCAAGGAAAAAATGTTTTGACCAACTTCTGGGTGTGTAAATATAAATAGCATCATTCACTACATTATCTCTGTTGTTGTAGCAATAGAAATTTAAAGTTTTGTTTTTTCTTTTCTTTTCCATTTTCAGGGAATGAACTTTACCACCGACAAATTGAGGTCTTTGGTGCGTAAATGGCAAACCCTGATCGAAGCTCATGTGGATGTGAAGACAACTGACAACTACACTTTGAGAATGTTCTGCATTGGATTCACTAAGAGACGCCCGAACCAGGTTAAGAGGACTTGTTATGCACAGTCTAGCCAGATTAGACAGGTAATCTACCCTTATTTACTGCAAAGCATTTTAACTACTTGATCCTTAATTTTCTTGACTTGCGTACCAAATCGTCAAAGATCCTTGGTTTCTGCTTCATATGAACTCCTTGGTTTCTGCAGATTCGCCGAAAGATGAGGGAGATCATGACTGCCCAAGCAACATCTTGTGATCTGAAGGAATTGGTTCAGAAATTCATTCCCGAGATGATTGGAAAAGAAATTGAGAAGGCAACATCTAGCATCTATCCTTTGCAGAATGTCTTCATTCGTAAAGTCAAAATTTTGAAGTCTCCCAAATTCGATCTTGGAAAGTTGATGGAGGCATGTTTCTAACACCCATTCTCTCATACTTTTCAATAAAATTCCCACGCACCCCATCGTAGGGTATTTACCGGATAAGATATAAAAAATACTCAATGTTTTGTGATGTTAATTTATTTGTTTTGCTGTTGTTTTTCTTCATTTAGGTTCATGGCGACTACACGGAGGATATTGGTGTGAAGTTAGAGAGGCCTGCTGAAGAGACGATGGCCGAGGCTCCCGCAGAGCCTGTTGGGGCCTGAATGAAGAAGAGTAGTTGAATTTGTCTTGTTTTTATGGTTGTAAGAGATTTTGTTGATCACTTTCCTTTTGTTGGAAAAACTTGTAGAGAATTTCACCATGGTTATTGTTAAGGATATGATTTTGCTACTTGACTGAGTGGACAATATGTTGTGGCAGGCTTATATAAACATTATAAATTCTTAACATATTATAATTTATGCTTATATATTTTTGTGTCAGGCAGATTTTTAGCAGCTCACAATGATTGACCTTAAATGTTGATGGAATAAGTTATTGTTTCAATGATTTTTTTATATAAGGATGCATCCATGGATTGATTTATGGATAAATATGGATAAATATTTTATACACATGTTATGGAAATTGAAATTGAAGGTTTTCACAAGTGTTTTAATTTTAGGGTACAAAGAGTTAGTTTAGGGTATAAAATTTAGGGGTTTAGGTGTGGGGGTTAGAATTTAGGGATAATTGTTTCAATTTAAGGTTTAGGGTCATAATTTAGATTTTATAGGTTAAAATCTAAATCCTCACTATATTATTCTAAAAATTAAGACCTAACTTATAAACACTAAATTATAACCTTAAATTCTAAACCCTTACACCTAAACCCCTAAACTTTATATCTTAAATTAATTCTTTATATTCTTAAATTAAGTCCTTGATTTATTGTTTTTGTTTTGTTTTGCTACTCTAACCTGAGTATTTACCGTAAATAACAGTGACTAATCATCTAGCCGTGGTTGCTCTCACTAAGAATTATTTTAAAGTTTGTTTGTTGCCATAGTTTAAGGACTCATTTGACCATGATCGGCTGTATGTTAAAATGGAAGTGAATACATAAGAAAGTTATACCAGTTTGACATCGTTTACTGGAACAGATAAAAGTGCTGGAGGGCAGCTTATTAACTGGATTACATCAGAGGCCTAGTTCTTACAATGTTCTACAAGCTACAAGTAACAATTTCCTCTAAAAAACAGATCCTAAACATAATCATACCAGGAAAATTCCATGGGAACATCAGGCTTTCTTTTGTGTTTGCATGTGCATGAGCATTCTGGCCTCAGTCCACACTACTAGGTCTTGCACACCCACAAAAACAAGCCTTCTTTCGCCTTCCACTCCGTCTTCCACCGCTGTAGATGAAGTCCCTCAAGAGGACACCCGTTCGGTTCTTCCCTTTGCTCTTCCTTTCGTCTTCCAGTTTCAGCATAACGTACTCGATGCTCTGCACCTCAAACTGCAACCTTCCGATCTTTTCAGACCCTTTTTGTGCCTGCTCACGCACTTTCTTCAAGTTGCCATTTCCGGGCTCTTCCAACTCGGTTGTGCTTGTCCCATCGAAAGATGAAGAACAACTGCCTTTAACATCCTTGACCAATTCACCGTTGGCACTCAACAACTCGGTGATTGCTTCCTCCACCTCTTGCAATTGCTCTTTAACCTGTCCGTACTCTAAATCGAAAGTCTTCTTCTTCTTGATCTCCATTCTCTTTTTCAGCTGTTTCACAGTTGTTTGGAGGGTCATTAATTTATGAGCATCAGAAGAAAGTCTTTCTAAGAACCTCTTGCTTTTAGCTCTTTTCTTAGCCTCTCTAATGCTGGAAGAAATCTCCAGCTTATCAATGCTCAGCTCCTTCTCCACCAGTGTTCCCAACGAACTATCGGTGTTCGACTGTACATCGAACAACTGATGAGAAGCAACGATCTCCCCAGGTACGATTGCCCGTTCTTGCATGTCATTGAGTTTCAAATCAACACCACATTCATGCTCCACAGACTCCCATAGCTCGAGCATTTGATCATCAGCTGTGCCGGTCTCTCTCCTGCTCTTGTTTCTGTATAATGAAGAATCAGAGACTTGATCAAGTTGAATATCTTTCAACAATAACCCATTTCTCCTTTCAGGAATTTCGGGTTTCATCTTCTTTGATTTGAGATCCTGAGCAAGCTCATCAGCAACTTGCATGGCTTTCATACTTTCTTGATACGGAGGCTCAATGTCGTTAGATGGAGCTTTGATTTCATGGCTGTTCTTATTACTTTTTTGCTTCACAAGCCTGTTCATCTCTTCCACTACTGCCTTTTCAACTGCTTTAAGTCTCGTGTGCATCTCCTGCAAGTCCGAAATCCCAGCTGTCAGAAAAGCATTGTGTCCTTCGAGTTTCTCGGAGCTCATTTCATGAAGTTCATCAGCCATTTCTACATCCTGGTAGAATATAAGCATGTGCAAATGCAATTAGAAAGGTAGAATATAAGCATGTACAAACACAAATATCGTGCAAATATCAAACTCGGCTTTGAAAAATGCTAAGTTGTTTCAATCATATATATAGATATGAAATTACCTTATCTTCATCATCATTCGGGACACAAAGCTTTGGCTGAATAAGGGCATTGTGCTCAAGGGATGTTATACCATCCCTCAACGAAGCTATGACGGGAACATAAGCAGACATCTGGACCTTCAATCCTCCGATTTCGCTTTCCAAGAATTCGACCCTTTCCTTCATCTGTCCTATTTGTGCACTCTTTACAGCATTTTCTTCTTCAAGAGTCCCACAAACTTCAGTAAGCTCATGTACTTTGTTTTCGATTAGAACTTCACAGATGGCAGAAGCTTGGAAATCGAAGTAAAACGATGCAGCCTCAGCCTCCCATAGCTCAAACTCATTGCTTCTCTCTTGCAGCTCTAGACTCAGGTTTTCTCCATGTATCTTTTGTTCTTGAATATCATTTCGTAATGTAACAACTTCGGAACACAAATTGTCATTTTCTTCACGAAGGTGTTCAATTTCCAATTTCTGTTCTACGCTATCTTCGGACAGTTCACGAATCCGCTTCTCCAAATTTTCTTGAATTTCTTTAGATTTCTCACATTCCATCTTCAGTTCCTCAAGGGTCCGGTACAGTTCTTCATTCAATTCGTGTGCAGCCTGAAGCTTTTCATCCGCTTCCGAAAGCTCAATGGCTTTCTCTCTAAGCAAATCATTACCAATAACAATTTGATGGTCTAATTGGTGGTTTAAGTCTTTGACAGCAAACAGCTCCTTGTGCAACTTTTCAACAGTTTCATTCAATTCCAAAATTCCAGCTTCTTTCTCCTCCAACTTCTCCTCCAATTTTGCAATTTCAACTGCTTTCTCAGCACCGAACGTCTCTAAAACGAGAGAGAGACAACTAAGGGCTACTGCTTCTTGTAGGGCAATACTGTTCTCGTCTTCAAGAATACGCATATCCTCTTTGAGGTCCGAAAACTTCTTGAGCAAAATCCTGTTTTCTTCAAGCTGCTTGGAATTCTCCTCTTCTAATAGTAAGTAAGTTCCGTGCATGCTCTCCAACTCTCCACGTTGACTCTCCAATTCGGCATTTAATAGTTCGTTCTCCATCGTTCCATCATACACTTCCAACATCAACTGCCGGTTCATCTCTAGAAGCTCCTGCTTGTCTTTCTGCAGCATTGCATTCTGCTTTTCCGCAATCTCGAACTTATACTCAAGGGCTTGCTTCTCCGACACAAGTTCACTGCCCTCAAATTTAAGTTGTCCAATTAAAGTTAACAGAACTGAGTTCTCAACTACCAGCCCTTGCTTCTCCTCCTGGTTTCTTGAGAGTGAAGTCTTTAGGTCTTCAACATTATCTAGAATGCATGAAATAGGAACTTGATCTGATTCGATCATATCCCGTTGTCTGTTACCAGGATCAAACTGAAGAGCCCTGAAAACTAAATAAATCCCGGATCTTAGTTTTTCGATTTCATCCAATAGGAATTCACCTTCTATCTGCTGCTCAAGATTTTCACTCTCCAACTCCCTGATTAGTTTATCTGACAATTTGGATGCTTCAACATGTTTTTGACATTCAATCAACAGAGACAAGTTTTTCTCCTCGAGATCTTTTACGATCTTTTGGAAGATGAAGATCTCAACCTGAGCCTTGACAGCTTTATCAATCTCTTCTTCGAACTCTTTCTTTCGGAACCTACTTTCTTCTTGCAGTAGATGGACATGGTTTTCAAGATCTGTTAACCGAGATTCACTTGACTGAACATAACTGGCACGGTCATTTTGCTCCACACCGAGGGAATCCCGTAGTTGCTCCACCTGAGAGAGTGTTGATTCTTTCTCCTTCTCCAGGTCAGAATATTTTTCCTCCAGTTTATCAAATCGGAATTCCAGGATGCATAGCCTCTTTTCAACAGTCTCTAGCTTCGAGATCAAGCTATCTCTTTCACCTGCCAGATTGGATTTCTCATTTTTGAGATACTGGCAGAATTCTTCTAAGGTCTTTGACTTGGATCGCAAGCCTTCAAGCTCGATATTAGCACAAGAAAGGGAACTTTCCAGCATTGTGTTTTTCTCCAAGAGCTTCTGCATATTCTCAGTCATTTTCTGTAACTGAGACAGAAGGGTGGATTTCTCAGCGTTGAGGGAAGATTTTTCTCCCCGAAGAAATTCCCGGGACTTCTGTAATTCCTCAGCAAGCTCCCTTGACCCTTCCAATTTTCCATTCAATTCCGAAAGTGAACTTCTCAAAACTGCATTCTTCTCCATAAGGTCATCCATGCTTCTAAGTTTCTCATAAAGAACCTCGGTCTCACCCCGTTGCTTACCGCATTCCTCCTTCAGCTTTGAGTTCTCGTCTCGCAATTCCTTCAACGAGGATTCTAGACATTCTGGATTTAAACCTACAGACAGCAGCTGCTGAATTAATGCCTGGTATGCGCTACTCAACACATCGATTTCATCCTTCAATTTGTCAACCTCTAGCTGGAGGATATTACTTCGTTCAACTTGTACTGCAACCTCACTTTCAAGTTTTTCTTTCAGTTCCTTCAAGCCGAAAATTTCATCTTCCAAATTCCTTATTGAAACGGCGGAAGAACTGTTTAATTCGTTGAGGCTCCGATTTTCACCCTGCACTTGCTGAATTTCTTCCTCCAATTCTTGGTTGCTTACTTCCAACTCCTTCAATTTGTGAAGCTTATTTAGAAGCTCCGATGTCAAAACTCTCTGCTCCTTCTGAGATTGCGAATTCAACTCTTGTAATGTTTGCAGTGTAGCTTCAACTTGCACGAACCGTAGATGCTCTTCCTGCAGTGATGTCTGAAGTTTCTCGAACTCATGTTGCTTCTCCGAAAGTTCTCGATCCTTGATTGCTATTTTCCGCACCAGATTATCAGCCTCCGCTAGTAGAGATTGATTCGAGTTCTCCAGCAGAACACATTGTTCTTCCACATTCCTCAAATTTTCAGCATTGACTAGAATCTCGCCGTTTAATCGTTTTGACTCCTCTTGGGCGCAAAAAAGTTCACTCTCCAACCTGGCAATTGTTTCCAAGCACTGATCATACCGGCGAGCCACAGTATCTTTCTCTTCTTTCAGCTTAGCAAGAGCATCTTTTAGTGCTTCGACTTCGCTTTCAGCTCTTTCAAGTTGCATGTTGAGCATTTTTGCATTATCTTCAGCAAGTGAGATTTTATTTTCTAATGAAGATATCATCTCAAGACACTGCTTGTATCGAAGAAGACCAGCTTCCTTTTCAGCCTCTAATCTAGAAAGCTCTATCTTAAGATTCCGAGCTTCGATTTCTGCTTTAAAAGCCCTCTCGTTGAGCCCTTTTGCGTCCTCTCGGGATTGGGAAATAGTATTCTCCATGCTGGATATTCTTTCCAAGCATTGATTGTACTGATGAAGACCGGCATCTCTCTCAGCTTCCAATTTATTTAAGGCTTCCTTCAATACTTTGATTTCAATTTCAGCTTTGCCGGCTCGTTCGTCAAGATTCCCGGCATACTTTTGTGCTTCGTTAAGTTCACTCTCCAGGCTAGATGACTTCTTTAAACTCTGCTGGTACTGCAGAAGGACATCTTCCTTTTCAGCTTGAATCTCGGCGAGAGATTTCTTCAAGAATTCTACTTCGGTTTCAGCTTTACCTGCACGTTCAGACTCCGAAATAACTTGATTCTTCAGATTTTTATTCTCAATTGATAACTGAGAAAACCCACTCTGCTCATTTTCCTCAGCTCCACCACCATTTGCCCCCTTCATTCTTCCTTCGGCAATGTTGGCATTTGGAGGCACTTTCCCAGACTCAAATATATCATTCAACTGCTTTAAACCCCTTTTGCTTATTCCGGAGTTCTTTAGCAAGTCATCTGAATCAAAGAATGCACGAATTTGGTGTGGCGTTTCCGGTGTGTAAGGCTCAGCCTCAGGGCCTGAAGAGCCTAAGGGCAATTCATCAGCCAGTACGAAAGGAACCTGGTTGGGGAAGGCTTCAGCCATGGCTTTCTGGGCGTGGCGAAGCTCCCCGGTTGCATGGTTATACCTCTCTGCTAATGCACGGTAAGCTCTATAAAACTCCTCAACTAATTTCATGAGCTCTGGCCGTTTTTTATAGTACATTTCCGCTCTTCTTGCAAAGGAATCCGCATCTTCTTCGATCAGTTTGATCATTGCTTTAACTTTAGAGTCCATATCTGTCAAAACAGAATAATTCAAGTTGAGGAGACGGACCACATGATGACCGTACAACGGAAATTCAAACCGGAAAAGCGAATGGAGCAAATAGAGATCTAAGTGAACTTTTAACATTTCACTATGTTATGCCAACCCATATGCTAATCTTTATATATATATATATATATATATCATCCTAAACCGATGCAGCTAAGTATTTAGAAAGAAAATTCATACCTGTAAGATTATCCTGAAGCCATTTAGAATTCTTCGGACTAATATGGCTGTCCCACCACCAGGAATACAAGCGTCTAGACTCCGAATGTGACAAAGTTGCCATTATTCCAGCAAAGAACAATAGTGCAATCAGTTTCGACTTAGCGGAAGCCTGGTCCTTATACCAGTCACAAAAGCTCAAGCAATGGATCCAGGCCAGAATAACACAATCTACTCTACTCGACTACTCTATTCCGAATCCCCTGCACCTATACAACCAAGATAATCAAGTTAAGCTACTCCTAAATCCGAATGCATTCAGAAATTCAAACGAAAGCTCGAAAAGCCGATAATCTATATAGCTTTAAGTTACCTACTCAGTCAAGATCACTCCAATGGTATGCAATACCGACACTATTCGAGTTTTCGAAGTTAACAGCACTAATCCACTGCAAAGAAAAGGATCATATCAGATCTTCAACTTTATTGACAATCAATTGAACAAATAGAAATGCAAGGAATTCAAAACAAAAGATTCTCAAAAGGCAGCATACAATATACAACATTTGTACTTGCAGTGAAAGTGAATCAACAAAAAAAAGAATCAAAATTATATAGAAAAAAAGGAAAGTTGTTTGGACCCAGTGGTCCAAATTTACAAAAGGAATTCATCATAAAAATCTACACTAAAAAGCAAAAATCCTGGGTTTTTTTGGTTCTTTTTGGAAAGAAAATTCATGAGCTTTATGTAAGAGTGGTGTCAAAAAGGAAGGGGAAAGGAATCATAAGAAAAAGAGTAGTCATAGAATCAAACACCAGAGCTGCAAAAAGGAAGAAAATCTGGTAAATGAGCTCTAATCACCCAAAAAAAGGTACCTTTTCAACAAAAACATAAACTTTTAAGTAAATTGCAATCAACAAAATCAGAAAAACTGAAGAAAAAGAGAGAACTTTCAGCAAAAACATGAACTTTAAGCAAAAGGGTAAGCAAAAAAACTGCAAAATAACAAGTCTGATAAAAAATTTGGATAAAAAACATACCAAAAACACATAAAAAAATCTGGGAAATGGGATTTTGATGACCAGCAGCTGTGATAGTAAATCTCCAGCCGCATCTATTACAAAGTCACCCCATTGTTGCCTCTTACAAACTCTCTCTAAACTTCATCTTTTCTCTCTCTCAAATGAGTTCTTTGCATTATATTCTTAGATTTGGCAGATAGAGAAAGAAAAGTAAAAAGAGAAGAGCAAAGTAAACAAGGTAAGTTATTTATTTATTTATTCCCCTCTCTGTAAATAGTAATTTGAATGAGACATTGCCGTTGTTCAGATTAAAGTTGAGAAATGGTACTTTAATTGTGGGATGAGTATTAGATTGGATTAAATTGAATTAAAATAGATTAAATTAGTCGGGTTAATGAATTTTATTTTATTTTAAAATTTTTAAATTTATTCGAATTTAATTATAAATATTTATAATAATACGATAATATTTAATTTTAATTTAAATAACTTTTTATAATTACGTATGTGTCTCTCCATATTTTTTTTCTTTTCAGATGTGGTACTTAAAAATTGTCCATCAATTATTAAAAATTTTGATTTTTTTTAATGGATTTGAATTTTACTCTCATTACCGTTGATATCTTCTCTAAGATTTTCCTAATTGGAAATGAAAATTATATGACTATTCTGCCCTTGCTTAAGATCTCAATCATCAATGTGTTTCTTGGGTTTTGGATTCCGCAAATTTTACGTTTATATTTAAATGTTAAAAATTAAAAATTTGATTTCGTATTTTATTTTTTCATGGATAAATACATGCACCGACAGTAAAAAAAAAACACTTTATTTTCACATGATCTTTAATTTTAGGGGTTAAAAAATTAGTTTAAGAGTTCAGGTTAATGTGCTTAGAATTTAGAGATTGTGGTTTGAATTTTATAATTTAGGGGTTATAAGTAAAAACTTAAATCCCTGTCATATTACCCTAAAACCTAACCTCTAACCTCTAAATCCTAAAATCTAACCATGTACTCTAAATTCTAAACCCCTAAACTAGATCTCTAACTCATGAATTAGGGCGCTCGTGGCAGTGGCGAAACACAAGCATGACCAGTGGGGTCATGGCCCCCTAAAATTTAAAAAATTGTTAAATAGCCCTGAAATTATCAAATATATTTTATTTGGCCCCTTTAAAATTTTTAAAAATTCATATTAAACTTTAAAGTTTAAATATTTTTAGTTAAATCTCCTTTCATAATTTTTAAAAAGTTCTTACTAGATCACTCAAAATTATTAAAAAAAATTAGTCAAAACCCTATTTTTTTGAAAATTTTAGTTTAAATCTTCAATTTTTTTTAAAAAAATTCAAGTTGGCATCCTCAAACACTTACTCTAAGTTCCACCACTGGCTCGTGAGAACAAAATGTTTCTACCGCTAGTGCATTATATATTTTTTCTTTTTTTCATTATATATATATATATATTTGAAATTAAAAATATCATTATTATTACAATTGTAAACTAATAACAAAATCTATTTATAATGATACTCCAGTTGTAATAAAATATAGAGTGAGAATCTAAATATGATATTTATGACGATAAAACTCAAATTTAGGACATCTAAATTCAAGGACTCAACTATAACATTCAACCAAAATCTATTTTTTTCCAAAAGCAAATAGTAGCCATTAAATACATATTCACAGGCAAATATTTTGTAATAGCAGGCAAATATAAAATATTTATTATTCAAATTTATGTTACAAAATAATTTTTAAAGACAAATATTTAAATATTTTTTCATAATTATTATTTTCTTTCTGGTTTTTTTATTAAAAACAAATAATTGCAACAGTTGGTAATCTTTCAAACAAATCAAACCTTAACAATAAACCTAACTTTACTCAATGAAGTAATCTCTATTTATAATATCAATTAATTAATAAACAGAAGCAATTGTGTGGTGACAAGTATCCCTCTATCTAAATTAAACTAATTTGTAATTATAATGTTATAAATAATTAAAACCAGAAATGTAATAAAAATATATAAATAATAATTTGAATGCAATTAGGTTATAATTTGGGGGATATCAGATTCTAAAATTTGATTACAATATCAATAATACATTGGACATTTGAATGTTATTCTTTAAAGGAATATGGATTAATTAATTAATTAATTAATATAAATTACGGTTCAAAGATTCATTATTATTATTAGGAAATGAATATATTTCAACATTATTAGCTAAGCAAGTTGACTTTAATCATTTCACCAAACACTTAAATCATAATGGTTAAAAGAAAATCATTCAATTTTTTTTTATCATTGTTAGAGTTTGTTGTTAGAGTTTGTGATCCGAATTTCGTACTGATTCAATTCAAAAAGTTTACAGTGAAACATACAAGATGAAGAAATAAAATTGAAGAAAAAGTAGGGATCAATGGTGGATGCGAAAGAATCGAGTTGAATCTTATCGCACCCCAAAATTCCGTACAAGACTATACTTCTATGATCATATTTTCGTTTAAAGTAGAAAATTCAGTTCGAGTAATTTTTTTGCTATGTAAGTTTACTTTATAAGTTTATCCTCTACAATTATACAACGGAAAGATTTAAAAGTAATTTTAACAAACTAATCCACACAAATATGAATATGTATTCTATCTATTTATGTTATATGTATAAGTCAACTATTTAAGTTGGTGAGCAGGTGAGCGCTCTGACCAACCGACCATCAATATTTGCTTAATTAAATCGAATTATTGTTCACGCTAATCTCATTGCAATATTATGGGCCACAAGCAAACAAAGGAAAAGGGTACAATTGGAAGAAAATAATACGACTAATTATATTATAAATAAAAATTATATGATAAAGTAATTGTCAAATGCCATTTCCTTTATAAAAAAATGATGATTTATTTGCATTAGGATTTTGGATTACGTTTGTTCCTTTATTAAGGTAGCTTGCATCTTTTCAATGGCGGGCCTCTACAAATAGTGCCACTTTTGTCACATTATAAGAAACAACAATTATTTTATAATAATCACATAGACTTATAATTATATTCGAAATTGAGTCGAAACAAGTTTTCTAATATTAATTTTTACCTATAAAATTTGAACTTGAAATTTTATTTAAGAAATATCGAATTTTTTATCACTCAATTTATAGACATCATTTACGAGTTACATTATTCACTCACAAAATTATAATAATAAATATCAATGGATAAATATCAAAACTATATCCAAACTTTGGTAAAATGTCTAATTTTGATATGGTGCAATTATATAAATGAAGTTTTGTTTCATTCAATTTTTACAAATAATTATAATCATTATTAACATATCATCATTTTACGTTTAAATGTTATGTATACGAATATTATATTTATATAACATGAAAATAAATAGATATGATTCATTTGTAAAATATAGTATACAATTGTATCATAATCAAGGTTAAATGTACACATCTGAATCAAAATCAAAGTTTCAAGGGTATAATTGTACCAAATTAAAGTTTATATATCATATTATACGTTTAATCAAAGTTTATATGTAATTTTGATATTTATCCATGATATTAGTTAGACCTAGGGGTGTTTATTGAGTTGAGCAGCTCGCAAACAGCTCGAGATCGACTCGGTCAAAACTCAATTAATGCTCGACTCGAGTTGACTCGATTCGAACTCGAGCTTAACTCGAGATCTTAATAAGTCGACTCGATTAAAGAATTTTTATGATATTATTTTGTGTATAAAATTTGAAAAGAAAAAAATCTTTAATTCTCGTACAAAAAATACGATTGAAAGTCAAAACACCAAAAACCCGAAGTCATTCTCTCCTTTTTAGTTTAATTGTTCAGAAACTAAAAAGAGTTTCACACTCGAATATCAACTTCATCTTTAACTCAATCATGACATGTTCTTTTATTTGTCTTCTCCATCCTCACGAGTTTATTTCTTCTAAATTTGTATGTTTATATTAAGCTCTAATAGCATTACTAGATTTTTACGTATATTTTAAAAAAATAAGGTAAAAGTTTTGGTGAGCTTAACGAGCAACGAGTCGAGTCGAGCAACGATATTTTTTAACGAGCACGAGTCGAGCAAAATTTTAACGAGCTTAACGAGTTGAGTTGAGCAACAATTTTTTTTAACGAGCACGAGTTGAGCATTACTCAACTCGCGATTGACTCGCTCGATAAGCACCCCTAGTTGGACCTATATCAAGGCCAATTTTAAAATACATTTATAGTATTTTATAGTTTCCAAATAAGTGATTAATGGAACAATCCCATTTTATTTAACATTTTGATGTGATTATAAGGTAATATCTGTTCATTAGTGGTCTCAGTTGAAAAACGAATGATGTTCATCTTAGAAAAACCGAGTTCAATCGTTTTTTCTGTAAGGTGTGTGTATTGTCAAAAGAAAAAGAATATGTATGAATATGTATTACCTTCTAATCACCTTTAGACTATTAAAAAAATAAGTAATATTTACTCATTAATCTTAATCATTTAATAATGTGTATATATTATGTAAACAAAACTGTTCGAAATCGAATCACAACTGAAACAATTCGATGAGTCCAATAATACAACCACATTTAAGCTACTGATCATAAAACTACCCCTAATAAAGTGGTGGTTCCACCATTAATTTTGGCCAAACTTTGGCATATCGGTTGAGAAAAATTAAATTAATGTAGTTGCCTACTATGTATTATTCACATTCTTCAATTCTTTTAATTAAAAGGTAGGAATTTTCAAAAAAAATTAAATTAAAAGGTAGGAAGGCAAAGCAACAACTGTTCAGAGTTGAATATACAAAAGAAAAGGTAATATATCATTTCATCAAAGAAGAAGAGGATAGATGATAGAAGATACTTACCAAACATGGAAAATTAAACATGATTACATTAGGGAAAGTGAATTTGAGAACAATAATAATGATTTTCTAGTTAGACATTTGAATTCCTGATTATAATAATATGTTTTGATTCGAACCCGGATTATTTAAAATTTATTATTTTTCTCACAGAAGTCAGTATCTATTATGAATATACTCTTAATCATTTGATAATGCATGCTCAATCACCATGCTGCAGCTGTTGATGCTCGAACATGTGACCTCTAAAAATAACAACCGTCCTTTTAACAACTGAGACAAGTTGATTCGTGCAAAATGAAGTAATTTTTTTAAATAGGGATGTGCATTGAAATAGGATGAGTTTTTTTAAACATCAGACAAGAAGAGATCATGGTAACTACTTGTCCCATTCTATCTCACTATATAAATTTATCATTATAACCTTATAGATATATAAGTATATAACTACTAATAGGGTAAAAATGTATAATAGAAAACTCTATATCCTTTTCTATTTTATATTTATCATTATAACCTTATAGATATATAAGTATAAATTTATCATTATAACCTTATAGATATATAAGTATAAATTTATCATTATAACCTTATAGATATATAAGTATATTTTTAATTATGATTTTAAAGAATAGAAAATATTAGAGACAATGACTAAAAATTAAACAGGGCGAGATGAATGCCTCTAACATGGAAGTGATAATAATATTTAAGATTACACATTTATAATAAGGATTATTATCTAATATACTGACGGCGGAAAATGAAATTTCCACAAGCGAGGTTATTTAGGGATTTAGTTTAGGGCTTAGAAATTAGGGGTTTAGGTTGTATGGTTTAAAATTTAGGATTCATGGTTAAAAGTTAAGGTTTAGGGTTTGTGGTTAGATTTTTAGGGTTTTAATGTTAGAATTTTAGATTTTAGGCCTAAAAATAGGTATGCTTGTGTAAATTTTTTTACACTGGCAATGTATCAAATATTAATCATTGTAATAAAACAAAATAAACGATGAAATAAAACATGTCAATATATAACGGTGATAGATTTTAACGGACAAAAATCCCCTGTCCTTTTTTGATGTCTCTTTCTATTCCCCAACGTTAAAAAAATTAAATTATAAGCCTTAATGTTAAATTCTAAATCCTAAGCTCTATAAAACAAAATTCAATTAATTTCACAAACCCTAATATGAAAATATAACCTTAAACTTAAACCCTAAACCTAATATTCCGGTGTGAGAGTATAAATAAAGACCCCGAAAAAGAACATATGATTTCTATTTGATTTTAACCTCATGTTTTTTATGGGCGGATGCATGTAGAAACATTAGGGTGCAAATGACCCCACTAATTTAATTAAAATGTCTTTCAAATTCATTATAAAGTATAAAAAAGTAAATTTTTTCATAAAAATATAAGAATTGACACCACTTGATTTTTTGAAATATAAAATTAACAATACTTATTTGAGTGCTATAGAAATTCCTCAAATCTCATACTATACTATGACCTCACTATATGAAAATTCTGAATCTGCCCATCTCAATTTGCACATAATAAAAAGCCAAGTTAAAAATTCGGGTAATATCCAATATCTCTTATTTTATTATATTATTATTATTATTATTATTATTATTATTATTATTATTGTTGTTGTTGTTGTAAATTTTCTAGTTGGTACATTGTTTGCAATGATTTTTTTTTATGGTCCAAGTCTAAAAATCAATGGTGTAGAATTAATAATATATCCCCACATGATTCATGACTAAACATGGACCTTGACTCTAAAATTACATGTGAATAAGGGATGCATATGGGACTCACCAGGATGACTTGTTAATTTCTGGGCACCACATGGAAACTAATGAACATGATACGATTAATATAAATGTTCAGTACATATATATCGGGATATAAATTTAGGGTTAGGGCTTAAAATATTCTGTCAGTTTTCGGTGCCTCTACTTATTCCCCAATACTAAAAAAACACCATAAAATTAAATTTTAAGCTCTAACCCTAAATTTTAAATTTTAAACTCTACACCATATACCATAAAAACACACATACTTTAAATTCTCTAAACCCTAGCTACAACCTCTAACTTAAAACCCTAAACTTAATTTTGAGCGTGAAGCATAAATAGGGAGACCGAAAATGGACAAGATTTCCATCTTATATCATATTCATATTTAGAATTTTAACGCGATTAATTCATATAATAAAATCGGTTGTTCCAATCAGATATGTTCTTAACAAATGGAAATTGATGATTCATTCAGGGTTTACTTAAAAGAATAGTTCAAGGTTTAGTGTCATTTCACATCCCTTTTCAAAGGCACTATTGATGCTCACTCACCACCAAAGCTGCACCCATGCTTTGAAGGCACTAGAGATTATCTAACCCACCGACACTTCGATCTTTCCTTGTAACTTCTTTCTGTTTTATCGTCAGTATTCGACTAATTAGTCGACTAATTTAAATTAAATTTTATAAAAACTTGATATGAAATGGCCCTCTTAAATTTAGCTTATTCCATTCATGACTTTAAAATTCGAACATCTGATCTTACTTAAAAAATTTAACGTCTTATTCAGCTAAACCAACGTATTATTAGTATCTTTCCTTATAATATATATATATATATATATATACAGTGACATGACATATCTACTATTAGAGGAGGCAAACGAGTCATTCGACTCAGTTTTGGTTCAAGTCATTTTGGGTCTGACTATATTATTTCAGGTTCAGTTCTGTTTTAATTCGGTCTATAATGAATCAGTTCATGTATTGGGTCGGTTCAGTTAATTCGGGTCGATTAATTTCAGGTTAGGTCAATATTGAGTTAAATAGGAGATAGACCAATTTCAGTCGGTTAATTTTTTACACCCTTATAATTTTTATAACTTTATAAAGCCAATATATTTGACTTTTTAGTGAGTTGTGCTGCAATTCACATCTCATATTTCTTTTAATACATTTCCTTTATTTCGAACTGCCTTTGGTTCAAGTTACTTTCGGTTCTGGTCCATTTGGTTTGGGTCTATTTCGGTTGAACTAAAATTTAGATCAATTTAAATTCGATTCAATTTATTTCGAGTTTTGAATCAAATTTAAATTATTATGTTCAAATCAATTTCAAGTCTCGAATCTCGGACCAAATTTCCTATTTCAAATCTATTTCATTATTTTTGAAATAAAACAACACGATACTTGAATTGTCAGATTTATCTTAGGTCGGCAAAAGAAAAAAGATTGTCTTGTCTGAATTTATTGGGTTGGGAGTGCAGGTAAATGGTGGATGTAATTGGGAAGACTTTTAGGGTTCATAATTCAGAATTCATATACTTTCAACATCCACCAACCATACTTACAACTTTGCCTACGGAATCTGAAAAAACAAAAGGCAAAATGGTGAAGAAAAGTGGGGGAATGGGGCAAGCCCCGACATAAAAGATAATGCTTCCAGATTGTGTTATCGTCTTCTAGTGAAAAAAGCCAGCTAGGCTTATACACTTTCATCCACTCGAAAGGTTCTGAAAATAGCTCATCAAAAGGAAAAATTATTCTTCTCTAACAATGAAAAAAAAATCAATTTGTATATGCAGATGAAACTGAAAAAATTATATAAATACTATTATCGTCGACGAAAGATAAACATTATCAACACTATTAATGGCTTCGATAAATCCTACTATTTTCATTAAAAAAAGAAGCATTTATTGTAGAAAAAAATATTTGGTTAAACCGAAAAAAGTTGAAAATGAGACTTGCTTGAGGCGTGCACTAGACACTGTTCTTAAAAGTATTTGGTTCAACAAGTACTTCTGCCGAAGCATGCAACAGAAAGAGCAAAGAACTAATGAATACTCCGCTTTGAGACGTGTTTAAAATGAGAGAGATGAAAAGAAAGTAGATGATTCTAATTTTTGATGAATTATAAAGGCGTATGTGCATGGTATTTATAGTACCGTGCATGTCCTAAAAGAACATATAAAAATAGCAATTAATCAAGGACAGATCAATCAAAAATAAAATGAAAGATTAAGAATAAATATACTTTTATTTAAAATGAATGGTTAAAATTAATAAGAAAAATGAGTGGTTAAAAATGAATATGCGTTTATTTTAAAATGAATTTAAAAATAATATATAAATAATAAAAATGGATCGAGCCTCTAGTTTATGTGCTTAGGAAAAACTAATGGTTTAGACTTTTTGACCAAATTTCATGTGCGCGCAACCACCATCTTATTTTTTTCTTACAAGCTCAATACCAAGCCTCTATGTTTAAACACAAAATAAATACTATAAAATTTATATGTGAGATTCTTTGTAATATTATATTTTTATAACATTTATTAACTAAGATAACAAAAAAAAAACATTTTCCTTGGTTCAGCTATATTCATCACTTTCCTTGGCATGGAAAGGTGTGAATTCTCTAAGTTAAACCATTTTCAGATATTAAAGCTGTTTTCATTACTTTGTTGAAGCCACGGTGCATCCCACAAGCAAGACAATGCCTAATGATTCACACACACTCTTTTCCTCGGTCACGAGAAAGGATTTGTTTCTACAAATGATTGTGTCTGTTAAAATATGATTCAATCTATTTCGATTAAAAAAAATAAAACGTATACGATGAGATTGGTCCAAGTGGTAAGCAGTTTGTTATCGCTTAAACCATCGAAACTTTAGGTATGCAGATAGGGACGAATCCAGGATTTTAAGTTAGGGGGGCGAACTTATAAATTTTTAAGGGGGCAAACTTATAAAAGTTTAAGGGGGCGAAAATAGATTTTTAATAGAAAATACATAGAAAAATTTGAATTTTTTTAATCATATATGATTTTCAAAATTTTAGGAGGGCGGTTGCCCCCACCAGTACCCCTCGGTCCAACCCTGTATGCAGACAATTCTCACTAACACGAGTTAATACAGATTAACCAGGACAAAATTCTAGAGAATCATAAGGACAAAAAAAACAAACTCATGAACACATCTTTAAGTTTTAAAAGAAGAACAGACAAAATAAAAATACAAGAACATATATGTAAAAAGTAATATTTTGTAATTCCTATAGTAGCACTTAACATAAATCTTTCCCCAAAAGCTTACTTTGTTAGGCCCAAAGTAAAATGCCCAGAAAAAAATGACCACAAAGAATCCTGCAAAACGTCCCCTTAGACCCACCAGGCACTAACATAGTCCATTCTTTCAACAAAAACACTAACCTAGTCCATCTAATGCTAATCATGTTTGGGACAATTGGAGAATGGACCATTTCAAAGTTTTGGGTTCTTATTGGAAAATATATAAAAGATGAGGATTAGATAATAGGCAAAATCACGAAATTGATAACTGGACGAGTTTAGAATAAACATTATGTACCGATATGCCCTACTAATCATATGAACTGATATGTTTTATTAATCATTTCAATAACTTTTAAAATCACGAGATCTAAAATGTGATTATTACTTTTTAGAGTAAAATGTGTTAAAACACTTTTTCATATAATTTTTTAAAATTCAAAAACAATAAAGTTATTAAAATAAAATAAAAAGTGAACAATTTTTTAAAAATAAAAAATATGAAAATAGCCCGAAAAGTGTTTTAAGATATTTTTATTCTAAAAAGGATTAATCACGTTTTATGCCTCATAATTTTAAAAATTATTAAAATAATTAATGGTACATATCAGTGCATATGATTATTGGTACATATCGGTACATGATGTTTACTCTAAAATTTTCCTTGAGAATTAAGTTGATTTAATATGTAAACATTTTTTTTGATAGAAAGGAGTTGGGTATACCTATAGGCCTCGTTAAAACCCCTAAGCCTAAATGGGGGAGAAGAGTACCTATCGAAATACCAATACAAAGAACAATGCGAGCAAAACATCGTCTACATAAGCCTAACCGCAAAACTACCATAGTCATGGCTCTAAACAGTAAACACCATGGAACAAGCGACACAAGCAACCCCTTAACCACCGGGATCAACATGCTATCGGGCCTTAGCACCATTGCCTGAGTGTTGCTCGACTTCCACCTCCAAATCCCCCCGCAACCACAGGCCACGATCCGCGGAAACCAACGCCATCACAAGTAGAGGAGGCTCCAAGTAAGTTGACGCAATAAGGCCCCATTCCGACTCAAGGACGTAATTTTTTCGGCAACACCATTACTCTCCCGTTTGACATGATTGATCATAACTCGCCAATCGCGACAAATTAACTCCCTAATATCCTCAACTAGCACACTACCGGCCAAAGCCGCCTACTTACCGCCAATAATCATCGTGATCTCCTTACAGTCAGTTTCAACTTTTACACATCTATAGCCCATCGTCAATGCATAGAGCAAGCCATCATGCAACGCCCATAATTCTGCTAGAAGAACTGAGCATCTACCCACATGCCTAGAAAAATCGAAGAGCCACTCACCCGTCTTATCCCGAATCACTCCACCAATCGCTGCCCAGTTATCCTTCGTGTTTACTGCAACATCAACGTTGAGCTTAACCCAACCCGACACCGGTACCGACCAATGCACTAAAGGACGAGATTGGCCCGTCTCTTTTTGTCACGTTGGTGAAAATGCTCGACCACACTCTTCCATCAAACGATCCCTCGGCTCAATATGTCCTCCTGTAACAAAAATCTCTCGTCTAAGACCATGTTGCATCGTGTTTTCCAGAACAACCAGCAATACACCGAAAATCTAATACTCAAAGATACGCCTGTCGATACCCTAGTACTACTCTCGACAAGATTGCGTAGCATCCAATCCTCAAAAGAACCTTGGAAGAACACGCCTTCCTGGTCGGAGTCAATCACGCGCTTTCATAACTCAACCGCTATCGGACAATGTCGAAGGACATGGTTCAAATCCTCGAAATCCTTCCGGCAAACAACACACTCCTCTGACAACACTAAATGTTGTCGTACTCTTTCCACATTTATAAGGTGGCGCTGATGAACCGCAAGCCAAATAAAGATTTTTATGCGAATAATATTATATATAAAAAATATCTATATATTGTTATATTTCTCCATTGTAATCTTCTCTCTTATTTGAACACAATATTTTCAATCAATATTATAGAGATGTAAGATTGATATCAAACTCTACATGTATGACGAATGTAATTATATTGATGAATTTAATAATTGAATTATTAAAATATTAATCATATAAAAAATAAATATATAAAAGTCTTGAGATTTAAGTCAAATTTCACTATGATTATATTTGATTTATTGAATTTTTGATATTTTTAATTAACTTTTTTTAAGTTATAAATGAAAAGTTAAAGAAAAAAAAGGTCTCGAATTGTCTAAAATAAGGTTGTCATAGGAAGCTCCGTGAAGGAACAAGGCAGATATTTTATCCCATATCATCGATTTGTATAATGCCTTTTTAATTATTATTATTCCTTTTGTTGAGAGACCTTATTTTTTTAGATAAACCTTTAAAATATTATTGTTTAAATAGACAATCAAGATTTATATACGAATAATATTATATATAAAAAATATCTATATATTATTTTAGTCTTAAATTTCTCTCTCTTAATCTTTAATAGAATATCGAAGAGGTTTCATATGGAGAGCCATATGATATCAACATCGAAGAGAATTACAACTCAATTCTGGCAGGATTTAAATATATATATATATATCTTTAAAAGATATCAGTAAATAATAAATATTACTCTACCTGTCTTATTAATTTTGTCATTTGTTAACTATTTAAAAGTCAATTTTTTTCTTTATTGACCTTAATTATTTTAAATAATTAAATTTTATAATATATATATTTTTAAACTACTTGATTAAAAGTTTATCATTTATATTTTTATCAATAATAAATTTTAAATAATAATGAGTTAAAATTATAAAAAAAATTAAAAAATCAATTGTTAAATACTCCAATCAATTGTTTGATATATGATACATTAAAAATTATCCCAAAGAATCAAAGTTACTCCACATTATTCAATTGAATAAGACAAACAAGATTCTAACATGTTGCTAAATTCAGTTGTTTCACATTGAATATTTCATCTTGGCTTAAGAGTTATCATTTTTATTTAATTTCACATTGATATTCTCAAAAATTTTAAATTATTAAGATGCTACCTTAAGAGTTATCATTTTATTTATGAGAAAATCAATATTTATACAAATAAATTTATTATTTATAAGAAAATTATTTACTATTGACATTTTTTAATTCAAAATTAAAAAAACCCTGTTGTTAGTATGTTAAATAATATTTAATCATAAATAAATTGGTGTATATTCAAATAAAAAATACTTCAAAACCCTCGTGTGGTCCAAAAAACGTAATTATTTCTAAGAGATTCGAGTTCAAGCAATTTATCTATAAAGGGCGTGTTATAGATACTGCAACGAGATCATATCATATACTAAAAAAATAAAAACTACTTCAAAAGAATTACCTTCAAAATTTAGTTGGAAAATAGGGACCTAATTGAGGAGAGCCACAAAGTTTAGGGACTAAGTATCGCTTTATCCCTATTTTGAGGTAATAAATACATAGAATCTTCTTCTTTATCCAAATCCAAAATTAAATTCTTCGTCTTTCCTTGGATTTGTTTTTATCCTTTTATTAATCTCCTCCATAGAAAAATCCCTTCCTTTTTTTAGTTCTTCGGTTCATTTATCTTCTCAATTACCTATTCTTAGTTTTTGATAATGAGAATAATTCAATTTAATTTGAAGTCAACCTTTTCGTCTTAATTTTCCCTTTCAGAAACCTCTTTTCATTATTATTTTGATTGTTCGTTATTGCATTTTGCTTACTCTGCCCTCCATGCCTGTTATCTTTCTTGGGTTTTAGTTAAAGATTCTATTTTTATTTAAATTCTGGGTTTGGGTCGTTTTCTTAGGGTTTACTTTTTAGCATTCTTGTTGTTCTTTTTCTGTTTAATAATTATTTAAAAAGTTGGTGACGGGGAAGATTTTGTTTTTTTTAATTAAAGCTAGAAAATTTAATTATTTCCGGGTCTAAATAAAATACAAACCACAAAATTCGGGTTATAAGGTCAGTTTTGGATACAGAGTTCTAATAGGAATTGGGGTTGGTGAAACTGGGTTTCTTTTTTTAATCTCTCATCATATGCATATATATACTGTTTCACTTGTTTTTATTTAATTGAGATTTAATCCAGTTTCTGGAATTTTGCAGCCCTTTTTGTAGTTTAATTCCATGGGGTTTTGATTGTGGTTTTAAGTTGTTGATATTTTTAACCCTTTTTTGAGTATGGATTTGAAAAGTGGAGAAGAAGATGGTGGTCTCAAGTCACCAATGAAATCAGGTGGTGGGGAAGATTCAAAGATGAAGGGTAATGGAAGCCTTAGTAGCAAAGACATGATCTTTCGAGCCGATAAAATCGATTTAAAAAGCTTAGATATGCAGCTGGAGAAGCACCTAAGCCGGGTTTGGTCTAGGAACATTGAGAAGGAAAGGCCTATGGAGGAATGGGAGATTGATTTGGCTAAGTTGGATTTAGGGAATGTTATAGCTCATGGAACCTATGGGACCGTGTATCGAGCCACTTATGATAATCAAGCTGTTGCAGGTAGTTTTTGCTTCGAATTTCGATCTTACATAGAAGAAAACAATGTTTTGGAACCCTTATCCTTGTATTATCTCTGTTAGTTCTTGATTTTAGCTTCTTGTTGTTGATCAGATTTGCCAAATTACTTGATGCAGCTTGAGAATTCTGTTTAAGCATCAATAATTCCTTGGTGTTTTGCTAATATATGTTAATATGTGATCGGATTTTGTAACGATAGTTTGTCGAGTTAAAATATGGGCTAACATGCATTATTCTTTCGGAATGCATAGAGCTGAATTTATGCCAATGATGTCTAGATAGTGCCAGCTCTAATGTTTGTCTGGTTAATGTGTGCTAAAGCTGTATTGGAGCCTAAGACATGGTATTCGATATTTTGATGGACCGCAATACTTTTTCTAGTGCACAATGTGTATAAGTTAAAACGTTTTGATGGCTGATCGCATTGTTAATGTGTTGGTTCAAATATGCTCAATTGGAACTCGACATTAAAGCGCCACTTAATTCAATTGACTTTATCTTGTATTGGATTGTTGATTTCTGGGATATTTCTGTTTGATATTGGTTTTCCGACGCCCTGTTTCCATGTTATTGATCTTTGGAGAATTTTTAATGTTTCAACCCATTTAATCTGATTTTTTATTTTCGATCTTCCTGCCACTAAAGAACTGGCCTATTATAAAATATGATTTGTTGTCACTTCTAAATGTATTTGTAAAATGCTAATCAAAATGAAGATTGTTATATATAATGAGTGTTTCTTTTTTTTTTGTTCATGATTTGGTTTACAATATTGTAGTTAAGCTGTTGGACTGGGGCGAGGACGGTATTGCCACTGCTGCTGAAACCGCTGCTCTACGAGTATCGTTTCGGCAAGAGGTTGCTGTTTGGCACAAGCTCAATCATCCTAATGTTACAAAGGTCCAATATTTTCTTCTACTTTGAAATGTTCACTTGTTGATATCATCGTGACATCGAAAGTCTTAAATGGAAATATTGCCCTTTTTTTTAATGCATTGTTATCCATTTAGAATAATTGGTGAGAAGTTTAGCTATATCTTTGCATAATCAAGCTCTCTGTTTTTCATTAGTTCTCGTTTTCTGAAACATTTGAGTTACAGTTTATTGGGGCCTCGATGGGAACTTCAAATCTTAAGATTCCTTCAAAAAATCCTTCAGCCGAAGGTCATAATCCCCTTCCTTCTAAAGCATGCTGTGTTGTTGTCGAGTATCTCCCCGGTGGCACACTGAAACAATACTTGATAAGAAATAGGCGGAAGAAACTCGCTTTTAAGGTTGTGATCCAACTTGCTCTGGACCTCTGTAGAGGGTAAGAGGGTGAACCTTTCCTTTGGTTTTGAGAGTTATAAATAATATTTCTCTGCTGACGAGTATGCTTATTCCAAATTGCAGTCTTAGCTACCTACACTCGAGAAAGATTGTACATCGTGATGTCAAGACAGAAAACATGTTGCTAGATGCTCAGAGAAATCTTAAAATTGCAGATTTTGGGGTTGCTCGTGTTGAAGCTCAGAATCCACGGGACATGACTGGTGAAACCGGTACTCTCGGCTACATGGCCCCAGAGGTATGCCTTCTTGAATGTCTTGATGAATCACGAGTTATCGAAAGCTCATTTATGTCATACCAATCCGCATAATTTTTATTTTCATTTTGTCCAAATCAAATTAGGTTCTTGATGGTAAGCCCTACAATAGAAGATGTGATGTCTACAGCTTTGGCATTTGCTTGTGGGAAATTTATTGCTGCGATATGCCTTATCCAGATCTTAGCTTTGCTGACATATCATCCGCAGTTGTTCGACAGGTTAGTTCGTGCTATTCTATTTTATCAGCAAAGCACATCTTATTCTTTCGTTGAGTTTCGGTTTGCAGCTGTATGACATTAGACCTGTCTCATTGATGTGTTCAAGCCTTGTTGTAATAGGGTTCGGAGATTTTAAATGGTTCGAATAATCCGGCTTTTGTGTAGGATGCTATTGCCTTGCTCATTTTGCATGTGTGCTACTCTATCTGCTCACTTGTATCATTAAATGATTGAACCTATTTTACATGGTGTATTGGCAGAATCTACGACCGGATATCCCGAGATGCTGCCCAAGTTCTCTAGCAAACATCATGAGAAAATGCTGGGATGCGAATCCAGAGAAACGTCCTGAAATGGACGAGGTGGTGAGAATGCTCGAAGCCGTTAACACGAGCAAAGGAGGAGGGATGATACCAGAGGACCAAACGCCAACTTGCTTATGCTTAGGCTCGCCTCGCGGTCCATGACTTTTTTTTAAGAAGTTACATATGTTAGGGATTTGAGCCGTAATAAAATACGATCTCGTAAGAGAGGTTACATGAACCCTAATAAATACCTTCATTAGGAAACAAAAGGTTACAGATTAAACCTTCGAATTCTCGAATTCTAAAATCGAAGTTTTTTGATATTGTGATGTAATTATCATACTTTTTCATGAAGAGAAATGCCTTGTTTCAAATATGATTACTGTTAATATTACCATGAATCTCCATATTAATGCTAATGGAATGTGTTTCTCATTTTTTTTTTCTATCTCGAACATGACACGTGAAACGTTCTTATTGGATTATAGTAACTTGGGGTAAAATAAACTGGAGATGAAGGTACCAAAAATTTTACACAAAATGTTTAAGTACTAAATTAGAAAAAAAAAAGGAATAGTTTAAGGACCAAAAGGTGCATTATTTATCTTGACAAAAAATGTTAATCAATGCTAAACCAGAAAACTTGACAAAAGCCAAAGGAATTTTCCCATCACTTATGGATCTGTTAACAATAGGTCCAAGTCTATATCTGCCTCAAATTTATGTAGACTTATATTATTTAAGAGTAATTTTCCCCCTAAAATAAATCCCTAATACTTAAAACATGCATATTTACTTTTTAATAAAATAAAATATAAATTTCTAACTTTAAAACTCTAATTCTAAATTATAATCATAAATCATAAACTTTAAACCCTATAAATTAAACTTTTAAACTCGAAATCTTAAATCAAATCCCTAACCACGGATGAGCATTCGATCAAATCGAGTTAAGTCAAAAATTTCGTACTTGTTAAGTTGACGAGTTTTATTTTATAACTCAAACTTTATTTGAATTTTTTTTCCAGTCGAGTTTGTGAAATTTTTGCCGAGTTGAGTTGTTCGAGTTTTTGTTCTAATTTAATTGTAAACCTTTATAATGTCATGGTACTAATTAGTTCTAATTTAAACAGATTTCTATAACCATAAGATATATATATATATATATACATGTATCATGTTTTTTTTCTCATATGTGATATACATATATCGAGCAATGGTGATGAACTTGACTCGAACTTGAAAATCGACCATTAATTACTAAAAGTTTCAAATTATTCGAACTTTCATTTTATTACTCAAATTTTATTTGAATTTTTTTCGATTTAAGTTAAATCAAGACGATTTTCTTCCGTTAAATCGAGTTTTGTTCACTCCTATCCATAAGCCTTAAAACAAGGTTGTGTAGTCTTTATATTGAATAATTTTCATACATATATAGAGATAGGTGTAGAATTTTATCTCAATAGTGCAAACCTTTAAAAAATTATATTATAAATTCTGAAAGTGCAAAACTACAAATTATTTGGGATACAAGATCAAATTATCAATAAAAATAGAAAAAATATCTAAATGATAAGTGAACTAGGGTGTGATTGCACCATATCACCCTCTCGCTATATCTCTATACACACATATTACTAATTATCAGTTGACTTATTGAATATTCTTTTAATAACATTTAAAGTTTAAATTTCAGTGTTGTGAACAAAGCAATTAAATTAAAAAGTTTAGAATTTAAAAATCAGATTAGATAAAATCCTTTAAAATGAAATCCTTGATAAACAAAAATAAATTGTGGGAGTAGAGAATTTGAGAGAGATACAACACTTTGAAAAAAAATACTTGAAAATTCATGACTTTGATAGGCAATTTGGAAGGTGATGGTATGTTTGGAAATTCATGAATGGTTTGTGTCTCTTCTGACCCATTTCTAGTTGTGTCGTTAACACTTCAATCAACACATTTTATCACTTTGTTGGGCATATCAATATTTTCCCATGATTTTTGGTTGAAATAATAGAGTTGAGATATAGGAATTTTAAAGGTTCATATTCGAATTTTATTGTGTCCGAATAATATGTGATTTGCATTTGAATTTATTTTGATTTAAATTCCATCACAATCAATGTTATTTTGGCCAAGCTGTTCATTTTTATTCCCTCATATTTTTTTAGGTCATGAGTTCTAGACCCACTAAGAGCACTTCCCTTCTTTCGCCTAGAGTTTTCTATTTCCCTCCCCTCTAGATAAAATTATGATTAGATTTAAGATTTGTCAAAAGTTTTATATTAAAGAATAAAGTAATACTTCGTCCTTAAATTTAATGTTTTTCATTAATTTGCCCTTTAATTTCTTTTCCCCTTATTAGTCCTAAATTCGACATTTTTTTAACTTTAAATATAAGTTTTTAGTCTTATATGTGCTACATCATCACCTAAAAATCATATATATATATATATATATATATATATATATATATATATATATATATATATATATATATATATATATATATGCATGTGTGAGATTAAAAAGAGTCAAAATTAGAGACAAATGAATTGTTTTATTTTTTCGAACATTCATTCTGCATTGTCTATAATGTACATATCCTTCTCTATCCATCGATCATATGATATCAGTCATAAATCATCCTATATATCATACCAATGATAATACCAATTGAACTATACTCAGTCAACCAAATAAATTGGTGTATTACTTGTTTACCATCTTTACCTTTTTGTATTTTACATCAAACAAATGAATTTAATGAACATTAAAATTAACTATTTTAACTTCATATTTAATTTTGAGTTATTAACATGATGATGTAAATGTCATGATTTTATATTATATTTAAAACTACTTTTTTATTATCATATTTATATCTATGCATGTAGCAATGACACGTCAAGGAAAGTGACACATTGTGAAAGAAAAAGTGTAAGCCAACAAAACCCATACCTTAAAAACAAAAATAGATAACAAAACATTATGGTAAAGTAAAAGACTAAAAGGGGGGAAATAATAGTAACAAAAAGCACCCAATATAAATAAATAAATAAATAAATAAATAACAAATATTAAATCTACTTTTGACTGCCTCGTAACTCTTAATAATTCCAAGCCTCAACTTAAATTCAGATTCATCAAACACATACAAAAAGAAGAAAAAGCAAACCAAATCTTCTTCCCCATTCTTTATTGTTTTTACCCCCTTTTTGTTTTATTGTTTTCGTATATACTGATTTGATTATATGATCGTATATTAATATTTTAACAAGATACATATATATTTAAATTCGAGCCACTTAAAAGAACATTATTCTTTTCTTCATTTAGAGCCACTCATTGAGTTCTCTTTATTTTATTATTTTAAACATATTAAGAATTGATATCCTATACACAGGCGGTAGAAACTGAAAGTTTCTACAAGAGCCTTAGTTTTAGAGTATAAGAAGTTAGTTTAGGGTATAGGGTTTAGGGGTTTAGGTGTAGGGGTTTAGAATTGAGGGATAATTGTTTCAATTTAAGGTTTAGGGTTATAATTTAGAGTTTATAGGTTATGGTTTAGTTTTTAGGGTAATATGGTGAGGATTTAGGTTTTAACCTATAAACCCTAAATTATAACCATAAACCTTAAATTGAAACAACTATCCCTAAATTCTAACCTCATACACCTAAACCCCTAAACCTTATACCCTAAACTAACTCCCTATACCTAAAACTAAAGCGCTTGTGGAAACTTTCAATTTCTACCGCCTGTGTATAAAATATTTATTCATATATTAAATATACATATATAAGTTACTCTTCTTTATACTAGCAGTGAAAATACTTTACAAACGAAATTTTGATGTTGTCAGGAACAGAGCCAAGAAATTTAATTTGAAGTGTTAAATTTTAAAAATTTTATGAATGGATTTTTTTTTAAAGTAGGTGTGAACAAACAGTAGGTGTCAATTTCATTTTAAGGAGTTGACAATTTTCTTTTAAGATGTGTCAATATTCATTTAAAGTTGTGTTAATTTTATTTTATATTAAATTTATAAAAAATCAAAAAAATTCGGTGTCATGTAACACCCCTTTAGTTAAGGTGGCTCTGCCCATAGATGTTGTCATGTGTTCTATTTGAGACCAACTCAAGTCTTAACCCTAAATAAAATACATGACAATATTAGAATTTCGTTTGTGAAATATTTTTTCACTGTCAATATATATAATAATAATCTTATATAAATGATTGATATTTCTATAGTTCAAAGGGTGAAACAATGTCCATTTTTAGGTGTGGTAAAAAAATAGATATTTAGAATTGAACACGAGACGAACTTTTAAATATGTTTATGGAGTTAAAATATTATATTGACAATGAATTAATATTATTATTTTTTATTTTTATATTAATTTTGTGATTCGTATTTGAAGTTTCTAAATATATCTTTTTGATAATATGTCTCCCTTGTAAATACCAGGCATTAACAAATTGGAGAATGCAAATACTTAATTTTTAAATATGAAAAAAATATATTGAAAGTATGCGTTTGTCATAAGAAAGGACCTATTTTAATATATAAATAATTTTTACCCAAAGTTTTTTTATTCTTTTAAGTTTGCATTCCATCAACTGATTTTATATGGTTTGGGTGCTATTTGCAATTCATAATTGTATGGGCTAGAAATTCTCTTTCATGATGTTACATTTAATATATTAGAAAAAATAGTTTTTTGAGAATCATGAATTGTTAATGTTTTTATTAGGGCTTCCTACCCTATCAAAAGGGATGGAAAAATCTCAAATTTTCTTTGGTCACAGAGGTAGGGCATGGCCGCAGCTGGTTCAACCATGGTGGTTTGCATGTCCTACTTCAAATATATATTGCTTATTGTACTGGCGGTGGAAAAAAAATCTATAAAACGATGTTTAAAATGTTGTCACGTGTTTTATTTTAAGACCTTAAATCCTAAACAAGACAAATAACACAATTTAAACCCTGATTGTAATTTTTTTTAATATCAGTGTATGGGATAATAATTCATATATATAATATTTTACCAGTTTTAAGTATAAAAATTAATCATATAATTATTGACTTAACGGTATAAAAATATATTATCAAATCTTTAGTTGTATTAGTCTCGAATTCGATCTCTGAATAAGTTTTTTTTGTCCTCCATAGAATGAGGGAAAACAAAATGTTCCATCCAATTTCTTCTCTCATCATGCTTTTCTTGAATCCATAAGAACCTTGTTCCTTAGATACCATCCATCCATCACCCAAATTTAGGAAAAGAAAAAAAAGAAAAAATTAAATAAAATTTGAAATTCAACAAGTTGTCAATGAAAGAATGAAAGATACCCTAAAAGTAGGGTCACTTGCTTTGCTCTTTAGATATCCAAATACTAGAAATATGGCCCATCTTTCTATTTGGTCTTTGATACAATTTATCACTTTACACATTTCTTTGTATTATTCAATCTTTTACTTTTTTTCTCCTTATTGCCTCAAATCATTCCCAAAGAGACCCACATTACAATAGGGCAAAGCATTGAAAATAAAATGGAACCGAACCGTAGTTGACTGAGTCTTAGTTCGGTTAACACTCGTTAGAGATTACGAGTCTGAATGTACGTAAATGAAATTATCTCGAGTTTACGAATTTGGGATATTATGAATAGTTTAAGTATCATATATTTAATTGTTCGTAAATAAATTTAAATTGTTATGATTTTTTCATTTCTTTCGGTTAAGAAATTAAATTGTAATAATTGGATAAGATTAATTATAAATATTAAATCAATTTTTGAGTCAATATCTATTTTTTAACTATGAGAACTAAATTTTATTAAAATAATAATAAAAAAGTCACAATACAACACAACCGAAAAAAAGAAAAAATAGAGACTATTTTCACTAAAAAAATTCTTATAAGCATAAAACATGAAACCCAAAAATGGGGACTCTTCTCTTGAGATCAACGTTCATTGTAAAAAAACCATAAACCTTCATAAATTTTTCTATTTCCATCCAAGCGAAACGCTTTACGAGATAAAAAAATAGTGGTGAGCGAACCAAACTATCATGCATGTTGCTTTGCTACACAGTTCTCGTTACATCGACAAACAACCACCAAACGAGAGCAAGGTTTTTATGACCACCGACAAATCCAAATCAGTAACCAAGCACCATGAGAATCTTTATACGAGCACCAAACGACCGCTAAAATATAAAAACCATGTTAAACGGCAAAAAAAAGTACCACAAAAATAAAAAAAAATAAAAAATATTGAATATTTAAGCATGTTCAATTTCATTTTTTTTGGTATATTATATCGATAATAATTTTAATTCAGTTAAACAAATATTTGTTTGATTGGCTTAGGAGTTTTAGGCCCCCAAAAGTCATTAGGTAAAGCAACAAGACAAAGGGTAGCATACAACTCTAGTCAAAATAGCAAACCATTTCAAAAATTGAGGAGCTTTAGGACTTAAATGAACCATGTGTTTGACTGCTTTGGTTAAATATGTCTGGAATTATGCAGCCTTGAGGATTGTTGATGGCCCGAGGAGCCGCCATGGACGGCGGAGACTTTAGAAAGCTCCTCCACTCTACCATTAAAGAAATCTAGAATTGAGCATGCTTTTGCCCCCTAGAGGCTCCTCCTCCTCCTTGACTCTCACAAGTGGCCAAGATTTAATAGGAAAAAGAAACCCTAAATTAATAAGAATGTGGTCCTAGTGCCTGAAAATGTAGTTTGAAAGTAGCTTCAATTCAGTAGGTGAGTGAGTGTGTGATGAAGAATGAAGAACAGTGACACCCCTAAAAACTGGGGTACTTGCCTTTTTAAGTGCATTTCTTTGGGTTTAACAATCGGTATTTAACTTATTGGCTGATTAATCTTGATCGGGTATTGCAGAGACTCATTATTGGGGCGATCCTTTCAACCCATTTGCTCAATTCACAAAATCATGATTTGAACATTTAACTTTGTCTAAAAGATTTAGTGTCTCGTCCCACTAGACCAACAACTAATTAATTTAGTCAGATGAGGTGCTAAATATCCTAAGCAAGATAAAATGTTCAAATTATGACATTACTAATAGAGGAAATGAATTGGAAAAATCACTCTATGATTAATCTTTGTTGTACCTGATCCGAAACAATTAGTCAATAAACTGAATACATGTGATTATATAAAAAATATATAATAATGATTAAAGTCCATATTATTATTATTATTACTATTATTATATTATATCATGTTTTATTTAATTTTCAAACATCATATTCATATTATTTGCACCTTGTTAGAATCAACACATATGTGTCAAGTTGTTGTAAGTTGGTATCAATAATTAGAAATCAAACCGCGACAATCATTCCTCAAATATATAATGATGAATTGTAGTATTTAGATTTTATTCCATTTAGTTTGGTTATTACTTAAATATATTTAATTCTACTTGGTTTATGATTAGCAACTTAAAAATTACAAGTTATTTTAATATATATATAATTTATAATTAATTTTTATTGTTTATAATAAAATAAAATATTTTTATTTGCTCGAAAATGATAATAACTATAACTAGAGCAGTAAGAGAATTTTATATATTTTAAATTTTTTTTAACTGAGTTAAATACTAGTTAACTGATGGTATCAACTAAATCAATATTTTATGCATAATATAAAGGGTTTTATTTTGATGCACAAGCTGTGTAAATTTTTTTACACATTCCTTTTATAAAATTTAAAATCTAAATCACAAACCCTAGCAACCTAAAACCTAAGCCCTAAATCCTAAACTCTAAATTCTACCCATAAACCTTAAATTATATACCCTACATACTAAACCCCTAAACCCTAACCTAAAACCCTAAACTCTAAACCCTAAAATTAAAGGGCTTGTGTAAACTAAAGTTTACACAAGCTTATGCATCAAAGTATTTTCCTAATATAAATAGGATAAAAATTAAAAATCATCTGCCCTTTTCGGTGCACTATATATAACACTAAAAAAATAAATTTCAATCCTTACCCTTAAATCTTAATCCTAAACCCTACACCGTATACCCTAAAAATACACCATACCCTAAATTTCCTAAACCCTAACCATAAACCCTAAACTTAATTTTAAGCGTGGGGCATAGATAGGGGCACCGAAAAGGGACAAAGGATTTTCATCCATAAAAATATAGGGGATAAAATCCACTGCCCCTGCTTATGCCCCAATACTAAAAAACACTATGAAATTAAATTTCAAGCCCTAACCCTAAATTCTAAATCCTAAACCTTACACCATATACCCTACAAAATACATCATACCTTAAATTCTCTAAACCCTAACCACAACCCCTAACCTAAAACTCTAAACCCTAAACTTAATTTCAAGTGTATGGGCCTAAGTAGAAGCACCGAAAAAGGTAGAGAATTTCTATCCAAATATAGGTAGATATAAAAATATTTTTTTTAATTTAAAAACTTATGAAGAAAACCAATCCTAACCAATGTAATTTGGGTTAACTTATTTTTTTTATATTCAATTCTATTTATGAAAATCAAAAACACCATATTATAAAAAAACAAAAAACACCATAAATAATCATACCTTTTTTTAAAAAAAAATCAATTGGGATCAAACCGTTAGAAGATGAAAGAGAAACAAGATGTAGTGATAACTGCTAATTTAGGAAAAACAATGTAATTTTCTTAAATGATTTAAATTCTTAAATTTGATTAAAAGATTGAAATGTTTTCATGTGTAAATTGTTCGAGTATTATTATTTTAATTTGAATTAAATACTATTATTCCTCAAACATTTGAATTTACGCTAATCTAAGCTCATTAAAAATAAGATGACAATATTATTTATTTTGTAATCTAGGTTTAGATTCAAATACTTAAATTTAAACTCAGCAAGTATCTCAATGAAAAAAACGGATGATATTCATATTAAGAGACATGAGTTTAAATTACTTTGTCTACAAAGTGTAATATCTATGAATAGTGTGGATTTATATAATAAATATTTGAGGACATTTACAATATTCACAAACAAACGAACATGAACACCTTCAAAAATAAATAAACACGTTCGTGAACACTAAACAAACGAACATGAACACCTTCAAAAATAAATAAACGAACACGAACACAATATTAAAAATTTAAACGAACACGAACCGAACATGAACACATTAAAAATAAACAAACTAACACGAACATAGCCTTGTTTGTTCAAGCTCGTTTCATTTACACCCCTAACTACGTGCGTGTTTGTTTCCGCGATGGGAGGGCCAAAATCCCGTTCAATTGAGATTTTGTGTCTCGAACGCTGTGCCTACATGTTTGAATGTAAAAATTCAAAATTGATTATGGGTACCAAATGTGATTTTGGTAAAAGCTACTATCTTGTAACTTTTTACACTACATTTTTACATAATCGTAATTTTTATAAAAAAAAAACTCCCAAACGCTCGTTAGACAAGCATTGCCGAACTGCCTTAAGTGATAATATTACAACTACAAGACAGATGACCCTTCTTTAATTGCTTTCCTTTTGATGGAAGAGCATTAAAAATGGCAAAGAGATTTTGAGCAGAGAAAGGGGGGATTCAAAGGCAGCTTGCCAAGGTCCCTTTCATGTTGAACTAGCCTTGAGATTTGAGGAAACTAAAGACCAATGATTTGTTAATTAAAAATGACAAAATTCACTATTAAAGAAAAGCAAAGACAGCTTCTTCTCTCTCGATATTGCGCTTTATTCCATTCAAAATTTGATATACTACTTTGCTTTTTTTACTGATAACGAGGCTCTCTCTTTTGTTTAACAAAGTAAAGCAAGGTAGAGAGGGAAATGGTGTTGCTTTACTTGTTCTTATGACCTTTCTCTCTCTAGACTTTCTTTCTTTTATGTTTGCCGCATTGTGTGCTTGTTTGTTCCACTTCAAGAATCTCTCCCCTTCTTGTTCTCATCTCAACTTCCTCTCATTAAAGTGCTGTCTCTCTCTTTCTTCTACAGTCCTTGGATCCTTCATATTTTCTGGGTTTTTTAGCTTCTTTATTTGCTTTCACATACATGAAAGAGTGAACTAAGACAAACCCATTTCTTGATTTTGCTTCAAGTTTATACTTTTTGTTGAGCAAGTGAAGAATTTGGCTTGTTTTGGGGGAAGGATCAGTGGAGTGTGATGCATATGGGGTTCTTCTAGCAACAGTTTTTTGTTTTTCTTGGTGATTTTGTATCAAAGTTGAGAGCTTTGAAGAGTAGTAAAAGAGTAAATTTAGGAGTTGTATGAAGCAAAAGCTTTAACAATGAGAGATGAAAACCCCAAGAAAAGCAAGGTTTGGTTTTGCTTTTGTTCTTCCCCTTTCTCTGTTTCTGGTTTTTTATTGCTTAAATTTGTGAAAAAATGAAACTTTTTTTTTGGGAGATTTGTGACTGATTATTTTTACTTCAATGGGGTGTTCATTGTTTTGGTGTAGCTCTCATGGTCCAAAAAAATGGTCAGAAAATGGTTCAACATAAAGAGCAAAAGTGAGGACTTTCAAGCTGATGATCATGTTTGTGGAGGAGGTGAGTACTTTGAGGCTTGAGCTTTATTTTCTGGGAATTTCATGAAATAGTTAGGACACCAAGCTTTCATGTTAAGAAAAGAAGATTGGTTACTTGTGAAAAAAAATGAAGGAAAGAGAATGGATTACTTGGTTATTTCAAGGCTTTATCTTTTCCTGGATTCTATTTTTAAGTACTCAAGATTCTGATATTTTCTCTTTTCATGCAATTTTCTCAACAAACACACAAGGCATCCTTAAAATATTCCTTTAGAAAATTCAGTTTTTGTTTTTCAATCTTCAGGAGGTGAAGTGGAATACAGGACCAGCTTCTCAGAAAGGGAGCCATGCACAATCAAAAAGAGTAAAACAGGTTCCTAATCTCATCTCACAAGTTTCTAAGATGAAATTTTATTATGATTATTTTTCTAAATGTTACTATGATGTGCAGAAAAGTTTAGTAGGAGTTCGGAGCAAAGCCGGCGAGGGAGAATGAATCTTGATCACCCTCGAATCATAGATGTCGAAAATTATAGGTATATTGTCTTTTAAACTTTGTGTAGTAGATTCATTTATTACTTTTATTTCTTTGTGATGAATCAGTACCAACTGTTCTTATGTTTTCCATTGGAGCAGCATTTTTGTTGCTACATGGAATGTGGCTGGAAGATCCCCACCAGGTAATTTGAATCTGGAAGATTTGCTGCATGCCTCGTCTCCGGCAGATATATATGTCCTCGGGTATGTTTCCGACGGTTTTGATCTTCATGTCTTGCTTAGCAAACTCAGATCGTTAATAGAATGATTTCCTTCCTATTTGTTCTCTTACAGGTTTCAAGAGATAGTTCCTTTGAATGCTGGGAATATTCTGGGTGCAGAAGACAATGGTCCAGCCAAAAAATGGTTGTCTCTCATTCGAAAGACTCTAAACAATCTTCCCGGAACCAGTGGCGGCGGGGCTTGTTATACACCATCTCCTGTTCCTCAGCCCATTGTCGAGGTGGATGCTGATTTTGAGGGGTCATCTAGGCAGAAGAATTCATCTTTCTTTCATCGCCGATCGTTTCAGACAACCAGCAGCTGGAGAATGGACAACGATCCCTCGGTTCCACAACCACGACTTGATAGGCGATTCAGTGTTTGTGATAGGGTAATATTTGGCCATAGGCCGAGTGACTATGACTCCAGTTATAGATGGGGTAATAGGCCAAGTGACTACGATTCGAGCTATAGATGGGGTAATAGGCCTAGTGACTACTCCCGGCCTAGTGACTACTCCCGACCTAGCGATTACTCCAAATGGGGTTCATCGGACGATGATAACGGGATCACGGAATCACCGAGTACCGTACTGTACTCACCAATGTCCTATGGCGGATCTGCATCTGAACAGGGATATAGGATGCCCGGGCATTCAAGGTACTGCTTAGTGGCTAGTAAGCAAATGGTTGGCATATTTATTACAATCTGGGTCAGAAGCGAGTTGAGAGACCATGTTAAAAACATGAAAGTATCTTGTGTTGGCAGAGGATTGATGGGTTATCTTGGAAATAAGGTATTACTCGACCGTAAAATCGTACTCTTAGTTTATTTTTTCGTATAATTTACTTGTCTTGTGCACAAGAATCAGAGCCTAAGGCACTCATGATTAACCAATATGATTTGGTTTGCCAGGGTTCTATATCTGTCAGTATGTTGCTGCATCAAACAAGCTTTTGCTTCATCTGCACTCATTTAACTTCGGGACAAAAGGAGGGTGATGAGCTAAGAAGGAATGCTGATGTCATGGAGATTCTTAAGAAGACAAGGTTTCCTCGGGTTCGTAATGAAGAAAATGAAAAGTCCCCTGAAACAATCCTCGAGCATGAGTAAGGACTTTGGCTTGCAAATTAGCTTTGAAACAAAGCTTAGAAATAAAATCATCACCATTTGATCATAGAATGAATTTGTTTGCATGTATACTGACACTATTTATATATTAATCCAGTCGAATAATTTGGCTTGGGGATTTGAATTATCGCATTGCTCTTTCTTACCGGTCTGCCAAGGCACTTGTTGAGATGCAGAACTGGAGGGCATTGCTAGAAAATGACCAGGTATGCTTTTACCTATACAAGGTCCGTATCTTCGTTTCGAATAACACAATAGTTTAAAACCTTCCATTGGTGATATTTCGACAGCTAAGGATAGAGCAGAAAAGAGGTCGTGTTTTTAAGGGATGGAATGAAGGAAAGATTTACTTCCCACCAACATACAAGTATTCAAGAAATTCAGACAGATATACTGGGGATGATATGCACCCAAAGGAGAAATGCCGAACTCCAGCTTGGTAAGAAAATGCCTCCTGCCGTAGCCCGTAAGGCATGATAAAGTAGTTAAAATAATACCTCTGATGTGGAACAATAAAGAAAACTGGCTTAATAAAAGAAGTGTACTGACTTAAACTTTTTTTTGTATGAAGGTGTGACCGGATATTGTGGCATGGAGAAGGTATCCACCAATTATCTTATGTCCGTGGGGAATCTAAGTTCTCGGATCATAGACCTGTTTATGGTATGTTTTGGGCTGAAGTTGAGTCAAGCCGTGGCCGATTGAAGAAGAGCACGAGTTACTCTACATCGAGGATTGAGGTAGAGGAGCTTTTGCCATATGCACATGGATACACCGAGCTAAATTTTTTCTAAAGGAGGTTTCGACCCACATTCAAAGTATGCTTCTACATATTGGCAATAATTTTGCATTCTGAATCAATTAGGTAAGTACTTTTCGAGCTTATTTGTTTACTTTTCTTTTCTGCATCAAATTTGTCTGAAATAAAACAAATTTCCTGCAGTCAATAAACCTTTGTGATTGTGGTCCTTAATCACTTTGTGGAGGTTCATTCATAAGGGTGACAGAGACATTACATTGCTCGCTAACCAAAAAAGGTTGGTACTTTCTTTCCCTTTTCGACATGTTGTTTATTGGCTTCTTCGACTAATCTTGTTTTCATGTTCATTGATCAGGTGTAAACTCCGTGATTGATAGGTTAACTAACTCTCGAATCATCGATAATTTACAATGTCAGCTTACAACATACCAATCTCAGTGCAACTGATAGTTAAAGACAACTGCTTAACAAAAATATTCCACTTCTAAGGTGTTTCAAAGCAAGCTCCGTACGAATATCGATAATTCTTGACAACGAATAGGTACTTATGAATTATGATTACTTCTAAATACTCAAAAGGGGTTAATAGTATTAGCTCAATTATGTGATACTAATGTAGCTTTTCTTCAGTTTTGCAGGAAAGAAGTTGCATTATCAAGAACGGTCGAACCGGGGGTAGTTGAAGATTGTTTTGTTCATGATTTGTTAGTTTTAGGGAAATCTTTTTGTGGAGCTGAAGAAGATAAAAGGATGGTCAACACAATCATTTTAAGTTTAGCTTTTTTGTTTTAAATGCAAAAAGGGTTTCATATGGATACTCATTACCAAAGTGATAGAAGAAATGTAAAGAACAAAACAAAGTGGAAATAGAAATCAGAATGCTTGTTTTCTCCCACTGCTTTTGCCAATGATTTTACTGAGAAAAGTTGGTTTCATTGATAATAGAACACCTGCACTGCCATTTCCTTTTTCTTTTACTTTATTGCAGGCTTGGCAGACTTATATGGAAGCCATGAGTAAGAATTCTCTTTCAAAATAGGTCTCTTTATATATGGATCCATTTACACCGAATATAAAACTCATAGTTTTACACGTTTTTTGGATTGTTGGATGGATGGAATAGATGGTTAAGATTAACTCTTTACATTTTTTCCCAAGTGATAATCTTCACATATTTCACTGTTAATCTCAGCCATCTATTTTGTCCATCTAACGATCCAAAAAACTTGTAAACATATATATATATATGTGTGTGTGTGTAACATGCTGAGCTTTGTCTTTTGGTGAATGCACCATATTATCAGTTTGTTCTTACTTGTCTGGGATGTAGAGAAAGTAAAAAACAAGAGTGGGGGCTTCTACCTAAACTGAAAAAGTGGGGAATATTCCAATCACTTTTATAATGTAGGTCAATTTTTGTACACCATCATTGGAGTTTCTGCAATTAAGCACAGGTTTAAGAAAGTGATAAGTGTGTTTAAGTAACAGTTATGCATCTTAAATTGATATTTGTACATCTATTATCAGATTGCAGATTGCAAATACCATGCCTAATGACAGAGATCATACTTTATTTTCGACCTTTTGTTCGAATGCAGGTGCTGAGATATGACTTTCTAAGAATCATTCGAAACCGAATCCGAATAAGATTAGTATTTTGGATGAACAAAAGGGGCAGATGAGCAAATGGTATGTAATTCCATTCCAAATATGGTCAAACAAGGCACCAAAATGAGTGGGGGAACAATGCAGAGAAAGATTCTGTTTACTTCAAAGCTATCAAAGGGAGAAAACCTTGTCAGTCATTAGTCACTTTGTCTGGTACAATTCCAATGGCTACTGCAATTGTTTAGGACCATTTCATATATATATATATATATATATATATATATATATATATATCATTCGAAAGTATCATGTTCTTATGATCTTGAAATTTCTTGTCTAATCTGCAATTCTAGAGTGCTTTCTTCAGCTTGATGAACTAACATAATCAAACTGTTGTTCTTATGATCTTGAAATTTCTTGTCTAATCTGCAAACTTTTCGGACCGGAACAATGTGGGATTCGAGTCACAAACTCTAACATCTTCAACGGTTCAGACCAAGTTATATGTTTGAATTATGTTTTTGTTAAAACCTGAAGTACCCTTTAGTTAGTTGGCTGGCAAAAGCATGTTTCGGCTTTCTTTTGTCCCTCTAATGCAGACCATACCAATGGATTGGTCCTTTTCCTCTGGCTATTCAGCTAGCAGACAATGCTTGCTGCTTAATCTGGTCTAAGATGCCCTTTTGTTACACTACAGCAAAACAGACTTTTAACGGCGTTTTTATATCCCTACAGCAGCGTTTCTAAGCGCCGCTAAAAAGTAAAAACACTCCCGGCGCTAAAAAAACACCGCCAAAAGAGCCGCAAGAAGCAGCGTCGCGAAAGATAACGGCGTTTTTACGCCTAAAACTGACTTATAGCGGCGTTTGTATATTAAAACACTTTCCTTTCAATTATTTGGACTTACCCTTTTCTTTTCTAAAATGTTCATATGTCCGACACTTACATTCAACACGGATTTAAATATATTCGTATTCAACACTTAAGTCCGGGTATAAAGAAACACTTTCCTTTCTTAGAATTTTCTCTCTTGAAAGGAATGTGTATAGTCCCTCTTAAGAAGTTTTACTATTTCTCGACACTCATTTAAGTTCGAGTAACTTAAAAAAAAAGCAGGTTCAAGTGACGGTTTTACGGACACACCAGATCCCTAAAATCAGAATCCAGCATGAATTCAGCAAGCATCTGAAAAGGGGAAAGGGGTTACAATGATTGAGGCCAACAAACATTGAGACTGTTATTGAGCATGCACTACTTAATGATATCAGAAGCACAATGGAAAGCTTTTTATATAAAAAATTTATGTCCAATATACTCGAGTGTTTACAGCCATAATCGTAAACTAAACAAAAATTATACCGTCTTATAACCTAAAAAAACTAGTCACTTGAGATCATACAAAGACTATATAATGAAAAAATTGAAAAACCTAATCAAAACGAATTGCAAAAGGGATCAAATTACTGAAAAACTACTGACAATTGCAAATCAAGGCCGAACGTTGTCAGAAAACTATCTACGGACATAATTATACAAATACGCATCTTTTTAAATACTTGTAACTCTTAGTGTTCGTTCGGCAATACTTTTCCAACGAGCGTTTAGCTGCCAAACAGACGTTCTCACTTAAACGGGCCTTAAAATATGTAATTAAACACATATATCTATTGGGCCTCAAAAGCAATGGAGTTTTAAGTGATCTTTAATAAGTCTTAGAGTCCAGATTGGAATGGCCCATTTTAGTAGCTCACTAACTCTTTACATGGAATACGAGAATGATTTAATTATAAATTATCTCTCTCAATTTTATAAAAATTGAAAAATTAATTTCTCTAGTTTAATCTATCATAATTTAATTTTTTACTTTATGAAAACTAAAAAGTTAGTTTGATTGTCAGTAAGCATATGAACTTGACCTATTGATTTTTTTGTTAATTTTTTACACATAAATTGTTGAACTGTTGATTTTCAACTAAAGTTTAATTGTATTATCTAATTGGACTAATCAACTGTCTTAAAGTATCATAAATTGTTCGTAAAAAACTATCTTAAAGTACATGGAGCAAATTCTATAAATATAAATAGAGAGTTTAATTTCTCAACTTTCGTGAAGTAGAGATGTAATTCTTTGGGATAAATGTAACTTTTACTCCCTAAATTTAGTAACTTTTTCCAACTTGATCCCTAATTTTTTTGTCCACATTAGTCTTAAACTTTGAAATTTAGCCAAGCTTTAATATTTTGATGATGTGACACAATAACATAGGGATGGAAATCTTCTGTCCTTTTTCGGTGCCTCTACTTATGTTCTACGCTTAAAAATAAGTTTAGTGTTTAGGGAATTTAGGGTAAGGTGTATTCTTTAGGGTTTATGATTTAGAATTTAGGGTTGGGGCTTGAAATTTAATTTTATAGTATTTTCTGTGTTGGAGCATAAGTAGGGGCACCGAAAAGGGGCAACAAATTTTTATCCATAAGGACTAAAATGCGATAGATTATCAAGTTGAAAGATTAATGTAGGCCCAAAAAAGTTTGAAGACATAGTTTGAAAAAGTTGACATATTCAAAAGGCTTAATAATCAAATAAGTGCTCAAGCTATACATCTTTTTTAAAATAGGTGCCTAATTTGGATGCCTAATATTTCATTTCGTAATACTTTTAAAGTTTTTCTATTAACAACCTTAAAAAAATTATGTCATTCAATTAAAACGTGACACATGACCTATTTTTTAATTTCCATTTAATTTTTATTTAAAAAAATAAAAAAATCAATAACAACCGCTATATAGCGGTAGCAACACCGTCTTAAATCGTTACGGCGAAAAATAGCAGTTTATAAAAACCGTAATACATCCGTTAATATCCACAACCGCAATAAAATACTACGATAAAAATGCGGTCCGAACTGCAATTTAAATCTCTCCCATGCATGTGTACACCTGTGGAGTTTGTTATGCAAGACTACAGACCAAGATCAACTCAACCTTAGCTCGTGAATCTGGATAACAACTCACCTTATCAACTCATCGAACTCATCCCAAATTCAACTGAGTTCATACATATCAGTCCACCATCATCACTTCGCCACTTCCAGCAACAGATACCATACAACCAAAATTTCGCTGCACCCAAAGCTTGTCGTAACCCTGGCCGCACCACGTGAAGTGATCATGGCGTCTCGAGTCTCGATATATGCTCCCCGCCAAAAGACAAAACTCGAAACATTTGTCTGGTTCAGTTTGCACACTCGTCACCTTGCATGTCAATGTGTTCAACACGTAGACGAAGATTCGCATGCAAAACCTAACCTTCCCGCTTCTATAAGTACATTCACCGGCCTCCACCATTATCATCACAATTCACACACAGAGAAACTGTAATCATGGTGAATTATAAGTGTTTTCTCGTAGTTTTGCTCTTCTCTCTTGTCCTTTCTTTCGGCTTGCTTTGCTCTGCTGCCGACAATCCTAGCAAAAGAGGCGAGGAGGATCCGAGGAGGCAGTACGCGGAGTGCCAGCGAGAGTGCCGACGGGAAGAACAAAGTCAGCAGCCACAATGCCAACAAAGTTGCCTCAGACAATACGAGCAAGAACAGCGGTCTCAAGGACAAGTCCAGGTGTGTCAACAACGTTGCCAACAGGAAGAACAAAGGCCGGAAATGAAGCAGCAATGTGTGAGGCAATGCCGGGAGCAGTTCGAGGAACAACCGAGGAGAGAAGGAGAAAACTGCAAGAAGGAAGAAGAAGAAGAGGAGGAATGGGAAGGAAGGCGTCAAAGCCATAACCCTTACTATTTCCCGCGAGGAAGACATGCCCAAGCTCGATTCGAGGAAGACAATGGCAATTTCTGGGTGCTACAGAAGTTTGCTGAGAAACATCATTTACTTAAGGGAATCAACGAGTACCGCATTGCCCTCATAGAAGCAAATCCTAACACTTTCGTCCTCCCTCACCACTGTGATGCTGAGAAAATTTACATAGTAACAAACGGTACATAACTACATATAATATAACATCTTAAAAATTTCATTTTTTATCAGCATATTATAGTATATAACACTAAAATATGATTTGCAGGAAAGGGAACGCTCACGTTCTTGACTCATAAGAACAAAGAATCTTTCAATTTAGTCCCTGGAGTTGTAGTCGGAGTTCCATCCGGAAGCACTGTGTACTTGGTGAACCAAGACAGCAACGAAAAGCTAACCATAGCAGTGCTCCACCGCCCTGTTAACAACCCTGGACAATTCGAGGAATTCTTCCCTGCCGGACAAGGAAATCCCCAGTCGTATTACCGAACCTTCAGCCGTGAAATTCTTGAGGCTGTTTTCAATGTATATGTCTTTTTCTTTCACTACTAATATGATCAGTTCTTGTGTCTGAAAATGTGTTGGTTCATTGATTGATTCTTGTTTCTTTGGAACAGACACGAAGTGAGCAGCTAGATAGGCTGTTCCATGGGAAGCAAAGCCAGCAGGACCAGGGAATGTTCCGTAGAGCCAGCCAAGAGCAGATAAGATCATTGAGCCAAGGAGCCACTACTCCAACTGAGAAACAAGAGAGTTTCGCCTTCAACCTGTTGGCCCAAAAGCCTAAATTCTCCAACCAAAACGGACAATTCTTCGAGGCCAGCCCTTCTGAATTTAACCTACTCCGGGACGTGGATTCCTCAGTCTTAGGCATCGAACTAAACCAAGTAAAACTCAAAACCAATCCATTACACTTCATCTCCTCATGCTAATCAAAATCTAAAACCAAACCCTGTTTTCATTCTTTCTGCAGGGATCAATCTGTGCGCCGCACTACCATTCAAAATCTACATTCGTGGTCATTGTCACCGAAGGAAACGGATACGTCGAAATGGTTTCCCCTCGTCGTTCTGAAGAAGAAGAGGAGGAAACGAGAAGCGGAGAATACAGAAAAGTGAAAGCCCGATTGTTTCCCGGCGACATCTTTGTAGTCCCGGCGGGATTTCCAGTCACATACGTTGCCTCCCAAAACCAGAACCTGAGGTTCTTAGCGTTCGGACTTTACCACCGGAACAACTCGAGGATCTTCGTCGGCGGGAAAGACAACATGGTGAGGAAAATGGATAGTGCGGCGAAGGAGCTGGCGTTCGGGGTGCCGGCGAAGTTGGTGGATGAGATATTCACCGACAATCCGAAAGAGTCTTACTTTGTCTCTGGACAGAGACAACAACGTGATTTTGTTTAAGCGGGAATGTAATCAAATAAATATGGCGGCGGAGCCTTGTCTTGTAGCAATGTGTAATGAGCTTTTGAGTGCTTTCTCTTTTCCTGGTTAAAACCCGGTCTTTCTTCAATAAAAAATATAATTTTAATTACTTAGTATTACTCCTTCTGTCCTACTAAAACTGTCACATGTTGATTTTTTTTTAGTCAAATTTTTTTAACTTTGACCTCTTATAATTTAAAATTTATTATTGATAAAAATGTGAAAAAATATATTTTAAAAACCTTAAATCAACTAGTTTTTAAATATATTCTTTATAATTTTTAATTAATTAAAATATTTAAATAAATTATAGTTAAAGTTAAAAAAAATTGACCAGAAAAATGTCAACATGTGACAGTTTTACTGGGACGGAGGGAGTATATTATAGGGTAAACTATACTAGTAGTCACTAAACTTTTAGGGCGCTTTCAATAAGGTCACTGAATTTTTAAAACTTTCATTACAATCACTCAACTTTTAATTCGCTTTCAATAAGGTCACTGCCGTCAACCACCGTTAAAAAAACTGACAAAAAAACTGACGTGGCATGTTAAATGTAAGGGTAAAATACACTGTTAGTCACTGAACTTTTAAAAAACTTTCAATACGGTCATCGAACTTTTAAAAATTTCATTACTATCACTCAACTTTTAATTCGCTTTCATTACCGTTAAAAAAAGCTGATGTGACATGTTAAGTTTAAAAATAAATGTTTTTCTACCATATTTTATCTCTCCTCTTATTTTCTTCCATCTAAATATGTCTCTTTCTTCCATATGAATCAAATTGTAATTTTTTGGTGAAGCTCGTTACTTCTCTAGTAACACATCAAGAAAAATATTAATGTATCTAGACATGCATGCGACATGTGTGAGAACAAAAAAAATATTGGGAGACATTCGATGATGGAATGATAAAGAAATAACTAAAATTTTGCTCATAAAAATCCTCTTTATGCTTCAGGCCCGACATTTACTGAGTCATGCACTGGATAATGAGGAGTTCAAAGAAAAATATTAATGTATCTAAAAGTGTAACACCCGGGTTCGGGGGTCGGGTGAAAATAATAATTTAAAAATAGTTCGAGTTTCGATTTCAAAATTTTTAATAAAAATTATAATGGTTTGGGCCTCGGGTTTTAAGTGAATAAAAATTTAATTGGGCCATTTACAAGACAAGCTCAAATTTGCCATGGTGTTATCCATTGTAGTTCCCTTAATTCATTAAGGGTGTTTTGGTCTTTCGACCCCCATTTTAAACAAACATGAGCTATTTGCTTTTGGCTCATCTTCTTCTCTCCACACCATTTCCTCTTCCAACGTCCAAACCCCCCCCATCCTCCTTAGGTTACTATTCCATCCATCTTCTTGCTCGTTTTGAAGAGTTTCGCAAAGGTAATCATGTCTTTGACTTACCCTCGTTTTTTCCTACAAGCTAACACCCTTATCTTTCATTTTTATGCATGTTTTTAAGATTTGGAATTTGTAGGATTTTGGATAAAAATGTTTGCTTTATGGCTTTTGATTAAAGATTTCGGTTTCTTGTTGGGATGGGGGTTGTTTGTGGTCCATGAGACTCAATATATATGATTTTTAAAGGATTTTATGCTTTTTCCGGATTTGGGTTTTTGGGAGGTTTTTGGGAGGTTTAGGATTGAAATATGGGGGTGTTCTATGTGGAAATGAGAGGGCCAATGGTTAGGGTATATGTAAGCTTTGTTTTGGGAGCTTTAGAGAGTAGTTTGGAGGTTGAAATCATTGGTTCTACGGGGTGCTTGAGGGCTGCTCGGATTTTGGGAATTTTAGGCTTGTTCTCCATGAGAAAATTGATATCTTGTAAATGGTTTGTAATTCGGGTTGAGTAATTTTAGAACATGGACTGACTTGAGATTGTTTGCTTGGTGTTGGGATGCTTAGAAGCAAGGAATTTTGTTGGTGAAGCTTCGGGGGCAAATCCGGGGAATTCGGAGTCTTGAGCTCGGTCTTCAATCTTCTCTTGGGTAGCAACGGTGAGTAGGATCATTGGTTATTGCATTGAACTTGATATGGATTCCTTTGGGGTTTGGGTAGCACCTTGAATGGTTGCCTAAACCCGTGTGTAAGTCTCCCTACTCATAAGTTGCTGTGACAAGTTGATTTTACATACATTGTGACCATTGAATGCATTTTAAGTTGTCAATGTGTAGTCGTGTTGAGTTCGTGCCTCACGTGATGGTGGTCTAAACTACGGTGATGTGTAGTCCCGCCGGTAGTGACTAGTAGGGTAGAACTTTGATGTGTAGTCCCATTGTACATCCACTAGTCGAAACGGTGATGTGTAGTCCCACCGTATGTGTATGATGGTTGTGCTTGTGCAAACCATGTGTGTTGTTGAGATTAACCCTCGTGCATCCATCGCTTTCTTGCATATAAATCGTGTTTTGGAAAACTACATGTTGTGAATTATAGAGCCTCTCTCACTAAGCTAGTTGCTTATGCTCTTTGTTTCCAACGTGCAGATCGTTAGAGTTCGGGAGGCGAGCGGGCGAAGGAGGAGCTTTTGGGAGTTCTCAAGCAAGTTTAAGTATGGTTTACTTTTGTAATAATGCCTAGACAATGGGGTATAGAGTGTGGGAGTTGGGGTCAAACTCCTTAGGATTTTATGTTGAGTATGTTAAACTCAAGGTTATGCTATGCTTTGCTTCTTGGTTTGCTATTTATGCTTGATATGATGCTTATGTGAACGTGCCTCATTATGTATGTTGCTGACCTTGTATGCCTTATAATTGACTATCCTTTGTGAGGAGTTCATGCTTGTTAAGTATGCACTTTTGGGTGAGATTGCATGAAGCTTTAATTTGTATGAATTTCATTAGATTAATTGCCCCACATGCTAAATTGTGATTGTGGTTTGGTGTATGTATGTTGCTTGTGCTTAGGGAAGTCCAATAATGCCTTTAGAGTTGGGTTAAGGGTAACTTGTGCAAAAAATCGTGGAGTTGCAGTGCAGGGGGTATCGATACCCTAGCTAGGGTATCGATACTGTCTTGCCCAAAGGCCTCAGATTTTGCCTGGGGTATCGATACCCTAGGGGTATCGATACCCTCCAAACTCTCTGTAATTTGGTTTTGGGGGGTTAGAATAGAGCGTATCGATACGAGGTCCCGAGTATCGATACGGATTTATCTTGTTGACCAGGGAAGGTTGACCGAGGAAGAGGGTATCGATACCCCTGATAAGGGTATCGATACGGTCATCTGGGGTTGATGTTTCTGGGTTGATCTGGAAGGGGGTATCGATACCCCTTGAATGGGTATCGATACTGCCTGCCTGTAAACTTAAAATTGGACTGTTCATGCATGGCCGGTGTTCGAATGCGTCTTCCTTGTATGTTTCCGCTGTTGTGAATCACTTAGGGTTTAATCATCCTCTAGACAAGATAAAAAAAAAGTAGGGTTGCTAACCGAGGGGGAACCCCTTGGGTTCCGCTTCGGTTTTCCCCGTGTGGCTCACTCGGACCGGTCATCTGACCAGACCGGGACGAGGGGGTTACATTTATTGGTATCAGAGCCTGAGGTTTCCGAGACCTCGGGCAGGTAAGTGAGGTAAGTTAAAGTATTACGAGTGTTTTGCCATGCCTGTCTAAGTTTTGTTTTAGCACGGTGTATGTATGCATGCTAGGGTGACCTCTATGTTGTTTGAAAGTTGGTTGAGTCCCCATTGTTAGGCATTGTTGTCAAAATAAAAAGGGAAAATTGTTTTGGTTTAAAGAGCTTGAGAACCGGAGTCCTTTGCCCCTTGCTAACCTAACGTTTCCGTGTTGTTGTGTGTTTGTTGTTTTAGATTACATTAATTGCTATGGTGAGACCGAGGGGACGACCTAGAGCGGGTGACCAGGCACCCGAGAACGCGCCTCCTGCTCTTAATGCTCCGGGTGGTAACGGAGGGAACGTTGGAGGCGATGGTAATGGGGCTCAAGCGGGCCAAGGTCAGGCGGGTCCAGATGTGGCACATTTGATCCAGACTATAGCCGGAGCTTTTCAGACAGCTTTGGCCGGGATGCAAGCTGCAGCACCACCTCCGGGTGCGGGGTCAGGATTACCCCTAGAGAGGCTTCGCAATTTGGGGGCAGTTGAGTTTCGTGGGTTGTCTCCGGAAGGTTCGGAAGGGTGGCTTGAGAGCACTACTCGCATCTTGGGTCAGATGGAGTGTTCGGATGCTCGTAAATTGGGATGCATTGTCTCATTGCTTCAGGGAGATGCTTATACTTGGTGGACCACTGCTACTTCTGGCATGGCAGAGGTGGATGTCACGTGGGAGTTTTTCAGGAATGCTTTCAAGAGGAAGTACCTCGGGGTTCGGTACTTGGATGAAAAGAAAAGGGAGTTCATGGCTTTGGTTCAAGGCAGTAGGACCGTGTCCGAGTATGAGATCCAATTTGTGAGGTTGAGTCAGTACGCGCCTGAGTTGATTCCGGATGAGAAGGAGCGTTGTGAGCGCTTCAGATATGGGTTGACTACTGATGTGAAGACTTACATGTTGGCCGCCGACTACACTGAGTTCGATGTCTTAGTTTCTAGAGCCAAGGATGTAGAGCAAAACCTAAGCTCTAGAGCACGTGCCGGTGGGTCCGACTCCGGGAAGAGACATGCGAACTGGGATAGAGATCATGCCAAGAGGCATAGGGATAGGAGGTATCAGCCGGATACGAGACCTAAGGGTGGTAACCATGGTCAGGGCCGTCAGGGCCAAGGGGCTGTTGGGCATATTCCGGAGTGCACTAAGTGCGGGAGACGCCACCCAGGTGAGTGCATGGGTATGTTTGGGGCGTGTTGGAACTGTAGCTCCCGAGATCATTTGAGACGTGATTGTCCACACCCAGTCAGAGGAGGACCGGCTCCAGCGAGGGGATTTGAGCATCAACGAGGTCGTGGGCGCGGCCGTGGGAACTTCCAACCAAGGAATGAGGGTCAGAGGAACTTGGCTCATGTGGTAGCAGTCCAGCCCGAGGGAGGAGGACCGGCTAGGGTGTACGCTCAGCGGGAGGCTGGGAATGACACTGATGTCATTGCAGGTAATTTCACATTGCAATCCTTGAGTTTGCTTTCTCTGATAGATTCGGGGTCAACGCATTCTTATATTTTGGGTGAGCATGCAAAGTCATTAGGGCTACCTTGTGATTGGTTAGAAGTAGGTGTAAATGTCACTAGCTCCTTTGGTGATACAGTGGTAGTCAGGAAAGTGTATAGGAGGTGTCCCTTGACGATTCAGGGCCATGTGTTTCCAGTCGACATGATGGAGCTACCCTTTTATGGCTTTGATGTGATTTTGGGCATGGATTGGCTTGTAGAGCATAGAGCTAAGGTTGACTTTGAGACTAAGAGAGTCTCTTTGAAGCTTACTGATGACTTAGAGGTTGTAGTAGTTGGGGAGAATGTTAAGTTTTTGACCAATGTGGTTTCGGCTTTGGAAGCTCAGAGATTGTTAAGTTCAGGGTGTCAGGCTTACTTGGCTTACGTAATGAACCCGGATATGAGTGAGGTGAGACCCCAGGACATTAGGACTGTGTGTGACTTTCCGAGTGTTTTTCCGGAAGAACTACCAGGCTTGCCTCCAGACAGAGCAGTTGAGTTTGCTATTGAGACATATTCTGATTCTGCACCGGTGTCGATTGCTCCGTATAGGATGGCACCGAAAGAGTTGAAAGAGTTAAAGACACAGCTTCAGGAGTTGACTGACAGAGGCTTCATTAGGCCTAGTGTTTCCCCGTGGGGTGCTCCGGTCTTGTTTGTGAAAAAAAAGGATGGTAGCATGAGGATGTGCATAGACTATAGACAGTTGAATAAGGTGACGGTGAAAAACAAGTATCCCTTGCCAAGGATAGATGACTTGCTAGATCAGTTGAGGGGTGCTTCCGTGTTTTCAAAGATTGATTTGAGGTCGGGGTATTATCAGTTAAAAGTAAAGGATGTGGACATACCGAAGACAGCTTTTCGTACACGCTACGGACATTATGAGTTTTTGGTGATGCCTTTTGGGTTGACCAATGCCCCAGCGGCCTTCATGGATATGATGAACCGGGTGTTTCATAAGTTCTTGGACAGGTTTGTGGTAGTGTTTATCGATGACATCCTAGTGTACTCTAGAACCGAAGAAGAGCACGATGAACACTTAAGGTTAGTGCTTCAGACCCTACTTGAGAACCAATTGTATGCCAAGCTAAGTAAGTGTGAGTTTTGGATTAGAGAGGTGGTCTTCCTTGGCCACGTGATCTCCGCTAGTGGGATTAGTGTAGATCCCAAGAAGATTGAAGCCATTGTAAATTGGAAGCAACCAAAATCAGTGACAGAAATCCGTAGTTTCCTAGGCTTGGCGGGATACTACAGGAGGTTTGTTGAAGGGTTCTCAAGGATAGCGGCTCCGTTGACCAAGTTGCTACAGAAGAATGTTCCGTACGAATGGTCAGATGCAAGACAAGAAGCGTTCGAGAAGTTGAAGAAAGCTTTGACCGAAGCTCCCATTTTGATTCAGCCCGAGCCGGGGAGAGAGTTTGTAATTTATAGTGATGCATCTTACGTGGGGCTAGGTTGTGTACTTATGCAAGGAGGTAAGGTAGTGGCATATGCTTCCCGACAGTTGAAGGTTCATGAGAAGAATTACCCTACGCATGACATAGAGTTGGCCGCAGTGGTGTTCGCGTTGAAAATATGGAGACACCATCTTTATGGTGAGAAGTGCACTGTGTACACCGACCACAAGAGCTTGAAATATTTGATGTCCCAAAAGGAGTTGAATCTTAGGCAGCGAAGGTGGTTAGAGCTCCTTAAAGATTATGACCTTACCATAGAGTATCATCCGGGCAAGGCGAATGTGGTGGCCGATGCCTTGAGTAGGAAGATGGCCGTTGAGTTGCGAGCAATGTTCGCAAGGTTGAGTGTGTCTACGGATGGTGGACTAGTGGCCGAGCTTCAGGTTAAGCCATCGTTGGCTCAGTTGATTCGTGAGAAGCAGTTGCGAGATGAGTCCTTGGCACCTCACGTGCAAGACATAGCGGAAGATAGGCCTACCGAGTATTGTTTTGGAGAGAATGGGATCCTATGTTTCAAGGATAGGATAGTGGTTCCGGAGGATGCCGAGTTGAGGCGTACGATCATGAGTGAGGCTCACAATAGCCCTTTTGCTATGCATCCGGGTAGCACGAAGATGTATCGAGGATTAAAGGAAGAGTATTATTGGGTTGGTTTGAAAAAGGATGTAGCCGAGTTTGTAAGTAAATGCATGGTTTGTCAGAGAGTCAAGGCCGAGCACCAGTTTCCCTCAGGGTTGTTGCAACCGTTGAAGATTCCAGAGTGGAAGTGGGAGCGTATCACTATGGACTTTGTATCAGGGCTTCCGCTGACCCCTTCGAAGAAAAATTCTGTGTGGGTGATTGTAGACAGATTCACCAAGTGTGCACACTTCATACCGGTTCATACCACCTATATGTTGGACAAGTTGGCCGAATTGTATATCCGTGAGATTGTGAGACTACATGGGGTACCGAAGTCAATTGTGTCAGATCGAGATCCGAGATTCACCTCTAGATTTTGGGAGTGTTTGCATCGAGCCTTAGGCACTTGGTTGAACTTCAGTACTTCGTATCATCCGCAGTCAGATGGGCAGTCTGAGAGAGTAATTCAGATTTTGGAGGATATGTTGAGGTGTTGTATTATTGACTTCCAGGGGTCGTGGGAGAAACACCTACCATTAGTGGAATTTGCGTACAACAACAGCTTCCAGTCAAGCATTCAGATGGCTCCTTATGAGGCCTTGTATGGTAGGAAGTGTAGGACCCCGATTTGTTGGGCTGAGGCCGGACAGAAGCTTGTGCCGATGCCCGAGTTACTTAAGGGAACCACCGAGAAGGTGAAGTTGATATGTGATCGCTTGAAGGCGGCTTCAGATCGGCAAAAGTCCTATGCCGACTTAAAAAGGAAGGAAGTGGAATACTCCGTGGGGGATAAAGTGTTTTTGAAAGTCTCACCATGGAAGAAGGTGATGAGGTTTGGGAGGAAAGGCAAGTTGAGCCCAAGGTACATAGGGCCTTATGAGATAGTTGAGAGAATTGGTCCGGTTGCCTATAGATTGAGACTCCCTGTTGAGCTAGAGAAGATTCATGATGTATTTCATGTGTCGATGCTTAGGAGGTATAGATCGGATCCGTCCCATGTTATGCCAGTGGAAGAAATAGAGTTAAATCCAGACTTGTCTTACAATGAGGAACCAGTTGAGATACTTGCTTCTGATAGCAAGGTGTTGCGTGGCAAGACTATAGAGTTAGTCAAGGTCTTATGGAGGCATAGAGGTGTGGAGGAAGCCACGTGGGAGAGGAAAGCGGACATGCTTGAGCAGTTTCCGTACTTGTTTCCGTCAGGTAATTTCGAGGACGAAATTCCTTAAGTAGGGGAGAGTTGTAACACCCGGGTTCGGGGGTCGGGTGAAAATAATAATTTAAAAATAGTTCGAGTTTCGATTTCAAAATTTTTAATAAAAATTATAATGGTTTGGGCCTCGGGTTTTAAGTGAATAAAAATTTAATTGGGCCATTTACAAGACAAGCCCAAATTTGCCATGGTGTTATCCATTGTAGTTCCCTTAATTCATTAAGGGTGTTTTGGTCTTTCGACCCCCATTTTAAACAAACATGAGCTATTTGCTTTTGGCTCATCTTCTTCTCTCCACACCATTTCCTCTTCCAACGTCCAAAACCCCCCCATCCTCCTTAGGTTACTATTCCATCCATCTTCTTGCTCGTTTTGAAGAGTTTCGCAAAGGTAATCATGTCTTTGACTTACCCTCGTTTTTCCCTACAAGCTAACACCCTTATCTTTCATTTTTATGCATGTTTTTAAGATTTGGAATTTGTAGGATTTTGGATAAAAATGTTTGCTTTATGGCTTTTGATTAAAGATTTCGGTTTCTTGTTGGGATGGGGGTTGTTTGTGGTCCATGAGACTCAATATATATGATTTTTAAAGGATTTTATGCTTTTTCCGGATTTGGGTTTTTGGGAGGTTTTTGGGAGGTTTAGGATTGAAATATGGGGGTGTTCTATGTGGAAATGAGAGGGCCAATGGTTAGGGTATATGTAAGCTTTGTTTTGGGAGCTTTAGAGAGTAGTTTGGAGGTTGAAATCATTGGTTCTACGGGGTGCTTGAGGGCTGCTCGGATTTTGGGAATTTTAGGCTTGTTCTCCATGAGAAAATTGATATCTTGTAAATGGTTTGTAATTCGGGTTGAGTAATTTTAGAACATGGACTGACTTGAGATTGTTTGCTTGGTGTTGGGATGCTTAGAAGCAAGGAATTTTGTTGGTGAAGCTTCGGGGGCAAATCCGGGGAATTCGGAGTCTTGAGCTCGGTCTTCAATCTTCTCTTGGGTAGCAACGGTGAGTAGGATCATTGGTTATTGCATTGAACTTGATATGGATTCCTTTGGGGTTTGGGTAGCACCTTGAATGGTTGCCTAAACCCGTGTGTAAGTCTCCCTACTCATAAGTTGCTGTGACAAGTTGATTTTACATACATTGTGACCATTGAATGCATTTTAAGTTGTCAATGTGTAGTCGTGTTGAGTTCGTGCCTCACGTGATGGTGGTCTAAACTACGGTGATGTGTAGTCCCGCCGGTAGTGACTAGTAGGGTAGAACTTTGATGTGTAGTCCCATTGTACATCCACTAGTCGAAACGGTGATGTGTAGTCCCACCGTATGTGTATGATGGTTGTGCTTGTGCAAACCATGTGTGTTGTTGAGATTAACCCTCGTGCATCCATCGCTTTCTTGCATATAAATCGTGTTTTGGAAAACTACATGTTGTGAATTATAGAGCCTCTCTCACTAAGCTAGTTGCTTATGCTCTTTGTTTCCAACGTGCAGATCGTTAGAGTTCGGGAGGCGAGCGGGCGAAGGAGGAGCTTTTGGGAGTTCTCAAGCAAGTTTAAGTATGGTTTACTTTTGTAATAATGCCTAGACAATGGGGTATAGAGTGTGGGAGTTGGGGTCAAACTCCTTAGGATTTTATGTTGAGTATGTTAAACTCAAGGTTATGCTATGCTTTGCTTCTTGGTTTGCTATTTATGCTTGATATGATGCTTATGTGAACGTGCCTCATTATGTATGTTGCTGACCTTGTATGCCTTATAATTGACTATCCTTTGTGAGGAGTTCATGCTTGTTAAGTATGCACTTTTGGGTGAGATTGCATGAAGCTTTAATTTGTATGAATTTCATTAGATTAATTGCCCCACATGCTAAATTGTGATTGTGGTTTGGTGTATGTATGTTGCTTGTGCTTAGGGAAGTCCAATAATGCCTTTAGAGTTGGGTTAAGGGTAACTTGTGCAAAAAATCGTGGAGTTGCAGTGCAGGGGGTATCGATACCCTAGCTAGGGTATCGATACTGTCTTGCCCAAAGGCCTCAGATTTTGCCTGGGGTATCGATACCCTAGGGGTATCGATACCCTCCAAACTCTCTGTAATTTGGTTTTGGGGGGTTAGAATAGAGCGTATCGATACGAGGTCCCGAGTATCGATACGGATTTATCTTGTTGACCAGGGAAGGTTGACCGAGGAAGAGGGTATCGATACCCCTGATAAGGGTATCGATACGGTCATCTGGGGTTGATGTTTCTGGGTTGATCTGGAAGGGGGTATCGATACCCCTTGAATGGGTATCGATACTGCCTGCCTGTAAACTTAAAATTGGACTGTTCATGCATGGCCGGTGTTCGAATGCGTCTTCCTTGTATGTTTCCGCTGTTGTGAATCACTTAGGGTTTAATCATCCTCTAGACAAGATAAAAAAAAAAGTAGGGTTGCTAACCGAGGGGGAACCCCTTGGGTTCCGCTTCGGTTTTCCCGTGTGGCTCACTCGGACCGGTCATCCGACCAGACCGGGACGAGGGGGTTACAAAAAGATAGACATGTTTGGATGGAAAAAATAAGACATGGAGATAAAATAGAGTGTGAAAAAGTTTATTTTTAAACTTAACGTGTCACATCAGTTTTTTTTAACGGTAATGAAAGCGAATTAAAAGTTGAGTGATGGTAATGAAAGTTTTAAAAGTTCGGTGACCATATTGAAAGCCTCTTAAAAGTTCAGTGACTAACAATGTATTTTACCCTTACATTTAACATGCCACGTCAGCTTTTTTAACGGTGGTTGACAGCAGTGACCTTATTGAAAGTGAATTAAAAGTTGGGTGATGGTAATGAAAGTTTTAAAAGTTCGGTGACCTTATTGAAAGCGCCCTAAAAGTTCGGTGACTACCAGTATAGTTTACCCTATATTATAAGAGTAATCTATTTAATAGCCATTTACCAAGAAAAGTCATTTTTATTTTAAATATGAGACTGTAACTCAAATTTTTTCTATCCTCTATATCATGATTTGAATATTTTACGTCTAAACTAAAATTAGTGGTATGTGTAAACTATTTTCAAAAATATATATGTAAATTTAAGGCATAATGACAAAAGCTGATACTGAATAGTTATTTGGTTTTACTTTTTTAAGTAATTTAACTTTCGGTGTTTAATTTTAGGTCAAATGGTCTATCCATAAATAAAAATTGTTAGTCAATTAAGGCTAAACAATTAACATGAAATGACTTAATAGAATGATACGCCAGAAGAAAAAGTATTTTATATGTTATAATATTTTATAAAATTATTTTTTGATTGATGTGTCATTCTGTAAAGTCAGTATATTTGTTTGTATGGCACTGCTATCGCGGCATGCACTACTATGTAGGTTTTTCACGTCATTTTAAGTCATTTAGCATTAACAGACTAATAGTTTTAAGAGTAAACTACACAGATGACCACTGAACTATGGGTTTGGTGTCAAAATGACCACTATATTATTTTTTTCGGCAAATGCACCACACAACTATTTAAATGGTTCCATTTTAGCCACACGCCGTTAAAAAACGAAAAAGTTGACGAAACTGTTAAAAAAATTAGTATAATTACATATTTGGTCTTCTATATTTATACAATATATCAATTTAGTCCTAATTTTAATCTAATAAAATACATTAATTATTCAATAAGATGGTGATACGTGTCACCACCTTATTGAAAGTCTTTATTTGGAGGTGGAAAAATGTTAAACGTAGAGATTGCTTCCAAGGGGAATTGAATCTGGGACCTTAGAATGGAAGGGGTGATTACTTACCAATAGGCCAAGCACTTTTTTGTGCTATGGAATACAATCTTTGATATATATATATATATATATATATATATATATATATATATATATATATATATATAGTATTAGTGCCCAGAAAAATTGAAGAAGAGAAAATGATATTTGGTGGATTTGAACTTAAAACATTAGAGTAGAAACCACACATACTTACCACTAAGCCAACCCTATTTTTATGATATAAAACCCAACATTTAATATAGGTCATATATAGATTTTAATGCTCATAAAAAGAAAGAAAATGTGGTTTTAGGAAATTCCAACATGACATATGTGTATAAACATCTAACATAATTAAATAAACCTAATAATTAAATTAAAATTAACAATATTTTATATATTTATTAAATTATAGTTCGTGCACTATAAAATAAAAGATTTAAAACTATATAAAATTCATCTTGAACTATGTTCGTGGGTTTGGATTCCCTAAATAAATTTACTTAAATTTTAATTTTTAATATAATTATATATAATAACTTAATTAGTTTTTTAAAAATAAAATTATTAAATTGATTTTTTAACTTAATTAATAATTTTAGATTGATTTTTTAAATTAATTAATATTTTAAATTAATTTTTTAACTTAATTAAAATTATTAAAATTATTATATATATTTAAGTTAAAAAATCAATTTAATAATTTAATTAAGTTAAAAAAATATTACATATAATTAAAATTTCAAAAATATTAATTAAGTTAGAAAATTAATTTAATAATTTTAAATTAAAAAATAATAATTAAGTTAAATTATTAATTAAGTTAAAAATATAATAAAAATAGGGTTAGTTTAGTGGTAAGCATGTGAGGTTTCCACTCTAATGTTTTAGGTTCAAATCCACCCAACATCATTTTCTCTTCTTCAGTTTTTCTAGGCACTAATACTATTTAAATATATATATAAAATTGTATATCAAAAAAGTGAAGGCAAGCACCTGCTCCTTCCCTTCTAAGGTCCCAATTACGATTCCCCTTGGAAGTAGGGTTGTAAATGAGACGAGACAAATCGCGAGCTACTCGAGCTCGACTCGATTGGACTCAACTCGAGCTCAAACTCAGCTCGAGTTCTTAACGAGTCGAGCCGAGCTACTTGATACCCGACTCGAAAATATAATATACTAAAATTTTTTATTTTTTATAATTTAAAATCTAAATTCTTAAACTTAAAAACATAAATATAAAACCTAAACATAAGTATTAAACCCTAAAAATCTAAATCCTAAATTCTAAACCCAACAACCTAAACCTTTAAACCCTAAACTAACACCTTAAACCCTAAAATTAACAAGCTTGAGTTTACACAACTTGTGTATCAAAGTGTTTTCTTCATAAGACTTTAAATGAGACGTGACAGATGAAGAGTTACTCGAGTCCAATGCAGTCAAAGATCGATGAATACTTGACTCGATTGGGCTCGAATCAAGCTCGAACTCGACTCGAGTTTTAAACGAGCCGAGTCGAGCTCAGATTTCCCAGGCTCGTTAGAAATTACTCAAGCTCGAACTCGACTCGAAATTTTAACGAGCCGAGCTTAGCACTACTCGAGCTCGACTCGGCTCATTTACACCCCTACTTGGAAGCAATCTCCATGTTAACATTTTTCCACCTCCAATTGGGTGTGACATGTGTCACCGCCTAATTGGAGGTGGAAAATTAATTAAATAAATTAAATAAAAATAATTAAAGACTTCCAATAAGGTAGTGACACGTGTCACCATCTTATTAAATAATTAATTTATTTTATTAGATTAAAATTAGGAGTAAATTGATATATTGTATAAATATAGAGAATCAAATGTGTAATTATACCAATTTTTTTAACAGTTCCATCAATTTTTTTGTTTTTTACGGCGTGTGGCTAAAATGGAACCATTTAAATAGTTGTGTGGTGCATTTGCCGAAAAAATAATATAGTGGTCATTTTGACACCAAACCCATAGTTCAGTGGTCATCTGTGTAGTTTACCTTAGTTTTAATCCACGAAGGGGCTATTTTAACCCAAAATAAAACATTAAAGGTTAAATTATTTCAAAAAAGGCTTATTTATACAATTGGTACTTGAACTAGACATATTCTCCAAAGTCAGTACCTAAAGAATTTTCACTCCCAAATTGGTACCTGAATTAGGCACATTCTCCTAAGTCGATACCTAAAGAATTTTTCTTCCAAGTTGGCACTTGAACTAGACATATTCTCCCAAATTAGTACCAAAACATATACATTCTATCAATATGGTCCTAATTTGAAACAAATAAATAAATTAACCATTTATATTTAAAAATTCTATCGAATTATTTTTTGTTATTCTCCTAAATTATTTAGTGGGATCGAGGAGTTATATTTAGCTTGATCCATGGAGGATTGTAGAAGATGTACTCATTCACACATCTGTGGACACACTATGTGATGGAGATTGTAATTTAGAGAATATTCTAATTTTGTACCATTTGTGGTAGATGGGCTTTAATTTTAGCCATTGATGTAAATTAATAGAGACTGTTAGATGTAAGTGGACTCAACTATAAATATATGTATTCTCCAAATTATTTACATCATCCATTACACTTTCAATCTCCTTCCTCTTCTCCATTTCATCTAAGTTTACTATTAATCTTGATTTTCAAAAGAAAACCAGGCAAATGGATGACTGGCCAGTAAAAATTTAGGTCCAACATCAACCCTATCAAATGAAATATAAAATAAATATTTGAGATATAAAAATTAACTTACAGTTAACTTTTATTGAGAAAGTGGATATAAAATTTAATATTAAAAAACATATTTTACAAACTCTTTTTTTCAAAGTACTAATCAATACTATTGAAAAGTAAGTTGATCCAAGCCTTATTAGTGGTCTCTATTAATGGTCTCTTTTTATTTCTATTTTCTTGTAACAATAATATAAATATTTCTTTGTATTCAGACCAGAGTAATCTCTATTAGTGGTCTTCCTACCGACGTTAGGGACAAAGAAATATACGGAGTGTTAGATGAATGTGCATGATAGGCATGTAGTTTAATAACTCAATTTTTTATATAAATTTAGACTCAGAGTTTAATTAGTAGATCATGCATGAAGTAAACCTCAAACCAAAGCATTTTAAAAAACCACTCTACTTAAATATGTTAATCTACTTTTTATAGGAAATTAAAAGGAAAAAAAATATAATAATAAATATGGTACGCTGCTTAAAATGTTTGTGTGTATTAGTATTGTGAATTAGAATGTTAACTTGTATCATGAGCTTTCTAAGTTTTTCAATAGTATTATGCCCTCGTGCAGAATCATCGAAACTTAATAAAAAATTTATTTTTTCTGAGTCCCGCCACAAAGATTAAGAGTTTTAATCTAAAAATCTTTTTTTTCTTAAGAAATAGTATAAAACCGATTTTTCTTTTTCTAATGAAACAAGCCTCTTATCATTCATCCGACTCGAGTGATGACATTTTATCAGGTTTTCAATATCTGGATCATTTAATAAATAAAGTATTCGTTTGGTATAATCATAAGAGTAATATTTAAAGAACAATGATTTTATATATATTTTCTCATTATCATTTAGATGCAAATGTCTAGATATATGGAGGCGAGAAAACTAGAATTTATAATATTTGTTATGTGTGTTGTGTGTATATAACACTTAAACATTAATATAACGGTACTTTCACATTTAAGAAGATGCGTAAACATTAATCTCACGTTAGAAAAGAAATGAGAGGTCTTGTGATATATAAGCGGCGGCGTTGCACATCTTATTAGACATACTTTTTGGGAAGAGAGTAATGGCCCTGTGACATGTGGTATCAGAGCGACTTTTTTCATGTCTTATTATCCAAAAACTTTGACAAAGAATCACTCAACTAAAATATGTTAATCTACTAAACAAAACTTCCTAATAAATTCGACCGAAACAAAAATTAATATATACGTTTTTATAATTTTCTGGTTATTATGAATGTTTAGTTTGATTTATTTATTTCATATGAACCAAATGTAAAATAAATTACGAAAAAAATGTACTTACATTAGTATATCGAAAGTATGTTTTATGTCTTTTATTTTTAATCCTCTTCGTTTTCGAAAACAAAAAATCACAATATTTTTAGTTTATAAATACAACTTTAAAAAATTAAATAAAAAATCTATATAAATAAATGTAACTTACTTGAATTACTGCAAATCTCTGCTTGCAATATTATGTTCGATCGTTCATCAAAAATCATATCTTAGTGTACACTAAAATCAAACATAATTTTCCACTTGCTTGTAGTTAATAAAACCCGGTATTCATCTTTAAAAAAGGGATAAGGGTTAAGAAAAAAGTTGACCTAATGTCCTTCACGTATCCTCCAAAGATATCGGAGCCGCTTGACATGTCGGCGGTAAACTTCAACAACTCCGGTGGGCAGCCGCCGGGAGGGGTAGAGATGGATATGCCACAGCCGCCGGGAGGGGTAGAGATGGATTTGCCGCCGGTGTTGGAGCGGTCGGGATCCCCCACCGCGTTGGAAGAACAACCCGTGTCGAAGAAGAACCGCGCAGCGGATGTAGTGATGGCGGATGGGGACGCGACAGACGCTCCGGATAGTTCTGGTGCTGTGGAGATGGTCGTCCAGTCGGCGTCCAGCGAACGGCCGCCGATGGCGGTGCAGGAGATGGGCAGTGGTCGGTCGCCGCTGTCCTATGCAGATATGGTGTCGGGGGCGTCGGCCGGTGGTGGTCAGGCTAGGGCGGGGAATTCTGATGATGGGATCGAGGTATTGGACGAGGATGTTTCGATTGATCGAAGTGGTGTTTTTCCCAAGATCACTTTCTCGGAAATAATCCATGAACGTATTGATGAGAGCATGCAACGTACTATCATAGTACGACCTTTGGGAAGGGCTATCGGTTTCAAGACTCTGGTGAATCGTGTCCATAATTTATGGAAAACGGAGAAGAATTTCCAGGTGATCGATTTGGATGATAACTACTTCTTGATGAAGTTTGAGTCGATCGATGATTATACGAAGGTGCTCACTGGAGGACCGTGGACCTTGTTTGGTTGTTACCTAATAGTGCAACCGTGGTCGAGAAACTTTTCGACGTCGGAAAAATACCCGTCTCAAGTAGTGGTGTGGGTGAGATTGCCAGGGCTTCCATACCGGTATTACTCTAAGGCTTTGTTTCGACGGATAGCAGATGTGATTGGCCGGGTGATTAAGATCGATTATAGTACATCTTTGGGTGAGCGTGGTCGTTTTGCTCGCCTCGCTGTAGTGGTTGATCTGAGCAAACCCCTTTTGTCATGCATTTGTATCGATGGTGTAACCCCCTCGTCCCGGTCTGGCCGAATGACCGGTCCGAGTGGGCCACACGGGGAAAACCGAGTGAAAACCCCTAAGGATTCCCCCTCGGTTAGCAACCCTATTTTTTTCCATTTTAAAATCTTGCCTAAATGCATATTAAACCCTAAGTGATCATACAGCGGAGCAACATATGTGAAACAAAACAAACGAGCTCAAACAATCATGTTACGGCCAATTTTTAGACTTTACTGCAAGTGGTATCGATACAGCTAAGGGGTGTATCGATACCCCTTGACTAGGTCAACTGGTCAAAGTCAACCCATGGAGATCGTATCAATACACCTGGGAGTGTATCGATACCCTCTCCAATTGTTGACTTCCCACGGTCAACGCTAAGGGGACTGTATCGATACACGTGAGGGCCCGTACCGATACAGAAATGGACAGTAGCTCCAGTTGCAAAAATGGTATCGGTACGCCCCTTCGCGTATCGAAACGCGGGGCCTGAACTATGAAGGCCGTATCAATACGGGTCCAACCGTATCGATACCCATGTTACGAAAACTCTGGTTTGATCTGATTTAAGGCACAAGTAGCCCTCAAATCCCTCTCAAACCTCAACCATCACACTAACATGCTTCCTAATGTCGAACCAAGAGTTTAGGTATGCTTCAACGATGATTTAGACGAATCTAACACTAGGCAATGCCACTCAAACATGCACTTATACAACCATCACTCAAAACACACATATAAACTCTTAAGGCATAGGACTAACATTCAAAGAGCAACTTAGGCATGAGTTAGCATTCATCATGGCAGCACAATCATACAAAAGCAAGGTATAAGGGAGTCTATACATGCTCCTAAACATCCAACAACAAACCAACAAAACCATACATGTCCCATTGCTCAACTATTACATGTTTAATATTAAAATCCATACTTGATGAACTCAAGCCAAAAACCACACTTGGAGGCCCTCCACTTGCCCGAGCAACCCACGAACTAAGGATCTGCAATGTTGAACAAAGAGAGCGTAAGCAATGATGCTTAGTGAGGGTAAGCTCTAAAAACAAACCTCAACATTGCAGGGTCCGAGCACGATCTAGCCAAGGTAACACAATCATACCAAAGGTCCACAAGATAAAATGCATGAGCAATAGACAATATTAATGCCATGATCGAAAGCTCAACTTCCATGATACATGTAATCACAACAAGTATCCCAATAAAACCATGAACCTCAACACATTGATATATACATCAAACAACATTGGCACCTAGCTAGGACCCGAATACGCGGATAGACATGTTGGAACTTACATCCAACAACCACATTACCTCACGGTGGGATTTCACTCATCACCGGTCTCGCGGAGGGGATTCCACTCATCCTCACGCCCCGTCGATGGGATTCCACTCATCACCGACTACATTTAAATACAATTCCGGGCGAACCCGTACTCCTCCTTGGTGACTCAACGCCACCAAGGCCACGCGCGACTTTAGACTCATGTGTACACACTAACATCCTAATGATCGATCATTTGTATTCAAGTAAACTAGTTCCAATATTTACACACTACACATTACTCATTTCAACCAATTCCGTGCTTAGCACGTACTCCCCAACAACCATCATCATGCATGTCTCAATCATCACAATTCATATCTCATTCCACATGTATAATACAATTTACATAACCATTCATACCACACATCATACGAGACATACACAACAATATAATGAGTTCATCCAATGGCTCTAGATCAAGTTTAAGATTAGGCTACCACCCTAATCCTAACTCTAGGTGGGTCTACCAAGCCCAACCTAGTCCGTATACTCGAACCAACTAATTTAAAACCGTTTAAAACAATTAACCACTCACCTAAGCTTCCAAGCTCCTAGACCAAGCAAGCAATCACCTTCAACTTCCCGGATTCGATCCCGAAGCCTCTTCCACGTTTTCCCTTGCTTCTAGCCAAACAAAACACATACATCACTTCCCAATTCAATGCTAATTCAACCATCAACATACTTTGCAAATCACAACCCATTTCCACAAATTCCCAAGCCACATAACATCTCCAAAAACCCAATTTTCAGACTCCCACAATCAAGGACTGAAATACCCATTTCCAAGCACCCAAATGACTTCCAAAACATCCCAAATCACCCTCCTAACATAGGTAGACCAACAGTCCTTCATTTCCAACACTAAACCTCTTAAAAACTCAAGTTTTCATACTCAAAAATTTGCCCTAAAGACCCACTACGAAAATTTATCCAAAATCAACCAAATTAGGATATGTTGTATATTTCATTATGATTAAACATAACCCCAAAACAATTTCTCAAAACAACTTGAAAAACCCCATCAAAACCCAAATTTTCAACATGAACCCTAATTCCCAAAACTCAATGTTTTTGAAATTTAAGACAATGGTTGGATAGAGGATAAAGAGGAGATCGAGAAAACGTAATTACCTTTGAAAAAGACCTCGAATTGAAGAAGGGGATGAATGGAATAGTAACTAGTGTAGTTGGGAGAGTTTGAGCATGGGGAGGGGGGTTTCACGTTAATTTTGAAGAAATAGGGGAAAGAGAAGACACTTTACAATAAAGTGGTCTTACTTTTGAAAGTTTTGGGTAAAATCACGATATAGGTCCCTCCCCCTTTATTAAGGTTCAAAAAGGTCATTATTTATAGTTGAATTGTCTTAATTAAAATTTTATTTAACTCGAACTAAAACCCGGTTAACTCCTAAGCCTAAGACACGGGTGTTACAGATGGTTTTATTCAGAAGCTTGAATATGAGGGACTCCATCAGATTTGTTACAAACGTGGGCGATATGGTCACTCGCAAAATTTATGAGGAGTTAGCGACAATGTGACGGGGACTAAAGAGGGGGAGAGAGAGATTGCGAATAGCTCTGTTGCAAAGTCAGCTGAAGTGGTCTCTGAGGATAACTTGTTTGGACCGTGGATGGTCGTTGATCGGCAACGGCGTCGTTCGGCAAGGGCAGTTGGTTCTAGAAGTGAGAATGGCCAAGGTAACCGTAGTGGTATTTTGCGGGGGGATTCTGTTGAGGTAGACGGTGGGAATGCTACTAATGATCAGCCGTCTAAAGTTTTAAAAGTTCGGTGACCATATTGTAAGCCTCTTAAAAGTTCAGTGACTAACAATGTATTTTACCCTTACATTTAACATGCCACGTCAGCTTTTTTAATGGTGGTTGACGGCATTGACCTTATTGAAAGTGAATTAAAAGTTGGGTGATGGTAATGAAAGTTTTAAAAGTTCGGTGACCTTATTGAAAGCGCCCTAAAAGTTCGGTGACTACCAGTGTAGTTTACCCTATATTATAAGAGTAATCTATTTAATAGCCATTTACCAAGAAAAGTCATTTTTATTTTAAATATGAGACTGTAACTCAAATTTTTTCTATCCCCTATATCATGATTCGAATATTTTACGTCTAAACTAAAATGAGTGGTATGTGTAAACTATTTTCAAAAATATATATGTAAATTTAAGGCATAATGACAAAAGCTGATACTGAATAGTTATTTTGGTTTTATTTTTTAAGTAATTTAACTTTCAGTGTTTAATTTTAGGTCAAAATAGTTTATCCATAAATAAAAATTGTTAGTCAATTGAGGCTAAACAATTAACATGAAATGACTTGATAGAATGATACGCCAGAAGAAAAAATATTTTATATATTATAATATTTTATAAAATTATTTTTTGATTGATGTGTCATTCTATAAAGTCAGTATATTTGTTTATATAGCACTGCTATCGCGGCGTGCACTGTCATGTAGGTTTTTCACATCATTTTAAATCATTTAGCATTAACAAACTAATAGTTTTAAGAGTAAACTACACAGCTGACCACTGAACTATGGGTTTGGTGTCAAAATGACCACTATATTATTTTTTTCGGCAAATGCACCACACAACTATTTAAATGGTTCCATTTTAGCCACACGCCGTTAAAAACGAAAAAGTTGACGGAACTGTTAAAAAATGGTATAATTACATATTTGGTCTTCTATATTTATACAATATATCAATTTAGTCCTAATTTTAATCTAATAAAATAAATTAATTATTCAATAAGATGGTGACACGTGTCACCATCTTATTGGAAGTCTTTATTTGGAGGTGGAAAAATGTTAAACGTGGAGATTGCTTCTAAGGGGAATTGAATCTGGGACCTTAGAATGGAAGGGGTGAGTACTTACCAATAGGCCAAGTGTAACCCCCTCGTCCCGGTCTGGCCGGATGACCGGTCCGAGTGAGCTACACGGGGAAAATCGAGTGAAAACCCTTAAAGGATTCCCCCTCGGTTAGCAACCCTATTTTTTTCATTTTAATTCTTGTCTAGATGAGTATTTAAACCTACGTGGTCATACAGCGGAACAACATTCACGAGGCAAACAAACGAACTCAACCCAACACTTTACAACCCAATTTTTAACTTAATCTGCAGGCGGTATCGATACACTTAAGGGGTGCATCGATACCCCTTGACTAGGTCAACTAGTCAAAGTCAACCCGTGGAGACCGTATCGATACACCCAAGGAGTGTATCGATACGCTCCCCAACGGTTGACTTTCCACGGTCAATGCTAAGATGACCGTATCGATACGCCAAAGGCCCGTATCGATACCGAACTGGACAGTAACTTCAGTGGCCAAAATGGTATCGATACGCCCCCTCGTGTATCGAAACACGAGGCCTGAAACATGAAGGCCGTATCGATACGGGACTAACCGTATCGATACCCCTGCTACGAACTTACAGGTTTGAGCTGATTTAAGGCACAAGAAGGCCCCTAAATCCTTCTCAAACTTCAACCAACACACTATCATGTATCCTATGACAAACCAAGAGTATAGGCATGCTTAAACTTGAAACCAAAGACACATTTCAACACAAGGTGATGATTCAATCATACAAGCAACTTGGCATATAAACATGGAACAAGGCATGCATACTTGGCATTCCAACAAAGGCAACTAGGCATACAAGTCATACATGGAACTCAAAGGCCTTAGAAGGCACATGATAAGCATATAAGAGGTTTACACCCACATCAAGGCAACCTAAACAGTAAGAGACATGCTAACACACACAACACTCATCATAGCATATGATGCTTACAAACCATGGCTAAATCAAAGTCAACATACATGAGTCATACACATAGCTCATACAAATACCCTTGCCACATTGCTAACTAATACAAAATTTACCACCGTACTTGAGTCACACACTTGGAAAGCCCTTCTTGCCTTGCCTCGAGCTAACACCACTCTAATGATCTGCATTGTTGAACATTGAGAGCGTAAGCTATAAGCTTAGTGAGGGTGCTCTAAAACGAAAAACATCAACAATGTAGGGTTCAATCATGCAAGTCCTAGTCTCGCATACATCAAACATTGACATAAAATCAAGTAGACCTAGCTAGTCTTTCAAGTGACATAGTATGGCATCTTACTTCATACTAAGCATCAAGCATCAAGCATCAAATCTCAATAATCGTAAATCAACATCACATATCACAATATATGAACAAGTTAATTGGCCACTTAAATTACCCCGATTGTGCGGATTTAAACCTCAACAACACTTTACCTCGGTGGGATTACACTCATCACCGGACCTTGCATGTGCGGGATTCCACTCATCACCACATGCCCTACGGATGGGATTCCACTCATCATCATGTAGAAATAAATAAAAGCTTCCGGTGAAATATTACATCACTGTACTTCTCCTTGATGACTTAACGCCATCAAGGCCACGTACGTTTTGACTCAATTTGTGTGCACACTAATCCTAATGATCGATCATTTACAACCGGTAATTTATTTAGTGCCAATTATCAAACCACATCATATATGTCATCAACCACGTTCCATACTCATCACATATATACATTTCATGATATACATGCATCAATTTAACCACAATCCACAAGAGTATAGATAGGCAATTACACAATAGCATACAATAAAGTCAAAGGCTAGAATTAACAACTTGAAATAGGGAAATGGCCTACCAAGCACATTCCACACACCCACTCTACACACACTCGAACCAAACTTTAAAACAAGTTTGAAACCACTCACCGCCCTTCCTTAGCTACCAAGCGAAACTCCTACGAACCCGGATTCGGTCCCAAAGCTTCTTCGACGATCCCTCTTGCTTCTAGCCAACCAAAAACACAACCAATAGCCACAATCAATGCTAATATTCAATCCACACATAATCTTTGAATTCAAACCAACTTCATCCACAATTTCCAACCACATTTAATCCCCAAATATAACAAATTCGTACTCCAACAAACCTTGGCTGAAACACCCATTTCCAAACACCCAAATGACTCTCAAAAGATCTCAAAACACCCTCATAACATATATAAACCAACAGCCCTTCAATTTCAACCTTAAACCTCCCAAAAACCCAAGTTTTAACACCTTAAAATTGGCCCTAAGACCCTACTACGGATTTTTATCAAAATTCAACCAAATTAACATATAATGTGTATTTCATCATGAGTAAACCAAGCCCCAACCCAATTTATCAAAACAAGATGAAAATATCATAAAAACCCAAGCTTTTAGTAAAACCCTAACATTTTAAAAGTCCATGTTTTTGAAATCCAAGACCATAGGTAGATAGAGGATAAAGCGGAGAGTAAGAAAACATGTTTACCTTTCAAAAATACCTTGAATTGAGGGAGATATTAAATGGAATAGTAACTTGAAAATTTGAGAGGGTTTGGGGAGGGGTTTTTGTGTTTTCACGTGAGAATAGAGGGGAAAAGGGGAAGAAGATGACAACTTTAAAAGTTGTCTTCCTTTTTTAAAACCTTTGGGTAAAATCGCAATGTAGGTCCCCCTCTTATTAAAACTCAATTACATCACAAATTAGGTTGAATTGTTTTAATTTAAATTTTATTGACTCGAACCATAAACCTGGTTAACTCCTAGGCCCAAAACACGAGTGTTACACCAAGCACTTTTTTGTGCTATGAAATACAATATTTGATATATATATTTAAATAGTATTAGTGCCCAGAAAAATTGAAGAAGAGAAAATGATATTAGGTGGATTTGAACTTAAAACATTAGAGTGGAAACCACACATACTTACCACTAAGCCAACCTTATTTTTATAATATAAAACCCAACATTTAATATACGTCATATATAGATTTTAATGCTCAGAAAAAGAAAGAAAATGTGGTTTTAGGAAATTCGAACATGACATATGTGTATAAACATCTAACATAATTAAATAAACCTAATAATTAAATTAAAATTAACAATATTTTATATATTTTTTAAATTATAGTTCGTGCACTATTTAAAATAAAAGATTTAAAACTATATGAAATTCATTTTGAACTATGTTCGTGGGTTTAGATTCTCTAAATAAAGTTACTTAAATTTTAATTTTTTAATATAATTATATATAATAACTTAATTAGTTTTTTAAAAATAAAATTATTAAATTGATTTTTTAACTTAATTAATAATTTTAAATTGATTTTTTAACTTAATTAATATTTTAAATTGATTTTTTAACTTAATTCAAATTATTAAAATTATTATATATATTTAAGTTAAAAAATAAATTTAATAATTTAATTAAGTTAAAAAATATTACATATAATTAAAATTTCAAAAATATTAATTAAGTTATAAAATTAATTTAATAATTTTAAATTTAAAAAAATAATTAAGTCAAAATATTAATTAAGTTAAAATATAATAAAAATAGGGTTGGCTTAGTGGTAAGCATGTGAGGTTTCCACTCTAATATTCCAGGTTCAAATCCACCCAACATCATTTTCTCTTCTTCAATTTTTCTAGGCACTAATACTATTTAAATATATATAAAAAATTGTATCTCAAAGCATAAAAAAGTGAAGGCAAGCACCTGCTCCTTCCATTCTCAGCTTGAGTTCTTGACGAGTCGAGCCGAGCTACTTGATATCCGACTCGAAAAGCTCACGAGCTACTCGAAAATATAATATACTAATTTTTTTTTTATTTTTTATAATTTAAAATCTAAATTCTTAAACTTAAAAACATAAATATAAAACCTAAACATAAGTATTAAACCCTAAAAATCTAAATCCTAAATTCTAAACCCAACAACCTAAACCTTTAAACCCTAAACTAATACCCTAAACCCTAAAATTAACAAGCTTGAGTTTACACAACTTGTGTATCAAAGTTTTTCTTCATAAGACTTTAAATGAGACGTGACAGATGAAGAGTTACTCGAGTCCAATGCAGTCAAAGATCGATCAATACTTGACGATTGGGCTCGAATCAAGCTCAAACTCGACTCGAGTTTTAAACGAGCCGAGTCGAGCTCAGATTTCCCAGGCTCGTTAGAAATTACTCAAGCTCGAACTCGACTTGAAATTTTAACGAGCCGAGCCGAGCTTAGCACTACTCGAGCTCGACTCGGCTCATTTACACCCCTACTTGGAAGCAATCTCCATGTTAACATTTTTCCACCTCCAATTGGGTGTGACACGTGTCACCGCCTAATTGGAGGTGGAAAATTAATTAAATAAATTAAATAAAAATAATTAAAGACTTCCAATAAGGTAGTGACACGTGTCACCATCTTATTGAATAATTAATTTATTTTATTAGATTAAAATTAGGAGTAAATTGATATATTGTATAAATATAGAGGATCAAATGTGTAATTATACCAATTTTTTTAACAGTTCCATCAATTTTTTCGTTTTTTACGGCGTGTGGCTAAAATTGAACCATTTAAATAGTTGTGTGGTGCATTTGCCGAAAAAATAATATATTTGTCATTTTGACACTAAACCCATAGTTCAGTGGTCATCTGTGTAGTTTACCTTAGTTTTAATCCACGAAGGGGCTATTTTAACCCAAAATAAAACATTAAAGATTAAATTATTTCAAAAAAGGCTTATATATACAATTGGTACTTGAACTAGACATATTCTCCAAAGTCGGTACCTAAAGAATTTTCACTCCCAAATTGGTACATGAATTAGGCACATTTTCCTAAGTCGATACCTAAAGAATTTTTTCTTCCAAGTTGGCACTTGAACTAGACATATTCTCCCAAATTAGTACCAAAACATATACATTCTATCAATATGATCCTAATTCGAAACAAATAAATAAATTAACCATTTATATTTAAAAATTCTATCTATTTATTTTTTGTTATTCTCCTAAATTATTTAGTGGGATCGATGAGTTATATTTAGCTTGATCCATGGAGGATTGTAGAAGATGTACTCATTCACGCATTTGTGGACACACTATGTGATGGAGATTGTAATTTAGAGAATATTCTAATTTTGTACCATTTGTGGTAGGTGGGCTTCAATTTTAACCATTGATGTAAATTAATAGAGACTGTTAGATGTAAGTGGACTCAACTATAAATATATGTATTTTTCAAGTTATTTACATCATCTATTACACTTTCAATCTCCTTCCTTTCTCCATTTTATCTAAGTTTACTATTAATCTTGATTTTTCAAAAGAAAACCAGGCAAATGGATGACTGGCCAGTAAAAATTTAGGTCCAACATCAATCCTATCAAATGATATATAAAATAAATATTTGACATATAAAAATTAACTTACAGTTAACTTTTATTAAGAAAGTGGATACAAAATTTAATATTAAAAAACATATTTTACAAATTCTTTTTTTCAAAGTACTAATCAATACTATTGAAAAATAAGTTGATCTAAGCCTTATTACAAATTCTTTTTTTCAAAGTAAAAATGTACTTACATTAATATATCGAAAGTATGTTTTATGTCTTTTATTTTCAATCCTCTTCGTTTTCGAAAACAAAAAATCACAATATTTTTAGTTTATAAATACAACTTTAAAAAATTAAATAAAAAATCTATATTATTAAATGCAACTTACTTGAACTACTGCAAATCTCTGCTTGCAATATTATGTTCGATCGTTCATCGAAAATCATATCTTAGTGTACACTAAAATCAAACATAATTATTTTTTTAAAAAATAACACGTTTTAGATGATTAAAAAACTTTTAATTATATAAATTTATTACATTAATATCAGATGTGGCAACATTGGCTTCTTGTATGGTTGAAAAATAAGCAAAACAAATCGGATTTGCTTCACTGTTATCAAGTTCTAAATATTTATGACCTGAATATTTAATCAATATTTTGTATATTTCTCTATCTCTTGCGTCCGTAGGAAGACCTCTAATAAAAATTACCACAATAAAGAAATGGTAATTTTAATGCCTAATAAAAAGGAAAAACAAAAAGAAAAAATTAATTTTAATCCAAATATTCATAACCTATATTCATCTAATTTATTATTAGGCTAAATGGTCAAATTTACCCCTGTAGTAATCCGAAATCAGCAATGTTACCCCTACTTTTTTTTCTCCGTAATTTTGCCCTCAAAGTCAGTTAATTGTAGCAATGTTGCCCTTTGACCGATTTTGACCGTTAAATGCTGACGTGACAGTTAACGATGCTGACGGGGCAATTTTACCCTCGAAGTCATTCATGCAATTTTGCCCTCGAAGTCATTAATTGCAGCACTTTTACCCTTGGTTTATTTAGTTTTTGAATAAAATTGGATAAATAATTTGGTTGTTTTGAGTTGAACTTTAACAAACAGAATATATGAAAAATCGATTAACAAATTGATGTAAATATCCTTTGAGTCCCTAGTAATTTTAAAAATAAGCAAAATGAGAACTCTCACAAAAAATCAAAATATTATTCATTTTTTTAAAAATCTATAAACTTAATAAAAATAAATACGATATTCAAAAAAATTATTGAAAATAAACCAACGAGAAGCGTGTTAATTGAACGGTGAACACGAACTATTCTAATATAACGACGTTCGATTGACACACTTACCGACGATGGGTTGTTAGGAAAAAATGTACGGTGAACTCGAATCATGTGGCTCATGTTGAATTCTGCTTTATCTTCTGGATATCCTTGTATTTATCTCTCATGCCCTTATCTCCCATGTTGTTATCGACGAACACCACTAATGTCGTTTTCTGAGATCATAGTACATTTTTCCCTAACAACCCATCGTCGGTAAGTGTGTCAATCGAACGTCGTTCGAATAATTCAGAGTGTATATATATGACAATTAGTTTTCACATGATTATGTCAAAAAAGGATTCTTGCTTGATGTAATTATATTGTCTTCGACCAACTCAATTATGTTAAATCACATGATTCGCAAACGACGATTTTTTCTTTAAGAGAAGAGGTTGTGATCTGAATTCAAGCACTGAAATGGGTCAATAATTCAGAGTGTATATATATGACAATTAGTTTTCACAAAAACCATTTTCCTTAGGAGCAAAAGTGATGAGGAAGAAGAAGAATTTGAATGGTAACAAACAATAAGACATATAATACAATTGGTGATTTATAGCACAAACATGTGCTTGGTGCAGTGGTTAAAATGCTGCTTTTATCCTTGATTCACCAAGGTTTGATTCCCTCCAAGCTCAAGTTTGGTGATTTTATTTTTCTCCTCTAAATAGGTGGTGACACGTGTCACCACCTGATTGGAGGAGGAAAATAATTTATTAATCAAATATAAATAATTAAATTCCTCCAATAAGGTGTTGACACGTGTCACCACCTAATTAATTTATTTTATTAGTTTAAAATTAGGACTAAATTGAAAGAATGTGTAAATAATAAGGACCAAATGTGTGATTATACCTTTAATTTTTTAACTGCCACGTCACCTTCCGTTAGCCCATTAACGGCTGGTGGTCACATTGATCCAATTTCAATAGTTTGGGTGGTCAATTGAGTCGATTTTTTTAATGTGATCATTTTAATACGTTAACCACAGTATGGTGGTCAACGGTATAGTTTATCCTAAAAATAATTGATTGAATCAACTAAACTTTTTAATCAAATGTTGACACTCCTTCTCGCGAAGTCTTCTAGATAGGCACGCTAAAATAACGCCTTGAAAGCAGTGCCAGATTCAAAAATATTTTGTATTTATCCTCAAAAATATTTTGATTTGTGCTTATCTCAAAAAAAAATTCGAATTCGTCGTTCGATATACAGACAAACTTATCTAAAGACAAGTTTAATTATTTAGGTTCATAATTTATAATTTAAAAATTAGAGTTGAAATATAATTTTTTGGGGCATGAATAAGGAAAAACGAAGACAAATACGAGTAGGGTATCACATCCAAGATCCAAGTTGGTGCTCTACTACATTTGTTCACCGGCTTGAGGGGAGGGTAAGTTGACGAGGAGTGTTAGAGTTTTTATTTAATGTGTAAGCAGAGTTTATTCATAATTAGTAGTTTAAATTTATTAGAAATCTTATTTAAATTAAAAATAAATACTATTTAAATTAAAGATAAAAATATAGTTTTAGTTATATTAGAACAGATAAAATTCGTCAACCCCTTTTCGGTGCCCTACATATGCCCCAACACTAAAAAACACTACAAAATTAAATTCTAAGCCCTAACCCTAAATTCTAAATCCTACACTCTACCTTAAATTCCCTAAACCCTAACC